>CM065389.1:36922500-37522500 GCA_033060915.1 Euryodendron excelsum
AGAAATGGGAATATATATATATGGCATGGATCGGTACCTATATGAGAAGTGACCCCAATAATCAAAATGTGAATTGAGCATGAGCCCTAAGACTCCACCTTTATGTGAGAGCGGCAGATTCTTGTTTGTTCTCTGAATAAAGCATAGATTTTTGGGACAACTGAGAGAGAGAGAGAGAGAGAGAGAGAGAGAGAGAGAGAGGAATTGTAAAGTTAAGTGACTTACAGGTTTGCAATAGGGGTGTGCATGGGTTAGTTTGGTCAGGTTGGTGGCTAACTCAGAATTGAATCGATCTTCATTGGTTCCAGGATTTTAGACCCAAGACTGAACCAATCATCGTATGGAACAGAACCAAACCAACCCAACTCGGTTCAGGTTGGTTTGGGTCAATTCCTCGATTCTAGTCAAATCGGGTTTGACCGGGTCAGTTTCGCTAATACAGTTTTGCTTAATCTATTACATAGATATAAAATTTTCAATCCTGAAATTTCTACAAAGCATCCATGTAAATAATCTGCCAAATTATATAAAATAAGTAGTCAATTCCACAAAAAACAACTAAAGCTGTCAACCACTGAAAATGGTTTTAATAGAACATTCTTCCTTTTTATACTAGTTGCTCTTTTCTCCTAAAAAGAAGAATGCTAGTATGCATTACATTCCACTAATACAATCCAATCTGGAATCATTGTGCTTCAACCGTAACCACACTATTTCCTCTGATAACCTGCAGAAGAAAAGTGACATCCATTTCAAAAGCTCAAATAATTGGATGCACAATTATAAAATGGAGACTTAACTATTCAAAAATAAATGAATAAATAAAGGGCTTAAAAGTAGACATGACACCCACCACCATTCCTATATCAGGTTTCAATACATGCGTACAAGCAAATCAATGAAACCCAAAATCTATGGAAGAGGAAAGAAAGAGAGATAAGGATGAAGCTCTGACCGGAACTTGATTTAAACAAAAGAGATGAAGCAAAGTTCTTTTCAAGCTAAAAGCCTTTATTTGTGGAAGAGAGAATAACAGATTTGTAATGACCGGTCCATCTAGTTAAAGAGTCAAAAAGTAACTTGGGTTCCTTTTATGATTATGCATAAACTTTGGGAGTTTCTTTTGCAATTGACCTAAAAGTCTTTTAAAACAAAAGAGAAATCCTCTCTCTCTCTCTCTCTCTCTCTCTCTCTCTCTCTCTTCCGTTAGCAAAACCAAAGGGCTGTTCTCTCTCAGTTCTCCTCCATTTCTTCCCCATTTTTTCATTTGTTTTGTCCATTTTACTTCCCTTTAGAGCAAGATTTTCATACCACAACTTCAGGTTTGTTTTATTTCTTTTCAAGGGCTTGGTGGTGGATGATTCAAAGGGAGCTCTCACTATATTGGATTCACTTGTGGGTGACAATCTACACTGAGGTAGGGGGGTTACACGTGGGTTTTGCTATTGGGATAATATTTTTTAATTATTCATGTTGTTGGGGTAGAAATCTTGCTTATTAAATTTTTAAGTAAATTCTTAGGTTTTGCGTAAACTTGAAAGTCGAAATATTATTTTATTTGTTGCCTTTAGTGATTGATTCTTGCCATGTTCAGTCTTATATGTTGATCAATTGATATTTTGTGTGCAGTTGAATATTGTGAATAAAATTTTTTTCACCATGTTTAAGTACTAAGTAAAATTAGGGGGTTTTGCCATGAAATAATTTATTCTTGAAATTGGTTTAATATTACGTGATTTACATGTGTGTGAACTACACTTGAAGTGTTGGTTAATTTAAAAGAAATAATTGGATACTTTTGCTTACTTGACATAAGGCAAAGTAGACACAAAAATAAATAATAATGATGCTTAGGTGTCTTGAATAATAGTTAGAGATTATGTTATGAACTTGGAAAACTTAGATAATAGTGACCTTATTTATTTATTTATTTATTTGTTCAGTGTTTATGTGGTTTTTTAAACTTGGATTAAAAGCCATTGGTTGTTGGGCATGGTCGGGCATGGGCTTGACGCCTTAGCCATATGATTTTGCATTAGAACAAAGGCCTAGTGCCTCATTTGGTGGAATTCACGCGTTCTTTGGATGCGACCCATAATTAGTAGAATTATTTTGAAAACATGCGTCCTTTGGGTGATAACCTATAAAGAGCGGAAGAGGTTGCTAGCGGAATTGTATCCCTTCCTCAATACGGCTGATTGCATCATGCACTTGCATTGGGTTGGACTTGGACTAGTTCAGATATTTTTTATTTATGTAGTTATGCATTTAACATTTTAATTGTAGTTTTATTGAGTCAACCTAATTTAGTTGTTGTTGGTGACTGAATAATTTGTGATTTGATGTTATTTGTGTTTGATTTTCATTTAATTGATTCATGTAAGTACTTATATCATATTTAGCATTGGGTTAGGAGTTAGGATAAATAAATCGCATTTCTTTATTTCCTTACATCTTTAACCATACATCTACACATATCACCTCATTTTTATTAATTCAATAGTATAACCTCATACTTGAGCCGTGAAAATTGCTCACCCTACAACAGATGCCAGTGAGCCTTTGGGCAAGCAGACGTGATGATTTGGATTAGAGCATTGAAGGGCTACATTATCTTTTATTATTTTGTGCCTCGAGTTTAATTATTTTTCTTGGTGGATGTATTAAAAATCTTACACCTTCCTGTTGTCTTTACCTTACATTTTTTTATGGATAACTATATTATTATTTTGGTTGCATTTGAAAATTTATTAGGTGTTGGTTAATTAGTATGAATTACTTTAGTTTGTGATTGGTTTTGGAGAATGAGTTGTTAATGTGAAAATATGGGGTTGGGAGATGTTGATTGAGTTTGGGTAATGTTGAGAATTTGACTTTTTATTTAAAATAGGTTTTGTTAAATCAGATTTGTCCAAAATACTAATGGATCCACGTAGTTTTGTTCCAAAAATTTTCCAAAAAAAAAAAAAAAAACCTATCTTTAAAATCAATTTCAAAACCTATTTTGACTAAAATCTGATGTGAACCCTTAATTTTGATTTTAACTTTTCAACGTTTAAAACTTTACTCCTTCAAAATCGGCTTTCAAAAATTAGGGCATGACATGATTTCAAAAACTCACAACAATGTCGATTTGAGAGAGAGAGAGAGAGAGAGAGAGAGAGAGAGAGAGAGAGAGAGAGAGAGAGAGAGATGGGCGGCATAAGAGGGATTCAGATTCAAGAAGCCCTAATTTTCCCCCACTTGTGTATATAGCATAGGTAATATTAAGGTATGGCGCAAGTCCACAGTGCCTGTATGGGATTGGGTCCAAGTTCGGTTCTAGGTTCTGTTCAATTTGGTTCCAGGTCAATTCTAGGTCAGAAAAGTGCAAACCTGATAATCAAACCGAACTGGTTGGTTTATTAAATTTCAGACCCAGGACAGAACCAAAACCCTGCTAAAACCGAACTAAACCAACCCAAGAAGACTAGGTTGATTCGGTTCACGGTTCTTTTGCATACCCCTAGTTGGCAAGACCGTTCGTATGTATAGGAGTAAAAAACCGTTGTTAGCAGCAACATTTCTTTTTAAATTAAAGCTGCATCCTTACCAAAAGCACTTTCTTTTCTAGTAATGATGAAAGCGACAACGCTTTCAGAAAAGCTTGTTAGTAACAAGGCTTTACAAGCATGACTTAATTAAGTTGAATACCACCCTTGTATCATTAAAAAGATTCAAATCGACCGCCCTTGTTAGGTAAACAAGCACTGTTGTTTGGTGAATACAATTGATGGTCCACATTATTAGGGTTCTATTCTATTCTGAGTTATGTAATATATATGAATTGGCATTACAGAAGCTAGACTCGTTAGTATTATTCCATTCAACTATTTGCTTCTCAATTCATGAGTTGTATACAACTCTCTGCGCGCAACAAGATGTGAACTAAGCATATACATGTTACCCCACTTCTTTTCTACAGTTAGTAAAATGTATAATTTGCTGAGCATATGTGCAAATGTTTACAAATGAAAGAAAACAATTAAAGATCGCTGATTTAAGAATATATACCTCTCGAAATAATCATTTTCTACACAATTATAATTCAGTGATTATAGCTGTATATATACAACCTATGTACAAACCACCTAGGTCCCACTCATGTAATTCTCCACAGAACATTCTCTTAAATTTCTTCTTATGTACAGTGTGAAACAGAAATAAGAAATAGCTATCCATCGGCAACTTACCATGTTCACTTTGTACTGCTGAAATAAGTTGCATCTGGCAAAAGTACCACCACTTTGTTTTTCGTTATTCTTGTGATTCCAAATCTCTATAGCAACATGGCACATTAATCTGCCTGAAAGCCTTAGCCTGTCAGCTGCAATACAGGAATAATATAGCTGAAAATGCAGTGACATGCTTGATGTAAAAATCGCTAAAAACTTAATTGCAAGTAAATAATCGCTGTTATGGATAACTGCACTTACATTTTGTAGAACAAATGAAGAGGCAACCTTCAATGCCATTTCATAATCTTCCTTGCTCTCCTAGAGAAGTTTCTTGTAAAAACCCGATCAGCAAATGGTAAAGGAAGTTCTTCCTCCAGAGCCTCATTTTGGTCTGGCCAGCCTTCCGGACGGCTCTCATATATTGTGGTACCACCTTTGGTTTCTTCAACCAACTCAGGTTCTTCAGTTATATCTCGATACAAGTGTTTCAGTATGAAAAGAGCAGTATCATTATCCCTCCAGTAGTTTCTGAGTATCAATGCAAGTATCAAATAATAAACCATTAACATACATTTTTAACAGTAACAGCAGATCAAGCTAGAACAATATCACCAATTGTTCCATGCTTTTGCAGACAAGGTGGCAGAGGCAGCAAATATGACCAACTATTGACTAGGTCCATGCACCCAACAAACTGTGAATTTTATGCCAAACGTTAGATCAACGCTCAATCTATGATGTCTGTAAAAGTCACCCATGGAATAAGACCGAATAGACCTTACGCCTTGGGAACAATACTCATAATACGCTGTCTCCTCTGTTCACCCTGATTTACGTGTTAGTTGTTTTTTGTTTTTTTTGTTTTTTGGGTTGGGGTGGGGGGGCTCTAAGCTAAAGCAACTAGAGACCTTAATTTTAACAACTGGCACTTATGCACACTGTCCATCGTAAGTTATTTTATGAGTTTGCTCTTCATTTACATGGAGAGGAGACAGAAAAGAGAGCAGATGAGTGGTTTAAAAATCGCCTTGCACAACTGAGTAGGAGGGAATATACTACTGTTTCTAAAGTGCGATGCACCATTACATTTACATCCCAAACAATAACGTTTATATCTCCTTTGTGGATAGGGGTCTGCTCTTTGATCTGCAGCAACTAATTAAGGGATGAATGAGGGGTAAAATTTTGTGTACCATAGTATCCAAAAATGGTCCTGTATACCTTAATACTTTTATTATCAATACTGAGTGGAAGATTTTCCTGCAATCAGCATTGGAGAAAATCGCTGCATCATGTAGAATCATGCATGTGAAATGAAACACTAGTTAAATCTCAAAAGATAAATAGTTCACTCCACAAAATTCAAACCTGACAAACTGTAATAAGTTTGCCCATGTGATGCCAATTTTTTTTCTCAATTAGCCAACAAAAAGTGAAATCACTGAGCAGCATATAAAATACACATTTTAGGTTTGAAGTGCAAAATAGGTAACTTACGTATGTGATCCAATTGCTGATATGTACGGATGCTGAAATGTTTTATCCTGCATTACCAACAAGTTGAAGTAAACGAAGTAAACTGCACCAAGGCATCTATGATAACCAAAACACTAATATTTTTCTGCAGAACAAGCAGGAAGGAACAGAGAAACTGTCAAATCATTGAATGCTACCATCCCAATGATATCTGACCTCAACAAATTCCTGATTTTGTTTCTATGTTTGTCAAAGGCACCATTTTGGACCGTCAAAGTCGTGGTCCAATTGGTTTATGCTGTGTTTGGATCAACGATTTGGTGAGGGAAAAAGGAAAGGGAAGAGGATATGAAATTACATTGTATGTTTGGTTGTTAGAGAAAGTGGAGGATAAAATAACATAAAAAGAAAATAAGGACTTGGAATGTCTCATTTTTGTTCTTTTTTCTCTCACCTTTTCCTTTTCCTTTTATTTTCCCTTGATAAATCCAGATTCCAAACACAGCATCAAGGTTCCATTGTCAGAGAATTCTTCCTGTCAGTAACCAATACCACCAAATATGCATTTTCAAGGGATCTATTTACAACTACATGGGTAAGGAGTACATAGAGCACAACGGCATGAAAAGCTGATCATCATCAATAGAAGTATAGTGTTCGGTGATACTACCTTACCTTTCTCTCTCAAGTTAGATGATCCATGCAACATCAACTCCTTGTAGAACAAATCTTCAGTGGTACAGTAGTACCAAATAACTCAGATTCAAGCTTTACAGTGGTGACTCATCAAATACAGAGAACGAAACAATCATAACAGAAGTAATACCTATAAAAGGGGTGCTACCTTCTACTGGACTTTTTCACTTGTGGGCACTGTCAAGGAATCCAAACTTTTTAAGCTCTGATGATAATTAATCACTTGGGAGAGAGTTTGTGCCTAACTGTTTTGCTCTCGGAAAGGCCAGATGTGACATTGTTACAAAGCCCCATTCTATACAACCCAAATAATCATCATTGTTCCCTTATTGTTTGGGATCAAGACCTTCTAGGTTTTCAATATAACTATTGGCTTAGGATGCAATGTCACTGCAAGAAGACGTGTGCCGAACAAATCATTAATGGATGCCGGCATGGCTATGTGAAGAGGATAGCATCACAACCTAAAACAAACCATCTAGATCAGCATGGAAGTTTGTATAATATGTCAGATAGGAAACAAGGCACTTTTCTTTTTTTTTTTTTTTTCTTTTGGTTCCCTGGATAAATGAGATCAATGTTATTAAACAGCAGTGCAAGTTGCATTTTGATTCAGGTTTAGCCTGAAAAGAAGTCTTGTATCACCTATCAAAATTTCATCCTGAGGAAATATCATCAATGGCAAATATGCGGACAATGTGGGTGTGCAAACAGTCTTAACGTTCGAGTAAGGAATAAACAGCAGAATAGAGTATATTTAACAGTTGTAAAGAATAGCGAAGGTCTGTTACTTCCAAAAGATCATGCTCTCGTAGTGAAATGAGAAAATAGAAAAGAGAACGACACAAGCCTCAAATGTGTAAAGAAATAGAAGCTCAAAAGTTGGCACCAAGTGCTTACTTGAAGCATATGGTCTACTCGTCCATCCGCATTTCCAGTCAATCTCTTGATCATAATTGAACCATAGGATCTCTCTTCTTTTTCTTGGCCATCTTCTGATGCTTCTGCATACACAAAGGAAAACATGGACTTTCCGCGGATTTAGCACTATATGCTTTGTGCTCTGGAAAGATGGAGGGAGAAAGAGTCCTTTACATAAATGATTATTTCTATTTATCCAGTTACCATGGAGAAGGAAATAGTTAAGAAACTGAAAGGCAAGTAATTTGAAACAATAAAGAGAATGGGTGTGCTCGTATTACCATCAAGGCTATCCTGGTCTCTCGATTGGCACAGCGTAAGCACTTTGACCTATTCAGGCAAACTGAGATTTCAGAACCTTTACTTCTAGATAATGGGCAATCAATAACCAAATGCATACTGTAATAAATTGATGCTGTACAACAAGAGGACAAATGCACCCAAGCCAGCGTCAACTGTATTCAGCAATATGGTGGCTAGGTGAGTAATCGAGAATCAATTGCCTCAGGTCAGTTGATCAATTTAAAGGCCACTTCTATGCTGTTGGATACCTCAAAAAAAAAAAAAAAATGATCCCTAATGTGCACTCACTGTATAAATGTACTTAATGCACAAAAATTCTCATACCCCTGTGCAAAAAACTCCAATGTCAAACCTGACAATTACCCCAAACAACAAAAAAATGTAAATCTCATAGATATTGAAGAAATAAAATTTTCTAATGCAAAAACAATAAACAAGTTATTGAAAAAACTGTCTCAATTTTTTTCATTTTGGATGGTAACTGGTAAAGCAAGCAATAGAATTTTTTGACAAGCAAGTAAGCAATGATGGTCAATATGAGAACTGATAAGGCATAGTAAAATTATTACACTTCATCAAGTTGGACTGTGATGTAGAATTGGTGTGCAAAACACTCCTACAAATGGTGAGGCCAAACGCAGTGTGGTAGGATGGGGAACAGAGAGGCTAGGCCAGTGGCGGACCCAGGAATTTTGCGAAGGGGGGGCCCAAGGAGAAAATTTTATTAGTGATACCGTTATTGCAACTATCAATGAATGCCACTTAGATTTAAGTTTTATAGTAGGAGACCCATATATAAAAAATAAAAATAAAAATCATAACGAATGTAGTACCCACAAATAAAAACACTATATTCTCATTACATTTTTTTTTCTCGAGTCATTTTACCTATAATATAAATATCACATTTTATCAAAAAAGTAATTTTTTTACATTATAAATATTTATTACAGACTATAATTCACATTAGACATATATGGAATATAAGAAGACTGTCATAACATAAAATGCTAGTAATATGTTTTTCACAAAGAGAGAGCTGTTAGGTTTAATATTACTTTCATATGCATAACAAATGCCAAAATAGAATAGACAATAATAGTAGCTATTGGAATAAATACTAAAGGAAATATAAAAGTGTGGGAAGATTGGTGAATAAAGAAAAAATAAATAAATCTAAGATCAAGATACGTTCAAATTATGAAACATTACTTGACCAAATGAAAAATGTTGGAAAGAGTAAAATGTTAGGACAAAATTTGGAATGGACTAGGAAAAATTATTTGGATTTGTGGAGGGCAAATGTAAAATAACTTGAGTTTTGAGAGGCCAACTTACCTATTCCATCATAAATATTCAAAAATACATGAGGTCTAAAAAAATTTTTCAAAAGTTAAGGGAGGCCAACTTACCTATTCCATCATAAAAATTCAAAAATACACGGGGTTTAAAGAAAATTTTCAAAAGTTAGGAGGAGGGGGGCGGCGTGACCCTTGCCTGCCCCCCTTGTGGGTCAGCCAGTGGGCCAAACACAATGTGGTAAGATGGGGAACAGTGAGGCCAGATGCAGCGTGGTAGGATGGGATTTTGTAGATTTTAATTAGTTTGTAGGGCTAAATGATGGCTAAAACATAGCATTAATAGGGTGAGACTCAAAAGGCAAGGGTGTAGGGGCTATTTATGAATCGCTCTGAACAGTACATGTGAATAGTGTGAGAAGCTAGTTGGTTCGCTTTTTTGTATTGTGGTGGAAAGAATGAAGGAAGAAATTATGACGGTTGCTCAATGGGAGTTATTGGTGACAAATTAAGATTATCCAGGTCTGGTTCTATGCTTTGAATGATTCAAATAGTGACAAGAGAGAGAGAGAGAGAGAGAGGAATAAGAGAAGTAAAAGACATTGTACGCATCACACATATCCCAACAGAGCTACAATAGCTTAAAAATATTCTCTAGATTCTAGAACATGTTGTCCATTGAATTAGTAGAATTACATAACTACATATAAAGCTTCTAAGAACTCCCAACTCTAATAGGACTTTGATTTCCAATTTAAGAAAAAAAACCTTAAGAATTTGACTTCTTAAACATACTTAAATCTAATTAATAAAATTAAAAACCGAATAACATTACATTACACATACTAAGAGTTAAAGTTGACACTTATAACCTGTGTCCAAAATACTCTGACTTACCAAAACACCCATAACTTATGAAAAGCTAGAAAACAAACAAAAAATTCTTCAGATCAATATCTAAAATAAACCTATTGGGATTAAATTAATTATAAACAGTACGAATTGGCCCCGCCTTAAAATTAAAATTCCTCAGATCAATGTTGCATAATGTTTGTTGCTTCAAATAATTTACTTTTTTCTCACTTTTCTTACGGACTGCACCAAATGGTAAGATGTTTGTGTACTAAAAATGATGCAACTCAGCTCAGCCGAAGCTCAAAGTTCATCAACGTTGAAATAAAATTGCAGGGCATGAACTAGTTCGAGCTGGAAATAATTTATTGGTGTTATTTGCGAAGTTTAGGAGTGTTTCATCATGCTTTTCTTGTTACCGTGTTATGATTTTTAGCTCTTGGGTTATGGTCTTTAGTATATTTTGTGCTAGTAAGAAGGGTATTTTGGTAAATCTAATTATGGTTTACAAAAGGGTTATAGAAACATCATATCTACATGTATGCCACCACTGCATAGGGCCACACGCATAAAGGCTCTCCTTATGCTTCACATAGGCAATGATACGTGTTCGGGACACTAAACAACACGTGTCCATGCCTTTACGGATTCAAGATGCCGAACTGGGCACACAAAACAATTCCACACATCAAGGACCACAAGCTAAGAAGCATGGACACTAACACGGGTACGGACACGGACATTGGACATGACAATTTTAGAAAAATGAGAACACAGATACGGCGGGGACACAGCAAAAAATATATTTCTTACATATTTTATTTGCTATGTAAGGAATGTAACATCTACAAATTACCAAAAATATAAAGAAACAATACTAATTTAACATGAAAAGAACATTAAATCCATAATTTAATCATCATTTAACATAAAATATGATAAAAACATGTTCACAATTTCAATTTGTAATGTGTTTCAAGTGTGTTAAGTGATGGATACGTGTTGTTGGCTCGTCCAGTGAAAAATTAATAAACAAAAACTCAGGACACAACAATTGGTATGTCTGAGGAACATGTGTGTCTGACGTGTGTCCGAGACAGACATGGCACCCCTTTAGAAGTGTTCGTGCTTCCTAGACCACAAGCATCTCGCATTTGCTTTGGTCCATCCATTCAACACTTCGTTTGTGCCCCTTCCTTGAATCCAATTGATGCTCAAAGCACTTGTGTTGCTTTAGGTAATCTAGGAGGAATACCTACCTTGGGCACTCCTGCAACACTAGCTGTAAGGATCTCTCTGGCCGCTACACCTACTCCTGCAGCCCCTGCTCCATCTGCCGAGATTTTTGTGCCACAGCAAGTCAAGAGGTTGATGAGCGTCAATGAACCACCATTCCTACAATGCCTAACTTGGATCATCGTCTGCTATATTCCATTGAAATTGCTAGCATGTCTATCCTTTTGGATAAATGACCCTACAAATTGTTCATTAGAATGGGAAGCATGGCAGTGATCGTGAGCATGAGAGCTCTCCAAATCTCTCACTGATCATGCTTACACGTAGTACATTAATCTTTCACCAGGTTTAGTAGTATGTTGGGAGGACATAAGCCTCTAAATTCTATGCTAAATTCTTCTCAGATGAAGAGCATCTTACTGCACTTCAACTCGCCAACGAAATCCAGAAAGCAAACGAGTACCTCTTAGTTTATATCAAGCAGCTTCACGATTGATCAATGGAGTGTTCTATGCCAATTGCTGAGGCTAATCTGGAGAAGGTCTTCCCGGAAGGTATGCACAAAGAATACAAAGTCCTCCAGGTCAGCCATCACCTCCTTATATTCTCTTGTCTACTAGAGTGTGCCTGTAACTATGGTGACTAGATGAAGGCCCCTATTTGTGTTTCTGGCAGCAATTGGAGGCTTAATCTGAGTCGGAAACCAAGAGTCTCTATTGTGGACAATTCTAATGATGGAAAGTGGTAACCAATGCCCTTGCAGATATAAAAAGACACTGCCACCTCTGCGATGCAAATATCAAGAAGCAAAGGCAATTCTCAACAAGTGGGTAGGGGATGGTGTAATCAAGCTCCCACCTGTGGAACGAGAACCTTCCAAGGAGCACACACAACTTGAAACATTGCATCTATTACAGAATATTCAGGCCCCGTACCAAAGATTGTTGGGCTCTTCGTGATCCTCGCAAAAAAAAGTGGCAGCTGGTGAGCTTGAGCTTACCAAAGCAAATCAAGATTAACAGCCTGCTACCTCAACACATTGATGGTAATGCAAGGTACTAATGATCTCCTACTATGGTGAATAGGAAGAGAGGGAATGCCCTATTGAGGAAATTAAAGGAATTGAGCCGTTACTTCCTATAGCAGATTTCAATGCAAGCAAACTGTAGAACTATTCTACCAGTTGGCCTTCCGTACAGTTCAAAACAACGAAGGCCATCATTCGTATCCTTGATCAGTTCACATGGAAGTAGATGGATCAATCACTTGAACCATCAGGGATGCTGCTACAACTATCAGTTTTTCTGATTTGGCCTCGTATGCCATACTATCAAAATAGGACCATCCCTCTATGTCAACATGGCTATAAACAAAATAGATTTCAAAAGGGCTTTCTTGGATGGTGGCCCATCAATCAATGTCGTGACATTGACAGGTTTACGAACTACCAAAATTCTAGAAAAGTATCTTGACAGACAATCTATTGAGATTGCTTGGGTCGATAATGAACCACGACAAACTCTGGGCTTTGTTTGGGTTGACTTAATAGTTGGCAAGATCAGATCTCCCACAAAGTTACATGTATGTAATTAATGCAAACACTGCATACCAATTACTGCTTGGCCGAACTTGGATGCACCGATATAAGATTACTCCATCCACCTTTTCCTAGTGTTTTAGAGGAATCTCAAAAGGAGACATCGTGGAAATTCATTCATCAATCAATCCCTTTTACATTGACAAAGCACACTTTACCAATGCAGTTTTTTCAACAAGGTGGCTAATTAGGAAAAAAGTGCTCCTGAGCCATTTAACCGTATCCCGCTACCAGATTGGGGAGAAGCAAAGAGATTAACTGTCCCTCCACCTTCTAAGACAAAGAAAGACAACCAAACGTCATCCAGCCAGAGCACAAAGAAACCTAAGTGCTCTTCACATACTTGCATGGATAGGAAGAAAATTTACCCATTTTGACATTCGGTGGTGGCCCTTCAGAGGGCTGGTACTAGTAATTGTAGTGGTGGCCGAAGAAGAAGTAAAACCAGCCCCTAAGTGCTTCCCGGAGGACCAGCCAAAATGAGAAGCTGCAGAAGAAAGAAGATAGGAGAAAAGCCATTGTGTATAAACTCCCATCCTCTAATGCCAGTGCATTCCTAGGTGAACTCAAGCACTTTCTGTTGTATGGTGGAACAGTCTTTTACTACCGTACAGAAAGAGTCCTAGCTTATTTTCTTGATCTTGAAGAAGCAAAATTGAAATTGGAACAAGTCCACCACAATTTCCTATTGTCCGAATAACGCCAGCCTATATTGACGAATGCAAAGGCCGGGGTACTATTGGCCAACTATGGCCAAGGAAGTAGTGGATGTACAAGGCAATTGCCTATATTGCTGGGAATTTCCCCAAACAGAGGAGTGTAATTTTTTCCAAGTAAAAGGCGATTGGCACCAACCCTACCTTAACTATTTGAAGGAAGTGTCTTTACCTCCGGACAACTATGTTACCTGGACTCTTCTAAATATGTGAAGTACCCGTATCGGACACTCAATACTCGATACTAGTTAGACATGCATCTAACAAGGATGTATAACTAATTGAGTTTGCTATAAAACTAAGTATCGGACTTCTATTTATGTATGAAATACTGTATTTTAACTTGAAAATGTCATTTTACCTTAAAAAAAACAAATAAGTATTTAAAAAATATGAAATCTAGCCGTGTCCCAGTTTTCTTGGACATGAGAATTAAATGAATTTGACACTTAGACACATACCCGTACCCGAGTCTAGGTAACATAGCCGAACGCAACTGATGCCATCATTGTCAAGAAGGCAGCTTCAAAATAGTTTATTCATCAGATTCAAATTTATCGCCAAGGATCCAATGGGTAGCCATTACGATGCATTGCATATCAGGAGGTCCAAGCCTTAGACGAAGATCACTCCATAGAACATCAAGGGGGCGGTAAGCTGTCCAGTCACTTACTACATCTTGGGTACTATTGGCTCACTCTGGAGGCAGATTCTGCCACCCATACTAGTAAATGCTTAGAATGCCAAGTCCATGACAATCTCATATTCACACTTGTCGTGGATCTACGCTCCCTTGGCACCCTCTAGCCATTCCATATTTGGGAGATGAATTTTATTGTCCTAGTTAACCCTCCCTCTCAAGGTAACATATGGATCCTATCAATGAAAAAATTATACACCAAATGGGTAGCAGCTATACCTATTGACAGGCAACAGGGCCGGCGGTTGCAAAATTTATCAAAGAGCATATTATTTCCAGTTCGACATTCCCAAAGTACTCCTTTTGGACAGTGAAAACCCGTTCATTAACCAACACACGGATAGGTTGCTTTTGAAATATGAAGTTACCCACCATAAGTCCTCGCCCTACTATCCAAAAGGTAATGGAAAGCACAAGCCACAAACATACCATTGCTTAAGATTCCCAGCCGAACAATGCATGGTCCCCTCATAAATTGGCCAAACAACTACAATTGGCATTATAGGCATAACAAGCTTTGAAAAGGCAAACCATAAAAACAATGCCTTTCTTCTCTACGGCACAAAAAACTGTCTTATACATTGAGATTGCCTTACCCTCCGCAAGCATGGCCCTCAAAACGAAGAACTAAAGCACCGACTGCATTGAATACTTCTCAAACTAGGCTCGCTGGAGCTTATGATGCCTTGGTCAAGGAAAGCAAAATAAAAGAAGAGTTGGTCTTAAAAGTCACTCACTATGTCATGAGAGGAATGAACGCACCAAACAAGTTTTCTCCCAAGTCCATAGTAGCAAAAGCCAATGACAGTGGTAACTACAGAAAATTTATTCAGAAGCTCCTCTTTCAACCCCCATTAATGTTAAATGGTAGAAGATTTCTCATGCCTAGTACTTAGCAAATTTTCTAGTTTTATTAGGCTCCAGTGGTCATAGTAGATTAGGTTTGTTTAGTCCATAAAAGTCAGTTTGGTTGCCATTTGGATAATAAAGTACTTTCTTCTCCGAATTTGCAAGAAAAATGAACCATAAGCACAATAATTGCAAGGACAATCCCATTAATGAGCTAAGGGATATTACAATTCAAAATCCAAAACTACAAAAAATTCATCGAAGTCAACCTTGAACTACTTTACCCTCAGGCTCTAGTAATGAAGGGGGCGTCCTTAGGTGTGGTGTCAAGTGCTCCACCCATTCACCTATACATTTGTTGATATCACGAAGTAGCTCCTTACAATGCTGCTTCCTTTGGCTATAAGCCTTAAGCTTTACCTCTATCTCTAAATATCCTCTTCTGCCTCAACGTCACCAAAATGACAATAAGCCATGACAAGTATAGCCAAGGTTCTCCAAGTCCAGGATGGCAGCGTACCAAGTCTTAAAATCTTTGACCATTGTCACCCTCAGACAATAGTACAATGGCCTACGGGCCAACTAGGCTAAAACTTGGCTCCATTCCCTAAGTTCGAGCACTCTCACAAATGTCAAACGTTGGTGGATAGGAAGACGATGTAGAACTTCTAAGTCACTATTAAGGAACTGCTTGGCACAAGGAACCTTAACCTCTTGACCAGCATTAGCTTCGACCTCCATGACATTGCAGTTTGCGGGGCTCAATCGAAATAGGAGCAGCCCCCACTAGTGCAACATGATCTGTCATGTTGCTTCATATTCATTGCCGTGCAATTAATGCCTAATCAAATCACTCATGATGTAAGGTGTCATATTTGACACGCGCGCAGACACTACATGATGCACGCGAGCAGGAGGCAACTGAAGATACCTCATACTACATGTATGCCACCTTTGCATAGGGTCCCATACATAGAGGCTCTTCATAATTGCTTAAAATTGCATTATTATAGATATTTTAGTAGGCATTATTGCACTTCTTTATCATTTATTTGTCCATTTACACCTGAATTTGTGAGTTCTTTTCACCATGGTTTGATATAAGTTTTCATGATTAAAAGGGTGTTTTTATCCAAAAGACTCAATATGTGTGTTTGTTTTGATAGGAGATTCAATAAAAGGTGATTTGAAGAGAGTTGAGATCTTTACTTGGTGTTAGTTTGAGTGCTTGAGCCAAATTGAAGAAATTGTAAAGTCGTAATAGAAGGTGTTGACACCTACAATAGGAGGTGTCTATACCTATTTTGCAGGTGTTGACACCTAGAAACGGTGTGCTCAAAAAAATATGCAGATAGATAAAAGTGTCGGCACCTGAAGAAAGTGTTGACACCTAACATCAGAAATTGACATGCTGTTCAGAAGTGTCGATGCCTCAACTTCGGGTGTCGACACCTTTTCACAACAACAAATCTGGATAAAAATTAGGCTACAAGGATTTGAGGTGGTTTCAGTATTTTGGCCATATCTTTTCACTCTGACATCGGATTAAGACGATTCTTGCGGCGTTGAAAAGACGACTCAAAGCTCTATAGCTTTGTATTTCACGATATTTCATGAATCGTACTCTATCTTAGTCAAAACTGAGCTGCATGTGGGCGAAAATGTGGGAATTGCAAATTTAGTGATTTTTCTTTCCTATTTGTAATAGTTTCCTTTCTCTTCTAGACTCTTCTACTCTTGATATATATATATATGAGAGAGCGGGCACGAAAGAGATATCCTTAATTCTTCTCTTCATCTATTTTTCCTCTTCTACAGTTTTCTTTATTGTAATGCCTTGCTAAGCTCCTAGCTAACACTAGGGGTGAAACTTTTAATGAAGATATAGCATTTGTTATTTGATCTTTCAATGGTTTTCAACATATAATCTTTTTAATCGATTGTTTCATATAGATAGAAAAGTTTTTGCTCTGTAAAATCCCTTGATTCTATGTTAATTTCGGATACAATGAATGCTTGGAATTCCCTAATAATTAATTAACTAGTTTTACAAAGTTTGGATCAATCAATTATAAGATATATCTTTCGATGGTATTTTTCATATAATCACTGTCCTATCTTCCAACTGAATTTACTTCCTAGTTGATTCTCAATTAAGTTATAAACAAAAGGATCAAGAATAAATATCATAGATTTGTTAAAGGTGGAACCTCAATGCCTTAGCATTCATCTTATATTGTTTTCACCAAACAAGTTTTTATTGTCTCAACCTTATTCTCATTGCTCGTGTTATTAGTTCACCAAACCCTGTGGACCTGTGGTTCGACACTCAGACTCCCAAGATATATTACTTCGCGACAACCTGTAGTTGGGTTGCATTCTTTTAGTCATAGTAACTCTCCACATGTTTCACAAAGGCTATGACATGAGTTCGGATTGCCAAATAGCATGTGTCCATGCCTTTGCACGTTCAAGTGCCAAAAGGAGTGCACAAACCTATCCCACACACCAAGGACCACAAGCATTTTGTGTGTGCTCTAGCCCAAGTGCTACACCATTGATTCACCGAAACACTCAACTACACTCTCCTAGCCTAGGCTATGAGGCAAGCCCAAAGCCCTAAACTTGTTTCACAGGCAATACAAAAACTCTGGAACTTGTGGCTTGGTGGCTTAGGACAAAGGCATTGCTTTGGTGATGCACCACGTGGGTCTAACCGCATTCAAGAGGGTGACTTCTCCATCGTGGACTTTGATTCCTTTGCCTATTAGAGAAAGGACTCTTATTGATAAGCCTTATCACTGGTAAGTCCAATCTACTAGGACTCTATTATAAGGCTCAATATAAGAGATCCTTAGGCTCCCTTACTAGGCACTCATTCCATTCACTCATCACACTTGTACATTGTTCTTGCTCTTATTGCCTCTCTCTCTCAACGTTATGCTGCTTCGTCCTTCACCCAGTTTTCTTTAGAACTCTCTCGATCCCATTTGACGTTTTTTTATAGCTCTCTGACAACCCATCACAGCCCCATACACCCTCATATAAGGGTTGGTGACGAAATTAGGGTTCTAGAGAAGTTTTTTGGATTGTCTTAGAGATCTCTGAAGAAGAAACAGTCATTCAAGTCTCTGTCTTCAACTATTGCTACTGTTGCTTGTTTGGTGACTTAATCTACCTTTATTCTCAATTCTCTACCATGTTTTTTCTGTCTCTCTCTCTTTGCTTGTGCAGCATCATTTTTTGTGTCAGAGCAAGTTCTAAACTACTAGCCGTAACTCTTGGATGAGCTTTTGGAGATTTAACCTGACAAGTGGCTGCCCCGGTGCAAGAATTGCAAAACTTGCAAAGGGAGGAACCTGCTAATGGTGGTGAACTAGGAGAGAATAAAACACAGCACCCCAGAGATCTGCCGGAACGAGACTTCGGTGAAAATCAGAACTAGAAGCTTCAATGTCTGAAAAGGAATATTTAAATTCGTTCTGCATGGAAGAGGAAAGACACCCATCACTTAGGGCTCCTAGGAGGGATCTCCAAAACCCTAATCCTAGGGAACAACTGGCAATAGAGAATTATGGGGAGTGAAATCATGATAAAGAGAAGGTGTAAATATTGAAGTTGAAAATTTGATCAAAGGGGACATCCAGAAATTTTTTTGCACTGGTGGAGGAGCATAGACAACTTCTTCCAGTTGAAAAGTTTGACAGAAGAACGAAAAATATTTGTGAAGACATAAGCCGCTTTTGTATGGATGATCGGTTGGTCGAATTTAAGGTTCTTGTGGAGAGCCATGGTAGCAAATGAAGACTGAGTTAAGGGATTTGTAAAATTACAGGATTTTAATTTCCTACAATTTTCACTTATGCATGCGACATGGATTTTATTTACTAAATTTCCAACATTTAGTATCATTATTTACTTGCATTGAAGATTATTTATTTAATTAAATAAATAAATAAATAAACAATCTCATTGTGTGAATTGTATCAGTGGAGCCTTTAGTATTAGTGTGGATTTGAGCGCAATAGAGTGTGACATATCCTGTGTTGCCATAATACTCTACTACCCTAGCAATATACATATTTGGAATGGTGTTCCGAAACAAGAAACACTAACGTTCCAAAACAGTGAATTTACTGATCCAATTTGATCCCAAACTTTTTTCACATTTATTTATTTAAATGTCACCTAACGAGGAAAAAAATCAAATATAGGGGATCAAAATATAGGGAGAATAAAATTTTGGCAAAACAATATGTAAAACAAATGGGCCATCATACTCCTAGAATGTGTTTTTAGATGATTAATTTCAAAAAACATAGATTATATTTTACCAAATGTCTAATTGTTAAATAAAATTGTTCTAGAAGTATCCTAATTCTAATAGTGTAATTTATACAAGTCTTAGAACATGTGGCGTACCATATTTCCATTCTCGTTCCACGTATCTGAATGATTCGGGTTCCAGATAACATCCATTATCAATGGTCAACTTGGTGGTGGTCTGTGCGCTTGGTGGTATGGGAGTAGACTACAAGCAGATTGTAGGGGTCAATTACGTGAGTTCTACGTGTTTTCCCGTATTAGGCTTTTAGAGCTTTTGTTATTTACACAAATAGTGTTGGGAAATAGGAGACAGAGAGCAGAAACTGCATACATAGAGAGAGATAAGAGAGCTCGAGTGAGAGAAGAAGGAGTTTGGTGCCTCTTGCATTGATCACAGTGAGAGAGGAGGAAGAGGCTTGGTAGTATCTAGTTCACATTTGGAGGTAAGAAACCTAATTTTTTTATAGAATTTTCTGCGTGGAGTTCAGCTTACTTGGGCATTGCATACACATATATACATCTTATACATTTTTAGAAGGTATGGTAGTGGCCATGGTTAGCGTAAGTTGAGCATTTGTGTATATTGGCATTCGGCCAGCAATGGTTGTGTGGTGGTTGGAAGGTTGCCACCTGAGGTTTAAGGGTGTGCGGTGGTCAGGTGGTGTAGCAACAGAGCGAGATGCTGGTTAGAAAGTTTTGTGTTGGGTCAGAAGCTGCCATGGGCAGCCATGATGCTGCTGGTGGCAGCACTGGTTTGGAATTTGCAATTGGGCAGCCTTGGTGAACAGAAGAAAAGAAAAGAAAGGAAAGAAAAGACGAGAAGAAGAGGAAGAAAGAAAGAAAAGAAAAAGGAGTTCCAGAACGTGAACCTGGTAAGGGAGAATAAGATGGGTTTAGGTATTTCATCCTCTGCGGGTGCACATTTGACCAATTAGAATGTTCTTGAGGCATTGTTCCAATGTTTTAGGAATGTATAGCACAAAAGTTTCGATTTGCATCATTTTTTATTCTAATTATTCAAACATTAATAGTAGTATTTTATATTGTTTGTGTTAGGTTGATCACGCATTTTCCTTGCATCGGTAATTTATTTTGTTGGCAAGAATTACAGGTGAGTGGCTTTGCTTTACTGATTATCTTTCCAATAATTGTCCTACCAGAACAATATTTGAGAAACATGGTTTATTGAATTCCTTATCTATTAATCTATTTATTTGAAGGCATGTTTTATGATAAAAGTATAATTTCATTGTTCTATATTCCACATTGGTGTCAGTTGGTGAGAATTATTATTGGATTTGTTTTGGTGATTGGTATTGGAAAGCCTAGGGAAAAAGCCTGCCTCACAAGTGCCTCTGCTAACTAGGGAATAGGCCCAAGTGAGGTGACTCTGGTTTCTTAACAGGAAGGAACAGACCTAGTACGACGGGTAACCTTCACCGGATTGGCTTGGGGGAAAGTCCTGTTTGCTACCCTGTGTGACACTATTCCGATGTTGGATCCAATTAGCTTGTAGAACGCCTTGAGATTTTATTTTTGGCGTTTCTTATTTGGTATTCTGGGATCTTGGTTTATTGGTTCATTCTTTCGTATTCTAACCATGTGGAAATAATTATTATCTCTGGTTATTTGAAACTTTGGAAAGTTATTTGGCATTTATGTGGGAACAATTACTTTTGCAATTTTTGGTTTTATTCTTGAAAATTATTATTTCCGAATAATTGAATTATTTACGGATTTGGTATCAGTTTGCCACTTGGAATACATTTGGAAATACTGGTTATCTGGTTCATTTTGCGTTTTGGTCATTGTTACTGGTACTGGAATATGACTGGTTTTTTGGTTTATCGTTCAGAACAAACTTGTTTTGGATTAAATCATATTTTGAGAATCTGGAAATATTCCTTACAAGCTGATACATAGCTCAAAGTTATTATCATAAATAAATATTTATATTGAGCCTCATTTCAAACAAACATATATATTTATTATGCATTGCATTATCATTCACTAGGTTGTAAGCTAACCCTTCCTTTCTAAACATTTCAGGTGAGTGTGGGCAGAAGCACTTGTGGATTCAAAGTTGGGACCTTGCTTGACGTCTATAGGACTGTCTTGAGTCACATGTCTGATTACTTTGATTTAGAGATTTTAGCATTTTATTGGCACACATTGATTATTGGATTTATTCTGGGGTTGGTTCATTCTTTAAGGCGTTTTTGTTTACTTTGGAGAGTTGTTTTAAAACTCATTAAGGTTTTGGTTCGTGTTTAGAGTTATTACATTTGAGACAACAGTTGTTACCATTATTAAGACTTTGATTACTTTATGATTGCCATGTTTAAAACACTTTTGCTATTAGTTAGATTGTTTACAGATGTTAGTCTTACGTGTTCCATTGGCCAAGGCACTGTGGATCACGGGCAGTCATCTCTCCTACGTGGGGTGTGCCAGCACCACCTCATACTACCCTAGAAACTTTGATTAGGAGTTGCTCAAACTTTATTTTTCTCCTAAGAAGCACAGACACGGACACGAGTATTGGACACGCCAATAGAGCAATTTTCAAAAAATGCAGGACACAACAAGGCAAGGACGTGACAAAAGAATGTTTTCTTGTAAAAAAAAATCTAATATATACAAATATTTTATAAAAAAAGTAAAAAATATATAAGATAACACCAATAAAAATTAAAAAACAACATATTTTACTACTTAATCTGCAACAAATCATTCACAATTAGTCGATATCATTCCATAAAAAATGATAAAGTAAACAAACACATTAGCAACAAAATAGTTGTTCCATCATTATACAAGACTATAAAATCATAAGCTACCCAAAACATTAAAATGTTACACTTCATCAACCATTCATCATCATCTAAGATAAAATCTATAAAGAACACACAAAACAAATTAATCACTAATATCAGTAGCATACATCTTCTTGTTCTTCTTATGTTTCCTTCTTCTTCTTCTTCTTCTTCTATCCAAGAGACTAGGGATTTTCTCTCTCTTTCTCTTTCTCTCCTCACGATCGATTTGGTTTGACAAAGATATGTCCCCTTTTCTTTATTTTTAGATTTTAAAGTTTTCTTATTTACAAAATGAACCTCATTTCTTTAGTTTAAAAATCTATAGTTGAGCCCCCATCATGTCCCTAAAGTGTTTCGTGGTGTTGGCTTCAAAAAAATAATAATAAATCAGATATATAAAATGGAGCGTCTAACACGTGTCCGGTGCGTGTCCCAAACGTGTTGGTGTCCAACACGGGTACGGCTCCTCCAATGAAGTGTCTATGCTTCCTAGTTTTTATCCAATATGGGGATCCAAAAAGTCCTTTTCCGAAAGACAATAATTTGCAAGCCTAGTTGTCTACCTTTCTAATAATATCACATCCGCAAGAACTGAGATTCTTGATTTTTCCCATTGAAAATCATATCCACTACCACCAATAAATAAAAAAAACACAAATCAATGTGCTGAAATGTCATGAGCTAATTTTCAACTAAAACCAAAAGGAGAACACGCATAACAAAAATAAATTTGAGGGTAAGAAACATAGAAAAGAAAAATAAAATAGCCTTCTTTTATACCTTTTCAATGCAATAAAACTTATAAAATTGTGAAAAAGAAACATAAAAAATCATATAATGTGTCGGAACCTTAGAAAACAATTATTCAATATATCTAAGTGTCATGCTGTTTCTAGTCATCTCCCCTGCAGAGACATATTAAGGACTTTGCTAGAAGGGAGAAAAATAATTAAATAGAAAAAAAGAAAAAATACAGCACTGATTTCTGAAGAGAGTTAATAATCTTTACTGCATTTCCTAAGATCAAAACAAGCCAGAGACTCAGACAGGATAGCACTCAACGAAGGATTCAGTCAAGTGTCCACCAGAGAGGAAGAAAATAGGCATGAAGAAACTAGTTAAGATGTTAATTGGAAAATTTTGATACAAGGAAATGCATGAATCTTGTTGCATGCTGCCTGCTATCTGTTCTTTAGTTCATTTTGTATTTGTCATTATATCATTCATTAAAAAGGTAACTGTATCTAAATAAGAAATCTTTAGTGCAAAGATTATCATTAGTCCAGTAGTTATGTAATAGTTAGAAACCCATAATGATGCAGACTAACCTACAAATGAAAATGTAGGTAGTAAGAAATTAATGTGAGTTTTCAAAGTCTAACGTAGCCCACCCTTGCAGAGTTCAGTTGAACCATTATTGCCTGAGAACGCAAAGCTAAATCTTCAGCAAATTCCTGAAACACAAACTATGTGAACAGAATAAGGAGGGAGGAAGCCTAGTCGAAAATAATATTACAGTTAGGGCGTACCTGAAGTCCAATATGCAACCGTTTTCCACCTTTGTGGTAAGGGATAATAACAGGACGTTTGCTGATGTATTCTTTACAGATGAGTGGTTCTATTCTGTATGAAAAGCCAACATAGCTTCAACTACGTGTTCTAGATACAACTAATTAAATAATATATTCAACATAACCTATTCAAGAAACAGCTAACAAATTTATAAGAATAAGAAAGCTGTATGAGTGTATGTGTGAGTGAGGGTAAGAGGTTGTAGTAGTCACGTGAAAATTTCTAGCAGGAATCAAGATGAGTAACCCAATTTTTTAACTCTCATTTTGAAAATAAATATCCTTATCACCCTGGTTAAAAAATAAAAGGCAATTTACACCTGGGGTCCTTATAGTTTGTCCCTTGTGTCAATTTGGTCCTTCTAGTTCTAATTGCAACAATTTTACCCAATAATTTTTTATTTTGTTTCTAATTGGTCCAATTTGTGACGAACATTAAAGACATGAAAGGGAAGTGAGCATGTGCCAATTTTACCCTATAATTTTGTATTTTGTTTCTAATTGGTCCAATTTGTGACGAGCATTAAAGACATGAAAAGGGAGTGAGCATGTGCCGTGCACATGGTGGCATATGAGGGGCACAATAGTAAATTCATGTGTTTCCTAATTGTATCTCAAATATGCATATATATATTTATAATCTCCTCTCATCTCTCTCTCCACCACTCTTCTCTAACAATGGCAGCATTTAAGAATTCCTAACACCTCTTAACCCCCCTCTCCTTCCACCTCACCACTTTCTTCATCCTCCCCCTCAAACTTTGCCACCGTAAGGGCCGCCAGCCCAAACTCTACGCCCCCATGAAACCTCCTCTATTTTTGAAGCTTCCTCTCTCTACTCACTCCATGCATATGGACTCTCCTATCTTACTATTATTCATAGAAAGGAAAAAGAATAATAAAGAAAGAAAAAACAGTGTTACCACTATATTTTCAAAACTACTATCCCTCTATTGTTGAAAATTTTGAAATTCCAATTTCTGGAACATTATAGGTTGGATGGTATTGTCTACATAGGTAGACATAACAGGGAGTGATGAAAAGATGGAGTCTGAGCTCAAAGACGATTAGTTCACATTAGCAGCAGTGTGAAAATAAGAATAGATTTAAAACAATCCAATGTGCTTTATGTTCTCTCCATTGACATTTCTCTTAGGTTTTCACACATTCTATTGTTCTGATTAATGGCTAGAATTATCAAACCTGGTTGATTTTGTTATTCTCAATCTTGGTAGTTTCGAAACTGTTTCCCATTCTGTTTCCTAACTGGTTTCAGCTTCTCTGCCGAGTGCCGACACAACGGCCACTGTCACTCTACCTACGCAAGGGTCCTTGCCTCATCAATCCCAGTTCAATAACTTGTCTCCCTTGAATTGTAGCTACTTAAGTTATTTCAATCCAAGTGAATGGTCATGTAGAGAGACATGGTTATATATCTATCTATCTATATATGTATAGAGTGAGAGAGAGTGAGAGAGAGAGAGAGAATCATGGGTTCACTGTTTTAGAGAGAGAAAACAGAAAGAATGAGGCAGATGAAGAAAGCAAAAGGAAGTCGAGTTCAGAGGTGGTGACCGGAGTTGGGGTTTGGGTTTTAGAGAGAGAGAGAGAGAGAGAGAGACAACAGAGAAGGTAAAACGGCAGTAGGTCTTCACCAATAGAGAAGGTGGTGGTGTTGTGCTGTATGGGAAAATGGTGACTGGCCAGTGATGCAGAGGGAGAAAACAGGGGAGAGAAAAATAAAAACAGAGAATCGAGAATGAGATAGAGAGTGGTGGGTTCAGTTATGGGCTCAGTGAGAGAAATTAGAAAGAGAGAGAGAGAGATAAGAAGAGAGTGAGAACCAAGCTGAGAAAGAAAATGAAAAAGTGAGAATGAGGTGGTCATTGTAGCAGGTGGAGGTGTGGCCGGGATTAGCACTTAGCTCAAGTGAAACGTAGAATTTGAGGCCTATGGTTTATGCTCTCAATTAACTGCTCTCTTGACAACTGTTGTGTTATCCATGCCTTTCTTTGTTAACCTTTGTCCCGAGACCAAGTTATATAACGAAAGGGAAGTCCTATTTGATCTGAGGATGATGTGGTTTTGATATGGAAGTGAAAGAAATGGATGATAAGTATGACGATTACATTGTTTTCTCAACAATAGCATTCCTTTTATGAGACTATGCCAAGTTCCCATTGTTTTTTGGATGCATTTTTCATGATGATTGTCACAACCGGATTTTGGACCGCCTAAATGTCTTGTGAATGAGACGGGGCCCAGAATGGGGTTTTCATGTGATTGGAGATTCAATTAATTCTGGACTGTACGGGGGTCTTTGTCCTGGCTCGCACTGTTTGTTTGATATGAAAAGGGCCATTAGTTTGAAAAAGTTTTGAAGTCGCCACTTAACAATTACGGAGTGCCAGGACTGATAGAATATAAAGTACTGTGTATCTATATTTCTCAATAATACTATGCAAGACAAATATAAGAGTTAAATAGGCAAAAGAAGCGTGTTGCTCTAAATGGCAAACAGACTAAACTACCCCTAACATAGAAGATAAATATAAAAGATAAATAAATATCTATTCACACCACCTCTCAAACTTAGGATGCGAGGGCAGAGAGCATCGAGAGTTTGTCAAGGAAAAACCGAAAGCGAGCTGCAGTGTGAGTCTTCGTGAAGAAGTCAGCTAATTGCAGCGAAGAGGAAAGAAATGGCAAATCAATAGAGCCTGACTGAAGATGTTGGCGTACAAAGTGACAGTCAATCTCAATGTGCTTAGTACGCTAATGAAAAACAGAGTTGTGAGCAATCTGGATCGCACTCTTATTATCACAATAAAGAGGCGTGGACACAAGCAAAGAAACTCCCATGTCAGATAACAACCGATGAAGCCAGACAATTTCAGCTGTCACATGAGCCATAGCATGGTATTCTGTCTCAGCGGTAGAGCGAGCAACAACAGTTTGCTTCTTGCTTTTCTAGGAAATAAGAGAATCTCCCAGAAAAACACATAAGCCAGAGGTAGACTTACGATCAAAGACATCCCCAGCCCAATCGGCATCAGCATAAGCCCGAAGAGTTAAGCTCGATGTAGAAGAAAGCACCAAACACTGATGGAGAGTACCACGAAGATAACGCAAAATGCGTAACACAGCAGCCCAATGCGTGGTGCGAGGTGCAGAAACGAATTGACTGACAATATGAACGAAATAGGTAATATCGGGCCAAGTCACAGTAAGATAAACAAGACAACCAACCAACTCGCGATATTCCGTTGGATCGTCAAGAGGAACACCATCAGAAGTAGAAAGTTTGGCATGCAACTCAAGAGGAGTATCAACAGTCTTATCATTAGTGAGCCGGGCACGATGAAGAATATCAGTAACATACTTGGTCTGGGATAGGAAATAGCCTTTAGGAGAGGAGGCAACCTCAATACCAAGAAAGTACCGAAGAGGATCGAGATCCTTCATCTCAAACTCACGAAAAAGATGTAGTTTGACTTCACTGATAGCATCAGAATCAGAACCGGTAATGATCATATCATCAACATACAGTAACAAAAGAAAAAGGCCGTGTGAGGTGCCACGAACAAAGAGAGCAGAATCATGCATACTAGGTTGAAAGCCAATCCGAAGAGCAACATCCTGAAATTGCTCATACCAAGCACGCAGAGACTGTTTTAAACCATAAAGGGAGCGACGTAGGCGGCAAACAAGACCTGAGGGACAAGACAAGCCAGGAGGAGGACGCATATAGACTTCCTCAGAGAGATATCCATTGAGAAAAGCATTCTTGACATCCAACTGAAGAAGAAGCCACTGACGTACAGCAGCAACATAGATCAGAGTGCGAACAGCAGTCATCTTGGCCACAAGAGTAAACGTCTCCTTATAATCAATGCCATATTCTTGGAAAAAGCCTTGAGCCACCAGACGGGCTTTATACCGTTCTAAAGAACCATCAAAGTGAGTTTTAGCCTTGTAAACCCACTTGCAGCCAACAAGATTCTTGCCCTCCGGCAGTGGAACTAACTCCCAGGTTTGAGTTTTGGCAAGAGCAGCAAGCTTATCAGTCATGGCAGTCACCCAGTTCGGATCATTACAAGCTTCTT
Source organism: Euryodendron excelsum (assembly GCA_033060915.1). NCBI lineage: Eukaryota > Viridiplantae > Streptophyta > Magnoliopsida > Ericales > Pentaphylacaceae > Euryodendron > Euryodendron excelsum. The sequence continues at coordinate 36,950,184 of CM065389.1, forward strand.
TATAGGACCTGGGCTCAAAGTAAGTATGGATACGGGACAGAAAAGAACAATAGGAAGAAGAAAAATAAGTATTAGCGAAGCCATATCTTACTAGAGGATGACGAATGTCACGAGCAGGATACCGTCGAGCAAGCGGATCAGAGTCTTTAGAAGCAGACGGAGTGGCAGTAGAGTTGGGAGAAGATGGAAGAGCTGCAATACGACGAGAATAGACAAGAGGATATAGAGAGACAGAAGACGAACCAGATGAAGCAACCAGAATATCAGAAATCTCGGAGGTAGTGGTGTATTCAGTAGCCGGGACATCCATGGGAAAGGGGTCAATCTGAGTCAAAACCTCTTTGGTCACAGGCAACGCTTTGGGAGGAAGAGAGAAATACGGAAGACGCTCAAGAAAAATGACATGTCTAGACACAAACAACTTTTTGGACACAGGATCATAACACCGATAGCCTTTTTGGTAAATACCATAACCCAAGAATATGCACAGAACACTACGAACGCTAAGTTTGGTCCGGTCCTTCTTTGGAAGAAGAACAAACCAATTGGAACCAAACACACGTAACAGGGAGTAGTTTGGAACCGCACCATGAAGCCGTTCATAAGGAGAACTATAGGAAAGAAGAGGAGTGGGCATCCGATTCAGAAGATAAGCTTCAGTATGCACAGCTTCGCCTCAGAAAACAGAGGGAACAGATGATGACAACAGAAGTGACCGAGCAGTATCAAGAAGATGGCGATGCTTTCTTTCAGTCCTACCATTTTGAGCAGGAGTGTCAAAGCACGAAGACAGATGAATAGTGCCAAAAGCATCTAAGGTATTAACAAACTCAGAAAGAGTGTATTCCCCACCCAAATTCGACCGAAGAACCTTGATAGAGGCAGAAAACTGAGTTTGAACCATGGCATGAAAAGTACGATAGATGTGAAAAAAATCAGATTTGCGTGCCATTAAGTAAACCCATGTATAACGACTGTAATCATCCACAAAAGAGACATAATAAACAGAACCACCTTTCGTAGCAACCGGGGAAGGACCCCACAAATCAGTATAAAGAAGAAAAGTACACTGGTTTCACAAAAAATAAGGATAATAGAGATACCAGAGAGAGAACAAAGGGCTCCCTGGTCGAAATCTGAGAAGAGGCAACAACCAGGGTCGTCGGAGTGAGGGACAGGTCCGGCGAGGGTCGTCGGTGTCCGGCGAGGCTCAGGGGACGTTGCCGGTGGTCTCTAGTGGTAGGGGTTTGCAAATCTGGGTTGCTAGGGTTTTGGGTCTGGGTGCTGAAGCGAACTCAGGAGTCGCTGGTGGTCAGGAACTTGCCAACGAGGTTTGCCGATGGTCGGGAGCTAGCCGACGAGGGTTGCCGGTGGTTGAGACGCACTGCCGGAGGGATTGGATTGCCGATTAAGACTGGGTGAACTGATTTGACTCAGTTCTGGGTTTCTGATTTGACTCACCGCCGGTGGTTGGAGATCCTCGTCGGAATTAACTGATACTGATTAGAGGCTAAACCCGCTCTAATACCATGATAGAATATAAAGTACCGTGTATCTATATATCTCAATAATACTATGCAAGACAAATACAAGAGTTAAATAGGCAAAAGAAGCGTGTTGCCCTAGATGGCAAACAGACTAAACTACCCCTAACATAGAAGATAAATATAAAAGATAAATAAATATCTATTCACAAGGACACCAAAAAGTGTGAAACATGAGAGAGAGAGAGAGAGAGAGAGAGAGAGGAATTTAAATACTGTGCCCCTCAAATATGGCTATGTGCACAACACATGCTCACTTTCTGTCAATTTCTTTAACGGCCATTGCAATAGAAACTAAATGTAAAACTGAAAGGATAAATTGTTTCCAATTAGAACTGCAGAGACCAAATTGACACATGGGACAAACTATAAGGGCCACTAGTATAATTAACCCAACAATAAATCATGAAATAAGGGGAGTGTAATGTGAGTAGATTGATTCAGCACGATTCAATTGCCAACTGGGTGAGTTGAGCCCCTATAGATACCTAATTGGAGGATAGGAATTATTGGATTACTAGATGAGGTCTCATTTAGAAAAAAAGAATAGATGACATGTACAGACAATCAGGTTGGATTTAATATTAGGTGGGATATAAACTACGTTACCTGAATTTTTCTACAAGGTGTTAAGTACCTGTGTTGGACAATCGACACTTGCACTCCGACACTTGGGTAAGGGTATGGATACAGATAAGTGTCGACCAGTATTGTTGGATATTCACTCAATAGTTATGCATGAAATGTTTTATAACACTTATACTATTTTATCTTGTAAAATAAAATATTTATATTTTACCATGTTCTTTTATCCGTGTTCTTTTATCCATGGACATGGGAATTAAATGAATCCGACACTCAAGAGGCATATCAACACCTAAGTCCATGCAACATAAAATTTAATTATCATCAATAAAATATGAGACACAAAACATATGGTATGTTAGAAATAAGGGTGTAAGTGATTTTTCTTTTTTAAATAAAAAGTAGGATGCAAAATTCAGTATCAAAGCAACAAGAATGCCAAAAGACCATGTGCAGATGCATAGTATAATATGTATACCGCTAGAAATTCAGAATGGAAGTATGGGAATAGATATGCAAATAGAAAGAAATATATAGGCAGATTTGTCCCTATTTCTTAACTGCTTGAGTAAAGTAGTGCAAAATAAATTGAAAAACTCAAGTCAACAAATAAAATTTCATAAAAGAAAAAATAATAAAAAAGAAAATTGCATAAGATTATACTAGTAGCAGACCATAGCCCTATAACTAATAAATGTGTCATAGGTTAGAGTGGACAGGAACCAATTAGGTAATTGTAGTTAGGCCACTATGTTTTGTTCCATATTTCAAAATGGGCTAATACCGTAATGGAAATGGTTGATGAAGTTTCTTGACTCTGTGTATATGGTGGAGGGAAGCAATAGGGGGGATTGGATGATTTCGACAAAGAATAAGGGGAAGTTTGCTGCCAAGTCATACTATGCTATATTTGAAAATGTTACTCAGGGACTTTTCCATGGAGGAACATTTGGAAAGCACGTACTCCATCAAAGGTGGCTCTTTTTCCCCTTGGTCTACGGTGTTAGATTCTATTCTTACTATTGACAATCTAGGTAGAAGGGACAAGATGCTTCTGGAATGGTGCTACACCTGTTGAAAAGCTGAGGAACCAATGGATCATCTTCTACTTCATGGTGATGTTGTGTGGCAGTTGCCGAGTTCACCATTCTGTAGTTTGGAGTTCAGCAGGTTGTGCCAAATTCTATTATTTCGCTATATGAATCTTGGCAGATAAAGCTTGAATGACTACTCTGCAATGTCTAATGTGCAGCTTATGGAAGGAGCGTAACCAAAGAACCTTTGATGATGCTATTTTTTCAGTTCATAGACTCAAATTGAGCTTGTTACACAAGCTTCAAGTTTGAATGTCAGGAACTTATTGTCAACTAACTAAGAAGCACAACACTTGTAAGAGTATGTCATGTCAATATTGGACACTGTGCCTAACACGAAACTCTCGGACACTCCCCCAAACGTGTCAGTTTTTTTATTTTTTAGAACCGGACACATTTCGAACACTCTCGGGACACACGAGTCTGTCACTTGGACACACGTGTCCACCATTTAGACATGTAAACCATGTTTCAAGTTTAAAAGAAATAACTACGAATCCAATTGTAAAACAAAAAACAAAAAGTGATTTTGTACTTAATTTGACATTTAATCTATAAAATATATGGTTTTTAATTTTAATTAGTGTTATCATGCAATTTTCATTATCATTGAGTAAATTTTTTTTTTTTTTGTGTCCCTGCCGTGTCGTGTCATAGAGTTTTTGACAATCATTGCATCGGCATGTCCATATTACAGGTCCGTTTACGTGCTGCTTAGATTGCGAATCTTCTTTTCTTTTGCTAGATTCTCTAGGTGATCCCAACTTTGGGGAAGAAGTATATTTTTCTTTGTATATGCCCAGTGTGTACAGGTGTCCCTTTTGGCATCTCTTTTTGAATAAAATTCTTCTTACTTATCAAGAGAAAAAAAAAATTATTTATCCACATTTGGCAAGGAGGACAATGAAACCTAATAACTTCCAATATTGGAAGTTTTCTTTATTATGAAATTCGTAAGTATTTATTACATGTATATCATAGATAAACCCAAAGAGAGAGAGAGAGACAAAGACAGAGAGAGAACTTTTCATGACATCTTGAATTTGTACTCAAATGAGCTTTTTAATGTATCCGTACATGTGTACATGTAGAATACAAGCATTTATTATGCGTATAGAAAGAAGTTTTGCCCAACCAATCAAACCATATTCTCAATCACAACTGATTCTTTTCTATACTTCACCATCAAGTACTATTACTGTAGAACCCATACATAAAAACCACCCACCCACACACATAACATTATTATCTTGGACAACTTCCAAGCACCTATCCTCTCTTTTTTTTTTTTTTTTTTCCTTCTTTTAAGTTTTATTTTTATTTTTCCTTTTCCTTTGGGGATGGTGTTGAATGGAATCTGTAACTTTACTTTTGCTATCGTAAGACACTTTTATTCCTGTTTGGTGCATAAGATTTTTTTTTTCCAGCTCAACAAGGAAAGAGTGTATATGTGATATGGTTTATGTCTAACTTTATTGTTTAGTAGTATGTGGATTATTTATGCACTTTGGTTTACATTAATATAAATACAAGTGACAAAGGGAGAGACACCTATTTATTGGCTCTCTCTCATTAGCTGTTTTCTCTCTTCTTCTTCTTCTTCTTTCTTTATTTCTTTTCATCTTCTTCTCTTATTGAAAACTTAACTTAGTATTAGAGCTCAATTTCGTTCGAGACATTTTCTAGTGTCCAGAAAGTAAAGAAAAAATTATTCAAAAAAAGCTCAACTCCTTGAAAATTTTTCAAATATATTGAAGTTCATTTGATGTGTTTTTCCAAAATTTTCTTTAATTTTTGAAAAAATAGGACTTCTTTTTTTGTTTGGAAATCATCAAATTGGGCATATTTTGGAGCAGTTGAATGCTTCCTCTATTATCTGAATTAATGTGAATTTTTCTAAATTCTATATTATTCTAATGTACCTTTAGGTTAAATGACCAATAGTAATGCATGTTGTAACATATGGTCCTAGTGTAAGACATATGAGATTAATTCCCATGTGTATCTCCTAATTACACACTCGTAATACACACACACTCACCTGCTGAAAGAAGAAGAAAAAGAAGAAGAGAAAAGGAAAAAGAAAAAAGAACAAGAGAGGAGAAGAAGAAGAAGGAAGAGAAGAGGTTGAAGAGCTCAATACAAGCTTGGAAGCCATTGTTGAAGCTTGGAAAGCTTGAGAGAGAAAGTATGAACTCCAAATCTTGTGTATACTCATATGTATATGTGTTGTAGTTGTGTTGAGTGACTCCTTTGAGTCCTAATTAATTGAATTTTGAAAGTTTATAAGTTTCCATAGATGGATTGGAAGTTAGGATTGAAAACCTTCAAATTTGTACATGTTGGGTTTGAAATTTTAAACCCTAGATCCCTTTGATTGGGTTGTTCATTTTGCCCCATTTTGAGATATTGTAGTCTTCTTGGGTCCCTTTCTGAACCCTAGAAGCATTGGTAGAGTTTGGGAGAGGTTTGGTCAAGTTTGAGGTGAGAAAACCTATTTTCGTCCGTTGCTGTCAAAAGGAGTTCGTTGGGGCAAGAAGGTGACGAGACCTGGGAGAAGGCTACTACATTCTGGGGATATAATTCGCGCTGAGGCGAGAAGGTAGCGAGACCTAGGCAAACTTTACTGCCTTAACCAGTTTCACAGCTCCAACACTCTTTATTAGAATGAGCATAACTTGCTCTAGAAAACTCGGATTAATGCATCCTTTGAAGTCTTGGAAAGTAGACTCATAGGCCTTTCTACACATATAAAGTTTATACTCTAATCCATTATAGATTGTGAGATATTAAAGTTTAAAGTTGATCCAAATTTTCTGCTAGCAACATTGTTTTTCAGAATTTTAGTCCCTTTTTCGTGGGACATAGCTTCTTCATCCAAAATGTATTTTCAACCCATGACCTATCAAATTAAAGGTATTTAAACCTATTTTCAAGTGAAATTAACCTAGAATGTAGTCTCATTTTTTTGATGTGAATGAGATGTAACGAAGGAATCGGTGTTCAGGGATTCATGTTTTAAACCTTAACTTTTATGATTCTTGCTTTGCATTAGGGTCTTGTATTTGATACTTCTATGTACTCTATGTGTAGGAACGCCCTTGTGTAGCACCAATTCTTAAGGATAGAGGTGAGTAACGACGTGCCATGAATAAAACCGTATTACTTTCTAAATGTTTTATGTCCAGTTACATTTCATATTATGTTTTCCATATGATTTTAATGCATTAATGTTTATGCTAAATTATAAATGTCATACTTTTAAATGTATTTAAGTTATACTTATGTTATGAATCGAAACCCATGGACTAGAATATTTATATGAAAGAGATGCAACATTTTCAATGTACGGTGCCAACTCGAGGTTTTTCATGGCAAGACCCTAAACTAGCAACGACGGTCTTATGGTAGGGACGTGAAATAATCTATTGCCATGTTGGGAGACGTTCCTTGGCTTAAAAGAGCCTATGAGTGACCTTTATGGTTGCTAATGAACTGAGCGTAACTCTTAATGACTAGGCCTAGTTCTCATGATTGAGCCTACCTCTCGTGATTAGCCTAAAGCACTCTATGTTGCTAATGAACTTAGTATAGCTCTTAATGACTGAGCCTAGCTCTCATGATTGGCCTAAAGAGCTTTATGCATGACCCTTGCGATTACTATGACACCCAAGACCAGAAAGACCTCGTAAGTGGGGTGAAGTGAGAGATATGTTGGCCTAAGGAGCCTTATGCATGGCCCTTGTGGTTACTATGACACCCAAGACCAAAAAGATCTCTTAAGTGGGGTGAAGTGAGGGATATGTTACCCTAAAGAGCCTTATGTGTGACCCTTGCAGTTACTATGACCCCCAAGAATAGAAAGACCTCTTAAGTGGGGTAAAGTGATTGATATGTTGGCCTAAAGAGCCTTACACATGACCCTTGCGGTTACTATGTTGGCCTAAAGAGCCCTATGTGTGACCCTTTAGTTTACTAATACGGAGCCTAACTCTGATGTAAAGACATAGCACACTTATGTTTTAGAATGAAAAATATGATTTGTTCAAAAGCTTCACGACAAGTTACGTATATTCCCACAAGTATTAATGTCACGATGTATCCCTCCTTTTTATGATATAATGATGTGCCTTACAGTACCTTGCCATGGTATGCTTGTGACAAGCTACATTATACCTTATGTAATCATATTGCAATTTGTATCTCACTCCTATGCTACTATGTTCGAAATATTATAACATTTCATCATGAAAGCTTACAATATAATGTTTTAATATGATGCTTATGCTAAATCTACTCATTATATGTTTTCAAAAACAACAATATTTGATGTGTCTAATGTTATATGACGAGCTAAGATATACCCTTACAAGTGTATGATATGTTATGCTCATAACAAGCTATAGTATGCTCTACGAGATTATGCTATGACATGCCTACCTCTCTTTTTTAACATTATGTTTTAGAAATGATGAAATGTTTTAATATGAAAGCCTATCCCACATGTGTTTTCAAGCTTACGCTTATACATTTCTAAGTTTATGCCATATATGCATAAATGTACATCTATTGTCATGTACATTAAATAGAAATGTTAGTCCATGGTATTTTGTGCTCGTGCATCATTGTTATTCACTAAGTATTAGCTTACGTTTTCTAAAAATATTTTCAAATAACCAAACTGGGAGGCCTTAGAGGGAGGCCCATTACGTGGATATTTGGACGGTGGCCGCCCACGGGCCTTATATTATGTACTGATATTGGGCTGGACCCTTAATGTTCTGTAAACTTATAATGGTATATATTTGTGGTGGCATTACATTAGGCCCATATGTATGTTTATGTTTTGGGATTAGGCACAGCTCTGCCATGTATGACACATATTATTTTAAGTTTATAAGTTTTAAATTCCGCAACTATGTATCATTTTAAATGATCATACACAGATGTTCAACCAGATCATGTAATGCGGCCTTAGATAGCTAATCTACTGGCCAGTCTTGCACCTTCAATCCATATAGGCCAGGTTATGAGGCATGACACTTATATTACATCTTATGGATGCCAACTAAATTTTGGGAATCATCTTCATGTTGTTTTCAAGTTTTTTATGGTGTATTTGGTATTTATGCAAAGCGGTGCGGGTAGGTCTCTTCTTCTTGTGATAGCTTGTTTTTTGCTTATTTTTCGGTCCTTGTGAGCTATTCTCGGTTACTTTTAATGCAATTAGTTTGTCCTTGCTGGGAAATCCTTGCTCTAGTGAAGTTAATTTTTGTTTTATTGGGTTTGTCAACCAATCTTTGTTGGTTGTATTGTGCTAGCCTCTTTCGTGGACATGACAGAAGGTAATAAGACTTCCATTGCCAGTGTGGAGAATGAATTGATCGTGTTGGAAGTCTTGGAGAGAGCCCAACTACTCAAATTAGTTAGGTTCAGTTGGATGGCACCAACTATTTCATATGGCCACGTTCATGTAGCTTGGCTATCAAGGCTCGTAGCTTGGCTATCAAGGCTTGTGGCTTGACTGGTTATATTAGGGAGCTACCAAGGATCCAATGAAAAATAGGCCAGCACGTGAGAAATGGGAATCAGAGAATGCTCTTGTCATGACTTGGTTGATTAATCCAATGCAAACCACCATCTCTAAGAAAAATCAACATACTACGGAGGACTGTTGGGAGCTGATTAGTAGCCTTAATTGAGGTCTACATGGTACTATTCGTTCTCGTGCTCACATGTCAGAGGTTTTTGTTCCCTTTCAGGTAAAGATTCAGTAAGAGTAGTTGACGGTTCCTTATCCTCTGTGTTAGGGAAAGTTACTATTCAATGCTCCTTATCAATTAGTCTCTCATCTTTTCTTCATGTTCCAAACTTTTCCAAACTTGCTTTCTGTTAATCGTCTTACTACTTAGTTAAATTGCTTCATAATCTTTGTTGTTTGTGTGAATAAAGTGTATGCAGGGTGTTATTTAACTCTAACACACGTAAGGTTTATTTATATAAGACATAAGCCTTTTACCAGTTGTGTTTAACCAATGTGGGACTAAACATAACATAACATACTCTAACACTCCCCCTCAAGCTGGAGAATAAATATCAATAAGTCCCAGCTTGTTACACAATAATTCTAACCGTGGCTTAAACAAAGGTTTAGTAAACATATCAGCTAACTGAGCGCCGGTAGACACAAAAGGAGTAGCAATCACACCAACTGTCAGCTTCTCACGAACCAAATGACAATCAACCTCAATATGCTTAGTCCTCTCATGAAAAACTGAATTAGATGCAATGTGGATTGTTGCTTGATTATCACAAAATAGATTCATAGGCAGCTGCATATTGAATCCTATTTCCTCAAGCAAAGAGCGCACCCACACAATCTCACAAGTAGAATGAGTCATGGCTCAATATTCGGCTTCTGTACTAGATCGAGCCATAATAATCTATTTCTTAGTCTTCCAATTGACAAGATTTCCACCTAGAAAGACACAATATCCTGTGGTAGATCGCCTATCAGATGGAGACCCTGCCCAATCAAAATCTATGAACGCCTCAACACATAAGTGTCCACTTGCCCTATAAAACAGACCACGCCCTAGATGAGCCTTAAGATACCTCACAAGTCTGAGTACTGCTTCCTAATGTGGAAGACGAGGTGCAGACATTAACTGGCTCACCATACTGACTGCAAAGGAAATATCAGGACGTGTGATTGTAACATAGTTCAACTTACCAACCAAGCGGCGATATTGATCTGGATTAGGGAGTAACTCCCCCTGGTCAACACATAGTTTCACATTAGGATCCATGGGGGTCTTAACAGGTTTACTTCCTAATAGTTCAGTCTCTTGCAAAATATCCAACACATACTTTCTTTGAGACAAGCTAATTCCATCTTTAGATCGTGCCACCTTAACACCTAAGAAATATCTTAATTTTCCCAAGTCCTTGGTATAAAACTGCTGCTATAGGAAAGTTTTCAACTCATCGATACCTTTGTGATCATCACCAGTTATAATAATGTCATCCACATAGACAATCAACAATACTTTTCTCTTTGCCGACGTGAGAGAAAAAACAGAATGATCTGACTCACTACGATACATGCCAAACCTTAGAATAGCATCACTAAACGTGCCAAACCAAGCTCTAGGAGATTGCTTAAGGCCATACAATGCTTTACGGAGGCGATATACACGATTACGCTCCCCCTGAGCAACAAACCTGGTGGTTGCTCCATGTAGACTTCCTCATGAAGGTCACCATGCAGGAAAACATTTTTGACATCCAATTGGAATAAAGGCCAGCCAAGATTAGCAGCAAGAGATAGAAGAATACGAACAGACCCATGCTTGGCAACGGGAGAAAAAGTCTCAGCATAATCAACACCATAAGTCTGATTATAACCTTTAGCAACAAGACAGGCCTTATAACGCGCAATAGACCCATCCGGATGGTATTTTACAGTGAACACCCAGCAACACTCGACGGTAGTTTTGTCAGACGGAAGAGATACCAAGTCCCAAGTGCCATTATGGTGAAGGGCAGACATCTCATCTTCTATAGCCATCTGCCACTCGGAATAGATAAGGCTTCCTGGACAGTATTAGGAACAAATATGGACGAAACAGAAGTAGCAAAGGCACGAAGAGAGGGAGATAAGTGTGCATAAGAGACATAATGAGCAATAGGATGAGAAGTGCAAGCACGAATACCTTTGCGAAGAGCAACAAGAAGTGAAGCAGGAGAAGGTGGTGATGTTGGTTCTGAATCGGGCGATGGCTCAGGATCTCGCAACAAGGCGGTCGAGATGGGCAGGGGCGGAGGTGATGAAGAAGGAACCTTCGGCCAACAAGTATATACCTGCAGTGGGAGCGGAGGAGCGGACAGAGAAGGAACCGAGGTGAGGATATAATGAGATCGATCTAATGGGACAGAAGACGGGAAAAAAGGTAAGGACTCAATGAAGGTGACATCAGCACACACAAACTCATGCCGGAGAGACGGAGAATAACACCGATATCCCTTCTGGGTCCGAGAGTACCCAAGAAAGACACATTTAATGAATCGGGGATTCAATTTATCCTGCCTAGGACCAAGAGCATGAACATAACATGTGCAACCAAAAACCTAGAAAGGCAGAGAAAATAGAGAGTGACCAAGAAACAAAATGTCATATGGAATTTGACCCCCTAAGACCGAGGAAGGCATGCGATTAATGAGATACCCGACAGTAAGAACAACATCGCTCCAAAAAGATTTAGGAACTTGGCTCTGAAATAAAAGGGCACGGGTGACATCTAACATATGATGCAACTAATGTTCAGCAACCCCATTCTGTTGGGGAGTGCGAGAACAAGAAGATTGATGAAATAATACCATGGTCATCAAGAAAAACAGATAAAAGAGTACAAAAATATTCTGCAGCATTATCAGTACAGAAAATCTGAATAGGAACATCAAACTGAGTTTTTATTTCCTGATAAAAAGATTTAAAAATGGCATAGAACTCAGTACGTGCTTTCATAAGATAAACATAAGTAAGACAGGAATAATCATCCACAAAAATAACAAAATACTGAAATCCAGAGCGTGACGGAACACGGAAAGGACCCCAAATATCGGAATGAACTAAATGAAAAGGACGCGACACACGACTCTCAACTCTAGGAGCAAAAGAAACACAGTGATGCTTACTAAATTGACAAACTTCACAAGGTAAATCAGTAATACTAACACGACTACAAGACGGAACTAAGTGTTTAAGATTCTGGAGAGACGGATGACTAAGGCAGCAATGAAGCTAGTATGCAAAAACTGAGGACTAGAGGGCAATAGAAGGTGGGAGCTCGTCATCAGTAAAGTAATAGAGACCACCCAACTCAGTACCCCCACCGATCTTCCTCCCCGTCGTGAGATCCTAAAAAACACAGTAAGCAGGAAAGAATGTGACGGAACAATTTAAGGATTTAGTAAGCTTACTGGTAGACAGGAGACTATATGGAAAACGAGGAACATGAAAAACAGAGTCCAAAGAAAGTGATGAATTTAAAGTAACGGAACCTAAACCGGCTATGTGAGAAGTGGAACCATCAGCTAAGGTAACATGAGAAGACTGGCCAATAGGACGAGAGCCAGACAAAATAGCGAAAGCACCAGTTATATAATCATTAACACCAGAATCAATGATCTATGGAGAATGAGAATCAAGGCCAGCAAAGGAAGAACCTGTCTGAGCAAAGGTAGCAATGGAAGATGGCAGAGGAGATGGCTGCAGATACGTGAGACAGTGGTATTCACCCTCTGAAATAGTAACCACATGCGGAGCGGAGCTAGGTGACCCGGTGAACTGAAGCCCATCATGCTCAGAAACAGTAGCCTGATGTGCAGAAGGGTGGCCATTAAGTTGCCAACAATGATCAATTGTATGATTAGTCCCCTTACAATAAGTACAAAACCGAAGAACACGACCCCGACCACAGCCACTAACTCCTGACTGTTGACCCATACGCCCAGAATCACGACCGGGACCAACAGAAACACGGCCACCTTGACCAGAGTCACGACCAAAACTACCACGTGCCCCTCCTCTAGACTCGCAACCACCACGCCCAAAACCACGAAAAGGAGGACCACTAGGAACCAAAGCAACGAAAGCAGATTGATCAGAAGGCAATGAAGACACAAAACCAGTATAAGATATAGAGGCCTGGCGAAGGCAGCTAAACACTTCATTGAGGGAAGGTAACTGCTGACCTCCTAACAACTGAGAACGAATCGGATCATAAGACTTAGGCAAACTATTCAAGAAGCGATTCACATGAAGAGACTCACGTTGTCGACGCATAACCTTAATATCAGTAGAAAAAGGCTGACAAATATTGAGCTTCTCACAAACACGACTGAACTTAGCATAATATGTCTCCAAAGAAGAGTTAGCAAGACCCAGAGAAAAATAGTCCTGATACAAATCAAAAGTCCGACGTAGATTATTAACCCCAGAATATAACTCTTGAGTCCGTTGCAAAACCTGTTTAGCGGTGTCCAAAAACAGTAGTGCACCACTAATATCAGGCTCCATACTATTCCACAATTTAAGGCGAATTTGGGCATCCTCAATATTCCAATGGGCAAGTGCAGTAGTGGCAATAGGAGGATCATTAGTGAGAAAATCATGTTGCTTGGAGCCCAAAAAATATGTCTCAACAGATTTAGGCCAAATAGCATAATTCTTTCCATTCAAACGAATAGCAGTGATGGACGACATGTTAGGGGACTAGTGGTGAGAAATAGCAGGAGTAGGAGAACTAGAAATATTGGAAACAGGACTAGTAGTCATCTAAAATAGTAATGGAGGAGCACAAAACTAAAAACAAAGGTTGAAGGAACTATCAACAAAATACCAGAGTAATCCCAGAAAAGAAGAATCATGTAACAACTTCGGAGATCATCTAGAGCATGATAGCAGCCCCAAGAAGTATAGGGAAGGAAGAAAACAAGCACAAATCAGTCCCACAGGCAAAGCCGTCAATGGAAAAGAGCCAAAAACAGCCTACCGAACCAACAAACGAGCAAGAAAACACCAAGGAAGCCTCTAGAACAGTAAATCGGCACCCATCGAACAAGATTCAAGCAACCAAAAGCCTGGCTAATCGCGCAAACAGGAGATCGAAAAATCAGGCCAAAAAATTATGAAAAAGTTTCAAAAATAGAAAACTCACATCAAATGACTCCAAAAGATTCTGGAAAAATCACCATAATATCCAGAAGGTGAAAACAAGTCGGAGTGGAGCATCCTGAACTTCAGACGATCAGCTAGGGCTGACGTCAGCATGACGTCATCGTACGGCCGATGACGTCAACCCTAGAAAATGGGGTGGTGATGATGATCAGTCTACTCCAACATGTTCTGGGTGTCGAGTTGGGGTTTTGAAGGAGAGATTGGGGTCGAGTTAGGGTTTCGGCAGTAGTTGGTGGTGGTTGACAGTGGCAGTTATAGAGGATCTAGACTAAACTCTGATACCATGTTGTTTGTGTGAATAAAGTGTATGTAGGGTGTTATTTAATCCTAACACACGTAAGGTTTATTTATATTAGGCATAAGCCTTTTACCAGTTATGTTTAACCAATGTGGGACTAAACATAACATAACATACTCTAACAATCTTTTTTCCTACGCAAAGGCTCTTTTAGAAACTAGCAGTGCTACGACACATGGTGGTCTATATTTTGTGGATGCCGCATCTCCATCTTCCTCTTTACTTTTGTACTTTGGTCAAGCCTATTCAAGCTACTTCCAGTTCATCACTTCATCTCTTACACTAGAGGCATCAGCATTTTGGGTCATCCCTCCTTCGAGCTCTAGAAAAGCTTTTTAAATTAAGTGAAGGATTGTCAAATGAATAGTTTTGTTTGTGATGCTTTTGAAATTGCCAAACATAAACGCTCTTCTTATCCTTCAGTTAATACAAGAAGCACCTCTCCTTTCATGCTGATTCATTCTAATGTGTGGGGTCCTTCTCTTGTTGTTTCTCTAATTGGTTAGCGATGTCAAGCCCCGTAACCCGACTTATACGGATTTAGGGTGCATGATCAGCAAGCAGCATGGCTACTCAAGGCCGCATTATATAAACCGGTTGAACACCTATGAATAATCATTTAAAGTAATACATAATTCCAAAAGTAAAATTTTTATAATTTAAAACATAAGTTGTGTCATATATGGCAGAACTGTGCCTAATCTCAAAACATAAACATACATATAGGCCAAATGCAAGGCCACCGCAAATGCATACCATTATAAGTTCACAAAACATTAAGGGTCCGGCCTAATATCAGTACATAACATAAGGCCCGTGGGCCGCAGTCCAAATATCCATCTAATGGGCCTCCCTTTAGGGCCTCCCAATTTGATTACCTAAAAACATTTTTAGAAAGCGTAAGCTAATACTTAGTTAATAACAATAATGCACGAGCATAAAATGCCATGGACTAACATTTCTATTTAATGTACATGACAATAGAAGTACATTTATGCATATATGGCATGAACTTAGAAACATATAAGCGTAAGCTTAAAAGCACGTCGCATAGGCTTTCGTATTAAAACATTTCACTATTTCTAAAACATAATATTGAAAAAGAGAGGCAAGCATGTTGTAGCATGATCTCGGAGAGCATGACATAGCTTGTCATGAGTATAACATATCATAAACTTGTAAAAGTACATCTTAACTCGTTGTGTAACATTAGACACATCAAATATTGTTGTTCTCGAAAACGTATAAAGTGTAGATTCGAAAACGTATAAAGCGTAGATTTGAAAAGTTATGTCGTAAGCTTTCATAATGAAATTTTATGATATTTCGAACATATATCATAAGAGTGAGATGCAAATCGTAATATAATCACGTAAGGCATAACGTAGTTTGTCATAAGCATACCATAGCATGGTACTGCAAAGCATATCATAATATCGTAAAAAGGAGAGACACACCGTGACATTAATACTTGTGAGAACGTACATAACTTGTCATGAAACATTTGAATAAATCCTATTTCTCGTTCTAGAACATAAGTGTTTTATGTCTTTACATCAGAACTAGGCTCCACATCAATAACCTTAAAAGTCATACAGAGGGCTCTTTAGGCCAACATAGTACACGCAATGGTCACGCATAAGACTCTTTAGGCCAACATAGTAATCGCAAGGGTCACACATAAAGCTCTTTAGGCCAACATAATAACCGCGAAGGCCACGCATAAGGCTCTTTAGTCCAGTCGTGAGAGTTTGGCTCAGTCATTAAGAGTTACGCTTAGTTCATTAGCAACATAAATGTTTCAAGCCAATCATGAGAGTTAGGCTCAATCACGAGAACTAGGCTCAGTCATTAAGAGCTACGCTCAGTTCATTAGCAACCATAAAAGTCACACGTAGGCTCTTTAAGCCAATCATAAGAGATAGGCTCAGTTATAGTAACCACAAAGGCCACACATAAGCTCTTTAAGCCCAGAGACGTCTTCCAACATGGCGTTAGATTATTTCACGTCCCCTACCGTTGGACCATCATGACTAGATTAGGATCTTGCCACGAAATACCTCAAGTTAGCACCGTACATTGAAAATATTACATCACTTTCACATTCTAGTTGATGGGTTTCAATTTATAACGTAAGTATAACTTGCATGCATTTAAAAGTATGACATTTATAATTGAGCATAAACATTACTGTATTGAAATCATATGAAAAACATTGTATAAAATGTAACTAGACTTAAAACATTTTGAAAGTAATGGGGTTTTACTCATGGCATATCGTTACTCACCTCTATCCTTGAGAATTTGTGCTAAACAAGGGTGTTCCTACACATTGAGTACATAGGAATCAAACACAAAACCTCAATGTAAAGCAAGAACACAAAAGTTGAGATTTAAAACATTAATCGCTCAACACCGGTTCATTCAATGCATCTCATTCTCATCAAAAAATGAGACTACATTCTTGGTCAATTTCACTTGAAAATAGGCTTAAATACCTTTAATTTGATAGGTCATGAGTCAAAAATACATTTCAGATGGAAAAGTTATGTCCCATACAAAATGGACTAAAATTCTAAAACATAATGTTGCTAATAGAAATTTTGGATCAACTTTAAACTTCAATTTCTCGCAATCTATAAGGAATTAGATTACAAAATTTATGTGTAGGAATGTCTATGAGTCTACTTTCAAACGCCTCAAACGATGCATCAATCCAAATTGTCTAGAGTAAGTTATATCCATTCTACTACAAAGTGTCAGAGGGTAAAAATGGTTAAGGCAGCAAGGTTCGCCCAAGTCTCACCACCTTCTCGCCCTAGTGAGAATTGAATCCCCAGAATCCAGTAGCCTTCGGCCAAATCTCGCTACTTTCTCACCCCAGCGAACTCTTTCTAACAGCAACAAACGAAAATGAATTTTCTCACCCCAAACTCGACCAAACCTCTCCCAAACTCTCCCAAACTCTACCAATGGTTCCAGGGTTCAAATATTGACCCAAGAAGACTACAATATCTCAAAATAGGGCAAAATAAACAAGCTAATCAAATGGATCTAGCGTTTGAAATCTCAAACCCAACATGCACAAATTTGAGGGTTTTCAAACCCCAACTCCCAATTCATTTATGGAGGCTTGCAAACTCTCAAAATCTAAGAAATTGGGACTCACAACAACATCACACATACACACAAGTATATACAAGGTTTGGAGTTCATACGTCTCTCTCACAAGCTTTCCAAGCTCCAACAATGATGATTTCTTGTAGGGGTTGAGCTTCCCAAGCTTCAATCTTCTTCTTCTTCTTCTTCTTCTTCTTCTTTTCCTCCCTTACGGTTGATGTGTGTGTATATACTATGGGTGTGTGTAGAAGACACCCATCGGAATTAATCTCATGTGTCTCGCACATAAGACATATGCTACAACATGTATTACCATTAGTCATTTTAACCGAAAGGCACATTGAAATAATACAGGATTTAAGAAATTCACTTTAAATTAAATAATAGAGGTTCAAGATATTACAAGCGATGTTACTATTAGTTATTCTTATTCCCATGTTACTTGGGTTTATTTACTTCATGCCAAAAGTGAGGTTTTATCATGTTTCAAAATTTACATAAGATTGTGACAAACTAATTGATGCAAAGATCAAAATCCTTCGGACAATTGGAGTGAATACATTAATAAGACCTTTTGAGCATATCTCGAGGAGAATGTCATTCTTTTTTCAAATGAGAGAGTGTAGGTACTCTTGAACATAATGGAGGTGTACATGGATGTTCCACCACGGTTCTCATTTAATCCACTGCTAGAAAGGTTTGTAGATTGAACAAGGCACTACATGGATTAAAGCAGTCTCCTTGAGCTTGGTTTGACAAGTTCCTTAAAAGCAATGCTGAGATTTCAATACGAGCACAGCCAAGCAGATCACACTATGTTCATCAAATTAGACAAGGATAAGATTACTGTGCTTATTTATATGCAAATGATGTAGTAGAAACTGGGAATGATATGGAGAAATTGCACAACTCAAGGCAAGGTTAGCTGAGGAGTTTGAAATTAAAGTTCTAGGTCTATCGAGGTACTTCCTTGGAATTGAAGTTGCAAGTCAGATAAGGGCATCTTCATCTCCCATAGGATCTACATCCTTGATCTTCTCGATGAAATAGGTATGTTAGGTTGTAAATAAGTAGATTCACCGGTTGAGGCTAATCATTGACTTTGCAGTAGTGGTGGTAATCTGGTAGAAAAGGAAAGATACCAAAGGCTTGAAAGGAATCTCACACTCGACCAGACATTATGTATGTTTATGCAAGACTCTCGTTCAGTGCATCTAGATGTTGTATATCGTATATTGAGATACTTTAAGTCGGCTCCTAGAAAGCAATCTTGTTCTCTAATCATGGCCACTTGGGATTGAAAGCATAAACTGATGCAAATTGAGCAGATCAATTGAGGACAAGCGATCTACTTCAACTATAATACCTTTAGAGGAGTGAATCTAGTTACTGGGCAAAGCAAGAAACACATGGTGGTGACTAGATCCAGTACAGAGGCAGAATACAGAGCTATAGCTCATGATACTTATAAGTTTATGTGGCTTCAGACTCTACTAGGAGATCTTGGAGTATATGGTGGTGAACCCATGAAGCTGGACTCTGACAATAATGTTGCCATCAATATTGCTCATAACTCAATTCAGCATGCTAGAACCAAACAGATTGAGATTGACAAACATTTCATCAAAGAAAAGTTAAATAGCGGTATAAAGTGTATGCCTTTTGGGAAACTAGAAAATCAGTTGGTAGATATATTTATTGAAGGGCTTGGTAGTGAGTTTTTTCATCCTATCGTTTGCGAGTTGGGCATGAGATATATCTTTGCACCAACTTGAGGGGGGGCATTATATGATATGTTTTATTTCTTATTTTATTGTTTAGTAGCCATTTATGTGCTTTGCTACATTTATTAATATAAATACAATTGACTGAGGGAAAGAACGCTAATTTTTGTTTTTATATTTGTTCTTTTACTGTCTTCTTCTTCTTCTTTCTTTTATTTCTTTTCTTCTTCTTCTCTCACTGAAAACTTAACGAAGTGTTATATTTTCTATTGTGTCATTGCACATACACCACATCAAACCCATTTGCATATGGTGCTTGTTCAGATAGCATCTGTTTATCAAAACATTTTTGGTTTTTGTTTATGTTAAAAAACTTTTAAAAATAAAAAATACAATACGTTACATAACTGTTTTCATATTTGTTGCTTCCAAAAATCTACAAGCAATTTGCAAAAAGTTGAAGAAAAGTGAAAACATCAACTCCCACCACCAGCCACCAACACCTGCCAACCACCATCATTGCCACCACCCACCATCATCGACGCTGCCACACTGTCACCACCCACCACACGTTAAATGGATACTAAGAAACACGGACACGTATACGAGTGTCGGACACAACACGTGTCGGTCACGAGTGTCGGGACACGCTAACACGACAATTTTCAAAAAATACAGGACACGACACGATAGGGACATGACAAAACATATATTTTCATATTTTTTATGTGTTATGCATATAAATATTTTATAAAAAGAAGTGAAAAGTATACAAGTTAACACCAATTAAAATTAGAAAAACAACAAATTTCACTACTTAATCTGCAACATAGCATTAACAACATATCATTCACAATTAATTGATAACAATCTATCAAAAATTATAAAAAATACAAACACACCAACAACAAAAAGGTTGTTCCATCAATACATAAGACTATAAAATCATAAACTACTCAAAACATTAAAACGTCATTACATTTCATCACCCATCCATCATCATCTAATATAAAATTCATAAAGAATACATAAAACAAATTAACCACCGATATTAGTAGCATACATGTTGTTGTTGTTGTTGTTGTTGTTCAATCCAGGAGACTAGGGCTTTTCTCTCTCTTTCCCTCTCTCTCTCTCTCTCTCGATCAATTTAGTTTGACAAAGATCTTCCCCCTCTTCTTTATTTTTAGATTTTAAAGTTTCTTATTTGCAAAATGAACCCCTTTTTTAGTTTAAAAAATTTATAGTGGAGCCCCCACCGTGTCCTTAGTGTTCAAAATGGGACATGTGTGTCCAAGTTGTGTCCGTGGAGCGTCCGCTTTATAAAAAATAATAAAAAATCGGACACGTAAAATGGAGTGTCCGACACTTGTCTAGCGTGTATCCTATGTATGTCGATGTCTGACACGAGTACAACTCCTCCAACGGGGTGTCCGTGCTTCCTAGAATAGATATCTTAATACTAGTAATTTTACGGTAAAATAGTAAATTTTGGGATTACCAACAAAAACTAAAAACTAAACATATTACCAGACACCTAGAATTGTTACAATTGAAAATATGGACACGGTAACATTAGATAAGAAACTAGAGGAACTAGCCTGGCAAGATTCCAGTGGATTAAGGAGACAAGGAAAAGGCTAGACTGAAATACTCTAGTAGAAGCCTCTCAAAGAGATGGGATGTGCGTGTGAGATTGTGTTGGAGATACATAAGAGCATCACGATATAGGGACTAAGACATACCTATGTGCCACAGGATCAAATGGATGAAAAATGTTGAACATCTGGCGACAAGCTGGCATCTCTTCTGTTATACTTTCCTCTTCCCAATATTCTTTCCCTTTACCTAGAAACCAAAAAGAAAAGGAGCAAGAAACTGAACAAATGACTATACTCGGACTTGATAAGTTTTAGAAGGGTACAACTGGCAAAGAGGAAACAGAAAAAATAGTAAAACTTTAATTGCCTATAATGTGGATATGCTGTGGAAACAATGTGCCAAAAGGAAACCACAAAACATCCATAAACTATGGGAAATCTTTTATGAATTCACATGAATTGGCATCAGAGATATCATGATAAACCAAGAAGATCTCACATTAGGATTCCAATATTCAATGATTTTATTTGTGTCAGCAATGGAGACCCTAGACAATTGTATATAATATCATATTTTTACCCTAATATTCTCTTTTGTTATTTGTTATTGTTTTTTTTCCCCCTTTCCTTACCCTATATCATTTCCATGCATTGGAAAGTGACCATGGGATGCTTGAATTGTGGTGGTGATACTTCCTATTTTTTAAGGAAGATAGCAGCTTCCACATTTTATTTTTTAATCTAGTGTCAAGAGAGTCAAGGAATGCTATTAAGTGTCAGAGAAGTGTCAACCAAATGAAGGACATTATTAAGTTTATTTTTAAATTAGTGGACAAATTCAAGAAGCATCAAACTTGTCAGAAGTGTCAGTTTGATTGACTAAGAAAGTTAAAGCCCACATCTGTGATATTTATACCTCAGTGAAACAGAAAGGGTGCTGCTCTGATTGACTAAGAACCTTGTCTAATAAATGTGAAATAGAACAAAAACAAACTATATGATTTCTTCCAAGAAAAATCACATGACTCGTCTCCATGAACAAATAGCATCTACACATCAATTTAAAGCAATTACAAAAGAATGCAAGCATTAATTATTACCAATTCCAATACGAACATTGCGGAGAGCAAGAAATACACCAAGAGGAGACCCAACTGCAAAAAAGGTGTCCACCTGACACATAAAATTGAGAAAAAAAAAAAGGAACATTGATCAATTATAACATACATATAACTGACAGGAAATTTTCAACTTGTATAAAGATTTAAAAACCTTATATTTTACTTGTGTGAGAGAGAGGCCTTCAAAACAAGTTGACAATTGCAATAGAGACACAACAAATATCATCTCCCCATCTCTTTTTGGTGTGTCACAAACTCAATCCACATTTTACCCTTGGCACCTAAAATTTTAATAGGTGCCCAAAAATGGCCCCAAAAGCTTAAGATATAGCAAGGAAAAATATTACCTTGAATTCTAACTTTGTATATTTTATATAAGGAGTATAACTCTTTGGCGTATCATTTTGTTCAGGTGGAAGTTCTCCCGAAACAGGTTGATCGGTAATAGTTATGGGCACCACCTCATTTCCTGTTTATATTACACATCAAATCCCAAATTCCATAAGGACATATAGAAATTCATTCCATCCACAAGAACAAAAACCAAAAACTGCAGAAAGCATAAGAAGAGGGGAGAGGAAGAACCACAATTATCTTGAAGCCACCCTACGCTTGTACCTTTACCAGCACACTGGGATTCCAATTCTGTGATCCTTGCTTTTAAGGAATCAATCTGTCAAGAGTAGAAGTGTTATTCAATATAAGAAAAAAAATATCCAGAAATTAATGCCTCAAGGTTACCGAATACCACCTCTTCCCTCAGCGGTTTGATTGCTTTGTCTTTATTGCTCTCACACACTCCCTCAGACACGTCTGAATCAGCCACCTGGGCTTCATAGTTCATGCTTGAGTCTTCACCAAAGTCATCCCTTTGGGAAGAAAGCATGCGTCGACAATCAGAAACCTGTTCCTGAACTTCTCTTTCCAGTGATGAAATACCATTTGGTTGCTTAGGTTCCATGGCTCTGTCAGAAGGTTCATCTAAATCTGACGTCACACGAAAACCAGCAGGAACAGAAGAAACTTTTGCATGCTCTTTACTCAGGACTGATGCAGTTGGTTGTTCACTAGCATTGTCTTCTTCAATGGGACCTTCCCTGCCCATAGCTTCATGATTTACTGACACATTCTTGTACTGATTGGATGTGAAGTTGCATTCTGAAGATTGGTTATTGATACTAGGGGAAGATTCTTCATTTCTAGTGTGTTCATTGTACATCCAGTCCATTGGAAATGGGGAGGACAAATTCTCTTGATGGCAGAGAATATCGTAGGAAAGGACACTTCCCAAAGAATGACCATACAAGGAAACCTACAAAAAGAATAGCATAACCAGAGAATCTTCAACATGAATCACAAATTTGAATAATTAAAAGCCCAATCAAGGAATGAAGTGAATGCTAAACCAGCAATGTACCTTTCCATCATAACTAGGATTCCTCTTCATGAACTTCAAATATAATCGGTTTAGTTGGTTGGAGACCTGGAGAGGAATCACCTACTATGAGTTCGAACTCATTGCTACATCCAAACTTAGGTATCTTGAATTATAGTGCAATACCCCAAGACAGAAATGTAACATCTATATACTCCCTACCATTATCATATCGAAACACCTTAACATTGACATCAAATTGTGTAGGAATCATCTAATGAAAGATCTTAAAGGATGAGGACACTTAGCTTCTATATGTGATAAATAAACCAGGTCACACAAAAAATCATCAATAAAGGTAACAACCCACCTATATCCAGAAAGTGAAATGACACGAGAAGAGCCCCTAACATCACTATGAACCACCTTGAAAGGAACAGTGGTCTTAGTCAAACTAGGTGAATAAGAACACCTACTGTGCTTAGCAAGCTCAAAAGTTCCACAACTAAATTAAAAATCATCACACTTATTAACTAAGGCAGGAAACATCCTTTGTAGTGAGTCAAGGTATCAGCATAAAGGAAGAAGGGTGAACTTGTCTCTTATGCCAACATATAGGCTGATCAACAGGTAAGAAACTACCACAACTTTCTGATTTGAGAGCATGTGTAGCGCTAGCAGAACCAAATAACTGTGGCAATTAAGTATCCACAAGACAAAGACCAATCTCTCACAACCACTACCCATCATTTTTTTTCAGTCCAAATCCCGAAGGACTCAATAGGATACAGAAGATTGAAGGTTACTTCTGTCACGACCCCAAACCCACCTAATGCAGATTAGGAATCATAACTGGCCAGTAGCTTAGCTATCCAAGACCGAATTAAATCAAAAGACTGATCACTTACATTTGATATAATACGGAAGCATGATTCACTCTTTTATTTATTAGTAAATATAAAGCAAATACCCATGTTACCATCATAACATAGTTTTATTACAAAATCATAGTCTTAACACAAATCTAGGGAAATCTATTAATTCAAACTTATCACAAATCAAAATATAACTCGAGTCTTCATGGCATTCACTCATAGGTAGCTTAGCCAATAGCTTTCCAAACTAAAACTCTCAATCTTGGTTACCTGAAAATGTTTAAGAAAATATGAGCTATAAGCCCATAGAATAATAGAATAATTGAAGCATCAAAATATACATATTATCATTTGTATTGTTCAAATATAATTTGTAGAAAAAGAACATTTGCATTGAAAATATGTACGTTTTACTCCAAATACACTATTACCCACTTCAAGTGCTTAATGCTTGGAATTCCTCTTCTAAAGATTGGAACTTGATCTTCAATAGCAATCTTCTAACCTCCACTCTTCTCTCTTCACTATGCTTAGCCTTTCTTGTATTCAAATCCTCTCATCTACATGTAGTATCGATAGGATGAAGTAAAGAAAGTAGGTATAGTACTTTACTAATTCTTTATTCTCCACTAAGTTAGTGGGCTAACCTTTATTATTATTTAGGTGAAGATAATCATCTCACTTATTAAGTAGAGAAATTTTATTCTCCACTCATCTAAGTGGAGTAATACTTTCATGATTATTTTGCTAAGTGTTGCCACCATTAAGTGGAGAAACTTTATTCTTAACTCATCTAAGTGGAGTAATACTTTCATGATTACTTTGCTAAGTATTATCACTATTTGCTGCTCTTTAGTTGTGTATAAATAGAGAAGTATAAGTATGAAATCAATATATGCATAGAAGAGAATTATGGAGTGAGTGTAACTTAGTAAGTGTGAGGATTCTAGGGTGTTACACCCTTCTCTCCTTTAAAAGTTTGGTCCTCCAAACTTAAAATACCATAAATGTCAAATAGATGTGGATATTTCTCTCGAATTTCATCTTCTCTTTCCTAGGTGACTTCTTCCAAAGAATGACTTTACCGACAAACTTTTACAAAAGAAATGTCTTTGCTCGTTAACTCTCGGTCTCGATGATCTATGATTTGAACTAGTCGTTCTATGTAACTCAAGTCTTCTTATACATTCAGGAAATGATAGTTTATCACATGCGTAAGATCATGCATATAATATCATAACATAGAAACATGAAACACGTTATGTACATGGAAAAGTTCAGGTGGAAGGGCTAATCGATATGATACGGGTCTAACTTTTTGGAGTATCTCGAAACGATCAATGTATCATGGTTTTAATTTTTCCTTCTTACCGAATCGGATCACTCCTTTAGAAGGAGACACTTTAAAAAACACATGATCGCTTACTTGATAATCTATCTCCCTTCTTCTAACGTCCGCGTAATTCTTTTGACGACTTTGAGCAGTTTGAAGTCGTCATCAAATTAACTTAATCTTCTCGGTGGTTAATTGAGGATTTCGGGTCCCAAAAGCTTTCTATATCCCACCTCTGTCCAACAAATTGGTGATCTACATTTCCTTTCATAAAGCGTCTCGAATGGTGCCATACCAATACTGGCTTGGAAACTATTGTTGTTGGCAAACTCTACTAACGGCAAGTGAACTTTCAAGTCTCCTAGAAATCGAGAATACAAAGTCGTAAGTTTGTCTTCCAAAATTTGAATTATTCTTTCTGATTATCCATCCGTTTGAGGATCATACACTGTGAAGAATTTCAACTCCATCCCCATAGCGCTTTGCAAACTTCTCCAAAATCTAGACATAAATCTAGGATCTCTGTTCGACATAATGGACACGAGTACTCCATGCAAACGAAACAATCTCACCGACATAAATGGCAACAAGTCTTGCTAAAGAGTACGTGGTTTTCACCGCTAAGAAGTGAGTAGATTTCGTGAGCCTGTCAACAATAACCCAAACGGCGTTACAACGTTAAGGGGACTATAGTAATTCCATGATGAAATCCATTGCAATATGTTCCCATTTCCATTCTGGTATTAAGAGAAGTTGCAATGTTCTAGCTGGCTTTTGATGTTCAGCTTTCACTCGTTGACAATGACGGCAACGTGACATGAACTCAGCTATATCTTGCTTCATTCCTTACCACCAAAAAGATCCTTTGAGATCTCTATACATATTGGTATTACTTGGATGAATTGTGAATTTGGAGTTGTGTGCTTCTCTTAGAACTTGTTTATTAATTTCGGGGACGCTAAGAACATATATTTGATCTCGAAATTTGAGTACTCCATCTTGTATTATGAAATCAGGTTTTGGACTCACGTTCATGCAATCACATATCTTCTTTAAATAAGGATCTCCGCATTGACATAGTTTCACTATCTCAAACAAAGTGGGTTGAGCAATCAAAGTGGAGAGTATACCATATGAATTTGGCGACACAACCTCCACCGCTAATGCTCTTTGTTATGTAGTGATCAAGGATGCCAAGTTTGTAATTATCCTTCTACTCGAAGCATCGCCCACCACGTTGGCTTTACCCAGATGATATTGAATCAATATGTCGTAATCTTTTATCAGCTCTAGCCATCTTCTTTGACACATGTTTAATTCCTTTTGAGTGAAAAAGTACTTCAAACTTTTGTGGTCTATGTAGACTTCGCAAGTGACTCCATACAAGTAATGACGCCATATCTTCAGTGCAAACACCACCGCGGCTAGTTTAAGATCATGAGTGGGATAGTTCTTCTCATGTGGTCTCAACTGTCCAGAGACATATGCAATAACTCTGCCAGCATTAATACACATCCTAAGCCTTGGTGCAAAGCATCGTTGTAAATGACAAAGCCTTCAGTTTCGGACGGAAGGGCTAAAATGGGTGCGGTTACCAACTCATTCTTCAACCCTTAGAAACTTTGCTCCATTTCTTTAGTCCATTTGAATGGAGTAATCTTTTGAGTTAGTTGAGTCCAGGGAGGAGCAATCTTTGAGAAGTTCTTAGCAAATTTCCGATAGTACCCGGCTAAACTAAGAAACTACAAATCTTCATTACATTAGTTGGTCTTGGCCACTCCACAATTACTTTAATCTTTGAGGGATCAACCGATACTCCCTCCCTGTTGATGATGTGCCCCAAAAAGGATATGCTTGATAACCAAAATTCGCACTTCTTTAATTTGGCATAAAGTTGTTTGTCTTTTAGAATTTGAAAAGTGGTCTTCAAATGTTGCTAATGATCTGCAATGCTCTTAGAATATACAACGATATCATCAATAAACATAATAATAAATTCACTCAAGTGCAGTTTGAAGACCCGATTCATCAAATCCATAAAAGCTGCAGGTGCATTAGTGACTCCGAAAGGCATGACCAAGAACTCATGATGACCATATCTCGTTCTAAAGGCAGTCTTTTCTACATCCTCCGCTTTGACCTTCAATTGGTGGTAACCTGATCTCAAATCAATCTTCGAGAACACTTAGGCACCTTGAAGCTGGTCAAACAAATCATCGATCCTAGGTAATAGATACTTGTTTTTAATAGTCACTCTGTTCAACTCCCGATAATCAGCACAAAGTCTCATGGTGCCATCCTTCTTTATAAAAAGGATAGTGGCACCCCACGATGATACACTAGGATGAATGAATCTTTTATCTAGCAAGTTTTGGAGTTGGGTATTCAACTCTTTTAATTCAAGCGGGGACATAGGGTAAGGAGTCTTGGAAATGAGTCGTGTACCCAGATGAATATCAATAGTGAATTCAATTTTTTGCTCTACAAATGAGCCAAGCAACTCTTCAAGGAACACATCAGGAAAGTCACGAACAATAAGAATATCTTGTAGAGATAGAGAGGAGATTTGGGTATCAATGACACTACACAAGAAACTACGGTTTTCCTTTTTAAGCAAACGACAGGCTTTTATAGAAGAAATAAGATAAGAAGGGGGTATCACACCAACTCCTTCAAAAGTGAGTGTAGAATTATTGGGTATTTAGAATAAGACTTTCTTAAGCATACAATCAATTGTAGCATTATGGGAAGATAACCAATCCATTTCTAGGATAATATCAAATCCATGCATATCAAAGGGTATGAGGTCAACTAACAAGGGAACATCATTTACAAAGACCTCACACATCTTATATACCATGCCACAAATTATTGAACCACCAGGTGGCAAGGAAACAGATAGAAAAAAATTCAACGGCTCAAGAAAATAAGGTTAGTGGTGAGCAAAGTGACTTGAAACGAATGAATGAGTAGATCCAGAATCAATAAGAATACGGACAGAATGACCACAAATAGAGAGTGTAACTGATACTACAGAATTGATGGTTGCGGTATATCCCGAAATAAGTGTGAAATCCCGACCTTACCATCTTGGCTCCACACTCTTACTAGTAAGAGGTTTCTGGATTAATGCAAAGGTAGTAGTACTTGGTGTTGGTGCTCTTATAGTGTTTGGGCAATCTTTAATTTGGTGTCCCATTTGGCCACAACCAAAGCACGCACCACTTGCATGATGACACGAGCCTCGTTGCCACCTTTGGCAATTAGGACATTGAGACATGTCACTTATTCCCCGGTTGACTTGACTTATTAAACCTTCGTTAGGAAAAGAACTCCGACTAGTGGTTCTGGTGCTTTGCTTCTTAAAACATTGACTTTGTTGATCTTGTTATTAACCACCACCTTGTCTCTTCAGGTTGTTGTTTCTTATTATTTTTTCATTGGACTTTTCAATAATCATGGCTCGTTCCACCACTTCTAAGTATGTCGGAAGCCTTAAAATATCCACTCGATAATCCATTTCAAGTCGCCCTCAAACTTTCTTGCTTTTCTAACTTCGATAATTACCACATGTGGGGTAAATTTGAAAAATTCAGTGAATTTTGCCTCGTATTCAGCTACCGTCATGTTCCCTTGGTTTAAAGTTAAGAATTCTGCAATCTTTTGATCTTTGATAACGTTGGGAAAGTACTTATCATTGAAGTTTACAAGAAATCTTTTCCAAGTCCATCAAAGCTCCTTTCCTTTCTTTGTTAACCACCATATTCGCGCTGCTCCTTCAAATATAAAGATAGCAAAAATAACTTTTTGTTCTTTAGTGCAAGGTAGAACTTTGAAGATCTTCTCCATTCCAAGTGTCCACACCTCGGCAGTCATAGGGTTTTGTGTGCCCATGAAAATAGTAGATTTTAGTTGTTGAAACTGCTTGATAGTCGTAGGTGCTCTCCTTTCATATCGTTGTATAGGCGATTCAAGAAAATTTTGGGCATGATAATGGTTGTTCTACTGAGCATCATGGATGGTATGAATGAGTCTTTCAAGAGCTCTTTCAATTCTTCCAATATGATCATTAAATATCTCCGCCTTTTTTTTTCTTTTAGCCATCTGCCAACTACTCTTAAAAAAAATAATAATCAACATATATGTTGCAATTGATATAATACGTAACATACTACACATATATATTCATATCATCACCTAACCGTAATACAAGATTTATTAAAACACATAGCGATTTAAATATAAATGTTATTAGATTACTATCTTAGTCTTGAGGTGTCAACCTATTACTCTGATACCACTTTGTCACAACTCCAAACCCACCTTGTGCAGATTAAAAATGATAACCGGCCAGTAGCTTAACTACCCAAGGCCGAACTAAACCAAAAGACTGATCACTTACATTTGATATAATGCAGAAGTACGATTTAGTCTTTTATTTATTAGTAAACATAAAGCAAATACTTATGTCACCATCGTAACATAGTTTTATTACACAACCATAGTATTAATACAAATCTAGAAAAATCTACGATTTTAAACTTATCACAAATCAAAATATAACTCGAGTTTCATGACATTTACTCATAGGTAGCTTAGCCAATAACTTTTCAAACTAAAGCTCTCAATCTTGGTTGCCTGAAAATGTTTAAGAAAACATAAGCTACAAGTCCAGTGAATAATAAAATAATCGAAGTATCAAAATATACCATGGACTTGATATACATATGACATAAATACCATTTGTATAAGATCTTGAAACAAGTAAAGAGAGATCCGCATACCAAACATAATCATACCTTTCAAAAGATGCTAATTTAGTTTTATACTTGTAAAAGCATCTAAATATCAATATTTTATATATAATTTATAATGTACTTATGATCTCGGCTAAATAAAAAATCCATAACAAAACGTATGTACTAGTGATGCGTAATAGAACGACAAAAAGTCGTGAGGAACGTCTTCCTAATCATATCAAGCTTTCGGCTTATTTTAGATCTCCCCAATGGAGGACCTCCGAGTATGGCACATATAGCTTTCAAATCTTATTCATTTTATACAAAACTTAATATGTGGATTTCCTTGAGAAAATAATACAATGCTTAGCATCAAAATATAATAACTATTTTTGAAGAATAACATAGAAATATAATTTGTAGAAAAAGAACATTTGCATTGGAAATATGTACGTTTTACTCCAAATACACTATTACCCATTTCAAGTGTTTAATGCTTGGAATTCCTCTTCTGAAGATTGGAACTTAATCTTCAAGAGCAATCTTCTAACCTCCACTCTTCTCTCTTCACTATGCTTAGCCTTTCTTGTATTAAAATTCTCGCATCTACATGTACTATTTATAGGATGAAGTAAAGAAAATAGGTATAGTGCGTTACTAATTCTTTATTCTCTACTAATTTAGTGGGCTAACCTTTATTATCATTTAGGTGAAGATAATCATCCCACTTATCAAGTGGAGAAACTTTATTCTCCACTCATCTAAACGAAGTAATACTTTCATGATTACTTTGCCAAGTGCTGCCACTATCAAGTGGAGAAACTTTATTCTCAACTCATCTAAGTGGAGTAATACTTTCATGATTACTTTGCTAAGTGCTGCCACCATTTGCTTCTCTTTAGTTGTGTATAAATAGAGAAGTATAAGCATGAAATCAATATATACATAGAAGAGAATTATGGAGTGAGTGTAACTTAGTGAGTGTGAGGATTCTAGGGTGTTACAACTTGGATAGAAGATAAAAGGTTATGCTACTAACAGATAGAAGAGTACTTTGAAGATTTGAGACATGCAATACAAAAGATTGAAGCAATGATTGAGAAATAAAAATGGAATATTTTCTAAAAAGGGAAGAAAGAGATTCATTTGCAACCTAACTTTCTCTCCACATGAACAGATATTATATTGGGGCAAAGACACCACCTCCTATCATGAAAGGGTAACCGAATTGCAACGGTGTCACTACTTTTGGCATTTTTTTAATAAAGCCTTGCTTACTTAACAAAAAAAATAAATAAAAGGGTAACTAAATCTATCCAAGTGGAAGTGACGAGTGAGCTATGGTTTCTACTGAAGAGGTGTGATGAGCATGAGGTCTCGAAGCGACTCCTGAGTGTCCACCTCCACCTCTATTAGCGTGACCATTAAGTTTCCAACAATTCTTCTTTGTGGGACGAGTCTTACCCCAATAATCACACTGCATCTTATCCTTATCTTTAGCAACCAACTCGCTTGATTGTTCAACATCATAACTCTTACTACCAACTTTTCCATGGGTAAAGCCTATAAGATTATCCCGGGTACCATGAGTCTTGTAAGCATCACCTAGGCATGGCCAAGAGGTCCTCTTGTTTTCAAGCACACAAAGAAGGTGGGGTATGAAGATAGGGGTAAAAATAAAAGAAAAACTTAAGTGAGTTTCAAGAGGGAGAAGAGAGAGAGCAGGGTAGACTTGAATGTAAATGAAAGTTACATTTGGCCTTCTAATCCACATGGCTTCAAGCTTGACCTCCAATCGATGTGTTGAACGTTAGAAGGGGTTAGGGTATTGGAGAGCTGTGTTGAATTTTGTATTTTTGGAGTGATTTTAGTAATGTTTCGCTACTGTTTTTCATCCTGAAAATACAAGGGGGTGTGTTGGTATTTATAAGCAAATTGTGGCTAGATGCATGTCCTTCATCGGTCGAGCCTCATCCACTCTGTACTTGCTTGCTTAGGCAACAATCCAGGTTTTGTCTCGATTTAATCAAAATATGGACACATGTGGCTTATGCTTCCATGCCGAGAACTTTTATGCACGCTTTAACTTGATATTCATGTCATCCGTGCATGATCTGGGAGAATCAGGCTGGATAGTGATGTTCTGCAGATTCTCTTTGACTTGACGTAGGTTTGGAGCCTTGGGTCATCCCAGTTGAAAAAAAAAAAGTAACTCAAGAAGTGACCATAAAAGTAAGCTTTTGGAGCATTTTTCAAACGCTTCCTTAATTTCCCAAAATAGCCATTTTTGATCAGCGCGATCATGGCCTCCAGGAATCGATCTCTTCTATCAAACCGTACCAATGGGAAGTCCTCTGTAAAGGCCTTTGAGAATTCTCTAATTTGCACATTTTGTCAACCGTTTAACGGTGCATTACAATGAAGGACTAGGGTTTTAAAACGGGAAGCGTCAATCATATGCTTCCCCAGTTTCCGAAAGCGTCCTTCTTTGAACCGTTCAATCACGGTCTTCAGGCAATGGTTTTGACGATTGGACCATATCGATGGAAAGTCTATTGTGTAAACTGCAAGCTCCTGGGAATTTCCTGATTTACGCGTTCCAAAATTTTGATAGTACGTTGTAATCCGGGAAGTGAAAGGAAAGTTGGCTTTCGAGAAGCATTTGTGACACTCTTCTCGAGGAGAGGGATTCGCCTTGGAAACGTCATGAGACCTTTACCGGGATGTTTTGGTGGGGCCGGTTTAGTTCAAAAAGTCGATGTGGTCTTAAAAAGCATATTACAGCATGTAGGGGTTTTGACTAGAGTTTACCGAAATGGAATCAGGATGGACATTATTCGGTAATTGGAACATGCCTAACTACCTAGAGGTAGTTGGGAATGGACTAACCACTTCAAGGTATTGTCCTCGAGAAGTGTGACCGGGGCGCCTTAGGGCAAAATTATCATTTTGACCGAAAGTCACCAGAATGGGACCAAAGTTGACTGAGGTGGCATCTTGCAAGGCAATACCCGATTGCCTTTTTAATGAGGCTTTCGGTATCGACCTACCTGGTCTTCCGGTCCCAACACCTACAAGAACCCGTTAAGGGGGCCCTATTAGGTAAGGGGGCGTGGATCGTTCAATTCATTCAAGGAAACTGTCTGTCCTTCATAGTTTACCTATTGATGCGATAATGCTGCCTCAATGTACCGCAGCCACTACTTTGACTCCTTTTATGCAATTATGAACTCCACAGGAAGGTGCCAGACTATCTAGAGACAGTTTGAAACGGTCTTACCGCTTCAAGGGGTGTGTACTTCAAGAAGCGTCCTGGGTGCCTAGGGGCAAAATGGTCATTTTGACCAGGAGTCCCCGGAATGGGATCGGAGATGACTAGGATGGCATCTTGAACATCCCAGACTATCTAGATATAGTTTGGAATGGTTTTACCTATTCAAGGGATGTGTACTTCTGCGAGAAGCGTGTAGGACTGCTTAGGGGCAAAATGGTTATTTTTTACCGATCAAAGCTAACGGGCGCTAGTGTTAACCTAGGTTTATAAGTGTTTCCGTCACTCCAAAAGGTGTGACTAGTTGGTTTCTAAAGGTGTCTCGTCCTCGGTAACGTGTCACAGCCTAGAGGCACATAGGTCACTTGGACATCAAGACTGCTAGTAGGGCTTTGACATTGACCTTGGAATGTTGTGAGTGTTTCCGCCACTCTGACGGCTTGATGGTTTGTGAGTGCTTCTATGACTCCCAATGGTTTTGGCAATTGGTTCTAAAGATCGCCCAATCTTGGAAAGCTTCTCGATGCCAAGGGGCATAATAGGCATTCTACATCAGCGAGGCTAGCAAGCGCCAAAAGTGAAGGTTTGTGAGTATTTCCGTCACGTGGACGGTGTCGGTTGTTGGTTTCGGAGACTGCTTTGTCGGTTGCAAGGTTTGTTTTGATCTTGGAATGCCTTTTTGGTTTTGAAATGTTTTGTTTTGACTGGGGTAGTGCTTCAGACCGGAAATTGTCGACTAGGCGAATATGGGGTGCTTACAATCCTCATATCTGCAAATCAAATGTGGAAATTGTAGTCACCTAATAGCCACATAAGGTTTCCCTCTATTACACAGGTTTTATTTTAACTCACAGTGAATAGTGAATAACAAAATTAACCCTACCAACACCACATAATAACCAACAGAAGACAACATAACACACTATAACACTTTTAAACTTCCCCCATCCAGTATACTTTGTTTGGCAGTATTTTTTTCCAATCTCCCTTCAATGGTCAGTCAAGCAACAATTAAAAAAAAAAGAAAGAAACTCACTTCTAAATATTTCTTCATGAGTTTTCACACAATTCCCTTATCTCTGCCATATTTCCTACCTTGAGGACAAAATAGAAGCAGGCCTATCATACAATATTATTTCATGCCGTGGCTGCACTCAGACCTAAACCCAGATCTGGATCAACCTAATTAACACCATTACAACCACTTTCGCCACCTTAAAGTCCCTTTGCCGCTAAAACTCTGTTGACATAGAACCGCCATGACTACCAAGACCACCCTACCATATACCACCACTGCCCTAAGACCAGTGTCACCATGGTAATCATTTTTCAACCACTAGCATCATGCCACCTTCACTGCTGCAGTCAACACTGCCAGCACTACATCAAATCCAATATTCCACCAACCAAACCCACAAGGCCACAATGACCTTTTTTTTCTTCTTCTTTTGTTGTTTCTTTTTTTTTTTTGTCAATTAAACCCCTCTACAACCCTATCTGCCAAACCACCAAGAATGCAACTGCAACCACATTCCAATTTCCACATCAGCTGCATGATAATTATTACAACTTTCCCAACTATGATTTTATTCCATGTACCAGTACGAAGAGTGTCATTCATGAAATAAACAGGAAGCAATACTGTTACTATATGAAGCAGCTACATGATTGCCAGCTCATTCAAGATAGAAGTCAAAGCTTTGAGTGAAAGCAAAAATTGAAAGCTGGACTGAGCTACAAAATGACAAACTACCGCCTTGTGTATTTACAATGCAAATGCTATATCCAAAGAATTTTAGAACACACAAACAGGATATGTTGAACAGAAAGGGAATGAAAAATAAAAAAGAAAGAAAAATTGAAAGCCTTTGCAGACATAGTATATAATACCGAATTGATAATGTCCTGGCAGTAGATGGGACTCATGTAGTACAATACATCATGAACCGTAGCACTCAACATCACACGCAAACCCCGTATACCAGCTAAAGTGATTGTTTCAACTGCAGATTCACCGCTTAGCTTCAAGTCCCTCCTCCACTGAACAAGAGAAACGGGAAAAACAAAAAATAAAAATAAAAATAAGTAACAAGGGGGGAAAAAAAGAACAAAAGTGATTGCTAGTAGAAAATTTGAAAACCATCCTTTTGTTAAGAGTGAAAAGGTCAGAAAAATTTAATTGAGTAAACTACAGCTAGTAACAAAAATAAAATAAAATCAACCAATATAAGTTGTCCAAAAAAATTACAATCAGAAACAGATAAATTGAACAACATTCACAGCAGAATCCTGAGCTAAAAAACAATTTACCGTCAAATAGTACTGACTTGCAAAATTATTAGTGTACAAACCTGAATTATATATATTGGAAGGCTGTGAAATTTCAGATAGATTCAGAAGTACAGGGTATCCCATTCTATACTAAAACAAATTGCGTTTACCTTACTCAAATCCAACCTGGAGATTTTGCACATGCTCATTCACAATATTTTCTCGATTGAATCATAAAGTGAATGATCCCCAAACAATAAATAGTTCCCACATTGCACACCAACATTTAACTAGAACAGAGTTAGAAACTGCATAAAACACAGAAAATATGGACGAAAGCAGCCAAAATATATAATACTGGAAACCATGAATGAAGCTAGGTGAAGACACTTGAACTACTTCTATATGCACCACACAAGCACTGTAGTACATTTTTAAAGATTTAATTGAACTTCGGTTGTTCCATGTGGTATATATACCCTTTGGTTCTGAAGTTCAATAAACATGTATATGTGTACATGAACTACATGCATATGCATAACATACACATGCATGCATCTACACAAATAAGTAACGCTCTTATACAACAAACAAATTACAAAAAAATCAAAGCTTACAAGGGTGAATAGGATAAGCAATTTCACTAAGAGCATAAATCAAGCAAGGCCAATATAGTACCATTTGACAAAATTAAATCCTGAAACAACTAAATGTTATGCATAGCAAGCGATTGTTTTCCTTACAGATCTGCCAATGCTACAATCATGCTATAACATCCACCTCTGCATTCAAACTTCCTAGGCACCAAAACTAGTGAGTAGTCTATGATTCTTCACAAATCTACCACTTGCTTAATGGCATTTAATAGTTGCAAATGGGTTTGGGTTTGATTCCTTCACAAGTTCAATGTCCATGCTTATATACAGCTCTTTATCCCTCTAATCAATGGTACATGGATTCAACTATGGATGTCAAATCTGTTTATAAGTCCATGTGTCAGATTCATCTAGTTATCATGCCCAAGGATACAAGGACACCACTAAATTTCATATTTTTTAAAATACTAACTCAGTTATTATGTAAAATGGATCACAAATACCACAACCGCCTTCCGCGGTCCCACAACCAATCATTGAAACTGTGCTGCAATGCCCTTGAGCCCACATAGTTGTGTGCAAAAGTTGACTCTGATACTGTATCTAACAACCCCAAGAATTCCCCCAAAAGGGCTAGCCAAGGGGGTGTCATTTGGGTTCATTACTCCTACTTATATACCCAACATTCCCCACGTAATCCTCCGACGTGGGATTGTGCACGTGCCAATGCAGAGGTCATCACAATTGAGATCCTAAAGCTTACTGAGTAGGGTATGGAAGTAAACCACGGACCTATAATGAGGGAAGTTCCAAAAGAGGTTGGCCCTTTTAACCCAACTAAGGGTACTACCAATCCTCAGGTACGTCATCTGGGCTGATACTGTTCATGCTAACACATGCGGGTGCTTTAGATTATGAAAGTGAGGAAAAGAATGTTGACATTGGCCAAGCCATTAACACCATGAATTATGTCATTATATCTACTTCCAAACATCATAGCTTAAATAGATTCATATTAAAAAGGTAACAGGTATGCATATAGATACTGATGACAGAAGAAAAGCTTATTTAAACTTTTTAAATTAGGAAAATTAAAATAAGAAGGCATAACCAACTCTGCTACTACATTTGCAATTCTTAGTAATGGTCATGGTTTAAGGTTAAGTTTCATAATGTACTTTATTTAGATCATTTCTTGGGATGTGCCCCTTTGCATTATTTACATAATGCTAAATTGAGTATTTTACTAGCATTAGTTTATTTAAATTAATTTACCGATCATGTATCTGCAAATTCAATGGTTTGAGTTAAAACAAGTAACATTTTGTGCAGTGATGAAATTAATTGAAGAACATGAGAGAGGGTTATTTAGTTATCATATAGTTTTTACCTCAAGTAGATTGTTAATCTATGTTCATAAACCTAATACATATGAACCAACAAATACAATGAACCCATGTTCATTGAGTAATTTGTTTATGTACATGAACCTAGAAATATAATAATAATCATTTATGTACGTATAGTAATCCATATATATTTATGTAGTAAGTTGTATAATTACATGAATGTAGGCATCTACGTGTGGTCATGAACCTAACATATATGAATCAAAACAAATACAATGAACCTCATGTTCATGTACTATGTAAATATACATGAATCTAAAATACATGTACCTACATAAATACAATGAACCAATGAACCAACATGTATAATTATTTCAACCAAAAGAAATGGAATGAACCAAAAAAATATAAAAATTACAAAATATAAAAAAAAAATGGCACTTGTTGTAACCACAATGATAGTGGTCTTCCTTTCCTATAGTATATTTAAATAATTCTCTAAATGGAATTAAAAATGGTACAATTTCAATTTCCATTCCGTACAAATATAAGCATAAGATCACAAATGTAGAACCAAAAAAAAAAAAGGTGTCTTTGGCAAGAGAATATATTATCTACCTGGCATGGGATGAAAAGAACTCTTTGAGAGGCGTGTTGATATGACGTTAGGTGCCGTTCAGCAAGACTTGCTGTGATGAGGTGAAAATTACTCACGTCATCTACCAAATTAGATTTCTCCAACCTTTGACCAATACCATGAACCATAAACACTAAATGTCGAACTGGAACCTAGACAAACAGGTGGACTCGATTAAAAGCTTACAATAGTCAAATATCAGAAGAGACAAACCTATATTTATGAAGAAGAAATATGTAGCATGCTTATGAAGTGCAAAAAAAAGTGTAGAAATGAGAAAGATATAGTTCATGAGATTATTAAATACAAAGTAACAAGAACTAGTAGTTTAGTCGTATTAAAAATTAAATGTGCTGTTAACGTAGGATCATTCTATGCTGTGTGACTTTTTCTCACAGTTACAGCTAACAACATATGGAAAAGGTGCCCAGGAAGTTTTACAAAATAAAGTTGTACAATTGACCTAATTAACCTGATTCTTAGCCTACACTGTTTCCTTATAGAGTTAAACATTCAATAGCATGTTCAGGCACCGAACCACATTCTCAATCTCACCTATGGTTCAAACATACTGCCTACTGTTGTTTAGATATCATAACCTACATAAGACTAGTGACCAAATTAAGCGAGACGATGAGTTGCTTTGTTAGACAACCAAGTCCACAACTGACTCAATTCAATTAAGCTTCAATTTCAATGTTTGCACTCAATTTTTCCTCCATTCAGCTGTACCTAGAGCTACGTTTTCTTATAATACTTGGCAACATGTATTTTTTCATAGTTGACTCTAAGTATTCCTTAGCATTCCTGACATCCTTTTCACACCCAACTTGTGGTTGTCCGAACGAGGGACTATAAGTACTGGGTCTGATTCAGAAGAGATTTGGATCCAGGCAATAGGGGACCCTTATCATATATTGAGTTCAGATGTTTTTGATGCAACAGGGAACAGGGAACAGATGTGGTGGTATTATAGTGTTGATGAGACATTCGGAAACAGTTTGCAATGGGCAGATATTTCAGTTGATGGGGGCAGAGCTCACAATTTGGGGCCAAATCAGCCCCACAATTCGAATTTGATGGTGTAAATCAAGCCCATTCTAAGAAAGTTACAGAATTGGACAGTGTAAGGAAGACCCATGCAGGCAGACTTAAGGCTGAGAAGAGTCTGGAAGGGGGAAGATGTGGCAGGAAAGGGTGGAGTCTTAATATCACCAGGATAAGGTGTCTAGATATTCAAATGGAAGCGACTCTGTCCACCCTTAACTTTGCTTATCACTCCTTGTGAACAAACCCAAATGAGTTTAGTTGAGATTGCCCCTAGAAGTCATAATAGCAAAACCTGATTAACGCTAGAATTAAGAAAAACAAAGTCGGAAGTAATAAGAGAATACTCATTAATGTTATTGCTCAAAAAATGGATTTGGTGCAAAGCCCTTACATCTAATTATAAAGCAAAATCTCCAACACCTAATGGACACTAATTAAGGCTAGAAATAAGAAAATTACCAAAAAATGAAAAGATCCAACTTAGACCAAATTTGGATTCTAGAAGACTAGAGAAACATTCAAAAGCAATGGCAAAGAAAATGGAAACTTGTGTTGTTAAACGAAAAGTTTTAAAAAATGACAAAATTGCCCTTTTCGGAGCCTAAACTTTGGAATTCGCCCAAAAAGCAATATAGGTCATGGCGTAGTGTCACGGGTTGCCACCCGTGGCACGTCGAGGGCCGCGAGGGACCTTGGCGTGGGGCATGTCTGAGCATGATTGGCCGGTGGCATGGCAATCTCGTAATTTGTATTTTCCATATTTATTGGATTTATGGATTATGACTCCTCGAGGGGGTAGGATGTTTCTTCCTATCAGTTTGGAGATGGCTCAGAATGCTATTATAAGGGGGGCATGGTGTTGACTCTACCACCCCCTGGTGCTACCGAAAGGGACAGCATTCAAGTGAGTCCCCCAAGGGAGTGGACGAGACTTGGGGGCCGGCTGTGGCACGTGGCTGCAGTTCTCATGCTAGTCAAGGGGCTACATGGGCGGCATTGTGCCCAGTGGAGCAAATGTTGGGCATTAGCGTCGAGGATGGGGTTGTGGCATTCGCACCCGCTACGCCATAATTATAAAGTGGTGGGGCTTATGTCCATGACGGATTGAACCTCGGTGTGCACACTTGCATGCCGTGTGTCTCGTGTGTACTTGCGCATTTGGTTTACGCTTGTGCACACAGCCGCTTGGTTTGGCTAGCATTGGTGTCGCGGGGCACTATGCTGTGGGCTTAACAGTTGCTATTCGGTGGTGCCTTCCTTGCGGGCAACCTTGACGCGGGGCGCTAAGAGCTTCAAGGATGGAGGCGTTGTGCCTAGCGGGTGATGCTTGGTGGACGCGCGCATGTCTAGTTGCACATGGCCATCTGGCTTGTGTTTCGAGAGGGACTGGCGCTAAGCACATTGCTTGCCGTGTGTGCACGCATTTGAGTATGGCGTTGCTATCGCCTATAGCTTGGGTTGCCTTATGGCTTGAGCATCAGAGGTCCGTGCTTAAAGAGTTATGCGGGGCATTACGGATGGATCTTGGACAAGCGCATAATCTTATGCCTTGGTGTTTGAGTTTGGCGGGACTATTGCTTGGAGCATAGTCGCCTCACGGGTGTATTCCGCTGCATATGATCATGGCGGGTCGCATTTAGTGTCACCGTGTGGTGCCCGGCCTGCCAGCCCGTGACACGTAGCCTTGAGTTTGACTCCTTGGGCTGTTTCCCATCGAACATGGGCCTTTCAGAGCAATTTGGACAATGTCGGCCCAAGCCTATACCTGTCCTAATGCACCACGTAAGCTACACCTATATGGTCTGCATCAAATTCATAGTCATCAGCACAACAGGATCACTGAAACATCACCTCTCTCTCTTTAAATCATTGATGATTCAATTCCAAAAGAAATATAAATTTTTCTCTTTTATGATGATCGAATGTGGTTCTTATTGTAGAACTTTATTCAAATAATGATGTCAAAG
Organism: Euryodendron excelsum; assembly: GCA_033060915.1. Lineage (NCBI taxonomy): Eukaryota > Viridiplantae > Streptophyta > Magnoliopsida > Ericales > Pentaphylacaceae > Euryodendron > Euryodendron excelsum. Next base: position 36,991,475 of record CM065389.1, read on the forward strand.
TACGAAACTTAATTATAAATTAAATAATTTGAATGATTTACTATGAGTTGAATCTTTAGTACTTAAAGAAGTGTAAGATTGGTGAATTTATCCCTGTGTTACCATATACTCTACTAGCCTAGCGAATTACGTTTTTGGAACGACGTTCCGAAACATAGTACTCTAATGTTCCAAAACGGTGAATTTAACAATCCAAAGCGATCCCAAACTTTTTTCCTATTTATATCTTTAAAGGTCACCTAACGGAGGAAAAAAAATCAATTATAATGAACAAAAATATAGGAAGAATAGAATTTTGGCATAACAATATGAAAAAAAAAATGAGTCATAATACTCCTAGAATGTGTTTTTAGATGATTAATTTGAAAAAACATAAATTATGTTTTATTAAATGTTTGATTATTAAAGAAAATTATTCTAAAAGTACCTTAATTCTAATAGTATACTTTATAGAAGTCTACCCCTACCATATCATATTTTAGAACATGTGGCATACCACATTCCCCGTACCGGAACAATCCGTGTGTTCCAGGTAACACTGATCTATCCTATTAAGTTACTTGAAGATATAGATATTAAAAAAGAACCCATTTATTTGTCTTATTTATTATTTTTGTATGGTATTTACATAAAAATTATAAGAATATACAATAGAAAAAATCTTGCATTTATCCAATAAAATATAGGGTTAAGTTGAATTCTTGGTAAAACTTCTTCAGAAAAACATATATCCATCTAAATTGGAGAATAAAGATATAGATTACTATGCGCAGATTGAACCAATGATTATTCATGATTCCATATTTACTCCAAATTACATAATCTCTCTCTCTCTCTCTCTCTCCAGTCCGTATCATCATCAAGTTAGTCACCACAGCCAACTCATGGTGCCACTAAGCAACTACCTCTCTATCTCTCACCGTCCATCGAAAACCATCCCTCTTTTTTTCATATTTTCTTTGCTTTGTATTTGTATGGGCCCTCTCCCTGCAAACAATACAAAATCATTGGTGGTTGTTAAATCTTCTCCTCTCAGTACACACACTCAAAACACCCATCAAAACTCACCTCACCCACCTGCATCTCTCAACAAAGCAGCTTTGTGGCTTCCACCTAAATTCCTCAATGATGATGGGTCAATGATACACATACATACTAAATTATTTAATAAAATATCCGAGAACATCAGTGTAACAAGTAATTTGTGCAGCTACTTTGTTTAGCAGAGAAATTTCCAAGTTGATTACTTGAGCAATTTTGTCAATATAACTTTATGCAATAATTTAGGAGTGGACAAGCAAACTAGGGAGAGGTACGTAGCCACTCTCTATTCAAATTGTGAAAAGGGTGGGGCCATTTAAGAGGTTTAAAACATAGCATGAGCGGCATAACACATTTGAAAAAGTGGGTTTCGAATGGGATGGTGTGGGCAAGAGGTATGAGAAGCATAATAACACGTGCAAAAAAGAGGGGTGTGTACAATGTTATTTACTAAAAGCAATAGGAAACATTCTGGAAAGGATGAAAAGAAAAAAGGGATGGCCAGCTATGGGACCGGCCTGCAATTGAGCCCAAAAGGAGTACAAAAAGAGCTGAGGAAGAGGAACAGCCAGTGTCTAAGCGAGGAAATGAAGTGCTCCAAGCCAATTCATTTAATCTAAACCCAAGATCCAGTGGCCTAAATGTTTTTTCATTCATAGCTAAAATTATATATAAAAAAGAAACCGCCAGGAGCGAACTTTACAAAGAAAGCTGAACAAAATCAATGGAGCTCAGCGTGAAAATTGAGTTCCTCTATAAAGTCTACAGAAGTTATAGTTCATTTACCAAAAAATTCTTTACTCCAAATGAAAACTGTGCATCAACCTACTCAGCGACTTCAAAATTACGTGTTTTCATTTCTCTCCACAAACATCACATGGGGCATAAAGATGCCAGCCTCCAAAAAGTGGAGGGAATAAAAAATAATAAAAAACTACAGTATTTCATGCTTATAGGCAATCTAATTATATTGGAAGCATAATTGTCAATTGCTCCGGTCTTACTTGGAGAATATCAGAATGTGTCTAGCCTTCATAGTGGAGCATGATGTCAAGAATGAGGTAATTCTCCTCTAGGTGCCATGTGGGTTTATTTGTTGCTGGTTGCCTTCATATGCATCTTAATGCCAGCATGTTGATTACTCAAACTCAAGGTGCTGGTCTTCTCCAACAAGAACATGTCAGTGTGGTTGCAAACATCATTGCAACGTGTGGTTTTGGATTTGCTGGTCATTTTCTTAGTGGACAAATTACATGATATGTTGCCAACTAAGAAGCACAGACCCAGACAAGAGTGTCAGACACGATACGTGTTGGGTACACCAACATGGTAATTTTTAAAACATGCAGGATACGACAAGATAAGGACGTGGTAAAATAATATATTTTTATATTTTTTAAATGTCATATATATAAATATTTTACCAAAAAAAAGTAAAAAATATACAAGATAACACCAATTAAAATAAAAACAACAACATATTTCACTATTTAATTGGCAACAAATCATTCACAATTAGTTAATTATATTCCATCAAAAAAGATAAAATAAACAAACACATTAGCAACAAAAAAACTTGTTCCATTAATATATAATACTACAAAGTCATAAATTACCGAAAACATTAATATGTCATTACACTTCATCGACTATCCATCATCATCTAGTATAAAATCCATAAAGAACACTCACACCACCAATATTAGTAGCATACTTGTTTTAAAATTACAATTAGTTTTAAAATTTATAGTTGAACTCACGTTGTGTCCCTAAAGTGTCTAAAATGGGACATGCATGTTCAAGTCGTGCCCGTGGAGTGTCCGATGTGAAAATAAATAAATAAATAAATAATTGGACATGTAAAATGGAGTGTTCGACACGTGTCCGCGAGTGTCATACATGTGTCGGTGCCCGACACGGGTACGGATCCTCCAACGGAGTATCCATGCTTCCTAGGTTGCTAGCAAACTTCATTTATATAGAGTGGATTTGTCGCTAGTGAGGTGTGACATCATCCTTGATGTAAAGCACCACTTTACTTTTCATGGGAGTTTTCCTAGACTCTTGGGTGGTAAGAGGACAATTTCAGATATATTGGCTAGGTTTGTCTTCTTGTGTTCATCTCTCCCTTGAGAGATTTGAGTTCCTTTAGGGGACATCTCAGGGGCCTCATTGTAAATTTTGTTGGGGAGTATGTGAAGTTTCTCAAAGTGCTTTATTATGTGCTGGGGTGGGTAGGAGGAAGGCATTGAGCAGCCTTTGCATAGATTAAAAGTAATTTTTTTGGATATTTTGTTTTGTTAGCTTTCAGGTAAGGTTTTGATCGACTTAGGCCAAAAAAGTTATCATTGGCACCATGGACATGTAAGGAGTGTATAGCCTCTTGGGCTTTTGTCAAGCCTTTTGTATACGAGTGACTTGCCGTTGATGTTTTTCTTTATTCCAATTGTTTATTACTTAGCAGAAAAATGTTCTTAGTGAATTAATTATCATTTGATATGTTAATTGGGAAAAATAATATTTTCCCATCTTCGTTATTCCAAGGGGAATTAGAAGTCAGAAGGCTTCAAAGTGTTTGCTAAGCATTACTTGGAGGTGGTTGGTTGTGGATATCTGCTATTGAAGTGGTACTTTGCGTTAGGATATTATGCTTTCTAAACATAGAGGCTTAAGGGGAGGTTAGCCCATGTCATGGGAAAGGTATGTCAGACTGCGTAGGCGTCTCGAGATTAGAAGGTCAAGGTTGTGATAGATTTCCTTGATGCATTATACGATGAAAATGAGGTGAGATGCAAAGGCCCCAAACTCAGTACATTTCAAATGTTCTTTCTATAAACTGTTAGTAGGTGGCAAGACAGTAAGGTTTATTAGGAAGTGTCAATGGTTTATTAGGAAGGGTGTTTGAGGAGTTACAGCTCCTTTCAAGGTTGCATTGTTTGCTTAGTAGGTCACCATTGTACACGAGGTGTATACAAAAACCTAACCCCCCCCCCCCCCCCCCCCCCCCCCCCCTTTTTTTCTCCCCCCCTCCCTTCTTCAAATCGAGGAGTCCTATAAAATCTAACATTGCAAAAGAGGACTCACAACAATGTCCTGAAAGCCAAAATGCAAATGTATGCAACAAGGAAGCCTTAAGCCTATACACCGGTAAAACAGTATCCTCAAAAGTTCTTCCATTGCGTTCCTTCCAGATGCACCACATCACACAGAGGAGCCAACTTCCAAGCCTTCTTCTGTGAACTAACTATGTAGCCTCTAGACCAAGAATCATATAATGCAACAAAAATTCCAAAAACTAAGAATAACATACTCCAAAGTTGCCTTGCCACATCACAATGAACAAGCAAATGCTCGACAGTCTCCTCTACTTTATAAAATATACAACACCAATTAGGAAGAAGCTGTCCCCTCCTCCCTAAGTTATTATTCTGTAAACTACAACTAGGTACCCCATAAGGTACAGTTTACGTGGACGGGTATTTGAGTTAGAGCTCCTTCAGAGGTTGTGCCGTTAGCTTGGTCAGCCATTTAAGAGAATAATTTAATCGTTAACAACCACATAAACTCTTTAAGCCACTACTTCCACGGAACTTTCTCGATTCCAACACAAATTATCCAAAGGGAAGTGTATGTGCTAGTGTTGGGGTTTTTAATTGCAATCATTCTACACCAGTATGTTGCTAATCTTTTTATTCATGTTATATTTATATTTAGGAGCTGAGCATATATTAGTAATTCTCAGTTTTAGTAGACATGGGCTATCACTTTAAGCCCTAAGTTGTAATATGGGTCAAGTAATATTTTTGGGTCTTTCATATAATTTATATTATGTTTAGAATATTCTAGTAAGTAAAGGTTAAATAGTTTTCTATTTTAAGAATCAAAGTCCTTGGACTTATAGAAGAACTATAGAAGACTCATATTTGTAAGTTGAGCTTTGGAGGAATCTTGATTGTATTTTGTGTGACTTACTTAGCCCTTGTGAAGATAAGCGCTTGATCTTCCTCTCTCCTCCTCCTCCTCACGAGGCCCCAAAGTAGTGTTACAAAGTGCACCTTTTAACTACAAACCTTACTAAATCAAGCTTAAATCAACCATAGCCACTTTCTCCACCTATTGGACTTCAATTTAACCCTTAAAACTCTAAATTACTCTTCATCTAAGCCCTCAAATACCCTCAGTTCTGAACATCCAACAAGCTGCAATTTTAGCTCTTTTGCTTCTACAAACCCTAGTACATATGTTCTACCACTTGAAACCCCAAACCCAAGACTCTATTGCTAGCCTAAATCCACCGCAAGTCCAATTGTAGGTGGCTTTACCACTAGCTTCTAAAAGTTGTCCTACATCAATTTGGTATCCAAGCTTCAAGGTGCCACATTGTTACCTACCAATTGTTTGATTAAATTACTTTTTTTTATCACACTAGTGAGAGAGAAAATTGAAAACTAAAGCCTACTCAGAAGATTATTATTGCTAAGGAAACTACAAAGCAAGACACCGCTACATTTAAGAATGACGTAAGTAATATCAGAACTTAGGGAAGATGAAAGCATCAATAGAGAGGCTATAGCCACTATCATAGGCAAAAATATATATTGAAGAAAACAAATGTTGAGGGTGTGGCGCCTCAAATTCATGGATCCTCAGCCCCTAATCATCAATAAATTTTTGAACAAACTTTTGCCCCACAAGCACCAGTCTAGTTGGAAGAAGATCTGAGCTTAATTATTTGGTAGAGGCACTAAGCTCGAAGTCATTCCTTGATTAGTTGCATAGCCTAGGAACTTTCTTTGCAGAGGGCCAGAGGCTAAGTAAAGGGGACAACAGAGGTATGTTGGGGAAAAATACTAACAAACAAATAACAATGCCGTTAGATCATCAAAAGACCAAGATTGCTTGACTTGTTACCTTGTACCAGCATACTAGAAGCAACATGTTCACTTATGATCCAAATAGTTGGTGCAAGCGTCTATTGAAGAATACATTGGAATATTTTATAGCTTGGCTACAAGATCAGTATTTTAACGGAACAAAGATGTGGTGATTTAAGGTTTCAGAAAGGGTTGGATTAATAAATTCATTGTGGTTTAGCAGCTAATTGCCTGAATTCCTTGTGGTTTAGCTGCTAATCGACATTATGCCATGGCAGATGTGGTTCAAATAGCCTACCAAATGAAAGAAGAGTTGAAAAAGAAGACCTCCATGAGAGCTTCAACAGAAAATATCACTCAGAATGAATGTACTTTTATTGATGCAAGTTAAGTCTACTAACAGGGTACAAAGAATTCTTATGTTTCCAACAAAACATCTCCTCCTAGTGCTTCATGTTCATCTTAAGCAATTAGTAATCCTTTATTGAAATTAACATGTTATAGTTTTCCTGGTTATGCTCATCTATCTTTCCAATGCCCTACCAGTTCGTTGGGCTAGTTGAATAGGGAACTCTGAAGAGAGTCTCATCCATCACTTGCAGAAAAGTTCATAATCCCCTCAACGCTAATTTGGAAGTTTACTTTGGAGATTTAGATGATTTGATGGGCATTTATGTGCGCATAACATAACTACTAAACAAGTTTCCAAGCAAGATGAGGATACTATCACAAAGGGAAGATATTCGAAACAAGCATAAGGTAAGAAGGTCAATTATGGCCATCGCTGATTGACATAGGGAGTTGCACTAAAGTGGTATCGGAAAAAGCCGTGAAGAAGTTAGAAATGAAGGTTGAATGACATCTTGAGCCATATCATGTGGCATGGATGACAAACACAAAGTTGAAGGTTGATAAATTCACCATTAGAAACCTTAAGAAAATAGTTATGTGATGTTTTTCCAATCAAGCTTTGCCACATTAGGTCAATAGCAAATCACCCAAAACACATTCACAATCACAAACTATGGCTGTTTAATTCTTCAAGTCAATAGAGTTCTAAAGAAATTTTGATTGTGTTTTGGGTGATTTGCTAAACCCTTGCAAAAGTAAGCCGTCTCTCCTGACCTCAAAATATTGTTCTCGGGTTAGTTACCGTTTGTTGCCCCAAAAAAATATACTTTCCAAGCATCAAAAGCCTAACAAAGCAAGCTTAAATCAAACCTAATCTTTTTCCTACCTGTTGGCTTTCAATTTAACCACTAAAAACCTAAATCGCTTGCCATCTAGGCCTTTAAATAGCTTTAATTTTAAAAAACAAGCAAGCTGTCACTTTTGAAACTGAACCACTTTTAGCGCTTCTCTTTCTACAAACCTTGGTACTTATCTTCAATCTTTTAACACCCTAACATAGAATCTATTGCTACCCTAAACCCACCACATATCCAATTATATGCGGCTTTAACATAGATCTCCTAAAGTTGTCCTGCACACCAAATCAATCTCCCTTATCAATGTACCACCATCTTAGACAGCTTACCCTCATTGTTCCTCACAACAAACTCTTTTAGCAATCTTATGAAGTTAAAGACGTTAAACTTCAACTTAAATAAGAAAGTTTATTGGGGACAGGTCATGAAATTTAAAAATCTAGGGTATATATATGCTTTAAATAATTTGCAGAAAACAATAATATAAACAAGTTGTAGAAATGGAAACACTCTACCTGTGAACAATAATCATCCATTTCTTCCTCCTTCTGCTGACGTAATTCATCCTGAGGCAACAAAAACAATTTCAACTATGGGATGTTGCCATCTTTCAGCGGCACAGGAATCAAAGGCAATTAAATAAGATGTCCATCTATGGCAGCAACAATGTTCACTTACTATACCTTCCATGCATGAAACTGCATCCATAAGTTCATGGTCACAAACTATGTTACCTAGACTCGGATACAGGTGTTGAGTGTGAATACGTGACAAGTGTCAGATTCATCTCTCATGTCCAAGGACACTCGGACATGGCTAGATTTCATATTTTTTAAATACTTCTTTTTCTTTTTTAAGGTAAACTGGTATTTACAAGCTAAAATATAGCATTTCATGCATAAAATAGAAGTTCTATGCTCAATTCTATAGTAAACAATTACTTATACATACTTGTTAAATGCATGTCCAACTAAACATATCGAACACATATCGCATACCCTTATCTGAGTGTTGAGTGCTCGACACAGGAATTTTACAAATTTAGAAGAGTCTAGGTATAGGTCAGAAGCCCAAGCAAGATGAGCTTCAAATTATCTAGGCTTGGCTCGTGTAGCAAACAAGCTTCCAAACAAGGTTTAGGCATGATTCATCAAGCAAAATAGATGAGCCCAAAGCCAAGCCGAAGCTATTTGTAAACAACTTTGTTCATTTGAAGCCCCCTAACCTTTGTTTTATGTTCTTAGACTTTTGGGTTTTACTAATTGTCAAGTCACCACTTGACCTAAAAGTTTATCTAGTTCACCAACACCTTCCCTCACATGCAACCCCACCTTGAACGTGGAGATGCAAGATACAAAGAGAGAGAAACAAATACAATTGGAAAACAAATGCCAACAAATAGACTTGAATCTAAGACCTATTCCCAACCAGCACTTTGATACCATGTTAAGTCACCACTTGACCTAAAAGCTTAAACTCTTTAAGGAAGAGTCCCAACAATGCATATTAAGCTGTCCAACACTAATATGGTTAAAAGATGTTTAGAACCTTAGGTTCCAACTCAGGCATGGTTTGGGACTGACATATAATTTGGAGATGTGAAAAATTCTTCAATATCCCACAAATTACAAATTATTGATAGCCACATGACATAATGTTAAATGGTATTGGCCTTCTACAATGTCTTAATCAAGCTATAAGTTTTAATAAAATTAAAACTGTGTACACTACTTTATGTCAATCAGAATTTACGGCAATAAGAAGAACCCCCAATCTCAATTATCCAAGTCCTTTGTATATATCGTGGAGGATTGCCATAGGAAAAGGACATTGTGAACAACTGTTAAAGAAAAGACATGTCTGTATTGGAGAGCAAGAGTAATTCCTTAAAAAAGATAGGTGTGCACCACAAAATTTCACTTCCAAATTTTTTATAGAAATCTAATACTTTAGCACAAAATATGAATCGATTTATAGAATTAGCAAATTCTTTTTCCATGTTTCTAAATACTGTTTTAGGAGGTTCTCTGAAGCTTTTTACCAGGATATTGTCAAATATGAGACAACATTATCTTGGCTGGACATTTCATGTCAAATATCACTTAGTATTGTAGAATGATTATTTCCATTACCTTTTACTGATAATGTACGATGTATAGGAGATCAAGGAGAACAAGGGTCACAAAAAATAAAGCACTTTGGGACAGAGAGGTACTTCTAGGCTGCTGCATGATCGTAGAATAACTAACAAAAATTTTAAGGCCAACAATGCTTTACTTATCAAAAAGAAAAGGAAATGTTTTATACTGCTGAATGTTAAACTATTAACAAACATGTCACTATTCCTAACAAACGAACCTAGACAAGCATGTGGAGGTGGAGCAGCAACATTAACAGAAGAAAGATAGAACAAGTAGAAAAATGCATTCCCAGGAGATTAGCAGCAGCACCAACCAAATGTAAGATGAGAAGAGTCCTTCGAGAAGGTTTAGCCATGTGAAACAGAGACGAGTTAATTTACCATCAGGGGGAAGTGCTTTGACCACTGAAGATGCCAAAAGAGTAAGAGGAAAGCCAAACAGTGTGAATTGAGACTGTAAGAAAGAAGATAATCACTTTGTCTTTAAAAGGATACAACTTCCAAAGAGCTTACTGTAAATAACGGACCATGTAGATCAACCACAAGTATTTAAGATTCGGGCTTATCGAAATTTAATAACATATGAGTACGTATTCATATGTTGTTGGTTGGAAATTATCAAATGAATAGCTTCAACACTTTTTTTTTACCATTCTTCGACAAGTACACTTGAAATGGTGTTTTGGATAAATTATCAGCGGCTGATTTTATTGGATTTTCCCCTACTTCTGCATGTGTTTGACATGTCAAGCAGATAGTAACATTGTCCCAATTATTGGAATTCGTGTACATGTATCCCTCATGAAATTAGCATTTTCATTTTGACTAATGGAAAGTCTGAGTTTGTTCACATTTCCTTAATAAGTTCAATGCACTCAAAGGTTTATTAAGTCGTTTCTCTGTTGTCATACTCTCAGCTACAGCTACATTGAAATATCTTTCTTTAGCCAATACTACATCTACCATAACCCAACTTTGATTGTCATCAGAAAAGTTGAGTGCTCTCTGCTTCTAACATAATTTTACAGTTTTATTGTCCAAGAAATCCCCATAGTTAGATTAAAATTTCTCCAAAAGTGAGAAAATCTTATGGCTGAATAGGAATTAAATTACAAAGCATCAATAATGGATATACTAAGTAACATAACTAAAATAAGCTAGCTAGGCTTTACAAAGAGTACGGTCCAGGAATCAAAAAATTTAATGAAAATTTGCGGGAAAGCAGTACAGAGTATGTAGATCATAGCAAAACTTCGTTTATTCGTGCACTTCTTACAAATAAAAATAAAGAACTAAATTAGAAAGAAAAGGACCTGAGTAGGTTTTGGTGACTGTGATGCAGCATATCCACGCCTTAACATAATGCCATTCCCTCTCAAACTAATCACACTGGAAAAAGCTGAGGCATTAATGTGTAGCCAAGCCTCCCATGTATCATCTTCTCCAGTAAAAAGAGCATGCAGTCCCTGCAAGCACACAACCCAGAGACACATATACACAGAATACCAATTATCGGAATAGTGAAATTTAACTAGTGCAAGAAAATATCTTACGGGGGTAGAGCCTTGCAAATCAACTCGAGCTGCAAAAAGTCCTGATGGCTGAAATGTTCTCCGATGCCAAACCTGAAGGCAATAAGACAAGTCTGACAATTTATTCTCCTCACAATATAAGGATAGACAATCCACGAGCCTTGACTTCTAAACATAAAGGATAAGAAATAGAAAACTAATAGGTGCAAGTGGACTCCAAAAATTAGAAACTCATCCCGTGGACTAAAAAATTCCCAGGTTAGAATGACGATTAAGAAACACTAAGCGACTATAACATAGATCCTATTCAACTGAGGTCTTAAACGATAAAAGGGCCAAATCCTAAAACTGTTTCAAACCTTTCTGCAATAAGAGAACTCCAACTGTTCACTGACATCTTCACGGAGTGGAAGCCAATCAAGGCCCCCTTTACGAGCAAACCAGTGACCTCTTAAAACACGGCAATTTTCTCCATTCCAATAAACAGGAAAGCAATGTCTCTTCACTAAATCTACCTGCATGATGATATTATTTATAAAGGTGAAGCATTCAGATTCCAGAAAAACAAAAATTATAAGTAATCACCTAGTATTGTTATTTTGTGCGGCAACAAATTCTATAATTTCAAAAATGGAAACAAGAAAACAAAAGGACAATGAATCAAATCTGAGAGCATACAACCTTTTTTAAAAAATTTCCCAGAAGATTCCAAAATCATAACATATGAATGTGCATGCTAGGAAAATACCAAGGACGATGACAAGAAGAAATAAACAGAAAAATGAAAATAAAATAAAATGAGATAAATGACAGGAAGATTTACAGAAATAAATAGAAAAGGGAAAATGAAATAAAATAAGATAAATGACAGGCAAACTTATCATAGAAGGACTAAGGAAAGAAGACACAAGACAAAGTTCACTACTTGGAAACATCACTAAATCCATATGATAATGTCCATAACACCAAAGTAATCCAAGAACTGCACAACTGTCAACTTGAAACCACCAGCCAAAACAAGAATTTTGCACCACTAATCTACAAAGGGAGGGCCAATCAACAACATCATTTGCCTGAAACTGATAGGTAGATGGGGACACACATTTTTGTAAAATCTGGGAAGACGACCTGAGGATGTTACACAGGGTTGTATCAGTTCATGGTGCTCTTCAGCTGCAAATGCTATCAGAAGATTCAGAACATTCATATCTAAGCTAAGCATCAGATCAAGGAAATGAACACTATGGTCACCATTAATCAGCACATGATGACTTGAAGAAACATTGTGTGGCTATCAGCAGAAAATGTGAGGCCAAAAAGGGACAACAATTATTAATGTTAGAAGATATGCTATGATAGTATCATTTTATGAAAAAAGTCCAGAATACCAATGTCTCTTTGCATTTCTTCTACCATTTTCTCTCATCCCCCACATTTCATGCATAGGACACTGATAAGAAGTTCAAAAGCTAATAAAATCTGATGTTATCAAAAGCATGAATTCATGTCATTGATAACACTACTCAATGAGTAGGGAGCACACAGTTTATAATGAGAAGCAGATGACTGCCACCTTTGTTTTTGCAAGAAAAATGGGGGGTTTAGGGATCAAAACAAGAGGACTATGGCTAGGGTTTGTAAATCTATGGATGTCAAGCCATTGGTTCAAATTTTGAAGTGAAAGTGCTGTGAATAGATTTGAAATAAATAAATCAGCAATTAAGGAAAGTAAACAGGGGTCAATGGATGGCGAGTTTGAGAGCATCCCTCTCTAGGATTTTCTCTCTCTAAAATTTCTACTCAATCTGTGAATTAAATGGGAAAGAAGTCAAGAAAAAGAATCCATCAACAAAAAACACTGAAAGATTCTCCATTCCATATTGGTTAGCAACCAACTAGTGGCGAATGATTCTAGTTGCAGGGCATCGTCAATGAATGCTTATGGCAGTGGTAAGCACTCAGCAATTAAGTTGCTGAAACATGTTGAGACCCAGCTTTAAGAGCTCTAGGCTATGATTTACAGATTGAATACACAAACTTATCCTCTTGTAACAAAGAGGACTTGTGTGACAATGTAAAGATACGTTTCTGTGGTAATTTCGGTAGTCTCGAGCAAGGTACTGGTCTTGTGTTTCCAATTAAACACACCAGAACATAGTGAAATACACCAAGACACAACTCAGTAAACTGAAACAATAAGTTGAATGGACATGAATTCAGAACTTTTCATAAATATTGTACATCTTTTATTGAGAAAAATGCAAAAGGTTGTATTTTACTACATTAATAATTGTTACTTCTTAAATGTTTCCCAAAAGTTATTGAAATATTTCCGAAACGTTTCCATTTCCATTTCCATGCTAATTGAAACAGCAATCAAAACGAATTTTGATCCTTGTGCCTACCACTGTTGGGAGAAGAAGGGAGGTGAAACCAGGTGGCCATGATGGATCGCTCCAGCAATTGGCGTGACCTAGCCGACTCTGGGGGTGGGATAATTGGCACCACAAGGCTAAGTGAAGCTCATAGTGGGGTGTGGGTGATGAATCACATGGTCCTATGCCTACAGTTTACTCACTATTTCTATAAATCAAGTTCTCTAAGATGCCTTAACTCTGCAGGAAATACTCTGCAACCACGATCTTGGATTTCGTTAGTCAAAAATAAGGAGAAAAAAGCATCAAAAGCCAACTGAAATTTCCAGAAAAGGCTTTTTCCAGTGTGAAACATGCCTTAATTGGGTACTTCGTTGATCATAGACTTTGTTTCCATCATATGAATTTAAGGGCTGAGTACACTTGGAGCAATGTCCTTGTAGATGTGGTGTCAGTTGTCAATGGCTGCTTTATTTTTATGATTAAAAATGGAGAGGAGATGGATGAAATTCTTGAAAAGGGGGCGTACTTTGGGAACAAGTTGACCATTGTTAAACAATGGCAACAAGGGCTCAAAGTCTCCAAATGAAATTTTTCTAGTGGGCTGTTCTGGATTTCCCTAAGAGCTTTGGACCGAAGACGGTTTTGGGAATGTTGTTAGCATTATTGGGACTCCTCTTTACTTGGATGAGCCTCCCTATATGAGGAACAGACTTACCTTTGCTAGAATTTGCATTGAGGTGCTGGCAAATTGTGATATCCCTTCTCCTTTTATGCTCAACTTGGGCCAGCAAATGTGATATCCCTTCTCCTTTTATGCTCAACTTGGGCCAGCAAATGTGATATCCCTTTTTCTTTTAAGCTCAATTTGGTATAAGGTGATCCCTATGAGATTAGGATTGAAGTTCCTTGGGTTTTGAGATAATGTGATGAATGTCCAATTGTTGGACATTCGTCCTCCTCATGTCCTCAAAAGTCAAACCCTTATAATCCTAACATTCCAAAACAGGAATGGAAAGTTAAAAAAAGGGAAAGATGAATTCACAAATTGGAAGAATTGATATTAAAAAAAAAAAAAAGGAAAAGGGAAAGGGAAAGGGAAAGGGAAAGGAGTAGTTCAATTATCAAAAATTGAAAGAAAGATAAGCCATCTACCTCTAAGCCTGTAATCTCAAATACTTCTGAAATTGTACAATTATGTAAATTTAGGGAAATACTTACCAAAATCAGTGAGAAAGACAATGAGAACAATGATGTTGCAAGGCCTTGCCTAGTCATTTTTCCAGATGAATTGATCAAAAAGAGAACACAGCATGTTCAAGTAATGTGGTTGAAGCAAATAATTCCACCCCATCTAGTGTGGCTAAGGTGAACACTAACAACTCTAGTTCTCCCATAGACAAGAACAAAAGGAAGCTTGCAGAAAAGATCCAGAACCTAAACCTTCCAAGGGGGAAGAACGAACTACGAAGTCTTCTAGGTCAAATTAGACGAAGTTGGGAGTATCTAGATAGAGATATTGCATTTAGTTATCCTATTCTCCCGGGTTGTGGGAGTTTTTTGATAGTGGTAGGCTAGGCCATTTGGTCTCATGTAGGGCGTTTGTAGCCGCTGCCCTTAGAGGTTATTAAAAAAATCGCAACCAAACAAGTTAGCTCTAATTGAAAATTTTATTAAAATAACCCCATTTTAAAAACTAATTCTTTGTTCACATGTTTTTTCTCCATGTTCCTGCATCACATTGGCCCCAACTAAAACAATTGCTCAACAAAAATTGAAAAAAACAAAAAACTATTTTAAGAAGAAAGGAGCATAAAATAGAAAAATCTATGATTTACCAAAATATAAAGTCGTGTGGGTAATGTCATCCAAAAGATACCAAATAACCTTTCCCTGCTTATGCAAATATTGAACTTAAAAACAGAAGGAGAAGAAAAAGAACAAGAAGAAGGAGAATGAGAAGAGTAAGGGTAACATTATGTTGATATTGAGAATAACAAAGCAACACCTTACGGAACCTGGTCTTATTGGGAAAAATTCAATCTACTTTTGATGGAGAAGCCTGATCTTCCTGAGGCAGACAACCTACTTTGGATGGATGCTAGCAATTATGCAATGGGTTTTTCCTTTCCTTCCCCTCTTTGGTGATAGATATGGTCATTGCTCAATGTTGGCATTGCTAAAGGGTGGTGCTAGGAGTTTTTTTTCTTTTTTATTTTCCACAGTGAATTAGATATCCCATTATATCATCAAAATACATCTTGCTACATCATCTCAAGCAAGAGAAATTATCTTCCAAATCAAAAGGCATAGCATACTTGGCCAAACTAGTAGCCTAGTTCAGGTATATATATGTTAAATCCGTATTATAATCATGTTTGTTTAACAATCACAGAATGCAGATGATGATATTCAAAGAATTTATAGGACCTAACAGAATTTCCAAAACTCGCCGGGGGGGGGAGGGGGGGTTTGCTTGGGGCCCCCTTCGTCTACTTGTGGTTCCGCCACTGAAGAGGCTAGAATGGAAAGAACAGATACCTCATACAAACCTCCCTTCACAGGGACACCAACTCTGTCTTCTTCCAATGCATGTAGTTGGGCTGACTGTGCACTCTCTAAAGAAGATGCTTTTGATCGTGGATTCAATTTAGCACTGGAACTAGGCCGGCTCTTGGGACCTTCACTACATTCTGCATACTCCTTCCACCAACTAGAAAGTAATTCTTCCTCTCTCTGCATATGCATATTGAACAAACAAAGCCTCAGGGCTTGATGTATATGGTGCTCATGGCTATATATACATTGAACTAGAACATTTATGTCACTTGAGATAAATGGACTTGTTTCTATCAATTACACATGTGGTGCCTTTTGTATTTGATGTGGGTTAAATGGGAAAGCATAATCAAAGGACTTTTGATGGGTGGAAGAACTCCTTTTTGAAGTAGAAAAGTAGAATTTGGAGCCTTTTATATTGTAGGTTCTCAGGTATTGTTAACCCATCCCTTATCCAATTTTGGACATTGTAGAATCGTTTGAGTATAAAATGGTTGTATAGATAAATTTTGGGGTTCCGTTTTGTTTTTCTTAGTGTATACAGGTGGCACCCCCTTAGTGTCATTTATCTGTAAACTTTTACTTATAAACAAAGAAGAAGAAAGTAAAAAGAAACTAGTAGAAAGAATTTAATTGGTTTATGAACATTATTTACCAGAACAAACCAATATATTCCATGAACGAGATCCTGCCACTTAACGTGGCTGAGAGTTTGAGGACGACAACATTATGTATACAACATAAAAAGGAGTCAGACAAGATTACCTGCAAGAAAGATGCCTCTATTGCAAGAGAATCCCTCATGCCAAACCGAAAATAATCACCCTTTCCCACTATTTCAGTGCGAGGGACTGAGGCAGCCAGCTCTGCAGAAACACAAAGTCGACAAGATGACATCAAGATATAGGCATGCACTCAAAGATCTAACACCATGAATTAGAAATCTTTCAAGGAAATAATACAATTGCACAGTTAAGCAATAATGATTATTTTGCCAATAAGCTAGCACGGCTCGAAAATCTTTTAAAAAAATGTATTATTTCAATTCAATGCTCTAAGCCTGATGTTTTTGGTTAAAAGAATCCCAAGTAACGAATAATAGAATCCTTAGCAGTTGCAGCCCTATTTCTTATTATTTGCATTAGTCAGCTGTTCTGAAAAAATTTTACTTCATGCCACGGTGGTTCAACAACTTGAACCAGACCCTTTAGTATAGTTCCATGACTGTAGCTAACCTCTTTGAAATCTCGCCACTAGAATCTTTTAAGACAATAAAGAGTATTGTGATATTCTGTGATACCAGATATTGCATTTAAAAACTCAAAACCTAAAAATCCATTATGTACCGCCAAAACAGTTCCAATCTGATTCCTGAATCAGTTTTTGAAAGTAGTTAATTACCAATCCATTGGAGTTCCCAAAGAAGGTAATACAGTACATATTTATTGCTTCAACTCTTCCAAAGTTAAGCCAAGAATGAAGACATTGATTCATCTTCCATCTAACAAAATAACATACTGACGTAATCTGCCTAAGAGTAAGCTTTACTATCTATTTATCATAAAAATCTCTATAACTCTGCCTTCAACAGCTCATCCCCACGTCATCCGAAATGCCAAATTGACACTCCACATTCCTGCTTCTTACCAAAATGGCTAGCCCCTCAGATTCATCTAATTCACTATATGATAATTTTCTGAACACACCCTACAACTCATCTCAAAAAAGCCACAGAGGTCTCTTCCTCCAAACTTCAATGCCAAATCCCTCAACCATTATGCCCTTATATTAAAGGTCGAATGGCCAGTCATGAACACCTTCCGATCCAAGTTTATTGTCTGACCGGAGAAGTAATTCTTGCTGAGACATAATTACTCTTTGATAACAACAAAGGGAATCCGGGTTATTTGCAGAATTCTCAATTTTTTTCCAAAGCATGGGATTTGCAATATGCTAATATTTTCCATAGGGTAGAAATAAATTGAATTTGGTTTTCCTTGATATCCGAAGAGGCAAAATTCACCTACCTGGAATTTCCAAACAATGTGCTTCCTTCATTGCTTGGAATTGATCTGTTCTATACAGCTTTAACACAGTATTATTAGTGATAGAAATGAAATTTCCTGGAACTCCAAATGGTCCAGAGTCACCAAACTGAACATCACGATACTCATTAATAGTTCAAATTCTAAAAGGAAACTATTATCAAAATATTTAACATACATTTAATTTCAGATATATACATGATGTGAAAGAAAAGGCAAAAAACGTGATGATTGACTTGATTCACATTGCCCAACTCCGAGAGCCAAGCTTATGCCATTACAACAAGTGCACAATTTCAGTAACTTTTGCGCTCCAACTGAAAGTTATAATAACTAGGTCTGTGTGCGAAGTCTTTCCAATGTTTCATAGCCAAACTTGACATTATATGTTAAACAACGAAATTTGAAATTTTGAGTTTAGAGGGAAAAAATTAATTGGGAAGAAAACAGCATTGATATAGCAACTCTAAAATCTTGAAATTTGCCAAAACATCAGGATTCTGAACCCTTATGATAAAAAATAATAAAAAAAATACCGAAGAGAGGTGAGAATCAGTTGGGCCAATGATAAAGGATTCAATGGCCTATTTAAACCTATGACATGAGTCATCTCATAATTTATGGGCGAACTTAACTTGAAGTTTCAAAAGCAAACCCTGGAATTATGAGATCATATATGCGACAAATTGGGCAAATGACGAGATTTGACATCATGTGCTTTTACATTCCTGTAATATGCCAAAACATCATGATTCTAAATATGATGACAGTTGTGAGAGAATTCAACAAAGGATTTGATACCGTATGAATACAGAAAACTTAATGAGAATTACCAAAAATCTCAAAATCAAGAGCCCATAATTTATTTAAATATACATAACAGATTTGACAAAGTATATAATATCACGAAGGGATGTTTCAAATAGGGTTAAGTTCAATTGAAGTCATATAATATGTCGACTACAATGTGACTAAGAAATATATGTGCATTACATGTATATATATGCATACGCATTGATCCAGAGCGAGCTATGTTGAGCAAAGTGCAGCATCTTCAATACTGGTCATGCGAGAAAACTCAACCATTTTCCACCAGAGAAAATTACTAATTATTATTTATTACAAACATCTAGGCATGAGCTTCCTGAGAGACCATAACTATCATCAACAATTCAACTACACAGCACCAAATCACTTTGGAGTTAGGACTCACCATTATCTGACAAAGGGACCTTGCAAAAAAACCAACGAACGTCACCCCCATCAGATGGACTTCGCGTCTGCACAAGATACTTCTGCTGAGCCTCACACTGCTGGATCTCATCCGCCAATCTCTTTATGTTTGACGACGTGTTCTTTAACATATCAGGGGAAGTTTCTTCAATCCCATGATAACCAGTAGCTTGTGGAACAAATACCCCAGCTTCCCATTCACATTTTCTACTGCCTCCACCGATTACCGACTCTGTGACTGCCTGGTTCTCCTTGAAGTCTGCCATCAAACCAGTTCTGGAGCAAATAGAAACTTGCTTTGCCCAAGTTATCAAATGGGTATTGGTCAATGTGGGCAAATATGATCTTCATACAGATTTTCACATGCATTCAACAACACCCATTAGACGATAAGTAATGCAGTTCTCAATCAATCAACTGAATTTCACTTGAGTTAAACAACAACCATAAAAGAGGTCTGGTTTGAGCAAGTTGGCAAATAAGATACTCGCAATTGAAACAAATATGAGCTACTAATTGAAATTCACGTGAATTAAACCATACTGATTCTATATAAATGGGTATCGTCCGAATTAATTGTCAACATGAAATTGTTCGATAAAGGCCACATTCGAACTTCCATTAAATTCAAATGACTCAAAGAATTAGCATAAATGGGTACAACAATTTCGACACAAACAGCCCAAGGACACCAATGCTATTTGTTCGAAATGAGAGTACTTATAAGGCAATACACGAAGTTACACAGGGAATCGGAAAAGAATTTGGTATCTGGCACACCAAAACGAACAGAGACTGAGATACAGTGCAATTGTTATTTAAATTTTAGGAAAAGAAAAACCACAGTTAATGGAAATACCAGTGCAATTAGAAAAACCAGAAAGCGAAATGGCAGAGAAAGCAAAGAATTTGTGCAGCAAAGGAAACAGAGTTTGGTGTTGAATGTTCGGTTTTGGAACCAACGGACCAGCGAATCGGCACAGAAAAATGGCGGTTTTGTGCCCTTTTAGAAAGATCAAAAAGAATGTGCAAGGCAAACACAGTCCGGTGTTGAATGTTTGGTTTCGGAACCAACCAACCAACTAATCCATCATTAGAAAAGTGGCGGTTTCGGGCCCTTTCTACTTAACCCCTCTTTTTCTTTCCTTTTTTTTTTTTTTTTTTGTAAACTCCCCTCTCCCTTGGATCAAACATCCGAGTCCGATTCGTTATAGGAGACATTTGATCCGACCCTATCTTCCAGGAATTCAAATTACTAGATTAAATCTAGGTAATAGGTTTGTTTTTTAATTTTTAGATCTATTATTTTTTTCTATAAAAAAAGATATATTATTTTTATTATCTTAATTTTATATAAAAATATATATATTTATATTTACATAATTTAATTATGTATCTGTCTATTCATTTTATAAAACTTAAAATAAATATTTATAGACTCATTTTATTGTGTATTTTTATATAACTATCTATTTGTAAATAAAAATTAATTGGTAACATAATGAGAGAATTAATACTATGTAATTTTTGTTAATACTATTAATAAAAATTAATATACATTTAATACTATGTACTGTGAGCATGAGAGCATCTCTTTTAAAATTTATAAGATTGAGAGCGCTTGAGTGCACTTATATCATATAATTTTACTATAATACTACTGATTATTTGTCTTTCCAAGTATTTTATATTTAATATAATATTGCGTAGTTATATGACTATTGTACAATTTATACTACTAGATATTTGTTTATAATTTTTTAGTCATTAGTTGTGTACATAAACTCCAGAGTTAAATGAATTAAAAGAGCAATAAAAGGTAAGCCCACATGGGTTGGTGAGATTATTCTAAAGTTACTTCATTTTAGTGTGAATTATAATTTTATAAAAGGTACAGCATGAATTGTAATTTTATAGAGGGTAAACTGCCTTAGCCTCCCTAGAATTGTAATTTTGTAAATGGTAAATCACACGTGTCCCTCATAAATTGTAATTTTATAAAGGTTGTGCATTCCACTTCTCGGGTAGTTTCCCTACCAAAGAGAGATTTTGAACTTAATTTTAAACCTGGGTGCTGATTTAACTTTATTCAGCAAACAACTCAGATTCAACGCCTTTTAAATTGGCATTTTTATTGAAAGCACCAATTCAAATGGCGTTTTATTCTCGTATTTGCCGCGTGTATAAAAAGGTACTAAGCGTATAAAAGGCGGAACATCCTGTAAATATTGTAGATAATTATAAAGTATCATTCCAAAAGGCATTTTTATGGATAATAAAAACGCCTTTTGAATAGGCGTTTTTCTAAAAATGCCATTCCAAAAGGTATTTTTTATACCAACGTTATGGATCAAAACTAGGGCTCGCGATCACGATCTCAGTTTGTGATCTCTCTCTCTCAAAATCTCTCACTCTCTCAGTGATCTCTCTTTGTGTCCATGATCTCTGTGCGTGTGTGTGTGTGTATGTGTGTAAAGGTATCTCTCACTCTCACTATCCCGGTCATTCTCCTCTCCCTCTTTCCAATCTCTCCCTCCATTCAGGCTTGGAGGCTACTCAGGCTTGATGGCTACATTGGAGGAGGCTACTCAGGCTTGATGGCTACATTGGAAGAGGCTACTCAGCTAGTAAGTTTTGCCCTTAATTTATATGAGGATTTATTTTGTTGCACTTGGGGGATTTTCTTTGGTTATACTGATTCCAAGAAGTCAATGGTATGCAATGTAACATTCTAAAAATACTGGTATGCAAGAAGTCACACAACACTCCAACTGACGAGATGAGTAAAAAATCATCTAGTGAATGCAATGTACAAACTACAAGTGCAGCTTCCATGATCAGTTGTTATCTAGGTGTCAATGACTTGCAAAAGAATGCTTCTAGTACATCATTCACGCAATACAAATGCTAGAATGACCGTTTTGTTCCTAGTGGGCCGGTTGCCTTTTCCAACCATACTGGCTCTGGGTATTAAACTGGGACTCCCTTGGAACACTTTGGATAGTGTTTCCAACCTTCAAGTTCGCTCATGGATTATTCCGAGTCCATCCCGGTGGTTTTTCGGTCGAGTTGACCGTTTTGCCCCTAATAACTTGGTCGATAATTCCGACATTGTTTTCAAGTCCGTTATCCCTGGGACACTATTTCAAGGGTTTCTCCCATTCCCGGTCTTCCGGAACATTCCCGAACCTTCTGAAGTCACTCTTAGTGGAGCAAGGCTAAAAAAATGCATGGTAGTCACTAGGACAAGCACCCAAATCTCCTGCCTTGCATATCAAGGGTTGAAAATACGCTTCTTGCTGCCCTAAAATATTTCCTAAGTGGCTGGCGCCAATAAGATTTTAAGCCTAGCGCCACTGCAATAGGCGCCAGGTCAATTTTTTGTCTATAAATACAAAGCCTCCTCCCTGCATAAAAAAAGGTTGGCAATTTAGCTCCAAAAACTCTCTCTCTCGATATACAGCTCTCGAACTCTCTCTAAACCGTAAGTTCTTAGGCCTCTTCAAACCTTAGCCCCCATACACTTTAACCTTAGCATACATACATTCAATACACGCCTATACGAGTCTCCAAGCCGACCATTAAAGACTCAAGGTGCTGCAATCTCAAAGATCTCAAAGATTAAAGCAAGTAAAGCAAGCAAACCGAAGAAGACACAAGGTCGGTTTTCCCTTTATGTTTATGCAATTCTCCCCTTCTCTCTTCTCTCTCCTAACCCACTTGGGTTTTCTTCAATTTTAATCCCCTATCTTCTTCCTCCCCCCCCCCCCCCCTTTTCTTGCATGCTTAAAATAAGGGTATCCCCGGTTCATGTGTAGGAAGAATGGTTGAAAGTCACTGTGCCAGGAGCTTTCTTCTAATTTAACTTTAGACCACGTGGACTCGGTCCCCTTGATTATGTGGTCAAGTCTAAAACTTGTATGTTCATGACCCTACTTGCATTGTATATATCATACTCATGCATCTCCTCAAAATCATTTTCTAAACTTGTTTTCAAAACTTGCATCAAAATCTTTTACAAAATTTGCATTAAAATCTTCTTCTTCCAAACTTGTTTTCAAAATCACAATCTTAAGATGATTCTAGCCACTCCATGATTAGGATTGTTTTAGAAAAGTGTTACATAAGTTTTGGGTGTAAACCCAAAAATCGATTTTGTTAAAATCACAATCCTAAGGTGATTCTAGTCATTCCATGGTTAGGGTCACTTTAGGAAAGTGTTATATTTAATAAAACCAATATGGTTCATATTTTCAAATCTTTGTTATTTTTAAAACCACAATCCTAGAATGATTCTAATCTTCTTATGGTTAGAGTCGTTTTAGGAAAGTGAGATATTTTTAGAGACTTGTAAAAGTCCATATTTCATTCCCTTTCCAAATCGCTTTTTCAAATATCTTTTCAAACTTCTTTTCCAATCTACTTCCTAAAACGCTTTAAAAAATCTCCTTCCTAAAAACTTTCTTTCCGAAAGTTCCGCTTTCCAAAACTTCTTTTCAAACTCCTTTCCAAAAAATCTCTTCAAAAGTTCTACTTTCTAAAAACACTATTCAAGTTTCCCTCCTAGAAACTCCCTACAAAACATTAATTTCCAAAATCTCTTTTTCTTGAAGCCTAAGTCAAGCCCTACAGCCAATGATTAGTAAACCCTAATTTCCACTTTCCTTTTCCACATCCATTCATAACTTTCCAAAATTCTATTTTCTACATCAAACTCTTAGGTTTCCTAAACCTCTTTTTCATGTCAAATCATATTTTCTAAATCCAAGTTTTCCAAATATCATCATTTCCAATTCCATGTTAAATCTAGTCTTTGAACTTAGAAAACCAAATCCAATCTTCAAATCATCTCTTTCAAAAATAAAAATCAAATTTTTCTTAACTTAATCATTTCCTAATTCTAAACTTTCCTAATGTCAAACTTTTCCAAATTTCAACTTTCTAAATTTCAAACTTTCTGATCTTTCTAAATTCAATCATTTCCTAATTTCTAAACTTTCTAAGTTTTTCTTAAATCAAACTTTTCAAATTCTAAATCTTTCTTAGATTCAAATCTTACCAAAACCAAAACTTTCCTAATTTCAAAGTTTTCTAAATTCAAAACTTTTCTAAGTTGAAACTTTCTAAATCTGAAACTTTCCTAATTTAGCACTTTCCTAAAATAAAACTTTCCTAAGTTCAAACTTTCCAAATTCTAAAGTTTTTCAAAGTCCAACCTTTCCTAAACCCTAAATCATTCCAAGTCAAGTGTTTTTTTTAATCAAATCAATCTCTTTTCAAATCTTTCTTGAATCCAACTTTCTTAATTTGAACATTTCCTAATTCAGACCTTTCCTAAATCCAACTTTCTAAAATCGAACTTTTCAAATCTAAATTTTTTCCTAATTTAATTACATGTTCCAATCTTAGGTAAACTAAACCCTAGGAAGCCTAAACCTTCGTTCAATCCCAACCCTAAAGTTAGAAAGTTTTAACTCTTTTCTAAAATTCTTTTCTAAATCAAGATGGGTTATCGATTTCGAACTTCAAAATGTTTTTAAAACTCAACTCTATCTTTCCAAATCTAGTCTAAGTTCTCTTTCAAAAATCAAAACCCCTTTTTCCAGTCTAACCCTAAGTCTAGGTTCAATTTCAAATCAAATCTCGATTTTAAATCTTCTATTCCAAATTCAATTTCAAATCTTCTATTCTTTTTTCAAATCAAATTCTTTTTCTAATCAAATCCTTTCAAGTCAAACTTTTCAATAATCTCAAAATGTCTATTTTCAATCAAACTCTTGTCTAAATTACGACTGACCTGATTCCTGAAAAGGGATACGTAGGCAACCTCATAATTTTTCTTAAGTTTCCAATTCTATAATTATTTTCAAACTTCCAATTCTATGATCTATTTCAAGTTTCAAATTCCAAAATCTAATTTCAAATCTCTATTTTCAATTTCTAAAACCTTCTTTCCAATTTCAAATCAAGTCTTTTTTTCAAATCTCTTTTCAAAATCAAATCTTCTTGTCAAGTCTATTTTCAAAATCAAGTTTTAGTTATTATACTTGCATGTCATGCATCATGTCAAACTTTTTTTCAAAGTTCTCTTCTAAAGTGGATAGTTTTGAACATTTATTAATCAAAGACTCTAATGAGTAAACCTAGGATAAATAGACATGTAGGTATCGTAAGGGCGGGGTAGGGTGATGATCTTAGAATATCTTCCTTACACGTAACCAACCTTTGAACCTAGAATCACTGTTTTCAAGAACCAAAATGGAGTTATTTTCAAAAAGGGCTTACATATTTTTAAAAGTTGCCAAACAATCTATTTTCTAAAAACCCTCTCTTAAGGAAGTTTTCAAAATCTTTTCAAAAATCCTAAGTATAATATTTGGATTGTGCTTAGTTTTAGGTAACCTAACTCACCTTAATCAAGTTAGGTGGCGACTTCAAACCTTTTTCAGAAGCCCTTATTCAAATCAAACTTAGTCACGCTCATTCTTCTAAGAGGATGAGTTCTGATGAGAGAGTATTGTATTTTTTCCACTTGTGTGTATTTTTTTGCGGGTGCGAAATATCGGGGTGCAACAATTAGCGACTTCACTGGGGACGCTTAGAGGGTTAGGCCATTGCCATGTCTATTCACCCTCACCCATTTGGAGTCTTTGATTAATTTTTCCAATTCTATCCACTGCGAAACTTTCAAAATCAAGTGTTTCCAAGTTTTTTTCAAAAACATGTCATAGCATGCATTCAATTACATTCAATTATTCTATCTTACATGAAGTTTGTCATTCAAAGTACTAACTTTTGTATATTTTTTTAGGTGGACCTTTGTTTGTTTCATGTTATATTAACTGCCATGTATGAATGAATGTATGCAATGAACATGATGGATGGAAGTTGTTGGGCTCTTTCCTTCAATTTTTAAAAATCACACACACATTACATGTGCACTTGCATTTTGCATAATTGCATTCTCTACCCTGATATGTCCCTTCTAGTTAGAAGGGAAAACGGTATATTGGTTGTGGGCAAGATGTTGTGTCAGTTTCTTTGCCTACGGCCTCTTGATGGTTCCCCCGCTCGGATCACCAACCGATCATGGCATCACCTCGGGGAGTGGGAATAAGTTTGAAGATCTGGTAACCGAGCCTTTTTAGGACACATTAGTAAACCATCAACCTCATGCTCATATATACACCATGCATAGCCGAATCTCTGCTAGATTTAAGATAAGCACGTCGTTTTCAAAAACATGGAGGATAGGGCAACTGCTTTGCTTTTCTTTAAACTTGTCTATTCCTGTTGTTATAATGCTTGTATTATTGTTGTTATAATGCCTATCTAACTGCTTATGCATCCATATTTACTTTACAATTGCATTCTCTCTCTCTCTCTAATCTATGCATCCATGTTCATGCATTCGATATTCTATGGTAAGATAAGAGTTCCAAAGTAACTCAAGTTATTGCATCTTCATGTACATGATCAACCAAAGAGAGTGACACCAAGTTCACCCTCCCTTGCATTAAACCTATCTAAAATCCAAAGGGTTCCCATGTAACCCTAAGGACTCATGACATACATATCAATTCATTTCATAAAGAGGGGCCCCAATCCCTCTATGCTCACACAGATAGGATAGCCAAGAAGGCAAAGGGTAATCAATCAATAAGGTCTCTTAATAACCTCCTCAATGTCAAACTCGAAGAAGGCAAATCCGAAGACTCAAGAGTAGTTTAGGATTCCTAATGTAAAAGTAGATAGATGGAAGTCCAAAGAAAAATGTTCCCCCTCCCCCTATTAAAATGTATCTCAATTCTTTTGTATCTTAAACCCAAATTTCAATGTACTTCTTTATTTTCTGTGAATGAATGGATGGATGAATGTATCCATGGATGAAGGTTCCCACTCGATGGTAAGGTATCTGTATACAGGAGCAAACCCTCTATCTCCAAAAGTGAGCAAATATATCATGTTTAGTTTCTCTCTCAAGCAGGGGCACCCCTAGGACATGTGTTGCATAAAAAAATTTCAAATCAAGGCACTAACTTCTCTTTTGTTTCTTGTATTCTATCCCCCTGCCCCCTCCTCATCTCCAAGTACCAAGAGAATCAAAGGAAAAAGCAAGACAAGAAGGGAGTTTTCTAAATCATGCATTTATTGTTATCATACTACTCATATGTTTACTTCCATTATGCTTATGCATCCATATTTACTCTAAGGCAAGAGTTCCAAGAAACTTAAGTCATTGTATCCTCATGTATTCAATCAACCGTAAAGAGAAAGGAGCGATTCAATTTCATGTTAATCGGACCTACCAAAACCCCTAAGGGTTTCTCAACCCTAAGGATTTATGACATGCATAGAACCATATCTCAAGAGAGGCCCAAATCTCTCTCTGTCCGTGGAGGCAGGATTGCCCAATTAGGGAATCATCAACCGGCCCTTGCCGAAAGGGTATTGTATTGCATAAAGGGCAAAACCCCACTCCCCAAAATGGACTCAGCATCATACCTAGATTCCCTCAAAAGAAGGGACCCCCATAGAACATGCATTGCATAGAACCTCCAACTCCACAAGCTGATTGCATTATGTTTTTCTTTTTCTTTTTTAGATGTGAGAGCACAACTGAATTCATGGAATACTCTAGCACCCCACCAGATTCAAACTTATAGAAGGATGAGCCTAGTTGTTAGAAAAGGCCGAACCTATATCAAGGAGCAAAAAGAACTAACCATCTATCTACAAGACTTTACCTCCACGCCATGCCGCGATAATCACCATCCATACAGAAGAAGGCTTCACCGTTTGCAAAGTCCTGTCAGACTCATGCATTGCTATAAAAGAATCTCCTAATTTACAAATGCATGCCAAACATCGCAAAAGATCTGTTAATCCGCCTTCTGTCATTTGGTGATACACCCAGAGAATGAAATACCAAAGAAATTGACATAGTTTCAAAACCCTGTTAGGGGTTCTCACCAAGAGGTCCACAAGAAAAGAGAGGTTTCCACAACATTCGTCTATTCTCTTTTCGTCTTTCTAGTTTTCACATATCTTCTTTAAATAAACATTACATGCCATGTAATCATGTTTTTGAATGAAAATAGATAGTTTCTAGTTTATCCACTTTGTCTCATACTCATATGGATGATTATTGCTTTTAGAGATTCTTTTCTATTTAGTAATGACTCGACTTGAAGGATGGAATAGCATGGGCAACCCACTCAAAGAGGGTTAAAATCTTTAAGAGACAGAGAGAGAGTGTGAGAGATAGGAGGAAGGCAGTCTCAATAAGGAGGTGCGGATTTTATTGGAGGTGACACTTGAGTGATATCTTGGCTAAGCGATGGGCAACCGAGTCCTTAAAATGATGAGAAGCCATTGTTTTATTTATCTAATAAGAAATAAACACTACCCCTTGCTCAATCCACTAGAGTCGTAAGTGATTTCTATTCAAATATTTTCAAACCAAGAACCATCCCCCACACTGGGGTAAGCATAGAGTAGTTGATTCTATAGATTATATAGGGGTTACTGGCATAAACACACCATTTTTTAGGAACATTGTCTAAATTTTGTATAATGGCTTTATGAACTAAGCAATTCAATTCAAAATGATGAAAGGCCCTTAATTATGCTACCATACACAAAAAATTCCTTTACAAAGTCCACTTGAGCCGATTACAATCTCTCAAGAAAACCGACCAAATGATCACCGCCCACACTACGTTAAGGCAAAAGTTATAAGTGGGAACAAATGAGCAATGATGAAAAGGGTTATTTCCAAGAAAATATAATGAGCAATGATGAAAATGGTGATTTTCAAAAAGTTATGGCGTCAAAGGCGTATCTAGTGAAAAAGCTATTGTGTTCGTGGTGATCTTCAAAAGAAAATACTGTCATCCCAAAATATAAATGACAAAGTTTGCATCTCTAAAAGTTGACTTAGAAACAAATTTCTTGATGAAAAAATTCTAAATTAGAAGGCAGAGAACAATCTAGAAAAACAACAAGAGTATGAAGGAAAGAAGAAAGCAATGAATGGAAGTTGAGTTGCCAAAGGTGATCATTGGACTTTTAAAACCCCACAAGTGATCATGTTTGAGCCTTTATACCCTTTTAGTCTTAAACCCCTTAACCTAGCCTACGTTACGGTCCAAATTAAAGTCCTTTCTAATCAAAGAGAATTGTTTAGTTCAAATAAGCCTGAACAATACTAAGACAAGTAGGATGAGAAAGGAGAACTGCGGAGGAATACAAGGGCAATCTCATATTCCAAAGTGTGCTCAAATGGTTCTGGTTTAAACAACCCACTAAAAGAAAATCTTTGAGCCTAAATATCCCTTTATTTCTTACAACCCCTAAACCTAGTTTGCATTACTGTCCTAAAAGAAGTCTTCTTGGATTGAGGGCTTAGCTGTTTATAGCTCTATAAAGGCATACGAGTTGTCACTCTAACCACGATGGCATTTTGAAAATCTGAGAGAGAAGACCAAGTGAGGTCAGAAAAATCCCAAACAACAACCTTGTAGAAAGTAAGGATAGGACAGCAAACCAAAATGTCAAAATCCCTGGAGAATGGAGCAAATATTATCACACCTCAATAAGAATTGGACAAAACTGAATGGGGTAGAATCCTGGAAGGGCAACAGAATCCCGAGAATATGAGCCTTGGGGCAATCCTAGGACATTCTTCATAAATAGCCTAAATATATGTAGTATTAATGCATCCATGACATGTATAACCTGTACATTCATTAAATTCCTATATAGTTTGTATCTATTCATGCATTCATAAAAAAAAAATAGGACATGCATTCAATTATATTTCTATATATACATTTATCAAAAAAGTATGATATGTATTTAATTCCATTCCCATATGTGTATTCATCGAAAAGTATAACATGCATTCACCTATTTATCTGTGCATTTTTAGAATTGGTATAAATAAACTATTTTTGCATAAAAACTTGCTTTATCTCTCTCTCTCTCTCTCTCTCTCTCAAATAGGGAACAAGGAACGAAGCAAAGCACAAAAAGAAGCTAAAAAAGAAAAGAAAAGACAAGCACATTCCTGAGGATGTGGTGAAAACCCAAAAAGACGCCGTAGGTAAAAGGGTAGGGATGTGGCAAGATACAAAACTGTCGACCTTGGTGAAACTTGTAAAGGCACCTTGGTGCAAAAATGACAGAGTTGGGACTGGTGAAAACCCTCACGAGCGCTAGTAGTAAAAATAGAAAAACAAAAAAAAAGGGGGGGGTTGAGGCGTAAGAGATAATCCGAGGCATGAGCATTCCCAGAAGTCACGAGTATGAAAGCAACAGTGAGAAGGTGTCTTTGTTGACTTAAAGTTGACCCTTGTTGACTTAAGGTTAATTCCCATGTTGATTTTGATGATAACTAAACCTTGTGTTATTTTACTAATGACTCTACTTAGTGTGCAGATTAACTAAGTTCATAACTTAGACTCAAAGTTGAATCTTAAGTCTAATACATGTTAAAGAGAATGCACAACAAGTTCAAGAAGCAAGTAATGAATTCAAAGAGCTATGCAATGAACCAAACAGAGGAATGATGCATATCTCTACTTCAAGCAAATGTCTTACATTCAAAGAGATTGAAGGTGTTCAAATAAAGCTTCTATCAAGGATGCATAGTTTCACTGAAGATTGATTTGCAAGATAATTTGAAGACTTCATCAGTTGAGGAGGTGCAATGTTCAATTTAAGATGAAGAATGGAGATGTTGTAAATGCTCAAGAGATGATTTCATCTAGTATGCAAAGATCAATTTCAGATTATGTGATTGAAGTTGCTGAGAAGATAGCTTACAATAATTATCTGATCTCTATCTGAAATCCAAGTGAAGAATTCTTCTAAGATGAAAAGGATCCATGAAGACTTAATAAAGAATGAAGAATTGCTAGCAAAGAAAGGAAATCAGAGTTGAAGCATTGTGAAGCTCTATGCAATTGAGGAAGCTTGGCATTGAAAGAGGATGTTCTATAATGATAGAAGAAGCTTTGAAAATGAAGAAGAAAAGATTAACATTGATCAAATTAAGCAGAAGATCAATATCCAATGATTGATTCAATCCAAATTGAATAGAAGTTAACTCTGATGAATTAAGAAGATTTGATTGATCATCATACCCCAAAGACATACTCCTTGAAGATCTTATACCTATGCTAAGATGATCTGAATCATTGGAAGATAGAATACAGAATTCTAGGCAATAAGAGGACTCATGAAAGTAAAGTGTCGCCTCTTGCACACAAAAGCAAAAAGGCTTGAAGACAAATTGGACAATAAGGGGACTCATTAAAATGAGGAGTCGCCTCTTGATCTTAGAAGCAAAATGTCTAGAGACCAAATAGGCAAAGAGTGAACTCATTGAAATAAAGAGTCGCCTCATGGAGACAGACGCCAAGACTTAAAGATGACATGATCAATGAGTGGACACATGAAGTGGACACATGAAGACGAAGAGTCACCTCTTGGCAGCAGAAGTAAAAGGCTTGAAAATTAAACGATTAATGAATGGACACATGACAATGAAGTGTCGCCTCATGACAGCAGAAGCCGAACATGTGAAGACAGAATGAACAAGGAGTCGCCTCATCGATATGAAGAGCGGACCCATGAAGTTAGTGAACTATATCTGGTAAATGCAGAAGCGGAAAGTGTCGATTCCACAGACTTGGAGCCGACTCCCTCTGATATAACAGTTATTTTTCTTAACGTTATAACGGACTGGACGTGCATTTATGATACCTAACCACCTCTAACGGATGGAATTAATACAAGGGTATATATACATCCTTCCAGCTGCATTTATATAAGAGATTGAAGACAAAAACAAGATTAACTGACTGAATCACTGATATTCTCTGAATACACTTCCTGTTTCATTCTTGTGAGCTTTGAATGTAAAATTTACTCTTGCTAGAGAGTGTTAGTTACTTGTATAGTTTTATACACTTGTAATTGAGAGTTTGAGAGTTCTCTTGTGAAAGCAAAACTCTTATAAGCTTGAGTGGAGCTTGGACAAAACCACTTGGGGATTGAAGAGCTCAGTGAGGAGTTTTTGTATAGTGAGCTGAGCACTTTGTCAATCAATAGCCCATCTTGTAATAGGTGATTACATAGTGGAAGAAGACTTCAAGGAGGTCTTGGGGTGAGGATGTAGACCACGGTTTGTGGTTGAACCTCGGTAAATCTGTGTCTCTCTTTTATTGCTCTGTTTTCTTTGCTTCTACTGATAACATTGCATTGCACATAGATTAATCACTGCTATATTGTTTAGATTAATTTTAATTAATCTTAACTTGTATTAATCTTTGAAAAACCCAATTCACCCCCCTCTTGGGTTGCCTTTTGGACCAACAGTCTTGAAAAGTATTCTCCGGATCAGTCCATGTTAAGGCTAAAAGAAGCAAAGGTTTTGCTCTCGGGGCAATAAGTCAATCAAAGCATCAAACAAAAAAGAAAATCAATCAACCTCGAAGTAAGGGGCAAAAATATATCGCTCTCCATCATCATTAGAAGAGGATTCAACTAGAGAGGGGTCAATCGGCTTGCCACCCGCAAGAGGAGCACTCGAAGAAGCACCAACCATTGATGATCCAAGCCGGCCTTGCTCATAGTCTGCGCATCTGGCCAGAAGCATATCCCTCTCTCGGGTAAGGGAGTCCAGGATCTCTTGCAAAGACTGAGTATCAATAATATCATCCTCTGGGGGAGTGAAAACATTTGGGGCACCTCATGATTGCTTATGTCCTCACGAAGTACTCAAGGGTAGGCTATCATATGTCGATCTGGCCGCTACAAACTGCATCTTTAAGGAAGCTACCTCAATATCTCTTGCACTCAGCTGATCATACAATATCTATATAAATCTTTAATTTTGTCGCATATGATGATGTCCCCGAACAATCATAATTGTCAAGAAGTTTGTGTACCCCACAGGGGCCAAAGAAGTCTCAAAGAGTAGATCCCCAAGCCTGCTAGGACTTAACGCATAGCGTCGGAGCCTATAATTGTAGTTCTCAGTCTCAAGAGGCATGTCAGAAAATGGATTATCATCATCCACGTGAGGAAGCAAAGATCTCCATGCATCCATAACTCTCTCTACCAATGCTCTCGAGATCGACACTTCAAATACAAGGGTTAACTCAGTCGCCAATGCCACATAGGAAATGTCCTGATTCCTACCAAGCTCAAATCCGAAAGAAGGGGGCAATGCCTCGTAGGCTTGCTAAAGGCACGAAGGCCCTCTCTGGAGGTTGAACTCTTAAGCAGTACCTACCAACCAATCTTGAATACCACTTGACTATGCTTGATCTCATACTCCGAAGGTAGTCAGCCCATGCCGCAACAGTCCGTGGGAACCTCTCATCATCCACAATAGCTCTATTAGATCTCACCAAGGAGTGTATATGGTTAAGCTTGGGGTACCATGTATGCTAGAATACAGGAGTAACAAAAAAATGCCCGATCGCCCAAAGCTGGAAAAGCGCAACACATCCCCGAAAATGAGCATCAACCCTTTGTTGAAATCTAGTAAGGCTCAGAAAGGTTTCCCCCCGCAACCATGGGAGCATAGGAGTGCTTCTCACGAACCCTGGTGAGCAATGCACATAATTGGCAGTTAACCAAGTCACCTCCTCGTGGAAATATCAAGAAGTTTAGAAAAAGCAGAGCTAGAGCAACCATGCGAGAAACAAACCAGTCCTGAAAAGTATGCCAATCACCCGAATGAGCCCTCATACCCTTCACAAACCCAAAATGGGAAAATAGGAACTCCACTAGAACGTAAGGAAACTGGGGCAGAAAGGTAGACGTAAGAACTGCCTGCCGAAGTTCAGGCTGGGATGAGACAACCGTGATGCAACTGTCAGGGGAGATAGGTCCCACAATGTCAGCAAAATTGTCTCAGAAACCAAGGAGAAAACCATACTCGTAAGGAGTGGGGGTAAGCTCGCACTTCTCGAAGCAGAAAAGGGATAAGCTAGGCTGCCAAAAGGGAATCACTGCCTCCATGAATTCGGGGATAAGCGGCATTGATAGGAGAGAAGCTATACGACCAAAGGACTGGCGAAAGATGTCCTGCTTATCTGGAGGATACCCATCATGCCAAGCTCTCAACTAACTCAAAATCACATCTGTCATCCTGAAGATAAAAGTAAGAATGTCGACATATGGTAAGTATAGTTTAAAAAGGTAAAGGAGATAATAAGAAGGAAAAAGAAGGAAAAAAAAAATTCCAATGTTAAGTCAAAATAAATTTCCTACACATATTGATTTTAAAAAATTCAAAGTTTTAAGTCAAAATGAATTTCCTACACATTTTGATTTTTAAAAGTCAAGTTTCAGGTCAAAATGAATTTTCTATACATTTTTGTCTTGAAAAAATGTCAAGTTTTGAGTAAAAAAAAATTCCCTATACTTTTTGCGTTAAAAAGCTTTTAAATGATAAGTCAAAATGATTTTTTTTTTACATAATTTGTCTTCAAAAAGTCAATTTTAAGTTAAAATGAATTTTTCACACCTTTTTTCTTCAAAAATAGTTCAAATCTCGAGTCAAAATGATTTTTCTATGCATTTAGTCTTCAAAGAGTTCAAATTTTGAGCCAAAATGTATTTTTTTTTATATACGTTTTGTCTTCAAAGAGTTCATTCTGAGTCAAAATGAATTTTCTATACATTTTATCTTCAAAAATTCAAATTTTAAGTCAAAGTGAATTTTCTAAACATTTTGTGAATTTTCTACACGTTTTGTCTTAGTGTTAAATCAAAATAATTTCTAAACTTTTTCATATCAAAATCAATTCCTAGGTCGTTTAACCTTTCCTTTCCAAAATTATTTCAAAATCAAAATCCAAAGTTCATTTTCAAAATCAAATTTAAAAAATTTTCAATCAAAGTTCATCTGAAAACTTTTCTAAGTTTCTTCTTCAAAAGATTCCTACTCCAATCAAGTTTCAGGGTTTTCTAAAAATTTTTTCTCCAAAAAGTCTTGTTCAAAATCAATCCTCAAAATTTTCAAGGTTTCAAATTCATAAAATTTCTTACTTCCAAAGTTCTTATCAATTTCGAAGTTCTCTAAACCCCAAAATTGTTTTTCAAAAATTTCCTAAGTGTTTGCCTTAAAAGTTTTATTCAAAATTTCATTTTCAAAAATTCTTCCTAAGTTTTTCCTTTAATAGTTTTAGGCCTCCCCGAGTGTCTCGGGGTTTTCTCCATCAAAAAGGCCCCACATTCCAAAGGTTTTTATCTCTTTTTTCCTTCAAAAATATTTCTTTTGAAAATTTCTAACTCTTTCTTTAATTCCAAAATTTTTCCCTCGAGTTTTTCGGGGTCTTCTTTGCCAAAAAAGCCCCACACTCAAAGATTTTATTTCCTTTTCCTTCCAAAAGATTTTATTTAAAAAAAAAATGAATGATACAAGTCTCAATAAAGTCTACTTGAATCAACTCAAAGGGTTTCTTAAAGCTTTTTTCATTCAAAAAGTTTATTTTCAAAAAATCAACCCTCAAAAAGGTTTCCTAACTTTTTCCTTAAAAAAGTTTATCTATAAAAATCAATTCGTAAAGTTCTTATTATTTCTTTCCAAAAGCTATTTGAAAATCAGGTCCTAAAGTCCTTTTTCGAAATCAAATTTTCAATTCTTCAGTCTATCTCAAAGCTTTTCTTCAAAAAGAATTATGTTCCAAACTAACTTCAAGATTTTCCAAAACCCTTTCTCTCAAAAAGTCTTAGTCAAAATAAATCCTTAGGAATTTTCAAGGTTTTACTCAAAAAATTATTCCTTCCAAAATTTCTATCAATTCCAAGGTTTTTTAAACTCCTTCATTCCAAGCCTTTATCGTTTTCACAAATGTTTCTGAGGTCAAAATCTATTTTTAGGGATTTTTCAATATTCTTCCTCAAAAGTTTTATCTAAAATTCTATTTCCAAAATTTTCTTAAGTTTCTTTCAAAAAGTTGTTTTTATAAGGACCCTCCGAGTTTTTTGGGGTTTTTTCTGTCAAAAAGGCCTCATACTTAAGGTTCTCCTAACTTTTCCTTCAAAAAGTTTGATTTCAAAAAATTTTAATCTCAAAATCATTTCTTGGGTTTCCTGAGCTTTTTCAAAATTTCTTCCTTAAAAAGTTTCATGAGTTTCCTAAGCTTTTTCCTTTCAAAATTCCATTTTAAAAAATTTTGGATTTTTCAAGCTTTCGCCTCAAAAACCTGATTTCAAAATTTTAAGTTTTAAAACATTTTCCCTAAAAGTTTTGTTCCAAGTTTCAAAGGTTTTCCACAATCTTTCTAATATAAATCCAAATTAATTCATTTCAAAAATCAATTTCAAAATTATTTCAAAACAGTCAACTTCAAATCCAAAATCATTTAGAAGTTAAAGTTTTCCAAATTCCAAAATTTCAAAAATCAAGATAATCTAGCTTTCCAAGAAAAAATTTCAATTTTAGTGCTCAAACCTTCAAACATTTTCAAAGTCCGTCCCTTTGATCACCTCGCGGTTAACATGAGACTCTTATTTTATCGTTTTCTGTCTTCGACAAGTAAAGACAGAAAAAGAAGGGCAGCTGTAAGTACCCTATTTTTGCCCGCTCGACAATCTTCAGTCTAACCAAACTTACATTCAAACCGACATAAACACATTCAAGTCAAAACCAGTTTTCCAGATTCAATCCAATCAATCAATCGTTTTGCGGGCCCACTAGGTCCAATAGATGTAAAATGACCAAAATGCCTTTGAGGCATTGCTCGGTCCAATTCCAATTAGCATGCCTTCTTGGAGACGGTAAGTCTCCATTTCAATCTCGAATTCAACTTCAAGTCCAATTCCAATTCAAATCAAATCTGGCACGTCTTTCGAGAAAGTTGATCTCTTAGGCGATAAGACCATCCAGTTCGGCACATTTTTTTGAGAAAACTTTTCGGAATGGTAAGTCCCTTCAAACCCGTCAATAGGGACAAGACCCTAAGTCCCCGAGATAGTAGAACAGTCCACCTTTGGCGCCTACTAGCCTGCCAATAAAGAATGTTCGTTATTCGATGCATCTTTCGAGAAAGTTGATTCCTCAGATGATAAGTCCACCAAGTAGCTTCCCAAGATCAGGCAGTCTCCAGAATGAACGAAAACCGTTAGAGTGGCAAAAACATTCGTAAATATCACAACCGTTAGAGTGTGCTTCAGGTAGACATTGGGAATTACCAACAAACCCCCTATGTCAAGGGATCGAATTCGCCTCTTAGCCGTGACACGTTTACCAAAGGACGAGAAACCTTTGGAAACCAACTCATCACAGACCGTCAGAGTGACAGAAATACTCAAAACCCAAGTCAACACCAGTGCTTGCTAGCCCACTCCGGTAAAAAATAACCAAACTGCCCCTTGGGCCATTTTCAGCACGCTTCTTGAGAAAATACCTAAGTACTTAGAATGGTAAGTCCACCCTTCCAAGATCATCCTCAAGATGATCCGGCATATTTAAGTACCTTCCAGTCAGTTCCGGACCAATTCTGGGACCATTCGGTCAAAATGGTCATTTTGCCCCTGAGCATCCGAGTGCCTTCGGGAACCATACCGGCTCTGGATATCAAATCGGTAACCTTCTGAGAATGGTTCTAATAGTATTCCAGACTTTCCAATACCTTTTCGGGTCATTCCGAGTCAATTGCAGCAAACTCGTGCAAAATGACCTTTTTGCCCCTAGTGGGCCGGTCGCCTTTTCCAACCACACTAACTCTGGATATTAAACCGGCACTCCCTTGGAACACTTTGGATAGTGTTTCCAACCTTCAAGTCCGCTCATGGATTATTCTGAGTCCATTCCGGTGGTTTTTCGGTCCAATTGACCGTTTTGCCCTTAATTGCCTGGTCGATAATTCCGACCTTATTTTTCAAGTCCGCTACCCCTGGGATACTAGTTCAAGAGTTTCTCCCATTTTCGACCTTCCAGACCATTCTCACCCTTCCAGAACATTCCTGAACCTTTCGGAGTCACTCTTAGTAGAGCCAGGCTAAAAATGAATGGTAGTCACTAAGACAGGCGCCCAAATCTTCTGCCTTGCGTATTAAGGGTCGAAGATATATTTCTTGCCATCCTAAAATATTTCCCAAGTGGTTGGCACCACTAGTAGTGGCACCAATAGGATTTTAAGCCTAGTGCCACTACAACAGGTGCTAGGTCAATTTTTTGTCTATAAATACAAAGCCTCCTCCCTGTGTAAAAAATGTCAGAAATATAGCTCTAGAAACTCTCTCTCTTGATATACAGCCCTCGAACTCTCTCCAGGCCCTAGTTTCTTAGACCTCTTCAAACCCTAGCCCCCATATACTTTAATCCTAGCATACATACATTCAATATGCACCTATACGAGCCTCCAAGCCGACCATTGAAGACTCAAGGTGCTGTAATTTCAAAGCTCTCAAAGATCAAAGCAAGTAAAGCAAGCAAACCGAAAAAGACACAATGTCAATTTTCTCTTTATGTTTATGCAATTCCCCCCTTCTCTCTTCTTTCTCCTAACCCACTTGGATTTTCTTCTATTTTAATCCCCTATCTTCTTCCCACCCCCCCACTCTTTCTTGTATGCTTGAAATAAGGGTATCCCTGGTTCATATGCAAGAAGAATGGTTGAAAGTCACCATGTCGGGGGCTTTCTTCTAATTTAACCTTAGACCACGTGGACTCAACTCCCTTGATTATGTGATGTAAACACTCTATTTTTGCCTACTTGGCAGTCTTTAGTCCGTCCAGACTTGTATTCAAGTCAATATGGACATATTCCAGGTCAAACTAGTTTTCCAGACATAATCCAGTCAATATGAAATAGAAACTTGAAAAATATTGTGACTGCACCCATGAGGGTTGCCTACGTATCCTTTTGGAGGAATCAGGTCAGTCATAGTTCGGACAAGAGTCTGATTGAAAATAGAAGAGTTGATTTGGAAAAGAGTTGAAATTGGAATTTGGATTGGAATTGGAAGAGTAAGGAAATTTGGACTTTTATTGGAAGATTTGAAAAGATTGGTTTTGAAAGACTTGGTTTTAGGAAACCTAGACTTAGGAACTTAGAAAAGAAAGATTGGATTTGACTTGGGAAAGATTTTAGAAAAGAATTGACTTGAATATTGGACTTGGAAGATTAGGAAACTTAGAATTAGGAAAGATGTTGATTTAAGAAAAATTTCAACTTAGGAAAATTTTAGGTTTAACAAAGTTTTCACATTAGGAAAGTTTCAACTTAGAAAAGTTTTGGAATTAAGAAAGTTTCAACTTAGGAAAGATTTTAATTTAGAAATTTTTGGAATTAGGAAAGTTTTGAAAAAGGAAAGGTTTTATTTTAGGAAAATTTCGATTTAGGAAAGCTTTAACTTAAGAAAGTTTCAAATTCAGAAAGTTTTGAATTTAGAATGTTTTGAAATAGCGAAGTTTTGAAAATAAGAAAGTTTTGAGTTTAGAAAGTTTTAGATTTGGAAAGATTTGAAGTTTAGAATTTTAGAAAGATTTAGGAAGTTTAAAAAGATTTAACTTAAGAAAGTTTTGAATTTAGAAAGCTTTGAATTTGGAAAGATTTGAAATTTAGAAAGTTTAGGATTTAAAAAGTTTTAGAGTTTTAGAAGATCTTGAGATTAGGAAATGTTTGAGTTTAGGAAAGATTTGAAAACTTAGATTTGGACAGTTAAGATTTGAAAATGGTTAGAGTTAGGAAAGGGTTGAATTAGGAAAGATGTGGAAGTTGAATTTTAAAATTTACGAAAGATTTTTATATTCAAGTTTTGGAAACTTAAGATTTAGGAAAATAGAAGATTAGGAAGGAGTTGAATTAGAAAAGATTTGGATTAGGAATGGATTGGATTTTGTTTTTAAAAGAGAAAATTTGATTTTGTTTCCAAAAACGGAGGATTGGATCTAGTTTCCTAAAAGGGAGATTGGATTTGGATTTCTAGAGGGAAGATTTGATTTGACAAAGATTTGGAAAAGGAAGTTTTAGAAACCCTATATTTGGACGTGTATAGTTTTGATGTAGAAAATAGGTTTTGGAAATATGTATAGTTTTGATGTAGAAAACAAGAGATTTTCGAAACCTAGGTTTTAAGGCAAGTTTGAAAACTATGTTTTTGGAAAGAAAATTAGGGTCTCCTAATCGTGGCTCTAGGGCTTGACTTGGGCTCTAAGGAAAGGGATTTTTAGAAAGTGAGTTTTTGGAAACGAGGTTTTGGGAAGGAATTTCTAGAAGGTGAGTTTTGAAGAGAGAGTTTTTGAAAAGATTTTTAGAAGGAGATTGTTGGAAAGAGTTTTTAGAAAAGTGAATTTTGAGGAAAGAGTTTTCTAGGAAGGAAACCTAGGGAGTGTTTTTAGGAAAAGAATTTTGAAGAGAGGGTTTTGGAAAGGAGTTTTTAGGAAGTTTTGAAAAATAGATTTTTGGAGGGAGTTTTTAGAAAACAATTTGGGAAAGAAGAGTTTTAGGAAAGAATGTTGAAAGAGAGATTTTTGAAAATAGAGTTTTTTGGAAAGTATAAAAATGTCTCACTTTCCTAAAGCGATTCTAACCATAAAAAGATTAGAACCACTTTAAGAAAGTGGTTTTGAAAGCAACAAGGAGTTAAAAATATGGACCATGTTGGTCACTTTAAATATAACACTTTCCTAAAGCAACCCTAGCCACGGAAAGGCTAGAATCACCCTAGGATTGTGATTTTGAAAATAAGTTTTGAAAAAGAAGATTTTGATACAATTTTGAAAACAAGTTTGAAAACGATTTTGAAAACGACTTTGAAAATGACTTTTGGAAGAATGCAAGAATCATGATATGCACAATGCAAATTTGGGGTCGTGAACATACAAGGTTAAGGCTTCACCACATAATCAAGGGGGCCGAACCCACGTGATCTTCGATTAGACTAAAAGAAAGCCCCTGACACGGTGACCCTCTAATAGTCTAATCCTACACATGGACCGGAAGTCCTCTTGTTTCAAGCATGCAAAGAAAGGGTGGGAAAGAGATGGGGGATTAAAATAAAGAAAACCTAAGTGAGTTAGGAGAGAGAAAAGAGAGGGGGAAGTCTAGAAACTTAAATAAGAAGCCTACCTAGTGTCTTCTTTATTTTGCTTAGCTTTGCACGCTTTACTTTGCTTGTCTTGCTTCAATCTTCACTTCAATCTTCAAGAGTTCGTCTTCAATCTGCAAACCTTCATATTGCAGCTCTTCAAGTCTTCAAAGGAAGGTTGGAGGCTAGTGTATAAGTGTATGAGAATGTATAAGAGTGTATAGGAGGCTAGGGTTTAGCTAGGGTTTAGAAAACCTAGAGCAGCTAGAGTTTTAGGAGTGTACGAGCTCTGTATATCGAGAATTAGGATTTTTAGATTGAGTTTGTAGACCTCTTTCACGTTGGAGAAGGCTCTGTATTTATAGAGATGAGATAGACCTGGTGCCTGTTGCAGTGGCGCCAGGGTAAAATTCCTCTTGGCACCACTCCTAGTGGCGCTAGGCCATTTCTTGGCTTGGCGCTGCTGCTAGTGGCGCCAGCCGATTAGGAAAGCTTATAAGTTGGCAAGCAACGTATCTTTGGAAGATTTGGGCGCCTGCACTAGTGATTACCATGCAATTTTTAGCTTGGTTTCACTAGGAGTGACTTCGGAAAGTCTGAAAATGATTTGAAGAGGCCAAGAATGACCCGGAGGGCTGAAAAAGGGCAAGAACACTTAGAACAGTGTCCCGGAGGTATTTAACTTGAAAAATGAGGATAGGGTGTGCTGGAAGGATTGACTGGGCCGTTAGGGGCAAAACGGTTAACCGGGCTAGAAAGCTGCCGAGATTGACTCGAAATGTCCCGAAAGAAGACTCGAGATTTGAAAACATTATTTAGAATGTTCCCAAAAGTTTCCGGTTTGATAGCCAGAGCCGGTGTGGTTAGAAAAAGGTGACCGGCCCACCAAGGGCAAAATGGTCATTTTGTATTGGGTTTGCCAGAATTGACTCGGAATGATCTGGAATGATAAAGAAAGATTGAGAATACTATAGGAAGCATTCTCAGGAGGTTACCGGTTTGATAACTAGGGCCGATGTGGTTCCCGGGGCACTCAGATGCCTAGGGGCAAAATGGTCATCTTGAGCGAAAAACCTCAGAATTGACCCAAAACTGACTGGAGGGCACCTAATCATGCCGGATCATCTCTGGGATGATCTAGGAAGGGTGGACTTACCATTTTGAGAACTTAGGTGTGCCCTCGAGAAACGTGCTAAAAAATGGCCCTAGGGGCCATTTAGTCATTTTTCACTGAAGTGGGCTAGTAGGCACTGGTGTTGACCTGGGTTTTGAGTGTTTCCGCCACTCTGACGGCGGTCACGTGATACAGGGGTTTGTTGGCAATTCCCTATATCGACCTGTTTGCGAGTATTTTCGCTACTCTGACTGTCGTGATGTTTGCGAGTATTTCCATTACTTTGATGGTTCGCGATCATTCCCGAGACTGCCTGATCTCGGAAAGCTGCTAAAGGGACTTAGCGCCTGAGAATCAAATTTCTCGAAAGGCGTGCCTAAACAGACATTTCTACATTGGCGGGCTAGCAGGTGCCAAAGGTGGACCGTTTTACCATCTAGGGGACTTGGGGTCTTATCCCGGTCGATAGGTTTAAAAGGACTTACCGTTCCGAAGAGATTTTCTTCGAAAAACGTGCCGGACTGTCTCAAGGAATCAACTGTCTCGAGAGAGGGATTGGAATTGGAATTGGACTTGGAAAGGGGACTTACCGTCTTTAGAAAGACGCGCCTGATATGGAATTGGAAAGGGGAATTACCGTCTTCGGAAAGACGCACTTGATTTGGAAAAGGGACTTACCGTCTTTAGAAAGACGTGCTTGATTTGGAATTGGAAAGGGAACTTACTGTCTTCAGAAAGTTGTGCCTAATTTGGAATTGGAAAGGGGACTTACCATATTCGGAAAAACGCGCCTGATTTGGAATTAGAAAGGGCGATGCCCCTAGGGGCATTTTGGTCATTTTACCTCCATTTGGGCCCGATGGGGCCCGCAAAGCGATGAATTGATGGGATTAGACCTAGAAAGTTAATTTGGATTAAAATATGCCCACAATGACTTGAACAGAAGTCTGGACAGAGTGGAGACCGTCGAGCGGTCAAAAATGGGGTGCTTACACAGTGGGCACGTCTTCTCAGAGATGGTAAGTCCCCTTTTCAATCTCAGTTCTAGTTCCAATCCAATTCCAATCCAGTTCAAAGTCAATTCAAATCTGGCACGCCTTTCGAGAAAGTTAATCCCTCAAGGCAGTAAGTCCATCCAGTCTGGGACATTTTTTAAGAAAAATCTTCAGAACGGTAAGTCCCTTCAAACTCGTCGACCGGGACAAGACCCCAAGTCCCCGATATGGTAGAATGGTCTACCTTTGGTGCCTGCTAGCCCGCCAATAAAGAAACATCTGTTATTCGGCACGTCTTTCAAAAAATTTAATTCCATAGGCAATAAGTCCACCTAGCAGGTTCTCGAGATTAAGTAGTCTCTAGAATGATCGCAAACCGTCAGAGTGGCGGAAACAATCGTAAACATCACAACCGTTAGAGTTATGGAAACACTCACAAACAGGTTGACATAGAGAATTGCCAACAAACCCCTATGCCACAGACCTTTCGTCAGAGTGATGAAAATACTCAAAACCCAGGTCAACACCAATGCTTGCTAGCCTACTCCGGTAAAAAATGACCAAACTGCCCCTAGGGCCATTTTTGGCACGTTTCTTGAGAAAGTACTTAAGTCCTCAGCACGGTAAGTCCACCCCTATCCCAAAGATAATCCGGCATAATTAGTTTCCTTCTAGTCGGTTTCGGGCCAATTTCGAAACCTTTCGGTCAAAATGACCGTTTTTGCCCCTAGGCATCTGAGCACCCCGGGAACCACATTGGCTTTGGGTATGAAATTGGTAACCTCCCAGGGATGCTTCTGATAGTATCTCTAGCCTTCTGATACATTTCTGGGTCATTCCAAGTCAGTGACGGCAAACCTGGTGCAAAATGACCGTTTTGCCCCTAGTGGGCCGATCGCTTTTTCCAATCACACCGGCTCTGGTATCAAACCAATAACCTCTTGGGACATTCTAAGTAATGTTTTTAAACCTTGAGTCTTTTTTTTTTGGATATTTCAAGTCCATCCCGATAGTTTTCTGGTCCGATTGACCGTTTTACCCCTAATGGCCCGATCAACCCTTCCAACACATTCTGACATTATTTTTTCAAGTCTACTAGCCCCGAAAC
Source organism: Euryodendron excelsum (assembly GCA_033060915.1). NCBI lineage: Eukaryota > Viridiplantae > Streptophyta > Magnoliopsida > Ericales > Pentaphylacaceae > Euryodendron > Euryodendron excelsum. Next base: position 37,035,761 of record CM065389.1, read on the forward strand.
ATTATTTTAGGGGTTCGATCCATTTCCAACCCTTCGGGACATTCTTGGCCCTTTAAATCATTCCCGGACTTTTCGAGGTCACTCCTAGTGAAGCTAGGTTAAAAATTGCATGGTAGTCACTAATACAGGCACCTAATTCTTTGAAAGATACGTTGCTTGTTGATCTTAAAAGTTTCCTAGGTGGCTGGCGCCACTACTAGTGGCGCCAAGCCAAAAAATGATCTGGCACCGCTCCTAGTGGGCCTAGTGTAAAGTTTAGCCTAGCGCCACTGTAGCAGGTGCCAGTTTAGTCTTTTGTCTATAAATACAAAGCCTTCTCCAGTGTGAAAAGGATCTTAAAATATAGTTCAAAAATGCTACTCTTTTATATTCAAAGCTTGAAGTCCTTCCAAACTCTAGTTCCCTTTAAGTTCTTCAAACCCTAGCCTCCATATACAAAACCCGAACGCCTATACACTTAACCCTAGCACATACACTCATATACTAGCTTCCAAAACCTCCATTGAAGACTTGAAGTGCTGCAACTTGGAAGCTCTTGATGATCAAAGAAAAGATCAAAGTAAAACAAGCAAACAAAATAAAGCAAATAAAAGAAGACACATGGTAGGCTTCCTATTTACGTTTACGTAATTCTCCCCTCTCTCTTAACCAACTTGGGTTTTCTTCTATTTTAATCCCCATCTTTTACCCCCTTTTCTTTCATGTTTGAAACAAGGGACTTTCCGGTTTATGTGTAGGATTAGACTATTGAAAGTCACCGCGTCGGGGGCCTTCTCTTAGTCTAACCGGAGACCATGTGGGTTCGACCCCCTTGAGTATGTGATGAAGCCTTTAACCTTGTATGTTCACGACCCCAACTTGTATTGTACATATTATGATCATGCATCTTTCCAAAACTTGTTTTCAAAATTTGCATCAAAATTGTTTTCAAAACTCGTGTTAAAATCTTCTTCTTCAAAACTTGTTTTTGAATTCACATTCCTAAGGTGATTCTAGCATTTTCATAGTTAGGGTTGTTTTAGGAAAGTGTTACATTCAAAGTGACTATTATTATCCATATTTTCAAATCCTTGTTGTTTTCATAACCACAATCCTAGAAGGGTTCTAATCCCTCCATGATTAGAATCGTTTTAGGGAAGTAGGATATTTTTAGAAGCTTGCAAAAGTCCATATTCCAATCTCTTTCCAAACATCTCTCTCAATCCATTTCCCAAAACACTTTTCAAAATTTCTTCCTAAAAAACTCTTTTTCCAAAAGTTTTGCTCTTCAAAACTTCTTTCCAAACACCTTTCCAAAAGGCTCTCTTCAAAATTCTACTTTTTAAAAATACTCTTTAAGTCTCCCTTCCTAGAAACTCCCTTCAAAAGATTTACTTTCCAAAAATCTATTTCCTAAAAAGCTCTCTTTCCAAAAAGATCTATTTTTTCAAAATTCTTTTTTCTTAGAGTCCAAGTCAAGTTCTAGAAGCCATGGTTAGGAAACCCTAATTTTCGATTTTCTATTTTGGCCTCAAAACCTAGATTTCCAAAACTTCCTTTTTACATGAAAATCATAAATTCCCAAAACCTATTTTCTACATCAAATCATATACTTCCAAATCTAGGGTTTCTAAAACTTTCCCTTCTAATTCCATGCCAAATCCAATCTCCCATTTAGGAAACTAGATCCAATCCTCCGTTTTTGGAAACAAAATCAAATCATCTCTTTTTTAAAACAAAATCCAATCTTTTGTTTTAGGAAATAGAAATCTAAATCCTTCATAATTCCTACCTTTCCTAATTCCATACCTTTCCAAATTTCAACTTTCCAAATTCCAAATTTTCAAATTTTTCTTAAACTCAAATCTTTCCTAATTTCAAGTATTTCTAAAACTCAAATTTTGAATCTTTCTAAATTCAAACATTTCTTAAATTTAAACATTTCCAAAATTCTAAACTTTCTCAATTCCAAATCTTTCTTAAATCAAACTTTCTTAAATTCAAACCTTTCCAAAATTCTAAATTTTCTAAATTCAAATCTTTCCAAAATCAACTTCTTCTTAAAAAGGAAACTTTCATAAATTTGAAACTTTCCTAATTCAAAACTTCCCTAATTCAAAACTTTCCTAAAATGAAACTTTCTTAAAACAGAAATTTTCTATTTTTAAACTTTCCTAAATCCAATATTTCCTAAACCCCAATCATTCCAAGTCCGATATTCAAGCCAAATATTTTCTAAATCATTTTCAAGTTAAATAAAATCTTTCTTAATCTCAAGTTTTTCCAAAGTCCTATCTTTCCTGAGTCTAGTTTTCCTAAAGCGAAGCTTTCTAAAATCAAGCTTTTCAAGTTCAAGTCAAGCCAATTCCATTACATGCTTCAACCCTAGGTTCCCTAAGTCCTAGGATGCCTGAACCCTAGTTCAGCCCTAACCCTAGAGTTAGGAAGTGTCTAACTCTTCTCCAAAAATTCTTTTCTAAACCAAGATGGTTTTTCAAATGTCAATTCAAGTAAAAAATGTTTTCAAAATTCTATGTTTCCAAATCAAGTTCAAAGTCAATTCTAAGGTCTATTTCAAATCCTCAAGTTCTATTTTAAATCAAAGTCCAATCTTTTCAAATCTTTCAAGTCAATTTCAAATCAAAGTTCAATTTTCATTCTTCAAATCCAAGTTCCAAATCAAACTCTTTTCAAATCAAATTTTCTATTGGACTTTTGTCCAAACTATGACTGACCTGATTCCCAAAAAGGGATACGTAGGCAACCCTCATGGGTGCGATCACAACCTTTTTCAAGTTTCCAATTCCATGATATATTTCAAGTTTCTTATTCAAAAATCTATTTTCAAATCTTTGTTTCCAATTTCTAAAACTTTCTTTCAAATTCAAATCTATCTTTTCACATCCATTCCAATTTCAAATCAAATCTATTTCTAAAATCAAATCAAGTTCTTTCAAATCTATTTTCAAAATCAAGTCTTATTCTTGCACTTGCATATCATGTATCATGTCAAACATCTTTTCAAAGTTCTTTTCTAAAATTGTATAGTTTTGGACATGTATTAATCAAAGATTCTAAATGAGTGAACCTAGGGTGAATAGATACGTAGGTACCACAAAGGCAGGGTAGGGTGATGACTTAGTGCGTCTTCCCTATGTGTAACCAGCCTCCGAACTTAGATCACTGTTTTCAATGACCAAATGGAGTTGTTTTAAAAAAGGGCTTGAATACTTTCCAAAGGTTTCCAAATGACCTGTTTCCTTAAAAACCCTCTCTTGAGAAGGTTTTCAAAACCTTTATCAAAAATCCTAAGTGTAACCTTTGGGTTGTGCTTAGTTTTAGGTGACCTAACTCACATTAATCAAGTTAGATGGTGACTCCAAATCTTTTCCGAGAGCCCTTTAATGAAAATCAATTTCTAATTCAAACCTAGTCGCACTTATTCTTCTAGGAGGATGAGTTCTAACGAGAGAGCATTGTGTTTTTCTCACTTGTCTTTTTCGAGTGTGAATAATCGGGCCGCGACAGCTGGTGACTCTGCTGGGGAAACTTTGAGGGTTAGGCCAATGTCATGTCTCTTCACCCTCACCCATTTGGAGTCTTTGATTAATGTATCCAATTCTATCCACTTCAAACTTTCAAAATCAAGTTTTTCCAAGTTGTTTTCAAGAACATGTCATTACTTGCTTTCAATTATTCTATCTTGCATTAATTTTGTCATTCAAGTACTGACTTTTGCATATTTATTTTTGTAGGTGGACCCCTGTTCATGAATTTATTTCATGTTGAATTAACTGCTGTGTATAAATGAATGTATCGATTGGACAGGATGGATGGGAGTTGTTGGGCTCTTTCCTCTAATTTTCAAAAATCACACACGCACTGCACGTGCACTTATATTCTGCATACTTATATTCTTTACCCTGATATGCCTCTTCTAGTTAGAAGGGAGAACGGTATATTGGTTGTGGATAAGATGCTGTTTCAATTTCTTCGCCTACGGCCTCTTGATGGTTCCCCCGCTTGGATCACCAATCGATAATGGCACCACCTCGGGAAGTGGGCCTAGGTTTGAGGATATAGGAACCGAGCCTTTTTAGGACGCATTACTAAACCCTCAACCTCATGCTCATATAGACACCATGTATAATCGAACCTCTGCTGGACTTAAGACACGCGCACTGATTTCAAAACCATGGAGGAAAGGGTGATTGCTTTTAATTTCCTCTATATTTGTTTATTCCTGCTGTTATAATGACTGCACTCTTACTGTTATAATGCCTGTATAACTGTTCATGCATCCATGTTTACTTTACAAATGCATTTTCTCTTTCTTTACTCTATGCATCCATGTTTATACATTCTATATTCCATGTTATGACAAGAGTTCCAAAGTAACTCAAGTCACTACATTCTCATGCATATGATCAACCTATTGAGAGTGACACCAATGTTACTCTCCCTTGCATTAAACCTACCAAAATTCTAAGGGTTCCTATGTAACCCTAAGGATTCATAGCATGCATATTCATTCCATAAGAGGGGCCCTAATCCCTCTATGTTCACAGAGATAGGGTTGCTAAGAAGATAAGAGGCAATCAATCAACAAGGTCCCTCAATGACCTCCTCGACATCAAATCCAAAGAGGGCGAACCAGAAGACTCAAGAGTAGTTTAGGATTCTATATATAAAACTAGGTTGCTGGAAGTCTAAAGAAAAATGTTTCCCTCTCCCCCATTAAAGTGTACTCTAATTTCTCTTGTATTCTAAATTCAAAGTTCTATATGTCCCTTTCCTTTGAATGTACGAATGAAAAAAGATTCCCATCTGACGGTAAAGTGCTTGTATACAGGGGCAACCCTCCTATCCCTAAGAAGTGAGTTGATTTCATCATATTTAGTCCCCCTCTCAAATTGGGATACCTTAGGGCATGCATTGCATAGAACTCTCTAAAAACCACAAACTAACTTGCAATTTGCGTCCTTGTTTTTCTGCTTCTTTCTTTTTCATTTATAGAGATCACCCTGCACTAAGTCAACATTGCTCCCAAGAAAGGTCAACATCCACCCAGAGACCCCATTATCACCCGACAAAGAGCTTTACTACTGGCCACCAATCTTGAAGAATTGCCCCAAGTCTCTCGAGAAAAGGTCAACGAAATGAGGACCAAGATTGATGAAATGTTAAGCTCGTCCAAACCTTGGCTATGAAGGATGCTACTGCGATCCCATCGTCATCCATGACTTCGTCCAAGGACCTTGAACCCTCGAACCCAAGGGTCATGCTTCAATCTGACAATGCTGGAAGGAACAAGGAAGACGCCAAAGGAGATCAATACTGAAGAGGAGGAAACCATATTGCTATCACCTGCCGTAAAGAGGACTCCCCTAGACTTTCTCAGTCTAAAAATCCAAGGGCTAGAGGATTCACTGCGAAGTCTCCATGGCCATGACACTTACGGGTTCACTTCCTATGACGAGCTCTACTTCTTTCCAGATCACTCAAGACCTGCTAAGTTCAAAATGCCTGACTTCCAGAAGTATAATGGCATTAGTGACCCTATCGCTCATCTTCCCCTGTATGCCGGGGCACTGAGTGGTCATGGCAATAATCCGAAACTCCTCATGCAGTTGTTCCAACAAAGTCTCATTGGGTCTGCTCTATAATGGTTTGCCCAACTAAACCAAAGGAAGATCACCACTTGGATTAAGCTAGTTAATGCATTCAAAGCCCAATACCGTCACAACATCAACCTCATTTCTGATCGATGGTCCCTGATGACGATGAGTAAACGTGAGAAAGAAAGCTTCAAGGGCTATGCCCTGAGATGGAGGGAAGCCGCTGCACAAGTTAATCCCCTACTAGAAGAAAAGGAGTACGTGCAATTGTTTGTGCACACTTTCCATGGCATATACTATGAGAAGCTTTGCACCAGCATAGGGAAGAGCTTCTCTGAGCTCATCATGCAAGGGGAAATAATAGAGAATGGCCTTAAGACGGGGAGGATCACAGATCCCTATGCAAAAACCAGAGAAAGCTTGGCTGACATAGCTAAGAAAGTGGCCACTGTAAGAGGAGCAATCAAGAAAGAAAGCGAGGTGTTTGCCATCTTACTTGTTCAACCATCCCAATATCGTCCCCCACTCCAGTCTCACCCTATCCTACCCGTGTCCACTCTAAGCATGCCTGCCCAAGCACCTAACATTGGCCCTCCTAGGGCAAGACCTAATTTCAATAGGCCTGCCCAACGCTTCCATATCTTTGATGCCTTAGCTTGCACCCAAACCGAAGCCTACCATAACCTCCTAAAGAATAACATCCTAAAACCCATTCCGGCCCATCCATTGCCAAGTCCCCTACCCCAAAACTTTAACAGTGCCCTCATTTGCGAGTACCATTCAGGTGGCTAAGGGCATGACACTGAGAGTTGCTTCTCCCTCAAACATAAGATCCAAGACTTAATTGACAACAAGACCATTGATCTTCAACCGGTGAACCCTGCTCCAACCCCAAATGTGACCACCAACCCCCTGCTGGACCACACCGTCAATATGATACTAGTAGAAATAGAGGATGAGGGAGAGTTGGATGAGCCCATGGTTGAGGATTCCGAGGAAGATTGGAAGGCTAATGAAGAGGATGACTGGGAGGAGAATCTCCCATTATGCCTGATCTACCTCTATAACCCTAATGAGGTGCCGAATTCTTCTAATTGGTCAGTTGAGGAGCCAATGCTTCTGGAAGAAGATTTTGCTAAAAGCGTGATTGTTGATGGATGGGGTGCTGAGTTTTTACACCCGAAGTATGCCGCAGTTGAACATCACTTATTGGAGAACCCTGGGCCCATAACCAAGTGTGACTATGAGGACGTGGGCTGGGAGCTAAAAGAGCCAAAGGTACCAACAAGGCCATTTGAGTTGGAAGGAGGTGAGTTAGCCATTCTATTTACGGAAGAATCTGCAGCCAAGGACATCAAGAAGGTTACTGAAGCAGACAATAGCACTGTCACTGCCAACATGCCCGGAGTTTTAGAAGAAGTTTTTGCCTGCCTTGCCTTGACTGGAAGCTTCGACTGTGGATGGAGGGAGAAAGACGTGGGCATTGTCCTAAAGCCTAATTGAGAAGGACTCTCCACAAAAGCATACAAGAGAGGGGTGTTTTCACCCACTTTCTTTTTATCCCTTTCATTTCACATCTTTAAATGGATGTTTACATTTCCATATTGCTTAAAGAACTCTATGCCTTTCATAAAAATAAAAAAAATAAAAATAAAATGATAGTCTCTTCGTTCACTATTGTTATCTTATATTTATCTTGTGAATGGTGAATACTTCCTACACAAGGGGCATAGTCTATCTTATTGAAGGACTAGCTTGAAGGGGTGATAGCATGAGTTAACCACTCGCCAAATAATTAGCTTTTCGAAGAGGGAAGGGATAAGGATGAGTAAGGAAACCACCCAAAGGTAACACTTGCAAGACACCGAAGCTAAGTGATGTGTGGCCAAATTATCAAGATGAAGAGGAGCCATCTTTCATTTTCCTATATAAAAGAAAAAAAAAAGTGTTTATATTCCCTTTGCTTAGCCCCTAGTGCCTCGCAAAGAGCAAAATATTCCTTGTCAACCCCGATCTAAGACCGTCCCCTCACACTAGGGCAGACAATAACCGAGAACTCTAAGAGTGTCCTTCATCCTCTATCATGCTAGGACAACATTGAAGGCTCTATGGATCAAGCAATCTAGTTTAAAGTGAAGAGAGACTCTCATTTCAATTTCTCATACAGTTAGAAGCAACCCTTGTCAAACCCGTTGAGCCATTTACCTTTCTTTCAAGAAAACCCTAACCTAGGGATTATCGCCCACAATGGGTTAGATTGAATTGTCACGCAAAAGATCTAAAACAAAGAGAGGGCGGTTGTAGAAAAAAAAAAAAAGGAAAGAAAAGAAATGGAAAGGGAAAAAAAAAACAAAGGAAAATAATTTCCAAGGGGCAAGAGGCCAAAAAAAATAAATAAATAAAAAATCATGTTGGTGTTATCTTGAAAATTATATAGAAAAACCAGAAGTCAAGGGGCAAATGTTAGACAATTCCATTAGAAGGTCAAAAGTTACAAGAAAGACCAACTCCTTTTGTAAAAGGAGGAAATTTAAAGGTGATCCCAGGTGATAAAGAAACCCAGTAGAAACAATAGGTGGAGCCTTTACCCTTTCCTGTAAAAACTCAAAACCATGGCCTACATTACAACCCAACCACAGTTCACTCTGGTTGAAAACGGATTGCTTAATCTAAATGAGCCAGATGTGTTGCAAAAGCTAAAGAAGGATGCTAACCTTGTCAAAAAAAGAAAAAGAGTCAAGGATGGTATGGATCTAAACCCTACTGTTTTGAGCCTGTATATCTTGTTGTTTCAAAAACCCCATAACCTAGCCTACATTACGGTCCTAAAGCAAAGTCTCCTCAAATTGAAAGATTGGCCACTCATCGCTATGCCAAAGGTCAAGTAAGTAGCTGTCAAAACCCCGAGAGTTGAGAGTTCAAACCAAATGATTCCATACACTAATCCAAGGTAGAAAATCGAAGTCGGTAAAAAAGTTGAGAAAGGTACAAAATGCTATCATCCAGTCAAGGTAAGGTTGAGTCAAAGGATAGACCAGACCCCTGATAAGGAAGGAGTTGCTATTTCAAGGATATATAATTTGACAGTGCCCCTTTCATTGTATTAACTGTTGCATCCCTAACATGTATATGTATTTCTGTAAAAATTTTAGCATGAGCTTCGCATATATAGGACATAGCTCCCTATAGAAACAGAAGTTACTAAAGTATTTTAATATCATCTCATGTAATAAATACATATTATCATCATTATCCCTTTACATACATTTGTTCATATACCTAGCTGTGTAAATATCTCTGCTTGTCTATGCATCAATACATACATCTAAATATCTAAAATCATAAATATCCACTCTGTGCAAAATTTACAAAAATAAAGCTGTCTAACATAAACTAAACACATCTCTAGGACAGGGGCAAAAGAAAGATCAGGGTCTATGACAAGGGGCATCTGTCAAAGATCAAAATCAAAATCAATATCCTCTGGATCGAAATCTCCAAAACCTGGCTCTAGAGGAGGCGGATAACTACTAGAAGCACCACATCCTACAAAGAAGATGAAACTGGAATTAGCAAGGTAAAGGAATAACTAAACAATAACAGAGTGAAAGAAAGAAGGAAGGAAAGGACAACATACCCCACCACCTCCCATCTGTGCTAACCGGGCCGTCAAGGAAGCTATCTTTGCCTGGTACTAATCCAGCTACATCTGGAACTAGTCCCTCTAGTCTCTCACTGCGATAAACTCAGCTTGGGGCACATATCCCCCGGTATGGTGCTAGAAGTCAACTACCTCCCGGCCAACAGTATATCCGCCGATTACTACCTCAAACCGGGTGAATGCAGTGATAGAATGAGCCCCAAAGTGTGCGACATAGTCAATCTCGGGAGGAAGAAAGAACTCGGCGCCCAGCTGGCGCTCCTGATAAGGAATAGGAACTCCCTCCACCAAAGCTCCAAACATGTACTCTAGAGGATCTCCTACTGACCGAAACTCCTTATGAAACTGGCGCCAGTGCCGGTCCCCTAGGTAGGACTCCCAAGAATCATTGCTGAGAAAGGAAGCCCTCGATAGGGACAACGGGACCAAATATTGCACCGTCTTATAATGAACCGACCCAATAAAGGGCCGCCAAGTCATGTCCCTCGCCTCGATTAACTTTAGGTTCGCTTGTAGCGTCACAAAATTAGTGATCTCTAATCGTTGGGCTACTTGGTCACAAGCTCACCTCAAATCATGAGGATAAAGGTCATCCTCAATGATTACAGGGCGACGAACAGGCAGGTACTCATGGCTCCACCAGACAAGAAAAGTACAAAAACCAGTCATGCTATCCCAACGAGAGGAAGTCCGGACTCGTATTGATCGAAGGAAGCAGTTGAAGGAGAAAGACCCCCAATCCAGCTCAGACAAAGCCCCAAGATTAGCTACTATGCTCACCAACTAAAAGGGCATAAGCGACTTGTTGTTGTTACAGAAGCAGCTGAAGATGATATACAAAACAAGTCGCTGCCTTATGATGTCTCGCCGGGCAGGTGGTGGCTCAGCAGTAAAAGTACTGTCATCCCGGCTAAGCTAAGAGATTGGGAAGCAGAACGCTCGGGAGGGGGCAAGTCCAGCAAAATGCATGCATTGGCTCTACTGAATAACTATAAGGTGATCCGCCGACAGATGAAGGAAAGCCCTATGATGATAGCCCAATCCAAAGGAGTGGGTCCCAACTCGAAGCCAACAAAATGGAAGGTCCCAGTCTCTCTGAACCACCTCTAAATAAGCGCTAGCATTAGATGTCTGTTTAGGCGGTTAGCCTGTAATCCTATGAAGGCTCCAAACCCAATCTCAGATAAGAAAGCCCGGTAAGATGAAGTAGCCCACTGCATGGTCACAAACACCTGATGAATGGCCTGATTGAAAGATGTGTGTACCCGCGGAGGGAGAAAATGCTGTCGCGAGTAGATGCTGGGATGATAGGCGAGGTCTCCTAGCGGTGGAATATCCGGTATCTCCAGGTCACCAAGATCAGCATCCGTCTGTCTATGTCTAGAAGAGGCCCTCTTGTAACCGTCACTCGATCTCCCAGACCTGGTGCCTCGACCTCGGCACCCATTTCCTCCTCGAAAGCTGCCTCAATTGGAAGAAGGGGTCTACTGGAGGTCTACTCCCCCGTCCACTCTGGATGGAAGATGCTCGTCTTGCAGATCGCTAACTGCTCTTAGAACGACCAGAGCTACTGACAGAACCTGTCCGAGCCGCAGTCCCGGAGCGGTGTCTTCTCTCAGAACCATCATCGCTCACCTCTGCCATCCTCAAAAGGTAAGCTAAGGTAACAGGTGTTAATATATGATATATGCATATAATAAAAAAAAGCAGAAGGAAAAAATAATAATAATAATAACCAAAGATAAAAGCATGAGTAAAACTAAATGACACAGCTGTTAGTAGATCTTGCTCTTGCCGATTCAAAAGGTTTTTTAAACTTGACTCTCAAAAAGTTTTCTAAATTCAGTTTCTCAAAAGGTTTCTTAACCTTTTTCTCCAAATTTTTCAAAAACTCTTTCCTCCAAAGATTCTGTTTCAAAATCCATCTTCAAAAGATTTTCTAATTCCCTTACAATTCAAAATTAATTCTCGAAAGCTAAATTGTAAAATGTTTTTCTTTGCAAAAATCCATTCTAAGAATCATAGTAAAAAATTCTTCAAAATCAAATTTCAAAGTTCCTCAGTCCATCTCAAAACTTTTCTAAGCTTGTTTCTATTCCAGTCAATATTCCAGATTTTCTAAAAATTCTTCCTTAAAAAGTTTTCAAGATTTCAATAAAAAATTCATTTTTCAAAATTTCTGTCAAATTCCAAAGTTTTTCGTTTGTCTTCAAAAATCCAGTTTTCAAGCCAAAATGTATTTCCTACACATTTTTGTTTCAGAAAGTCAAATTTTAAGTCAAAATGAATTTTCTATACATTTTGATTTCAAAATTCTAGTCTCGAGTCAAAATAAATTTCCTACACATTTTGATTTAAAGAGTAAAATTTTAGGTCAAAATGAATTTCCTACACATTTTGATTTTAAAATTTCAATTTCAAGTCAAAGTGAATTTCCGACACATTTTGATTTAAAAAGTCAAATTCCAAGTCAAAATGAATTTTTTATACATTTTGATTTCAAAATTCAAGTCTTAGATCAAAATGAATGTCTTACACATGTTGATTTTAAAATTCAAATTTCAAGTTAAAATGAATTTCCTACACATTTTTATTTTAAAAAGTCAAGTTTCAAGTCAAAATGAATTTCCTACACATTTTGATTTAAAAAGTCCAGTTTCGAGTAAAAATGAATTTTCTATACATTTTATCTTCAAAGATTTTTAATTTTGAATCAAAATAAATTTTCTGAACATTTTAGCCCTCAAATTTTAGGTCAAAATGAATTTTCTATACATTTTGTCTAGAATTTCAAAATGATTTCTAATTCAAAATTAAATCTCAAGATTTTCCAATCAAAATCCAGCCCAAGTCTTTACTCCAAAAGAGTTCTACTCCAATCAAGGTTTTCTAAAACATCTTCCTCCAAAAAGTTTTCTTCAAACTTAATTCTCAAGTTTTCATCAAAGCCCAAAGTTTCCAATCTCAAAATTCATTTTCAAAATTTCCAAAAATATGTTCTTATTCAAATTTCCATTTCCAAAAGTCTCCCTAAAATTTTCTTTCAATAGTTTTAGGCTCCTTGAATTTATCGGGGCTTTCTCTACCAAAAAGGCCTCGCTCTCAATGGTTTTATATCTTTTTCCTTCAAAAAGATTTTATTTCAAAAATTTTCAAACTCTTTCCCTAATTTTCAAAAATTTCGACAGAGTTCTGCTTAAAGGTAGTTCCTACAACACCCACAACATCAACACGAAACACAAACCATGCACTTCACAACATCACAATCACATAACACCAACACCTGTGCACATTTTTCTAATTTCTAAATTTTTCAAAAAAACTTGTTTTATTTCTCAACAAATCAATGGTTTTCAAAGTTATCCCAAAATTTCTCAAAATCATTTCAAATGTTTTCTAAAATATTCCTGCATTTTCCTAAACATTAAACTCTAATAATTTCTTAAGTTTCTCAATTTTTTCTAAGTATTTTTTTATTTTTCAAAAAATCATAAATTCACCAAGTTTTCAAAAAATCACGAAACTTTACATGGCTATTAAACATATTTTCTAAGGCATATAGTATAAAAATCTAGCCAAAAAATTCAATACCCAAAACTATAGGGAAATTGAAAATAGAGATTTGGAAATAAAAATTTGAAAATTGGAAATTTGAAAATAGATTGAAGATTTGAAAAGATTGTAGAATTTGAGATTTGAAAAATATGGAGGAATTTGAAATTTAAAAGAAATTGTGACCGCACCTATGAAAGTTGCCTAGTATTCTTTTGGAGGAATCAGGTCAGTTGTAATTCGGACAAGAGTCCGATTGAGAAGAGAATGTTTGATTTGAAAAAGGAATTGAATTGAAAATTGGATTGGAAGATTGAGAGGTTGAACTTAGAATAGAAGATTGAAAATTGGAATTTAAAATTTTAGAATTGAAGAGATTGGATTTTGATTTGAAAAAAATAGAACTTGGAAGAAAGATTTAGACTTGTTTTGGAAAGATGGAGGTTTAGGAAACCTAGACTTAGGAAAGACTTGAGATTTAGAAAGATTTGATTCGAATGTTGGACTTGGAAGATTTGGAAAGATTGGATTTTATGAAATGTTCGAATTAAGAAAAGTCCGATTTAAGAAAGTTTCGAATTAGGAAAGTTTTATTTTTGGAAAGTTTTGAATTAAGAAAGTTTCAAAATTAGGAAAGTTTTGAATTAGGAAAGTTTCAACTTAGAAAAGTTTTGAATTAGGAAAATTTTGAAAATTGGAAAGTTTAGAAAACAAGAAAGTTTTAAAAATAAGAAAGGTTTGAGAACAAGGAAGTTTTGAAAATAAGAAAGTCTTGAGTTTAGAAAGTTTTGAAATTGGAAAGAGTTGAAGTTTTAGGAAAGTTTAGAATTTAGAAAGATTTGGGTTTAGAAAGATTTAACTTAAGAAAGTTTTGAATTTAGAAAGCTTAGAATTTTAGAAAGATTTGAAATTTAGAAAGTTTAAGAGTTTGAGTTTTAGAAAATCTTGAGATTAGGAAAGGTTTGAGTTTAGGAAAGATTTAAAAGCTTAGATTTGAAAAGTTAAGATTTGGAAAGGGGTAGAATTAGGAAAGGGTTAAATTAGGAAAGATTTGGAAATTGAGTTTTAAAATTTATGAAAGATTTTTATGTTCAAGTTTTGGAAACTTAAGATTTAGGAAAGTAGAAGTTTAGGAATGATTTGAGTTAGGAAAGAGTTGGATTAAGAAGGGTTAAGACTCCTATTTCCTAAAACAAGGGATTGGATTTTGTTTCTAAAAGAGAAGGTTTGATTTTGTTTTAAAAAATGGAGGATTGGATCTAATTTCCTAAAGGGAAGATTGGATTTGGGCAAGGATTTGGAAAGAGAAAGTTTTAGAAACCCTAGACTTGGGAGGCTATAGTTTTGACGTAAAAAAATAGGTTTTGAAAATATGTATAGTTTTGATGTAAAAAGGAGGATTTTGGAAACCTAAGTTTGGGGCAAAATTGAAGACCATGTTTTTGAAAAGAAAATTAGGGTTTCCTAATTGTAGGTTCTAGGGCTTGACTTGAGCACCAAGAAAAAGGATTTTTGGAAAGTGAGTTTTTAAGAAATGAAGATTTTTAGAAGGGAATCCTAGAGAGGAGTATTTGAAAAGTGAGTTTTGAAGATAGAGTTTTTGGAAAGAGATTTTAAAAAAAAGAATTTTTAGAAAGTGTGTTTTTGGAAACAAGTTTTTAGAAGGAAAATCCTAGAGGGGAGTTTCTAGAAGGAAGATCTTGGAAAGAGAGTTTTTTTAGAAAGATTTTTGGAAGGAGATTGTTGGAAAGAGTTTTTAGAAAAGTGAATTTAGGGAATGTTTTTAGAAAGTGAATTTTGAGGAGAGGATTTTGGAAGGATTTGAAAAAAAGGAGTTTTGAAAAATAGATTTTTGGAGGGAGTTTTTGAAAACAACTTTGGAAAGGAGAGTTTTAGGAAAGCACGTTGAAAAAAGAGATTTTTAGAAAGAGATTTGAAAAGAAAGTTTTTGGAAAGTATGAAAACGTCTCACTTTCCTAAAGTGATTCTAACCATAAGAAGGCTAGAACCACTTTAAGAAAGTGGTTTTGAAAACAACAAAGGTTGAAAATATGGACCATGTTGGTCACTTTGAATGTAACACTTTCCTAAAGTAATCCTAGCCATGGGAAGGCTAAAATTACCCTAGGATTGTGATTTTGAAAACATGTTTTGAAAAAGGAGATTTTGATGCAATTTTGAAAACAAGTTTGAAAACGATTTTGAAAACAACTTTGAAAACGACTTTTGAAAGATGCAAGACCATGATATGCACAATGCAATTTTGGGGCCGTGAACATATAAGGTTAAGGCTTCACCACATAATCAAGGGGGCCGGACCCACGTGGTCTTTGGTTAGACTAGAAGAAAGCCCTCGACACGGTGACTCTCCAATAGCCCAATCCTACACATAGACTGGGAATCCCCTTGTTTCAAGCATGCAAAGAAATGGGGGAAAAGAGATGGGGGATTAAAATAGAGAAAACCCAAGTGGGTTAGGAGAGAGAATAAAGAGGGGGAAGTGTGCAAACGTAAAACGAAAGCCTACCTTGTGTCTTGTTTATTTTGCACGCCTTACTTGTCTTCGGTCTTCGGTCCTCGTCTTGATCTTTGTCTTGAATTTTCAAGAGTTTTCTTTAAACTTTAGATTGCAACTCTTCAAGTCTTCAAAGGAGGGTTGAAGGCTAGTGTATGCGTGTATGGGGGTGTGTATGAGTGTATTGAAGGCTAGGGTTTAATGTATGGTGGCTAGGGTTTGGAAAACCTAGAGTAGCTAGGGTTTAGGGAATGCACGAGCTCTGTATATCGAAATATATGATTTTTAGATTGAGTTTGCGGACCCTTTTTGTAAGCACCCCATTTTTGACCGCTCGGCAGTCTACACTTCGTCCAGACTTGTTTTCAAGTCATTATGGGCGTATTCCAATCGAAATCGATTTTCTAAGTCCAAATCCTATCTGTCCATCGCTTCGCGGGCCCACCAGGCCTAAATAGAGGCAAAATGACCAAAATGCCCTTAGGGGCATTGTCCTTTCCTTTCCAATCCCTCTCTTGGGACAGTTTATTCCTCGAGACGGTTCCAATCCAAGCACGTCTTTTTTAAGACGATAAGACCCCTTTCCAACCCCTCTCTCGAGACAGTTTATTCCTTGAGACGGTTCCAACCCAAGCACGTCTTTTCAAAGACGGTAAGACCCCTTTCCAATCCCACTCTCGAGACAGTTTATTCCTCGAGAAGGTTCCAACTCAGGCACGTCTTTTCAAAGACGGTAAGACCCCCTTCCAATCCCTCTCTCGGGATAGTTTATTCCTCTAGACGGTTCTAATCCAGACACGTCTTTTCGAAGATGGTAAGACCCCTTTCCAATCCCTCTCTCGGGGACAGTTTATTCCTCGAGACGGTTCCAATCCAGGCACGTCTTTTCGAAGACGGTAAGACCCTTTTCCAATCCCTCTCTCGGGACAGTTTATTCCTCGAGACAGTTCCAAATCAGGCGCATCTCTTCGGAGACGGTAAGACCCCTTTCCAATCCCACTCTCAAGACAGTTTATTCCTCGAGACGGTCCGAGTAGCGAAACTACTCACAAAACCGTTAGAGTAGCGGAAATACTCATAAATAAGTCGATATAGGGAATTGCCAACAAACCCCTGTGTCATGACGACCGCCGTCAGAGTGGCAGAAACACTCAAAACCCATGTCAATACCAGTGTCTGTTAGCCCACTTAGGTAAAAAAATGACCAAACTACCCCTTGGACCTTTTCCGAGACTTTCCAGTCAAGATGACCATTTCGCCCCTAGGCATCTGAACGCCTCGGGAACCACACCGGCTCTGGGTATCAAATCGGTAGCCTCCCGAGAATACTTCTTATAGTATTCTCAATCCTCCTCTACTCTTTCGGATCATTCCGAGTCAGTTTCGGCAAACCCAGTGCGAAATGACCGTTTTGCCCCTGGTGGGCCGGTCTCCTTTTTCGACCACACCGGCTCTGGGTATCAAACCGGTAATCCTCTAAGATTACTTCTTATAGTATTCTCAACCTCCTTCTATTCTTCCGGATCATTCCGAGTCAGTTCCGGCAAACCCGGTGCGAAATGACCGTTTTGCCCCTAGTGGGCCGATCACCTCTTCTGACCACGCCGGCTCTGGGAATCAAGTCGGTAACCTCTGGGAACATTCTGAATAATGTTTCCCGATCTCAAGTCTTCTTCCGGAACAGTCCAAGTCTGTCCCGGCAGTTTTCGATCCGATTGACCATTTTGCCCCTAAAGGCCCGGTCAACCTTTCCGACCCATATCCTCATTTCTCAAGTCAAATACCTCCAGGATACTATTTTAAGTGTTCCGACTCTTTTCCAGCCTTCCGGGTCATTCCCGGCTCCTTCAAATCATTCCCGGACTTTCCAGATTCACTCCTAGTGAAGCTAGGCTAAAAATTGCATGGTAGTCACTAGGACAGGCGCCCAAATCTAGTCAAAGATACGTTGCTTGCTGACCTTAATAGTTTCCTAATTGGCTGGCGCCACTAGTAGTGGCGCCAAGCCAATATTTGGCCTAGCGCCACTCCTAATGGCGCCAGAAGGAATTTTGGCCTGGCGCCACTACAACAGGCGCCAGTGTTGTCCAACCTCTATAAATACAAAGCCTCCTCCAACGTGAAAAGGATCCGCAAACTCAACCTAAAAATCATATAATTTGATATACAAAGCTTGAGCACCTCCTATGCCCTAACTTCCCTAGGTTTTCCAAACCCTAGCCACCATACACTAAACCCTAGCCTCATATACACTCATACACACCCCCATACACTCTTACATTGACTTTCCACCCTCTTTCAAAGACTTGAAGAGTTGCAATCTGAAGTTTGAAGCTTGAAGACAACTCTTGAAGATTGAAGATGAAGCTCAAGACGAAGACCGAAGAAAGCAAGGTGCGCAAAATAAACAAAATACAAGGTAGGCTTCCTATTTAAATTTCCGCACTTCCCCCTCTCTCTTCTTTCTCCAACCCACTTGGGTTTTCTCTATTTTAATCCCCCATCTCTTTCCCCCCCCTTTCTTTACATGCTTGAAATAAGGGGATTCTCGATCCATGTGTAGGATTGGGCTATTGGAGAGTCATCGTGTCAGGGGCTTTCTTCTAGTCTAACCAGAGACCACGTGGGTCCAGTCTCCTTGATTATGTGGTGAAGCCTTAACCTTGTATGTTCACGACCCCAAAATTGCATTGTGCATATCATGATCTTGCATCTTCCAAAAACCATTTTCAAAGTTGTTTTTCAAATCGTTTTCAAACTTGTTTTCAAAATTGCATCAAAATCTCTTTTTAAAACATGTTTTTCCAAGTCACAATCCTAGGGTAATTCTAGCCTTTCCATGGCTGGGGTTGCTTTAGGAAAGTGTTACATTCAAGGTGACCAACATGGTCCATATTTTCAACCTTTGTTGTTTTCAAAACCACTTTCTTAAAATGGTTCTAGCCTTCTTATGGTTAGAATTGCTTTAGGAAAGTGAGATGTTTTTTTATACCTTTTAAAAATTCTCTTTCCAAATCCTTTTTCCTAAAAATCTCTTTTTCAAAAATCTTTCGAAAAATTCTCTTTCCAAAATCTTCCCTCTAGAAACTCCCCTCTAGGATTTCCTTCCAAAATCTTTATTTCCCAAAAAACACACTTTTCAAAAACTCTTTCCTTAGAGCCCAAGTCATGCCCTAGAACCCACGATTAGGAAACCCTAATTTTCTTCCCAAAAACATGATTTTCAAACTTTGCCCCAAACCTAGGTTTCCAAAATCTCTCATTTTCACATCCAAACTATACACATTTCCAAAATCTCTTTTTATGTCAAAACTATAGCCTTTCAAATCTAGGGTTTCTAAAACCTCCATTTCCAAATCCTAGTCAATTCCAATCTTTCCTTTAGGAAACCAAATCCAATCCTCCATTTTGGAAACGAAATCAAACTTTCTTTTTTAGAAACCAAATCCAATCCCTTCCTAATCCAACTCTTTCCTAATTCAAATCCTTCCTAAACTTCCACTTTTCTAAATCTTAAGTTTCCAAAACTTGAACATAAAATCTTTCCTAAATTTTAAAACTCAACTTTCAAATCTTTCCTAATTCAATCCTTTCCTAATTTTACCTTCTTTTCAAATCTTAACTTTTCAAACCTAAGTTTTCAAACCTTTCCTAATTTCAAGATTTTCTAAAATTCAAACTCTAGAACTTTCTAAATCTTAAACTTTCCCTATTTCAAAACTTTCCAAATTCTAAACTTTCCAACTTCCAAAACTTCCTAATTTCAAAACCTTCCCTAATTCAAAACTTTCCTAAGTTGAAACTTTCTTAATTCAAAACTTTCCTAATTTCGAAACCTTCTTAATTCGAAACTTTCCAAAAATGAAACTTTCCTAATTCGAAACTTTCCTAAATTGGACCTTTCCTAATTCAAACATTTCCTAAATCTAATCTTTCCCAATCTCCTAAACCTTCCAAGTCAAGTCCAATCTTTCCTAAGTCTCTTCTCTTTCCTAAGTCTAGGTTTCCTAAAACCGAGTCTTTCAAAATCAAATCTTTTTAAATCTTCCAATTAAAGTTCAATCTCTCAATCTTCCAATTCAATTTCTAATTCAATCTCTTTTCCAAATTAACTCTTCTATTTCTAATCGGACTCTGGTCCGAACTACGACTAACCTGATTCCTCCAAAAGGATATGTAGGCAACCTTCATAAGTGCGGTCACAACTTTTTCCAAATTTCAAATTCCATCATATTTTTCAAATCTCAAGTTCTACAATCTTTTCAAATCTCTAATCTATTTTCAAACTTCCAATTTCTAATTTCTATTTTCAAATTTTCAAACTTTCCAATTTCAATTCCATCTTTGTAAATCAATTTCAAATCAATCTCTTTCCAAATCTATTTTTCAATTCTCTTTCCTTACACTTGCATATCATGCATAATGTTAGTTTCTTTCCCAGCATTGTTTTTCAAAGTGAATAGGGTTGAACATTAGTTAATTAAAGACTCTCATAGGTGGATCTAGGGTAGATTGACATGTAGGTACCGAAAGGGCAGGGTAGGGTGATGGCTTAGTGCGTCTTCTCTACACGTAACCAACCTCCGAACTTAGGATCACTGATTTCAAAGACCAAAAAGGGCTAAATGTTTTTCAAAGGTTGCCAAACAACCTGTTTTCCTAAAAACTCTCTCTTGAGGAGATATTTTCAAAATCGTTTTCTAAAAAGAATAAGTGTGGTCTTCGGATTATTCTTAGTTTTTAGGTGACCTAACTCACCTTAATCAAGTTAGGTGGTGACTCCGAATCTTTTTCAAAAGCCCTTTATTCAAATCAAATTTTCAATTCAAACTTAGTCGCACTCATACTTCTAAGAGGGTGAGTTCTAACCAGAGAGTACAACATTTTTCCCGCTTGTGTGAGTATTCCTCGAGTGCGAAAAATCTGGGAGCGACACCTTTCACGTTGGAGGAGACTCTGTATTTATAGAGAGAGGAATGCACTGGCGCCTGTTGCAGTGGCGCTAGGCCAAAATTGCTCTTGGCGCCACTAGGAGTGGCGCCAGGCCAATTCTTGGCTTGGCGCCACTACTAGTGGCGCTAGCCAGTTAGGAAAGTTTGTAAGTCGGCAAGCAACGTATCTTTGACTAGATTTGGGTGCCTGTACTAGTGACTACCATGCAATTTTTAGCTTGGCTTCACTAGGAGTGACTCCGAAAAGTCCGGGAACGATTTGAAGAGGCCGAAAATGACCCAGAAGGCCAAAAAAGAGCAGGAACACTTAAAATAGTGTTCTAGAGGTTTTTGACTTGAGAAATGACGATAGTATATGTTGGAAGGGTTGACCGGGCCTTTAGGGGCAAAACAGTCATTTCACATCGGGTTTGCCGGAACTGACTCGGAATGATTCGGAAAGATAATGAAAGGTTGAGAGTACTATAAAAATTATTCTCGGGAGGTTACCGGTTTGATACTCAGAGCCGGTGTGGTCAGAAAAGGAGACTGGCCCACCAGGGGTAAAACGGTCATTTTGTACCGGGTTTGCTGGAATTGACTCAAAATGATCCGGGAAGGTAGAGGAAGGTCGGGAATACTATAAGAAGTATTCCCAGGAGGTTATCGGTTTGATACCCAAAACCGGTGTGGTTTCCGGGGCGTTTGGATGCCTAGGGGCAAAATGGTCATCTTGACCAGAAAGTCTCGAAAAAGGCCCAAGTGGCAGTTTGGTCATTTTTTACCGAAGTGGGCTACCAGGCACCAGTGTTGACCTGGGTTTTGAGTGTTTCTGCCATTCTGATTGCGGTCGTCGTGACACAGGGGTTTGTTGGCAATTCCCTATATCGACCTGTTTATGAGTATTTTCGCTACTCTAACGGTTGAGATGTTTACGAGTATTTTCGCTACTCGGACCGTCTCGAGGAATAAACTATCTCGAGAGAGGGATTGAAAAGGGAACTTACCGTCTTTGAAAAGACGTGCTTGATTTGGGACCGTCTCGAGGAATAAACTGTCGAGAGAGAGGGATTGGAAAGGGGACATATTATCTTCGGAAAGACGTGCCTGATTTGGAACCGTCTCAAGGAATAAACTGTCTCGAGAGAGGGATTGTAAAGGGGACTTACCGTCTTCGGAAAGACATGCCGAATTTGGAACCGTCTCGAGGAATAAACTGTCTCGAGAGAGGGATTGGAAAGGGGACTTACCGTCTTCGAAAGACGTGCCTGATTTGGAATCGTCTCGAGGAATAAACTGTTCTGAGAGAGGGATTGGAAAGGGGTCTTATCGTCTCCAAAAAGACGTGCCTGATTGGAGTAGATTTATCGTCTCGAGGAATCAACTGTCTCGAGGAAGGGGTTGGAGTTGGAGTTGGAAAGAACAATGCCCCTAAGGGCGTTTTAGTCATTTTGCCTCTATTTGGTCCTGGCGGGCCTGCGAAGCGATGGACAGACGAGATTTAGATTTAGAAAGTTGGTTTCGGTTGAAATATGCCCACAATGATTTGAACACAAGTCTGGATGGAGTGTAGACTACTGAGCGGTCAAAAATGGGGTGCTTACAGCTGCCCCTCTTTTTCTGTCTTTGCTTGTCAAAGATAGAAAACGATAAAAGTAAGAGTCCCATGTTGACCGTGAGGCAGTCGGAGGGACGAACATTGGGAATCTTTCGACAACGGGGGTCGAAAATGGATATCGGGCCAAAAAGGCCTTCGAAAATGAGATTTGGCGGGAAAGGAGGCAAAGCTGCCCAGAATTTGCAACTGGCGCCACTAGCAGTGGCTCCTTTGGCAGAAAATGCTTGGCGCCTCTGCTAGTGGCGCCAGGCTTAGAGTTAAAACCAGAAAATTTCTAGTTTGAGCGGCTGCAGCATTGTGGAGAGATTTTGCAAATCTGAGAGATTCTGCGTGAGAATGGACTTGAAACTTGAAGGGGCACTTCTTGGAGACCACGGGTGATTGCCGGAAGGAGACCACGTCACCGGAAAAGTTGCTGGAAGAGAAGATTTCGTTGGAGAACTTCCAAAGAGTGAGTTTCCAAATTTTGTTGATTTTGATGTGTAGAACTTCGTTTGAATCGTGTGAATAGTGGAAATTAATGTTTTGATGTGTTTTGAACATGACGGTGATATTATTTTTTCATTTTGGTGCTTGTTTGATTAAATTTGAGTGACTTTTCATGATTATGCAAAGATGGTTTTCTGCAATAATAGGGGATTTGTTCTTACAGGCACGGGCATTGGGTTTTCTGGCTATATTTTTATACAATGTGCCTTAGAAAAATGTGTTTAACAATCGAATGAAGTTTCGTGATTTTTTGAAAACTCGGTGAATTTTTGATTTTTTGAAAAATAGAAAAATACTTAGAAAATTTAGAAAAATGAGAAAACTTGAGAAATTGATGAAATTCCTTAGAGTTTAAAATTTGAAAAAATGTAGGAATATTTTTGGAAAAAATTTGAAATGATTTTGAAGAAATTTAAAGCATTTTTGAAAACCATTGATTTATTGGAGAAATAAAACATATGTTTTGAAAATTTCAAAAAATTGAAAAGTGTGCATGAGTGCTGGTGTCATGTGATTGTGACAATGTGAAGTGCACGTTTTGGGTTTCGTGTTGATGTCATGGGTATTGTAGGGGCCATCTTTTAAATGAGACTCTGCCGAAATTTTTAGAAATTAGGGAAGGAATTAGAAAAAGTTTTTAGAAATAAAATCTTTTTGAAGGAAAAAGACGGAAAACCCTTGAAATTTGATTTGAAGTTGGAAAATCGAAATGTGTATGTGGGAAATTTGTTTTGACTTATCGTTCGAAGTCCTTTATTTGTTTTGTTTGTGTTAGTTGTTTACTTTATTTTACTGTTATTTGAATTGCATGTATGGCATGTTAACGTTTCTTACCTTGGCTTACCTTTTCAAGATGGCAGATGCGGGTGATGATGGTTCTGAGAGGAGGCGCTGCTCGGGGAAGGCAGCCTGGACAGATTCTACCGACGGCTCTAGTCAATCTAGAGGTTGTCGACGATCTACCGGACGATCTTCCTCCAGTCAGAGTGGGCAGGGGAGTAGGCAACCTGTCGACCCTTTTCCTCCGGTTGAGCAGGCTTTCACCAAGGAGATTGATGCTGAGGAGGAGGTATCGGGCCTTGGGGATCAGGTGACCGGTTATGGGAGAGCTTCTTCCAGGCATAGGCAGACGGATGTCGATTTGGGAGACCTGCAGATACTAGACGTCCCACCACTCGGGGATCTTGCTTATCACCCCAATGTGTACTCTAGATAGTGTAAACACCCCATTTTTGACCGTTCGACAGTCTACACTCCGTCTAGACTTGTGTTCAAGTCAATATGGACGTATTCTAATCGAAACCAACTTTCTAAGTCCAAGTCCCGTCTGTCCATCGCTTCGCTGGCCCGCCAGGCCCAAATAAAGGTAAAATCACCAAATTGCCCTTAGAGGCATTGTCTTTTCCAATTCCAACTCCAATCCCTCTCTCGAGACAGTTTATTCCTCAAGACGGTTCCAAATCAAGCACGTCTTTTCGAAGACGGTAAGTCCCCTTTCCAATCCCTCTCTCGAGACAATTTATTTCTCGAGACGGTTCCAAATCAAGCACGTCTTTTCAAAGACGGTAAGTCCCCTTTCCAATCCCTCTCTTGAGATAGTTTATTCCTCGAGACGGTTCCAAATCAGGCACGTCTTTTCGAAGACGGTAAGTCCGCTTTCCAATCCCTCTCTCGAGATAGTTTATTCCTCGAGACGGTTCCAAATCAGGCATGTCTTTTCGAAGACGGTAAGTCCCCTTTCCAATCCCTCTCTCTCGACAGTTTATTCCTCGAGATGGTTCCAAATCAGGCACGTCTTTTTGAAGACGGTAAGTCCCCTTTCCAATCGCTCTCTCCAGACAGTTTATTCCTCGAGATAGTCCCAAATCAGGCACGTCTTTTTGAAGATGGTAAGTTCCCTTTCCAATCTCTCTCTCGAGACAGTTTATTCCTCGAGACGGTCCGAGTAGCAGAAATACTCGCAAACATTATAACCGTCTGAGTAGCGGAAATACTCATAAACAGGTCGATATAGGGAATTGCCAACAAACCCCTGTGTCACGACGACCGTCGTCAGAGTGGCGGAAACACTCAAAACCCAGGTCAACACCAGTGCCTGCTAGCCTGCTTCGTTAAAAAATGACCTAACTGCCCCTTGGGCCTTTTCCAAGACTTTCTGGTCAAGATGACCATTCTGCCCCTAGGCATCCAAACGCCCCGGGAACCACACCGGCTTTGGGTATCAAACTGGTAACTTTCTGAGATTACTTCTTATAGTATTCTCAACCTTTCTTTATCTTTTCGGATCATTCCGAGTCAGTTCCGGCCAACCTGGTACAAAATGACCGTTTTGCCCTTGGTGGGCCGGTCTCCTTTTTCGACCACACCGGCTTTGGGTATCAAACCGGTAACTTTTTGAGATTACTTCTTATAGTATTCTCAACCTTTCCTTATCTTTTCGGATCATTCCGAGTCAGTTCTGACCAACCCGGTACAAAATAACCATTTTGCCCCTAGTGGGCCGGTCACCTTTTCTGACCACACCGGCTTTGGGTATCAAACCGGTAACCTTTGGAAACATTTTGAATAATTTTTCCAAATCTTAAGTCTTCTTTCGGGACAATCCAAGTCCATCTCGGTAGCTTCCCGATCTGATTGACCGTTTTGCCCCTAAAGGCCCGGTCAACCATTCCGACACATCCTGTCCTCACTTTTCAAATCAAATATCTCCGGGACACTATTCTAAGTGTTCCTGCTCTTTTTGGCCTTTCGGGTCATTCCCGGTCTTTCAAACTCCTTCCCGGACTTTCCGGAGTCACTCCTAGTGAAGCCAGGCTAAAAATTACATGGTAGTCACTAGTACAAGCGCCCAAATCTAGTCAAAGATACGTTGCTTGCCGACCTTAAATATTTCCTAAATGGCTGGTGCCACTAGTAGTGGCGCCAAGCCAAAAATTGGCCTGGCGCCACTCCTAGTGGCGCTAGTGTAAAGTTTGACCTGGCGCCACTGCAATAGGCGCCAGTGTATTCCAACCTCTATAAATACAGAGCCTCTTCCAACGTGAAAGAGGTTCGCAAACTCAGTCTAAAAATCATATAATTTGATATACAGAGCTCGTGCACTCCCTAAACCCTAGGTTCCCTAGGTTTTCCAAACCCTAGCCTCCATACACTAAACCCTAGCCTCCTGTACACTCATACACACCCCCATACACTCATACACTAGCCTTCAACCCTCCTTTGAAGACTTGAAGAGCTGCAATCTAAAGTTTGAAGACAAATATTGAAGATTGAAGACGAAGATCAAGAGGAAGACCGAAGGCCGAAGACAAACAAGGCGCGCAAAATAAACAAGGCATACTGTAGGCTTTCGCTTTAAATTTCCGCATTTCCCCCCTCTCTTTTCTCTCTCCTAACCGATTTGGGTTTTCTCTATTTTAATCCCCCATCTCTTTCCCCCTTTCTTTGCATACTTGAAACAAGGGGATTCCCGGTCCATGTATAGGATTGGGCTATTAGAGAGTCATCGTGTCGGGGGCTTTCTTCTAGTCTAACTGGAGATCAGGTGGGTCCGGCCCCCTTGATTATGTGGTGAAGCCTTAACCTTGTATGTTCACGATCCCAAAATTGCATTGTGCATATCATGATCTTGCATCTTCCAAAAGTCATTTTTAAAGTTGTTTTCAAAATCGTTTTCAAACTTGTTTTCAAAATTGCATCAAAATCTCATTTTTCAAAACATGTTTTCAAAATCACAATCCTAGGGTGATTATAGCCTTTCCATGGTTAGGATTGCTTTGGGAAAGTGTTACATTCAAAGTGACCAACATGGTCCATATTTTCAACTTTTGTTGTTTTCAAAACCACTTTCTTAAAGTGGTTCTAGCCTTCTTATGGTTAGAATCGCTTTAGGAAAGTGGGACATTTTTATACTTTCTAACTCTCTTTTAAAAAATCTCCTCCTAAAAATCTCTTTTCCAACATGCTTTCCATAAACTCTCTTTAAATTCCTTTCCAAAATTGTTTTCAAAAACTCCCTCCAAAAATCTATTTTTCAAAACTTCTTTTTAAACTCCTTTCCAAAAGCTCTCTTCAAAATTCCTCTCCTAAAAACACTCCCTAGGTTTCATTCTTGAATCTCTTTCCTAAAAACTCTCTCCAACAATCTTCTTCCAAAAATCCTTCTAAAAAAAAAAAACTCTCTTTCCAAAATCTTCCTTCTAGAAACTCCTCTCTAGGATTTCCTTCCGAAAAACTTGTTTCCAAAAACACACTTTCCAAAAACTCCTTTTTAAAAAATCTCTTTCCAAAAACTGTCTTCAAAATTCACTTTCCAAAAACTCCGCTCTAGGATTTTCCTTCTAAAAATCTTCGTTTCCAAAAAACACATTTTCCAAATATCCCTTTTCTTGATGCCCAAGTCAAGTCCTAGAGCTAACCATTAGGAAACTCTAATTTTCTTCCCAAAAACATGGTTTTCAAACTTTGCCCCAAATCTAGGTTTCTAAAACCTCTTCTTTTCTACATTTCCAAAACCTCTTTTCTATGTCAAAACTATAGTTTTCCAAATTTGGGGTTTCTAAAACTTCCCTTTCCAAATCCTTTACCAAATCCAATCTTCCCGTTTAGGAAACTAGATCCCGTCCTCCGTTTTTGGAAACAAAATTAAACCTTTTCTTTTAGAAACCAAATCCAATCCCTACCTAATCCAAACTTTTCCTAATTCAAATCCTTCCTAATTTCCTACCTTCCAAAACCATAAGTTTCCTAAACCTAAACTTTAAATCTTTCCTTAAATTTCAAAATCCAAATCTTTCCTAATTCGACTCCTTCCTAATCTTCTACCTTCCTAAATCTTAAGTCTCCTAAAACTTTTAAATCTTTCCTTAAACATTAAACTTCCACATCTTTCCTAATTCTACCCCTTTTCAAATCTTAACTTTCCAAATCTAAGTTTTCAAATATTTCCTAAACTCAAACATTTCCTAATCTCAAGATTTTCTAAAACTCTAAAACTTTCTAAATCTTAAACTTTCCAAATTTCAAATCTTTCCAAATTTAAAATTTTCTAAATTCAAAACTTTCTTAAGTTAAATCTTTCTAAACTTCCAAACTTTCTAAATTCTAAGTTTTCCTAAACTTCAAATCTTTCCAAATCTAAAACCTTCTAAACTCAAAACTTTCTCATTTTCAAAATTTCCTTGTTTTCAAAACTTCCCTATTTCAAAACTTTCCAAATTCAAAACTTTCCTAAGTTGAAACTTTTCTTAATTCAAAACTTTTCTAATTCCAAAACTTTCCAAAAATGAAACTTTCCTAATTCGAAACTTTCCTAGATCGGACCTTTCCTAATTCAAACATTTCCTAAATTCAATCTTTCCTAATCTCTTAAACCTTTCAAGTCGAGTCAAATCTTTCTAAATCTCAAGTCCTTTCTAAATTCTCTCTTTCCTAAGTCTAGGTTTTCTAAAACCAAGTTTTTCAAAGTCAAGTCTTTTCAAATCTTCCAATTAAAATTCAATCTCTCAATCCAATTTCCAATTCGATCTCTTTCTTTCAAACCAACTCTTCTATTTTCAATCGGACTCTTGTCCGAACTACGATTGACTTGATTCCTCCAAAAGGATACGTAGGCAACCTTCATAGGTGCGGTCACAACATTTTTCAAATTCCTCCACATTTTTCAAATTTCAAATTCCACAACATTTTTCAAATTTCAAATTCTACAACATTTTTCAAATTTCTAATTCCACAATCTTTTCAAATCTCCAATCTATTTTCAAATTTCCAATTTCAAATTTCTATTTTCAATCTTGAATTTCAATTTCCAAAATCTTGTTTCCAAATTCAAACTTCCATCTCTTTCTTTTCAAATAAAATAAAATCAAATTCTTTTCGAATCTATTTCTAAATCAACTCTTTTCTATTGCACTTGCATATCATGCATCATGTTAGTTTCTTTTCAAACATTATTTTTCAAAGTGAATAGGATTGAACATTAGTTAGTTAAAGACTCTCGTAGGTGAATCTAGGGTAGATTGACATGTAGGTACCGAAAGGGCGGGGTAGAGTGATGGTTTAGTGCATCTTCCCTACATGTAACCAACCTCCGAACCTAGGATCACTGATTTCAAAGACCAAAAAGGAGTTATTTTTCTAAAAAGGGCTAAATGTTTTCCAAAGGTTGCTAAATAACCCGTTTTCTTAAAAACCCTCCCTTAAGGATGTTTCCCAAAATTGTTTTCCAAAAACCCTAAGTGTAGTCTTCGGATTATTCTTAATTTTTAAGTGACCTAACTCACCTTAATCAAGTTAGGTGGCGACTCCGAATTTTTTTCAAGAGCCCTTTATTCAAATAAGATTTTCAATTCAAACCTAGTTGCACTCATTCTTCTAGGAGGGTGAGTTCTAACGAGAGAGTACAACATTTTTCCGCTTGTGTGAGTATTCCTCGAGTGCGAAAAATCTGGGCGCGACAGACAGCATTTGCCTCCTCCGCGGGTACATGCAGCTTTTAAAGGGGCCCTTCATCAGGTCTTTGTGACTATGCAGCGGGCTGCCTTATCATATCATGCCTTCTTGGTAGAGATCGGATTTGGCACCTTTATGGGATTACAGGCTAACCGCCTGAACTGGCATTTAGTACTGGCGTTGGTTGAGTGGTGGTTCGGGGAGACCGGGACCTTTCATTTTGTCGACTTCGAGTTAGGTCCTACTCCTTTAGATTGGGCGATTATTACAGGGCTCTCCTTTGTCGGCCGACAGTTCACCCTACATCCAGTCAGTAGGGATGAGGCCTATTTGCTGTTAGACTTGCCTCCTCTTGAGCGTTCTGCCTTCCCAGTCTCGTGGATCAGTCAGAATGACCGTACTTTTGCTACTGAGCAATCGCCTGCCAGGCGGGACATCATGAGACGACGACTTGTGTTGTATATCATCTTTAGCTGCTTCTGCAACAACAACAAGTAACTCGTGCCGTGTTGTTTGGTGAGTATAGTAGCCGATCTTGGAGCCTTATCTGAGTTGGACTGGGGGTCCTTTTCTTTCGGCTGCTTTCTTCGGTCAACGCGGGTTCGAACTTCTTCCCGTTGGGGCAGCATGACTAGCTTCTGGCCTTTCCTTGTCTGGTGGAGTTACGAGTACCTGCCGGTGCGTCGCCCTGCAGTTGTTGAGGATGACCTCTATCCTCGTGCTTTGAGGTGGGCTCGTGACCGGGTAGCCCAGCGATTGGAGATTACCGATTTTGTGACGCTCCGGGCTAACCTAGAGCTGATTGAGGCGAGGGATGTGACCTGGTGGCCCTTCATTGGATCAGTCCATTACGAGACAGTCCGGTACTTGGTTCCATTGTCCCTGTCGAGAGATGCTTTTCTCAATGATGACACTTGGGAATCCTATCTTGGAGAGCAACACTAGCGGCAGTTTCATGAGGAGTTTCGATCAGTAGGGGCTCCGCCAGAGTATATGTTTTGAGCCTTGGTGGCGGGAGTGCCTATCCCTTACCAGGAGTGTCAGCCAGGTGCCGAGTTCTTACTTCCTCCAGATACAGATTATGTTGCGCACTTTGGGCCTCATTCGGTCGGTGCCTTTACCCGGTTTGAGGTAGTAGTCGGCGGGTACGCTGTTGGCCAGGAGATGGTTGACTTGTGGCACCGAGCCGAAGGATACGTGCCCCAGGCTGAGTTTACTGCTATGAGACATCAGAGAGATCAGTACCAGATGGAGCTGGATCAGTACCAGGCCGAGGTAGCCTCTCTGACAGCTTGACTATCTCAGCTGGGTGGTGGGGGGGTAAGTTATTCTCTCTTTGCTTCTTCTTGCTCTGCCGTTGCTTAGTTCTTTTTGTATGCAGCTAATTTTGGCTCTATCTTCCCTGCAGGATGGTGGTGCTTCGAGTAGTTATCCCCCTCCTTCGGTGCCGAGTTTCGGGGATTTTGATCCAGATAACATCGACTTCGACCTGTGATAGATGCCCCTTGTAGAGACTCTGATCCTCTTTTGCCCCTGGTCCCTGAGTTATATTTATGTTAGACAGTTTGTACAAAAATGGATATTTATGGTACTTAGATACATGGATAGACAGATACATTTATGATCTTTACAGCTAGGCATATGATCAGATGCATGTGATGTATGATGATGTTAGGTATCTATTACATGAGTTGATGTTGGTGACTTCTATTTCTACAGGGAGTTATATCCTATGTGTGCAAAGCCCATGCTGATTTTTTTTTTTAACATATGCACAAGTTAGGAACATGTTAATAGAATGACACAGGGTGCTGTTAGGCTTGTAGTCCTGGGAATGGTAACTCCCTCCTCTTTGGGGATTTAGCCTCTCTTCTGGCTCAACCTTACCTTGATTAGATGATAGCATTTTGCTCCTTTCTCAACCTTTTGATCGCCTCCGGCTCTCTGCCTCACGGTTAGTGTATGAGGTTATTGGGCTGAAACTCTCGACTCTCGGGGTTTTAGCAACAGCTTACTTGGCCTTTGGCAGAGTGATAAGTGGCTAGTTATTTCAATCCGAGGAGACTTTGTTTAGGACCATAATGTAGGCTAGGTTATGGGGGTTTTAGAAACAACGGGATATGCAGGCTCAAATTTAATGTTGTTTTTGATAGGGTTTAGATCCATACCATCCTTGACTACTTTTCAGTAGGACTAGCATCCTTCTTGGCTTTGGCAACATGTCTAGCTCATTTAGATCAAGCAATTTGCTTTCAATCAGAGGGGACTTTAATAGGGTTGTAATGTAGGCCATGGTTTCGGGGTTTTGCAAGAAAAGGGTAAAGGCTCGAACCTATTGTTTCTACTGGGTTTCCTTGTAACCTAGGATCACCTTTAAATTTCCGTCTTGCTTTTGACCATATACTTCTCAAGGTGACAATGACCTTGTTCTTTCACCCTTTCTATATACTTCTTGAGCCTTCTTTTCTTTTAATCCTCTTATTATACCTTTGAAGATGACTCAATCATGATTTTCTTCAGGCCTTTCCTTAAAGGATTTTTTTTTTTTTTGGCTTCTTGCCCCTTGGCAACTCCTTTCCTTTGCTTTTTCTTTCTTTTCTTTTCTTTTTTGAAACGAAACAATTCTTTAACCCTTTTTCCTTAGACCCTTTCCTTGGTAGTTTAATATATCCAATGTGGGCGGTGATCCTAGGTTATGGTTTTCTCGGGAAAAAGATAGATGGCTTAACAGGTTTGGCAAAGGGGTTGCTTTTAATTGCATGGGAAATGAAATGATGGCCTCTCTTCACTTTGAATTAGATTGCTTGATCTATAGAGCTTTCATTGCTGCCTTAGCACAACGGGGGTGGACACCATTCCTAGAGTTCTCAAATTAATGTCTGCCCAAGTGTGGGGAGGACAGTCTCGGATTGGGGTTGACAAAGAAAACTTCGTTTGTTGCGAGGCTCTAGGGGTTAAGCAAAGGGAATGTAAGTACATTTGTTTATTTATTCTTTTATTTATATGTGGGGAAGTGAAAGATGGCTCTTGTTCATTTTGATAAACCGACCACACATCGCTTAGCTTCAGAGTCCTGCAAGTGCTGCATTTGGGTAATATCCTCATTCATCCTTATTCTCTCTCTCTGTGGAAAGCTGATCATTTAGCGAGTGGTTGCTTCATGCTATCATCCCTTCAAGTTGGATCATTCCAAAAGATAAACCATATCCCTTGCATAGAAAGTAGTCACTATTCCCCAGGGAAGACAAGACAACAACAATGGAATAAAAGACTGTCATTTGATTATTATTATTTTCACGGAAAGCATAAAGTTCTTAAGCAATAAGAAAATGTAAACATTAATGTAAAGATAGAAAGTGAAAGGGATAGAAAGAAAGTGGGTGAAAACACCCTTCTCTTGTATGCTTTTGCAAGGAATCCATTTTTAGTAAGGTCTTGGGCCGGCACTGCATTCCATCCACGGTTGGGATTTTCAACCAAGGCAGGATAGGTAGATGCTTCTCCAGGAGTTCCAAGTGAGTTGGCAGTGATGATGTAATTGTCAGCTTTCTTGACTGTCTTGCCTTCATTTGTTTGGTCCGGAATTTCTCTAACAAACCACTCGGCCGACTTGTATTTGTCCAGCTCGATAGGTCGTGCCCGTGGTTTTCTGCTCTGGCCTCCAGTTGGGGCTCGATGCTCCTCAGGTGTATACAATGGGAGATTTTTATTACCCAGTTTGGACAGCTCCTGGTCAATTTTCTTCACAGATTCATATGCGAGTTTGTCTTCGAGGGTCGGCATTTTATCGGGGTTGCATCGTAACCGAGTTCAACTCTGTTCCATATCGTCGCATTCCATCTCCTCCCCATCCTTGTAATATATCTCTTGGCATGCAGCAAAACAAATCTTGTTGTCACCAAACTTTGTAACGGTGTTGACAGTGCGGTCCAGTGAAGGGTTTGTAAGGTTATTCGGAGAAAGATTTGCTGGTCGTACTCCATTGATCTTGTTATCTACTAGGTCTTGAATCTTATGCTTGAGGGTCAAACAATCTTCAGTGTCATGTCCTTGGTTATTCGAATGATACTTACAACTTGCTGCAGATTTGAAGTAATGAGGCAGAGGATTGGGCTGGGGTCGGGCAGGTATAGGTTTCAAATATCCAACTGCTAAGAGGCCAAAATAGGCCGCGGTCTGTGAGCACGCAAGTTTAGTAAATGTCCATTTTTTCCTACTTGTTCGCCTAGGCCGAGGAGGTGTTGCAGATGTTTTTGATGATTGGGGACCAAGCTTTAGTGAGGTCATAGCCGGGTTGACGGTTCGGGAATTGAAAGGGCTTCGGGTTCTATGTTTCAAAATGGGACAATTTTCGGTGGCAGGGCCAAATGGGTTAGGATGATATCCGAAGGAGAGATTATATAATCCTTGTGTTTGGTTACGGGTTGGTTTGGAAGGTATCCGAGCAAGGCCCTCGGCTTGGGGAGGTCGTTGGTAAGCAATGGTGGTGGCATAGTCATGGTCTTCCTTCTTCATCCTTTTCCGTCCATCATGGGTTTGGGCCTGCAAGGACTCTGCATGCTCATGGGTTGCATGGGATAAGAGTGAGGAAAGCGTGCCTTCCATTTCGGTCATCTTATGCTTGACTCCTCTTGCCTCTGCTAGTAATTGATTTAAAGTATCAAGAGTAAGCAATTCCATGCTTGTAAGACTGGAGAACGAGGGAAGGTACCTAAAACCAACAAAAGAAAAGAGTCAGTGTTTGACCTTGACAAGTCTTTATGCAATGCATACTCTAAGATGCCCCTCTTAAGGAGGAAAACTAGTCATGATGTATTGGCCCACTCTTGGAGATAGGGGATTTGCCCCTGTATGTAGATACTTTACCGTCAGGTAGGAACCTTCAGCCATCCATGCATTCATTCATAAGAGTAAAAAAAAAGTACATTGAATTTTGGGTTTAAGATACAAAAAGAATTTAAATACATTTTAATAAGGGGAGGGGGAACATTTTCCTTTGGACTTCCACCAACCTACTTTTACAAAGGAAAACCCTAAACTACTCTTGAGTCTTCAGATTCGTCTTCCCTGGACTTGATGTTGAAGAGGTCGTTGAGACACCTTGTTGATTGGTTGCCCCTCGTCTTCATGGCAATCCTATCTCCGTGAGCATAGAGGAATTGGGGCCCCTCTTATGGAATGGATTGATATACATGTAATGAGTCCTTAGGGTTACATGGGAACCCTTAGGGTTTAGGCAGGTTTAATGCAAGGGAGAGTGACCTTGGTGTCACTCTCAATGGGTTGATCATATGCATGGGAATACAGTGACTTGAGTTACTTGGAACTCTTGTCTTGATATGGAATATTGAATGCATGGTATGCAAAGAGTATAAAGAAAGAGAATGCACTAGCAAGGTAAGCGTGCATGCATGAGCAGTTAGACATGCATTATAACAGTATGAATACAGTCAGTATAACAGCAGAAATAGACAGGTATAAATGAAAGTAAGAGCAGTCGCCCTTTCCTCCGTGGTTTTGAAAATGGTGCTCGTGTCTTAAATCCGGCAGAGGTTCGGCTATGCATTGTGTCTATATGAGTATGAGGTTGAGGGTTGACTAATGTGTCCTAAAAAGGCTCGGTCCTCGGATCTTCAAACCTAGGCCCACTCCTCGAGGTGGTGCCATGATCGGTTGGTGATTCGAGCGGGGGAACCATCAAGAGGCCGTAGGCAAAGAAACTGACACATCATCTTGCCCACAACCAATATACCGTTCCCCCTTTCTAACTAGAAAGGACATTTCAGGGTAATAATGCAAGTATGCAGAATGCAGGTGCACATGCAGTGTGTGTGATTTTTAAAAGTGGAGGAAAGAGCCCAACAACTCCCATTCATCCTGTTCATCACATTCATGCATAGCAGTCAATAAAATTTAAACAAAATGTGTACCTACAAAACAAAGATGCAAGTGTTAGTATGAGGATGACAAACATAATACAAGATAATATGAATAAATGCATATTTTTTTTTAAATAATTTTGAAAATTTGGTTTTGAAAGTGAATAGGATTGAACAAGTTAATTGAAGACTCTACATGGGTAATGGGGTAAAGAGACATGACTATGGCCTAACCCTTTAAGTATTCCCCAGTGGAGTCGCCAGCTGTCGTGCCTAGATTTTTCACACTCGAGGAATATACACACAAGCGAGAAAAATGCTGAACTCTCTCGTTAGAACTCACCCTCCTAGAAGAATGAGTGCGACTAAGTTTGAATTAAAAATTGATTTGAATAAAGGGCTTTTAGAAAAGATTTGGAGTCGCCACCTAACTTGATTAAGGTGAGTTAGGTCACCTAAAAACTAAGAATAATTCGAAGACTACACTTAGGGTTTTTGAAAAATGATTTTGAAAATATCTCCTCAAAAGAGGGTTTTTAAGAAAAACAGGTTATTTGGCAACCTTTGGAAAACATTTAGCCCTTTTTAGAAAAATAACTCCGTTTGGTCTTTCGAAAACAGTGATCCTAGGCTCGGAGGTTGGCTACGTGTAGGGAAGACGTGTTAAGCCATCACCTTACCCCGCCCTTTCAGTACCTACATGTCAATCTACCCTAGATTCACCTATGAGAGTCTTTAACTAACTTATGTTCAATCCTATTCAGTTTGAAAAATAATGTTTGAAAAGAAACTAACATGATGCATGATATGCAAGTGTAATAGAAGAGAGAATTGAAGAATAGATTTGGAAAGAGATTTGATTTGATTTGAAAAGGAAGAGATAGAAGTTTGAATTTGGAAAGAAGATTTTGGCAATTGAAAATAGAGATTTGGAAAGAGAAATTTGAAATTGGAAATTTGAAAATAGATTGGAGATTTGAAAAGATTGTAGAATTTGAGATTTGGAAAATATGGAGGAATTTGAAATTTGAAAGAAATTGTGACCGTACCTATGAAGGTTGCCTACATATCCTTTTGGAGGAATCAGGTCAGTCATAATTCGAACAAGAGTCTGATTGAGAAGAGAATGTTTGATTTGAAAAAGGAATTGAATTGGAAATTGGATTGGAAGATTGAGAGGTTGAACTTAGAATAGAAGATTGAAAATTGGAATTTAAAATTTTGGAATTGAAGAGATTGGATTTTGATTTGAAAAAAATAGAACTTGGAAGAAAGATTTAGACTTGTTTTGGAAAGATGGAGGTTTGGGAAACCTAGACTTAGGAAAGACTTGAGATTTAGAAAGATTTGATTCGAATGTTGGACTTGGAAGATTTGGAAAGATTGGATTTTATGAAATGTTCGAATTAAGAAAGGTCCAATTTAGGAAAGTTTTGAATTAGGAAAGTTTTATTTTTGGAAAGTTTTGAATTAAGAAAGTTTCAAAATTAGAAAAGTTTTGAATTAAGAAAGTTTCAACTTAGAAAAGTTTTGAATTGGGAAAGTTTCAACTTAGAAAAGTTTTGAATTAGAAAAATTTTGAAAATTGGAAAGTTTAGAAAATAAAGAAGTTTTGAAAATAAGAAAAGTTTGAGAACAAGGAAGTTTTGAAAATAAGAAAGTCTTGAGTTTAGAAAGTTTTGAAATTGGAAAGAGTTGAAGTTTTAGGAAAGTTTAGAATTTAGAAAGATTTGGGTTTAGAAAGATTTAACTTAAGAAAGTTTTAAGTTTAGAAAGCTTAGAATTTTAGAAAGATTTGAAATTTAGACAGTTTAAGAGTTTGAGCTTTAGAAAATCTTGAGATGAGGAAAGGTTTGAGTCTAGGAAAGATTTGAAAGCTTAGATTTGAAAAGTTAATATTTGGAAAGTGGTAGAATTAGGAAAGGGTTGAAATAGGAAAGATTTGGAAATTGAGTTTTAAAATTTAGGAAATATTTTTATGTTCAAGTTTTGGAAACTTAAGATTTAAGAAAGTAGAAGTTTAGGAAGGATTTGAGTTAGGAAATAGTTGGATTAAGAAGGGTTAAGATTCCTATTTCCTATTTCCTAAAACAAAGGATTGGATTATGGTTCTAAAAGAGAAGGTTTGATTTTGTTTTCAAAAATGGAGGATTGGATCTAATTTCCTAAAGGGAAGATTGGATTTGGGCAAGAATTTGGAAAGGGAAAGTTTTAGAAACCCTAGACTTGGGAGGCTATAGTTTTGACGTAAAAAAATAGGTTTTGGAAATATGTATAGTTTTGATATAAAAATGAGGGTTTTGGAAACCTAGGTTTGGGGCAAAATTGAAGACCATGTTTTTGGAAAGAAAATTAGGGTTTCCTAATTGTGGGTTCTAGAGCTTGACTTGGGCACCAAGAAAAAGGATTTTTGAAAAGTGAGTTTTTTGGAAACGAAGATTTTTAGAAGGGAATCCTAGAGAGGAGTATTTGGAAAGTGAATTTTGAAGATAGAGTTTTTGGAAAGAGATTTTAAAAAAAAGAGTTTTTAGAAAGTGTGTTTTTGGAAACAAGTTTTTAGAAGGAAAATCCTAGAGCGGAGTTTCTAGTAGGAAGATCTTGGAAAGAGAGTTTTTTAGAAAGATTTTTAGGAGATTGTGGGAAAGAGTTTTTAGGAAAGTGAATTTAGGGAATGTTTTTAGAAAGTGAATTTTGAGGAGAGGATTTTGGAAAGAGTTCAAAAAAAGGAGTTTTGAAAAATAGATTTTTGGAGGGAATTTTTGAAAACAACTTTCGAAAGGAGAGTTTTAGGAAAGCACGTTGAAAAAGGAGATTTTTAGGAAGAGATTTGAAAGAAAGTTTTTGGAAAGTATGAAAATGTCTCACTTTTCTAAAGCGATTCTAACCATAAGAAGGCTAGAACCACTTTAAGAAAGTGATTTTGAAAAAACCAAAGGTTGAAAATATGGACCATGTTGGTCACTTTGAATGTAACACTTTCCTAAAGCAATCCTAGCCATGGAAAGGCTAGAATCACCCTAGGATTGTGATTTTGAAAACATGTTTTGAAAAATGAGATTTTGATGCAATTTTGAAAACAAGTTTGAAAACGATTTTGAAAACAACTTTGAAAACGACTTTTGGAAGATGCAAGACCATGATATGCACAATGCAATTTTGGGATTGTGAACATACAAGGTTAAGGCTTCACCACATAATCAAGGGGGCCGGACCCACGTGGTCTCCGGTTAGACTAAAAGAAAGCCCCCGACACGGTGACTCCAATAGCCCAATCCTACACATGGACCGGGAATCCTATTGTTTCAAGCATGCAAAGAAAGGGGGGGGGAAAGAGATGAGGGATTAAAATAGAGAAAACCCAAGTGGGTTAGGAGAGAGAAGAAAGAGGGGGAAGTGCGGAAACGTAAAACGAAAGCCTACCTTGTG
The DNA here is from genome assembly GCA_033060915.1 of Euryodendron excelsum. Taxonomy (NCBI): domain Eukaryota; kingdom Viridiplantae; phylum Streptophyta; class Magnoliopsida; order Ericales; family Pentaphylacaceae; genus Euryodendron; species Euryodendron excelsum. Next base: position 37,073,879 of record CM065389.1, read on the forward strand.
TCTTGTTTATTTTGCTCGCCTTGCTTGTCTTCGGTCTTCGGTCCTCGTCTTGATCTTCGTCTCCAATCTTCAAGAGTTGTCTTCAAGCTTTAGATTACAGCTCTTCAAGTCTTCAAAGGAGGGTTGAAGGCTAGTGTATGAGTGTATGGGGGTGTGTATGAGTGTATTGAAGGCTTGGGTTTAATGTATGGTGGTTAGGGTTTGGAAAACCTAGAGTAGCTAGGGTTTAGGGAATGCACGAGCTCTGTATATCAAAATATATGATTTTTAGATTAAGTTTGCAGACCTCTTTCACGTTGGAGGAGAATCTGTATTTATAGAGAGAGGAATGCACTAGCGCCTATTGCAGTGGTGCAGGCCAAAATTGCTCTTGGCGCCACTAGGAGTGGCGCCAGGCCAATTCTTGGCTTGGCGCTACTACTAGTGGCGCTAGCCAGTTAGGAAAGTTTGTAAGTCGGCAAGCAACGTATCTTTGACTAGATTTGGGCGCTTGTACTAGTGACTACCATGCAATTTTTAGCCTGACTTCACTAGGAATGACTCCGGAAAGTCCGGGAACGATTTGAAGAGGCTGGGAATGACTCGGAAGGCCAAAAAAGAGCAGTAATACTTAAAATAGTGTTCTGGAGGTTTTTGACTTAAGAAATGAGGATAGTATGTGTCGGAAGAGTTGACCGGGTGTTTAGGGGCAAAACGATCATTTCGCGCCGAGTTTACCGGAACTGACTCAGAATGATTTGGAAAGATAAAGAAAGGTTGAGAGTACTATAAAAGGCATTCTCGGGAGGTTATCGGTTTGATACCCAGAGCTGGTGTGGTCGAAAAAGGAGACCGACCCACCAGGGGCAAAACGGTCATTTTGTGCCGGGTTTGCCGGAATTGACTCAGAATGATCTGGGAAGGTAGAGGAAGGTCTAGAATACTATAAGAAGTATTCCCGGGAGGTTATCGGTTTGATACCCAGAGCCGGTGTGGTTCCCGGGGCGTTTGGATGCTTAGGGGCAGAATGGTCATCTTGACCGGAAAGTCTCAGAAAAGGCCCAAGGGGCAGTTTGGTCATTTTTTTACCGAAGTGGGCTAGCAGGCACCAGTGTTGACCTGGGTTTTAAATGTTTCCACCACTTTGACGGCGGTCGTCGTGACACAGGGGTTTGTTGGCAATTCCCTATATCGATTTGTTTACGAGTATTTCCGCTACTCTAACCGTTGAGATGTTTACGAGTATTTTCGCTACTCGGACCGTCTCGAGGAATAAACTATCTCGAGAGAGGGATTGGAAAGGGAACTTAGCGTCTTCGAAAAGACGTGCTTGATTTGGGACCGTCTCGAGGAATAAACTGTCGAGAGAGAGGGATTGGAAAGGGGACATATTGTCTTCGGAAAGACGTGCCTGATTTGGAACTGTCTCAAGGAATAAATTGTCTCGAGAGAGGGATTGTAAAGGGGACTTACCATCTTCGGAAAGACGTGCCGAATTTGGAACCGTCTCGAAGAATAAACTGTCTCGAGAGAGGGATTGGAAAGGGGATTTACCGTCTTCGAAAGACATGCCTGATTTGGAATCGTTTCGAGGAATAAACTGTTCGAAGAGAGGGATTGGAAAGGGGTCTTATCGTCTCCAAAAAGACGTGCCAATCGTCTCAAGGAATCAACTGTCTCGAGAAAGGGGTTGGAGTTAGAGTTGGAAAGAACAATGCCTCTAAGGGCGTTTTGGTCATTTTGCCTCTATTTGGGCCTTGCGGGCCCGCGAAGCGATAGACAGACGGGAGTTAGAGTTAGAAAGTTGGTTTTGGTTGGAATATGCCCACAATGACTTGAACACAAGTCTGGATAGAGTGTAGACTGCCGAACAGTCAAAAATGGAGTGCTTACAATAATCATGCAAAGTCACTCAAATCGAATCAAATGAGCACCAAAATGCAAAAATAACTTCACCAAATTGTTCAAAACAAATCAAAACATTAATTTTCACTGTCTACATGATTCAAACGGAACTCTACACTTCAAAATCAATATAAAATAAAAAACTCACCTCTTGGAGTTTTCCAACGAAATCTTCTCTTCCGACGACTTTTTCGGCAACAACAACTACTTCCGGTAACCCTTTGTGATCCCTAGGGAGCACTCCTTCAATGTCAAAGTCGATTTCCTTGCAAAAGTCTTCGAACTCTTAGAAAATCCCCCAATCCCATGGCTGTTTCAACCAAAAAATTTTCTGCTTTTGTTTCCAGGCCTAGCGCCACTAGTAGTGGCATCAAGGCAATTTTTGGCCAGGCACCACTCCTAGTGGCGCCAGTTTCTAATTTTAGGTAGTTTTGCCTTTTTCTTGCCAAAACTCGAATTCAAATACCTTTTGGGCCCAATATCCATTTCCAAATTCCAATTTTCAAAACATTCTCAAAGTCCGTCCCTCCGACCGCCTCACGGTCAACATGAGACTCTTATTCTATCGTTTTCTATCTTCGACAAGCAAAGACAGAAAAAGAGGAGCAGCTATAAGCACCCCATTTTTGCCTACTCGGTAGTCTCCAGTTCTTCCATACTTGTATTCAAATCAATATGGACATATTCTAGGTCAAACTAGTTTTCTAGACATAGTCCAGTCAATCGATCACTTCACGGGCCCTTTGGGCCCAATATAGGCAAATGACCAAAATGCCCTTGGGGCATTATCTGGTCCAATTCCAGTGGGCACGTCTTCTTGAAGATGGTAAGTCTCCTTTTTAATCTCGGTTCCAGTTCAAATCCAATTCCAATCCAGTTCCAGTTCAAATCCAATTCCAGTCCAATTCCAGTTCAAATCCAATTCCAGTTGATCCAATTCCAATCCAGTTCTTTCAAATCTATTTTCAAAATCAAGTCTTATTCTTGCACTTGCATATCATGCATCATGTCAAACACCTTTTCAAAGTTCTTTTCTAAAAGTGGATAGTTTTGGACATGTATTAATCAAAGATTCTGAATGAGCGAACCTAGGGTGCATAGACATGTAGGTACCTCAAGGGCAGGGTAGAGTGATTGCTTAGTGCATCTTCCCTAAACTTAAGTAACCTCCGAACCTAGATCACTGTTTTCAAAGACCAAATGGAGTTGTTTTAAAAAAGGACTTAAATACTTTCTAAAGGTTGCCAAACAACCTGTTTCCTTAAAAACCCTTTCTTGAAGAAGTTTTCAAAACCTTTTTTCAAATACCTTAAGTGTAACCTTTGGGTTATGCGTAGTTTTAGGTGACCTAACTGTAAGCACCCCATTTTTGACCGCTCGGCAGTCTACAATCCGTCCAGACTTGAGTTCAAGTGAATATAGACATATTCTAGAAATTTAGTCCTAATCCAGTCAATTCATCGCTTTGCAGGCCCACCAGGCCCAAATAGAGGCAAAATGACCAAAATGCCCTTGTGGGCATTGTTCGGTCCAATCCAGTAGGCGCGTCTTCCCGAAGACTGTAAGTCCCCTTTTTTCAGTCCAATTTCAATCCCTCTCTCGAGAAAGTTGATTTCTCGAGACGGTAAGTCTATTTTGTTCGGCACGCTTTCTGAAGAAAGTTTTCTTGAAACGGTAAGTCGCTTCAAACCCGTCGACCGGGACGAGACCCTAAATCCCCTAGATGGTAGAACGGTCCACCTTTGGCGCCTTTAAGCCCGCCAATCCAAAAATGTTTGTTTTAGCATGCGTTCCGAGAAAGTTGATTCCTTAGGCGCCGAGTCCCTTTAGTAGCTTCCTGAGATCAGGCAGTTGTAAGCACCCCATTTTTTACCGCTCGGCAGTCTACACTCCGTCCAGACTTGTGTTCAAGTCATTGTGGGCATATTCTAACCGAAACCAACTTTCTAAGTCCAAATCCTATCTGTCCATCGCTTCGCGGGCCCGCCAGGCCCAAATAAAGGCAAAATGACCAAAAAGCCCTTAGGGGCATTGTTATTTCCAACTCCAACTCCAACCCCTCTCTTGAGACAGTTGATTCCTCGAGACAGTAAATCTACTCCAAATCAGGCATGACTTTTCGAAGACGGTAAGTCCCTTTTCCAATCCTTCTCTCGAGACAGTTTATTCCTCCAGACGATTCCAAATCAAGCACGTCTTTTCGAAGACGGTAAGTCCCCTTTCCAATCCCTCTCTCGAGATAGTTTATTCCTCGAGATGGTTCCAAATCAGGCACGTCTTTTCGAAGACGGTAAGTCCTCTTCCAAGCCCTCTCTCGAGACAGTTTATTCCTCAAGACGGTCCCAAATCAGGCACGTCTTTTCGAAGACGGTAAGTCCCCTTTCCAAGCCCTCTCTCAAGACAGTTTATTCCTCAAGACGGTTCCAAATCAGGCACGTCTTTTCGAAGATGGTAAGTCCCCTTTCCAATCCTTCTCTCGAGATAGTTTATTCCTCGAGACAGTTCCAAATCAGGCATGCCTTTTCGAAGACGGTAAGTCCCCTTCCCAAGCCCTCTCTCAAGATAATTTATTCCTCGAGATAGTTCCAAATCAGGCACGTCTTTTCGAAGACGGTAAGTTCCCTTTCCAATCCCTCTCTCGAGACAGTTTATTCCTCAAGACGGTTCCAAATCAGGCACGTCTTTTAGAAGACAGTAAGTCCCCTTTTCAATCCCTCTCTCGAGACAGTTTATTCCTCGGGACGGTTCCAAATTAGGCACGTCTTTTCGAAGACAGTAAGTCCCCTTTCCAATCCCTCTCTCGAGACAGTTTATTCCTCGGGACGGTCCCAAATCAAGCACGTCTTTCTGAAGATGGTAAGTCCCCTTTTCAATCCCTCTCTCGAGACAGTTTATTCCTCGAGACAATCCGAGTAGCGAAAATACTCACAAACATCACAACCGTTTGAGTAACGGAAATACTCGTAAACAAGTCGACATAGGGAATTGCCAACAAACCCCTGTGTCACGACAACCGCCGTCAGAGTAGCGGAAACAATCAAAACCCAGGTCAACACCAGTGCCGGCTAGCCCACTTCGATAAAAAATGACCAAACTGCCCCTTGGGCCTTTTTCGAGACTTTCCGGTTAAGATGACCATTTTGCCCCTAGGCATCCAAATGCCCCGGGAACCACACCGGCTCTGGGTATCAAACCGGTAACCTTTTAAGATTACTTCTTATAGTATTCTCAACCTTTCTGTGTCCTTCCGAATCATTCTGAGTCAGTTCCGGCAAACCCGGTACAAAATGACCGTTTTGCCCCTGAAGGGCCGGTCTCCTTTTTCGACCACACCGGCTCTGGGTATCAAACCGGTAAATTCCCGAGAAATATTTTTATAGTATTCTCAACCTTTCTTTGTTCATCCAGATTATTCCGAGTCAGTTCTGGCAAACCCGGTACAAAATGACCGTTTTGCCCCTAGAGGGCCGGTCTCCTTTTTCGACCACACTAGCTCTGGGTATCAAACCAGTAACTTCCCAAGAATGCTTTTTATAGTGTCCTCAACCTTAATTTATCCTTTTGGATCATTCCGAGTCAGTTCCGGCAAGCCCGATGCAAAATAATCGTTTTGCCCCAGGTGGGTCGGTCACCTTTTCCGACCACACCGGCTCTGGGAATCAAATCAGCAACCTTTGGGAACATTCTGAATAATGTTTCCAAATTTTGAGTTTTCTTCCGAGACAGTCCGAGTCCATCCCGGCAGCTTTCCAATTCGATTGACCGTTTTGCCCCTAAAGGCCCGGTCAACCCTTCCGACACATCTTGTCCTTATTTTTCAAGTTAAATACCTCCGGGACACTATTTTAAGTGTTCCTACTTTTTTCCGGCCTTCTGAGTCATTCCCGGCCTCTTTAAATCATTCCCGAATTTTCGGAGTCACTCCTAGTGAAGCCAGGCTAAAAATTGCATGGTAGTTACTAATACAGGCACCCAAATCTAGTCAAAGATACGTTTCTTGCCAACCTTAAACGTTTCCTAAATGGCTGGCGCCAAGCCAAAAAATGGCCTGACGCCACTCCTAGTGGCGCGAGTGTAATGTTTGGCCTGGCGCCACTGCAACAGGCGCCAGTGCATTCCTCTCTCTATAAATATAGAGCCTCTTCCAGCGTGAAAGAGATCCGCAAACTCAATCTAAAAATCATATATTTCAATATATAGAGCTCGTGCACTCCCTAAACCCTAGCTTCTCAAGGTTTTCCAAACCCTAGCCACCATACACTAAACCCTAGCCTCCTATACACTCATACACACCCCCATACACTTATACACTAGCCTCCAATCCTCCTTTGAAGAATTGAAGAGCTGCAATACGAAGTTTGAAGATTGAAGACAACTCCTGAAGATTGAAAATGAAGATCAAGACGAAGACCGAAGACAAGCAAGGCGCACAAAAATAAAGAAGACATACGGTAGGCTTTCTCTTTAAATTTCCGCACTTCCCCCTCTCTCTTCTCTCTCTTAACCCACTTGGGTTTTCTCTATTTTAATCCCCCATCTCTTTCCCCCTCTTTCTTTACATGCTTGACACAAGGGGACTCTTGGTCCATGTGTAGGATTAGACTATCGGAGGGTCACCGTGTCGGGGGCTTTCCTTTAGGCTAACTGGAGACCACATGGGTACAGCCCCCTTGATTATGTGGTGAAGCCTTAGCCTTGTATGTTCACGACCCCAAATTTGTATTGTGCATATCATGATCTTGCATCTTCCAAAAACATTTTTCAAAATCGTTTTCAAAGCTTGCATTAAACTTGTTTTCAAAATTGCATCAAACTCTCTTTTTCAAAACATGTTTTCAAAATCACAATCCTAGGGTGATTCTAGCTTTTCCATGGCTAGGGTTGCTTTAGGAAAGTGTTACGTTCAAAGTTACTTTTACGGTCCATATTTTCAAATCTTGTTGTTTTCAAAACCGCTTTCCTAAAGTGGTTCTAGCCCTTTTATGGTTAGAATTGCTTTAGGAAAGTGAGATGTTTTTACACCTTCTAAAAAATTCTCTTTTCAAAAATCTATTTTCCAAAACTTCTCTTTTTAAACTCCTTTCCAAAACGCTCTCGTCAAAGTTCACTTTCCAAAAACGTTTCCGAGGTTTCCTTCTTTAAAAAACCTCTTCCTAAATCTCTTTCTTAAAAATCTCTTTCTAAAAAAACTCTTCACTAGGATCTCTTTCCAAAAACTCTCTCTCTTCAAAATTCACTTTCTAAAAATACTCCCTAAATTCACTTTCCTAAAAATTCTCTCCAACAATCTCCTCCCAACTATCTTTCTAAAAAACTCTCTTTCCAAAATCTTCCTTCTAGAAACTACCCTCTAGGATTTTCCCTTTGAAACCTTCGTTTCCAAAAACGCACTTTCCAAAAACTCTTTCCTTAGAGCTCAAGTCAAGCCCTAGAACCGACAATTAGGAAACCCTAATTTTCTTTCAAAAAATATGGTTTTCAAACTTGCCTTAAAACCTAGGTTTCCAAAATCTCCCTTTTCACATCCCAACTATACATATTTTCAAAACTTCTTTTTCTACGTCAAAACTATAGCCTTCCAAATCTAGGATTTCTAAAACTTCCCTTTCCAAATTCTTGCACAAATCTAATCTTCCCTTTAGGAAACTAAGTTCAATCCTCCGTTTTTGGAAACAAAATCAAACCTTTTCTTCTAGAAATAAAATCTAATCCCTTGCTTTAGGAAATAGGAATCTTAACCCTTCCTAATCCAAATCTTTCCTAATTCAACTCCTTTCTAATCTTCTCCTTTCCCAAATCTTAAGTTTCCAAAAACTTGAACATAAAAATCTTTCCTAAATTTTAAAACTCAATTTCCAAATCCTTCCTAATTCTACCCCTTGACTAATGTGTCAGTTTCTTCGCCTACGGCCTCTTGATGGCTCCCCCGCTTGGATCACCAACCGATCATGGCACCACCTCGGGGAGTGGGCCTAGGTTTGAAGATCCGCAGACCGAGCCTTTTTAGGACGCATTAGTTAACCCTCAACCTCATACTCATATACACACCATGCATAGCTGAACTTCTACCGGATTTAAGACACAAGCACTGTTTTCAAAACCAAGGAGGAAAGGGCGACTGCTCTTACTTTCATTTATACCTGTATATCCCTGTTGTTATAATGTCTGTATTCATATTGTTATAATACCTGTCTAACTGCTCATGCATACACGTTTACCTTGCTATTGCATTCTCTTTCATTATACTCTTTGCGTACCCATGTTTATGCATTCCATATTCCATGTCAAGACAAGAGTTCTAAGTAACTCAAGTCATTGCATTCTCATGCATATGATCAACCCATTGAGAGTGACACCAAGGTCACTCTCCCTTGCATTAAACCTACCTAAACTCTAAGGGTTCCCACGTAACCCTAAGGACTCATGGCATGCACCTCAATTCATTTCATAAGAGGGGCCCCAATCCCTCTATACTCACGGAGATAGGGTTGCCAAGAAGATAAGGGGCAATCAATCAACAAGGTCTCTCAGCGACCTCCTTGACATCAAATCCAAGGAAGGCGAATCCGAAGACTCAAGAGTAGTTTAGGGTCTCCCTTTGTAAAAGTAGATAGGTGGAAGTCCAAAGGAAAATATTTCCCCTCCCCCTATTAAAATGTATTTCAATTCTCTTGTATCTTAAACCCAAAATTTAATATACTTCTTTATTTTTATGAATGAATGCATGGATGGCTAAAGGTTCCTACCTGACAGTAAGGTATCTGCATACAGGGGTAAATCTCCTATCTCCAAAAGTGGGCCAATACATCATGACTAGTTTCTCTCCTAAAGAGGGGCACCCTAGGGCATGCATTACATAGAATTCTCCAAGAACTCAATCCTAATTTGTAATTGTTGTCGTCATTGTTATAGGTAATGAATACTAGTCTAACATCCTCCATAATAGTGAAGGCCATGGTTCACAAGCTTCAGGAGAACATACCATTGGAAAGCAGGAATGTTAGCAAAATCCCCTGCGCAACCCACTTACCGTAATTCCAGAAGGGATAATTCAAGCCCAAGGGGAGCCCGAATACCAAGATCATTCTTTCCTAACCACGCAATCTTATCAACCCGACATGAACCTAACCATAGAAACTTTACTAGACCCTTCCCATTATCACCTTGTCCTTACTACATTATTCAAACCTGAACCTATGATCGCTATGGCTCGACCTGAACCTCAAGCCAATAACCAAGGAGTCATACGACCCAAGCTACCTTTAGTCTTGCCAAAGAAGCCAATTGTGCCCACCACTCTACCCGTCCTCACCAATCATTCACCTGTGGCAATCCCTTTGCTCATAAATCCAAGGATAACACTTCCCACCATAACCCAAATGCCAATACCTAGTTTTCATAATGTCCCATGGAATTACCCACCTGGTAAGGGCACCGGAGAGCCCGTAACAGAAATAGGGGGGATGACTCGGTCAGGGCGCCTCTACACCTCTGTTGAAGTGGAAAGGAAAAGGAAGGGGAAGGATAAAGAAGGAGAATGCTCCAATCAACCAACAGGTTAGGAGATGTCAGAATTCACCAAAGCTTTAGGAAAGGTTGACTACGATATCATGGAACAACTTAGGAAAGCCCCAGCCCATATTTCGATGTTGGGTTTGCTGCTCACTTTTGAAGTGCACCGAAGTGCTTTAATAAAGATCCTCAAGGATGCTCATGTGCCTGAGAGTTTCACACTAGATAACCTGCATGACATGGTGAGTCACATCATGGCCCCGAACATCATCACCTTCTCTGATGACGAGATTCCGGCTGATGGAACAGGCCATACTCGGTCTCTGCATATCGCTGTAAGAACAAGAGGGAAAATGGTAGCCAAAGTATTGATAGATAATGGGTCGGCTTTAAACGTGTGCCCGTATTCTACCCTAGAAAGACTGGGAATGGACCAAACTTACTTGAAAAATAATGGTATGATCATTTATGCCTTTGATGGTTCTTGGAGGGAAGCCATGGGGGAAATTGAAATGCCTGTCGAGATAGGACCAGTAACCTTCACAATTAAATTCCAAGTCTTGCACATTCCGGCTGTCTACAATTTGCTGTAAGGAAGACCTTGGATTCATTCGGCGGGTGTAGTGCCTTCTAGCCTTCATCAGAAAGTCAAGTTCATCGTGGGCTCCAAGCTAATTTCATTGAAAAAGAGCTCGCTGTATACAAAGCTGATATGGTTACATCTGACACTAAACTACCCTCTTGCTTTCAGTCATTCGAATATATCACTGTTGTACAGAAAGAAGATCAAGTGGAGCTAAAATATTCCAAGAATTCTCAGATGATAGTATGGTACTTTAAAGCAAATGGTTTTCATCCGGGCAAAGGCCTAGGGAGATGTTTATAAGGAAGACCTGAAATCATAGAAATACCATCGGCTGAACCCACCTTTGGGTTGGGATATGAACCCACAAGAAGGGAGAAAATAGAAGTAATGCGGAAGAAAAGGGCTGATAAGAAAGCTGTCGTGGAACTCTTGGACCAATTCACGCAGTTGGACATGAGAGAAGGAATATCTACATTAAGTAAAAAGAAGAGAAAGGTCCAAGAAGAAGCGCTCGTCATGACGGCCAGCATCGGAGTAACCCGAGATGGATCCATTCGAGCGATGTTGCTAGGCGAAAAGTTGCATAATTGGGCCAGCAAAGACATCATCCGTACTCGCAAGTTTCGGTACAAAGCCCATTAGAGCGAGATCCTGGAGCAACTGATTCGTTATAAACAAACTTTTTCCTTTTAAATTTATTTGTCTTAACTTTTAAAAATCAAGTTATCAATGAAAAAAATATTCCTTTCTTGTTTGATTCATTGTACACTATTTTCCATGCCAGGGACCCTTGTATCCGATATCTTACTCAGCTAATCCGGACAATGCCAATCTTGATAAATGATGACTTGAACACCGAGTTTGATTACCAACAACTGGGAATTGAAGAAGATGTAAATTTTACAGCGGAGGTGCCAAAGGAAATTCGGGAACAAATAGAAAGACATGAAAATCGTAATACCCCAAATCGCCTTAGGAAAGTGAGATATTTTTATAAACTTTCTGCAAACTCTCTTTTCAAATCTCTCTTTCTAAAAAATCTCTTTTCCAGCACACTTTCTAAATACTCTCTCCAATCTCCTTTTCAAAATTCCTTTCCAAAATTGCCTTCTAAAAACTCCCTACAAAAATCTATTTTTCAAAACTTCTTTTTAAACTCCTTTCCAAAACACTCTCCTCAAAGTTCACTTTCTAAAAACGCTCCTCAAATTTCCTTCCTAACAACTCTTTCCAAAAATCTCTTTCCCAAAATCTCTTTCCAAAAACTCTCTCAAAGTGTTGCTTTCCACAAATCTTTCCAAAAACTCTCTCTTCAAAACTCACTTTCTAAAAACTCCTTTCTAGGATCTCTTTTCAAAAATCTTCTTCCAAAAACTCACTTTCCAAAATCTCTTTTCTTAGAGTCCAAGTTAAACCCTAGAGCCAACAATTAGGAAATCCTAGTTTTCCTTCCCAAAAGTATGATTTCCAATCTTGCCTCAAAACCCATGTTTCCAAAATCTATTTTCTACGTCAAAACTATAGTCTTCCAAATCTAGGGTTTCTAAGACTTCTCTTTCCAAATCCATACCAAATCCAATATCTCATTTAAGAAACTAGATCCTATCCTCCTTTTTTGGAAACAAAATCAAAACACCTCTTTCTTAATCCAAAACTTTCTTAAGTTGAAACTTTCCTAATTTGAAATCTTTCTTAAACCAAAAGTTTTCTTAGGATGAAACCTTTCCTAATTCGAAACCTTTCATAATTCAAAATTTTCTTAATCGAAACTTTCCTAAAATGAAACTTTTCTAATTTGAACCTTTTTTAAATTCCAATCTTTCCTTAATCTTCCAAGTTCAACACTCGAGTCAAATCTTTCCTAGGTCTCAAGTCTTTGTTAAGTCTAGGTTTCCTAAAACCAAGCTTTCCAAAATCAATTCTTTTAAAATCTTCCAATCAAAGTTCAATCTCTCAATCTTCCAATCCAAATTCCAACTCAATTTCTCTTTCCAATCAAAATCTTTTATTTTTTATCGGACTCGTGTTCGAACTACGACTAACCTGATTCCTCAAAAAGGATACGTAGGCAACCCTCATGAGTGCGATCACAACTTCTTCCAAATATCCAATTCTACAATCTTCTTCAAGTTTTCAATTACATAATCTATTTTTTCTAATTTCAAATTTATATTTCCAAATCTCTATTTTCAATTTTTAAAACTTTTCAATTTCAAATGTATCTTATCAAATTTCTTTTTAAATCAAATCAATTTCTTTCTAAATCTATTTTCCAACTTTCTTTTCTTGCACTTGCATGTCATGCATCATGTCTTTTTAAACATTCTTTTCTAAAGTAAATAGGATTGGACATTTGTTAGTTGAAGACTCTCATAGGTGAATCTAGGGTGAATAGACATGTAGGTACCACAAGGGCGGGGTAGGGTGATAGTTTAGTACGTCTTCCTTACACGTAACCAATCTCCGAACCTAGGATCACTGTTTTCGAAAGACCAAAATGAAGTTAGTTTTCTAAAAAGGGCTTAAATATTTTTCAAAGGTTGCTAAACAACCTGTTTTCTTAAAAACTCTCTCTTGAGGTAGTATTTCCAAAATCGTTTTCGAAAACCCTAAGTGTAGTCTTCGGATTATGCTTAGTTTTTAGGTGACCTAACTCACCTTAACCAAGTTAGGTGGCGACTCCGAATTGTATTCCAAAAGCCCTTTATTCAAATTAATTTTCAATTCAAATCTAGTCGCACTCATTCTTTTAGGAGGATGAGTTTTAACGAGAGAGTACAATATTTTTCCCGCTTATGTGTGTATTCCTCAAGTGTGAAAAATCTAGATGCGACACTAACTCACCTTAATCAAGTTAGGTGGCGACTCCAAATCTTTTTCAAAAACTATTTTATCAAAATCAATTTCTAATTTAAGCCTAGTCGCACTCATTCTTCTAGGAGGATGAGTTCTAATGAGAGAACACTGTGTTTTTCTCACTTGTCATTTTTGAGTGTGAAAAATCGGGGCACGACATGTGGTGAAGCCTAAACCTTATATGTTCACAGCCCTACTTGCATTTAGCATATCATATTTATGCATCTCCTTAAAATCGTTTTCTAAACTTGTTTTTAAAACTTACATCAAAATCTTTTACAAAACTTGCATTAAAATCTTCTTCTTCCAAACTTGTTTTCAAAATCACAACCTTAAGATGATTCTAGCCACTCTATGGTTAGGGTTGTTTTAGGAAAGTGTTACATAAGTTTTGGGTGTAAACCCTAAAATCGATTTTGTAAAAATCACAATCCTACGGTGATTCTAGCCATTCCATGGTTAGGGTCACTTTAGGAAAGTGTTATATTTTATGAGACCAATATGGTTTATATTTTTAAATCTTTGTTATTTTCAAAATCACAATCCCAGAATGGTTCTAATCTTCTTGTGGTTAGAGTCGTTTTAGGAAAGTGAGATATTTTTAGAGACTTGTAGAAACCCATATTCCATTCCCCTTTTCAATTCTCTTTCCAAAATTTTTTTCCAATCTACTTCCTAAAATGCTTTAAAAAATCTCCTTCCTAAAAACTTTCTTTTCAAAAGTTCCGCTTTCTAGAACTTCTTTCAAACTACCAAAAACTCTCTTCAAAAGTTCTACTTTCTAAAAACACTCTTCAAGTTTCCCTCCTAGAAACTCCCTTTAAAAGATTTACTTTCCAAAATCTCTTCTTTTTTTTTTTTAAGCCAAAGTCAAGCCCTAGAGCCAATGATTAGGAAACCCTTATTTTCACTTTTCTTTTCCACATCCAATTATCACTTTCCAAAATTCTATTTTCTACATCAAACTCTTAGGTTTCCTAAACCTTTATTTTTCATGTCAAATCATATTTTCTAAATCCAAGTTTTTCAAATATCATCCTTTCCAATTCCATGTCAAATCTAGTCTTCCAACTTAGGAAACCAAATCCCATCCTCCGTTTTTGGAAATAAAATCAAATCATCTCTTTTGGAAATAGAAATCAAATCTTTCTTAATTCATTCCTTTTCTAATTCTAAACTTTCCTAATGTTAAATATTTCCAAATTTCAACTTTCTAAATTTCAAACTTTTCGATCTTTCTAAATTCAATCCTTTCCTAATTTCTAAGCTTTCCAAATCTTTCTTAAATCAAACTTTCCAAATTCCAACTCTTTCTTAGATTGAAATCTTACAAAAACCAAAACTTTCCTAATTTCAAAATTTTCTAAATTCAAAACTTTCCTAATTTAGCATTTTCTTAAAATGAAACTTTCTTAAGTTCAAACTTTCCCAATTCTAAAGTTTTCCATTGTCCAATCTTTCCTAGACCCTAAATCATTCCAAGTCAAGTGTTTTTTTTAATTAAATCAATCTCTTTTCAAATCTTTCTTGAATCCAACTTTCCTAATTTGAACATTTCCTAATTCGGACCTTTCCTATATCCAACTTTCTAAAATCGAAATTTTCAAATCTAAATTTTCTCCCAATTTAACTACATGTTCCAATTTTAGGTAATCTAAGCCCTTGGATCTTTAAACCCTAGGAGGCCTAAAACTTAGTTCACTCCCAACCCTAAAGTTAGGAAGTTTCAACTCTTTTCTAAACCAAGATGGGTTATCGATTTCAAACTTCAAAATGTTTTTAAAACGCAACTCTATCTTTCCAAATCTAGTCCGAGTTCTCTTTCAAAAATCAAAACCCCTTTTTCTAGTCTAACCGTAAGTCTAGGTTCAATTTCAAATCAAATCTCGATTTTAAATCTTCTATTCCAAGTTCAATTTCAATTCTTCTATTCCTTTTTCAAATCAAATTCTTCTTCTAATCAAATCCTTTCAAGTCAAAGTTTTCAAAAACCTCAAAATGCATATTTTCAATCGAAATCTTGTCCGAACTACGATTGACTTGATTCTCAAAAAAGGGATACGTAAGCAACCCTCATGGGTGTAGTCATAACTTTTCTTAAGTTTCAAATTCCATAACTATTTTCAAACTTCCAATTTCATGATCTATTTCAAGTTTCAAATTTCAAAATCTATTTTCAAATCTCTATTTTTAATTTCTAAAATCTTCTTTCCAATTTCAAATCAAGTCTTCTTTTCAAATGTCTTGTCAAAATCAAATCTTCTTGTCAAGTCTATTTTCAAAATCAAGTTTTAATTCTTGCACTTGCGTGTCATGCATCATGTCAAATTTCTTTCTAAAGTTTTCTTCTAAAGTGCATAGTTTTGGACATTTATTAATCAAAGACTCAAATGAGTGAATCTAGGGTGAATAGACATGTAGGTACTGCAAGGGCGAGGTAGGGTAATGATCTTAGGATATCTTCCCTACACGTAACCAACCTCCGAACTTGGAATCACTGTTTTCAAATACCAAAATGGAGTTTTTTTAAAAAGAGTTTACATATTTCCAAAGGTTGCCAAACAACCTATTTTCTAAAAACCCTCTCTTGAGGAAGTTTTTAAAATCTTTTCAAAAACCCTTAGTGTAATCCTTGGATTGTGCTTAATTTTATGTGACCTAACTCACCTTAATCAAGTTAGGTGGTAACTCCAAACCTTTTTCAAAAGCCCTTATTCAAATCAAACTTAGTCACGCTCATTCTTTTAGGAGGATGAGTTCTAATGAGAGAGTACTGTATTTTTTCCACTTGCGCATATTTTTATAGTCAGTATTTTTATAACAATCATGAGTCATTAATTGTTTTATATAGTCAGTATAAAACAAGAGCCGTGCTAATGTATTAGTGGAAAGAGTTAAGTGGTCTAAGTGGAATCCGACATATCAAATAAGACATGGTCATGTTCAATACTTACGCTCGATGTGTTTTGCCCTCTTATGGGTCCTAGGTTCCTTCGAGTTAGCAACCACCTCGCTATTATCACAATAAAGTGTAATAGGTGATTGTATTAAAGGTAACTCTCCTAAATCCAACAGAAAGTTCCTGAGTTAAATGGCCTCCTTGGCTACCTTAGAGGCTACGACATTCGGCCTCAATAGTGGAATCAACAACACATGATTGCTTGAGACTCCTCCAACTAATGGCTTCACCTCCTAGAGTAAACACATTTCCTAAGGTCGATTTTTGGAATCCTTAACTTATTGAAAATCTGAGTCTGTGTACCTAATGGGTACTAGACCATCTGCCTGGTAAACCAACATATAATCTTTAGTCCTTTTTAGGTACTTGATTAAAATTTTTACTACAGTCCAGTGTTCCAGCCCTAAGTTTGATTGATATCTACTCACTATGCCTACGACAAAGCAGATACCAGGTTTAGTACAAAACATAGCATACATAAGGCTTTCCACTACTGATGTATATGGAACTGCCTTCATGTTCTCTACCTCATTCAGTGTCTTAGGACACTGATTCTTGATTAGAGAGATTTCATGTCTAAAAGGTAGAACCCTTTCTTGGAATCTTCCATGCTAAAATGGGCAAGAATTGTATCGATATAAATAGTTTGTGATAAGCCCATCATTCTATGCTTGCAATAGGGCAATAGCTTGATTCTAAGAATGTGATCGGTTTCTCCCGAGTCCTTCATATCGAACTGTTCAGATGACCATACCTTAACTGAAGATAACACCCCCATATCGTTTCTGATGATCAAGATATCATCCACATACAGCACTAAGAACACCACCAAGTTTCCACTATATTTCTTATACACACACAACTCATCAATGCATTGATCAAAACCATAAGATTTAATGGCTTGGTCAAAACGAGTGCTCTAAGACCTAGATGCTTTAAGTCCACAAATGAACTTCTTAAGCTTGCACACCATATGCTCTTGGCCTTTTACTACAAAATCATCTGGCAGCATCATATAGATGCACTCATCAAGACTTCTATTAAGGAAAGTTGTCTTAACATCCATTTGCCAAATTTCATAATCGAAATGAGCCGCAATGCGTAAGAGAATCTGGATAGACTTTAGCATGGCTATTAGTGAACAAGTTTCCTCATAGTGGATCCCCTATTTCTGAGTAGAGTCTATAAACTCTATCTCTGATTTCATAGTCTTTGTCCAAAATTCTGCGTCTTTATCTTGAAGTGTTTCATTATAGTTCACTGGTTCGTTATGCAGTTCATTAGGGATCTTGTCATAAGACTCTTCCAAGAATGTATACCGATCAGGTTGGCATGTAACCCTCCTACTACGGTGAGGCATGACCTTTGTCTGTGTATTGTGAGTGAATTGCTTCTGTTTCTAATACCAATGTGTTAATGGTATTAGCACACTGTGTTTCGGTATCAGCCTAAGTCAAAACATTCCTCCCACTATAACGAGGTAATGGGATGTCAATGACGGTCTTGTGGTGCTTCTTCTTGTACTCAAGATAATAAAGAAGTATGTTTTGGTCTATCTCCTTTCAACTTTTCTAGAATAATCTTATTTTTGGATTTGTGTTTCATTACATATTACTCTTATAAAAATCAGGAGTTAGTGCTAATAATGATCTTCTGATCCTTAGGACAATAAAATAAACCACATTTGTTCCTCTAGGGTGCCCAATAAAGAAATAGACATCTGTTCTCGATTTCAACTTATTTGCTTTTCCTTTCAGCATGTGGACTAGACTACCCCATAGTTGAATATTTCGTAGACTAGGCTTACACCCATTCCACAATTTTGTGGGAGTAATACGTACTGACTTAGATGGTATCAAGTTTAGAATGTATGCTACTGTTTCAAGTGCATGGCTCAAAATGAATTAGGAAAATCTGAATAACTCAACATAGATTTGACCATGTCCATAACAGTTCTGTTCTTTTTTTTTGCTATACCATTCTGTTGTGGCATACCTGGTGCAGACAACTAGGAAAAAATTCCCTCATCTGATAAGTAATCCATAAATTCTCCCAAGAGGTACTCACCACTACAATTACATCGTAATGTCTTGATACATTTACCATAACGCTTTGTCGTTTCTGCCTTAAACACTCTGAATTTCTCAAAACATTCATACTTACAATTCATCAAATAAATATACCCATATCTTGAGTAATCATCAATGAAAGAAACAAAATACTCAAAGACACCTCTAGTTTGGATTTTCATGAGGCCACACAAATCAGAGTGAATCAATTCTAATACATTTTTTGACTTGTTGCCTTTGGCCAAAATGAGCCGCTTTGTCATCTTATCCTCTAAGGAGGATTTATAGACTGGTAGTGCCTCCACTTCCAATGAACCTAAGCCTATCCTTAACTAGTCTAGAAATTCATCTCAGATTAATATGACCTAGGCGTAGGTGTCAAAGATAGGTTTGGTTAAGTTTAGAAGGTTACTTTCTCTTACATGTGGTGTATTAGTGTTATTCAGTTCATTTAGTTACAGTGTAGGAGAGATATGTTTAATAATATAAAGACTATCCATCAATATACCAAAACAAATAAAATGTTTATTTAACCTAATAACAACTGAGTTACTAAAATAAATGGAATATCCATTATCAACTAATCTAAAAATTGAAATCAAATTCCTTCTAATGGAAGGTACATAAAGAGTCTTTTAATACTAAAATCCTATCTCTACAAAAAAAGAAAAAAAAATACAAATATCTCCTACTGTAACTGGTGACACTCTCGTGCCATCTCCCTTAAAGATGTAAGTCTCTCCATTACTAAGCTGGTGGGTTTGCTGAAAGTTCCGTAAAGAATTGCATATATGATTAGTGGCTTTCGTATCTACACACTAGGTACCGGTAGATAAGACATCTAAATATGTTTTAACTACTAGTGAATGAGATTTACCTTTATTATTCTATTTGGCTATATAAATCGAACATTACAACTTCTAGTGCCCTGACTGCTTACAGGTGAAGCTCTTGCCCTTAGGCTTTTTCACTTCTCCTTGAGGCCCATGAGGTGCTTGAGGAACTGCATTTTGTTTCTGAACCTTTTTTGGCTTCTTTTTTTCTTTCGGTTTAAAATTAGAATCTTTTTTAACAACTAGAGCAACAAGTGGCTTCCTGATGAGGCCCTCAGTTGCTTAAAGTTCTTTAAGAACCTCTGTCATTGAATAAGAAAGCTTATTCATGTTGTAGTTCAGGCAGAACTGCTTAAAGAAATCAGGCAACAACTGAAGAATGATATCAACTTGGGTTTCCCCGTCGATTTTTGCTCCAAGGATCTCTAGCTCATTCAAAAGACTCATCATCTTCAGAACATGATCCCTTAGTAAGGTCCCTTCAACCCTAATCGTGTTCATCAAGTCTCTCTCGGCAACTAGCCCAGCAGCCGATTCTGATCCACAAACATTTCTTTGATGCTCGTCATCATGTCATAGGTAGTGGGCATAGCATAATGCTCATGTTATAGAACATTCGACATAGATGCCAAAATGTAACATTGCGACATCTTATCAGCCTTTGTCCACTTCCGGTAAGCCTAGGTTTCTTCATTAGTTAACCCCTCACCAGGTTGATATGGACAGACCTCTGTGAGCACAAACTTGTACTCTTCCGCAGTCAGCACAATATCCAAATTCTTTTTCTAATCAATATAATTTGTTCAAATTAGTTTGTTTTATTTGAGAATAACAACAAGTGGATTAAAAGACATTTTAATCCTGAGAATCACATATTATAAAAAAATATAATAAGCAATAATAAACTAAGAATTCAATTATTAAAATATGGTTCCCTTTACTAATATTTGAAAAGAATCTACTAGTAGCCTAGTATATCGTAAATAGCATGCTTTGATGGGAGGTCATCTACTATTCAAAATTTATCTAGACAGGTCAAGACCTATTAACTTTAGTATCTATGCAAGTAACTATGCCAAACAAAATTAAATAGTTGACTTAGCTTTAGTCCTATAAGCAATAGCAGTAACTCAAATGGTGAGAATACTACTATTTATAACTAAGTCTATACCATCACTTAATTCTAGACTTATTGTCCCGTAACGAGTTACTCAAATAGAGAGTTGACCCAATACTAACAACTACTAGAGTTTATACTTAGTGAGTCCGCAACTTATTCCATCTAACGGGGAGGTTGGTACTAAAACCAACACATAGAATAAATTACTTCATTTATAAACTAGTGATGGAGACCATGTGATTTAAACGTAACAAATTCCCTCACCCACTTAAATATTTAATACATGAGGGATATCATATGTTTAATTTTAATAAATATAATATTCTAAAATTTGTGGCTTATATATGTGCAACAAATAAAATTTTAAATTTTCTTAATTTAGAAAAAAGTATTTAAATTAAAACATGGGATTTAATTTTACTCTCTAGTTACACATTTATAAACCAAAAATTAAAATTTTAAATTTATATAATTAAATCACAACTTAAAGGTTGTTTATCTATTATCTATGTCCTCCCATGCTAGTAATATAGCAACAAGAACACAAAAAATAATATTCATAGACAAACAAGACAAATAAGATATAATCAAGATTTTCGCTATTATGGTCAAGTAGTAACTCCAAAGTGATAAAGTGTCTAGTCGCACCATGACACCACCAAGAGTTCTTGTTTGCCATTTTGCTGAAGGGGATTGACCTGCTCGGTCAGGTTGCGGGACCTCGGGGTTAGCGCTCCTGAAACCTAAATGAAA
This sequence comes from Euryodendron excelsum, assembly GCA_033060915.1. Lineage (NCBI taxonomy): Eukaryota > Viridiplantae > Streptophyta > Magnoliopsida > Ericales > Pentaphylacaceae > Euryodendron > Euryodendron excelsum. The sequence continues at coordinate 37,094,451 of CM065389.1, forward strand.
TACCGCATCACGTTTTTAGGATTTTTCCTCACGTCTTTAGGGTTTTCCAGTTTTTTACCCCTTTTCTTACACCGCTACTGTTCCTCCATCTTCTTCGATTAGAGTAGATCGTATTCTCCATAATAATGGAGTTACAGAATATAAGAAATCAAAATCTCCAAAATAGTGAAGTTCCCATGCTTTGTAAAAATTAATTGTTACATCTGATTTTATGCCTCCTCTAAATCAGAGTTCACAATCTAAAAATCATGTAAATACACAATCACATAACATACATTCATATGTCCATGATAATTAGGCGAAACGCTGCAAAACAGAGGTTAACACGGGCCCACATTATACTTTTGGATGAATGCACATCTATATATAGGGATGGAAAATGAATGCATTCCCCGGGATTGTCCCAGGGTCCTTGTTCAGTCACAAATGTTAATCTCCAAAATCAGCAGTCCTTTGAACTTTTGTCCCTCTCTCGGGATTATTGGGGATTGCAAAATTTTTCACTACTTGGCTAGTGCATACGTATAATACCAAAATTTTTTATTAGATTAGCAAAAACTAGTATACATGATTAGAATGATACTTTTGAGACCTCTCTGGTTTGATCCCAAATACTAAAAGGTATGATCTTCGAAAACCTTCTGCTCTGATCTCAAACAGCAAGCAATAGCAACAACAACAAGCATGACTCAACCACTTGAACTCAACCTTTGACTTTTGTTGCATCCCTTATACACTTCTTACTCTAGAGAAAGTGGGCTCGCAGCTGCTAGAGTTTCTTTCTCTCACAAAAATGTATATCTCTCAATTATGAGTAAGTGTAACCTTAGCTACTCTTAGAGTGCGTATATATAAAGGCTACAATAGGGACCACAAGATTAATAGGACTAGGGTTTCCTTTGCAAATAAGGATTCCTAATCCAACCAAGATTAATCCCTATTTATGTAAATTATAATTGCACTCCCTATCATACTAGGAATTATATTTTGAGCTCTATATTATTAAATGCATTTTTATCTCCCAATGTTAAGTTTATAGATACCCATCTATTAAATTAAATTTAATAGACTTATTTAATTCGTTGAGACTTTCCACTTAACTTATTTGATATGTTGGATTCATAACCTACCTTTAGGGTTTGACATAATAAAATCTTATAAGCTTCCGTAAGAGGGTATCATCAATCCCTATACTAGGATATGGATTCCATCAATAATTAATATTCATTATACACGTAATGTTATTATCTAATTTACTGAGTTTATTGACTCACAAAAAATCTCACTCTTCTGTGAATTGAAACAATAAACACTACATGCACTTGTCTATTTATTATATTAAGATCAAGAGCATAAACACTCATAATAATCATGAGTTATTAATTGTTTTATATAGTCAATATAAAAATAATTACCTCAACATGGTGATGTTCAATACACACAAAGTGTACTAGTGCAAGGAGTTAGAATTATACAATTCCCCATAGTTAAGATAGACCTATTAAAACCTTGTGCTATAGTCCTACTGATGGTGTGTGTCCAGTTCCATCTAAAGCTGTGAACGATAAGCTTATATTCCATAAGAACTGATGATCTGATCTTCTGTGTGTACGCCATACTCTACACAACAAATCATGTACTATATAGAATAAGAGACACACATGCATAATCATTAAATAAATAATGAAAAGCAAACATTGCTCACACGGATTCTCATTAAATTGGAATAATTAATTTATTAGTAAATATTAAAGCCATTGCACAAAACTTGTCTTTAGTATATATCCCTAATAGAGACTTGCCCTTCTAATTTCACCATTTTCTTGTCAAGATGTGATAGCACTTGCTCCACTCTTAGAGATTTTAACCCTTTGTCTCATTTGCCCTTTCTCTCTTTCCTAAAAGGAATCTATTTTTCTCCTATTTTTTTACTCTTCTTCTAGAACTCTTCTTCGAATTGCTGGACCCCTTTGTGGTTTAAATCGATGTCGCGTCCAGATTTTTCGCACTCGAGGAATACTCACATAAGCGGAAAAAATACTATACTCTCTCGTTAGAACTCACCCTCTCAGAAGAATGAGTGTGACTAGGTTTAAATTGAAAATAGATTTGAATAAAGGGCTTTTAGAAAAGATTTGGAGTCGCCATCTAACTTGATTAAGGTGAGTTAGGTCACCTAAAAACTAAGAATAGTCGGAAGACTACACTTAGAGTTTTTGGAAAACGATTTTGAAAATATCACCTCGAGAGAGAATTTTTAAGAAAAAACAAGTTATTTGGCAACCTTTGGAAAACATTTAGCCCTTTTTTTGAAAATAACTCCGTTTTGGTTTATGAAAACAGTGATTCTAGGTTCGGAGGTTGGTTACGTGTACGGAAGACGTACTAAGCCATCACCCTACCCCGCCCTTTCGGTACCTACATGCCAATCTACCCTAGATTCACCTATGAGAGTCTTCAACTAACCAATGTTCAATCCTATCCACTTTGAAAAACAATGTTTGAAAAGAAACTAACATGATGCATGATATTCAACTGCGAGAAAAGAGAATTGAAAAATAGATTTGGAAAGAAATTGATTTGATTTGAAAAAGAAGAAATAGAAGTTTGAATTTGGAAGGAAGATTTTGGAAATTGAAATTGAATATTGGAAATAGAAATTTGGAAAGATTTTGTGGAAATAGAAACTTGGAAAATGATTGTGGAATTTGAGATTTGAAAAATGTGGACTTGGAAGATTTGGAAGGATTGGATTTAGGAAATGTTCGAATTAGGAAAGGTTCAAATTAGGAAAATGTCATTTTAGGAAAGATTTCAAAATAGGGAAGTTTTCGAATTAGGAAAGTTTCAACTTAAGAAAGTTTCAATTTAGGAAAGTTTTGAATTAAGAAAGCTTCGACTTAGGAAAGTTTCAACTTAGGGAAGTTTTGAATTAAAAAAGTATGATGTTAAGAAAGTTTCATTTCTAGAAAGTTTCGTTTTAGGAAAGTTTCAATTTAGGAAAGTGTTCGAAATGGGAAAGTTTTCATTTTAGGAATGGTTTTGAAATTAGGAAGTTTTGAAAGTTGAAAAGTTTAGAATTTAGAAAGATTTGGGTTTAGAAAGATTTAACTTAAGAAAGTTTTGAATTTAGAAAGCTTTGAATTTGGAAAGATTTGAAATGTAAAAAGTTTAAGATTTGGAAAGTTTTAGAGTTTTAGAAGATCTTGAGATTAGGAAAGGTTTGAGTTTAGGAAAGGTTTGACAACTCAGATTTGGAAAGTTAAGATTTGGAAAGTGATAGAGTTAGTAAAGGGTCGAATTAGAAAAGATTTGGAAGCTTAATGTTTAAAGAAAGATTTGAAAGTTTTAGGAAACTTATGGTTTAGGAAGGTAGGAAATTAGGAGAGAGTTGAATTAGGAAAGATTTAGATTTTGAGTTTTAAAATTTAAGAAAGATTTTTATGTTCAAGTTTTAGAAGCTTAAGATTTAGGAAAGTAGAAGATTAGGAAGGAGTTGAATTAGGAAAGATTTAGACTAGGAAGGGTTAAGATTCCTATTTATTAAAACAAGGGATTGGATTTTGTTTCCAAAAGAGAAGGTTTGATTTTATTTCCAAAAACGGAGGATTGGATCTAGTTTCCTAAATGGGAAGATTGGATTTGGTTTCCTAAAGGGAAGATTGGATTTGACAAGGATTTGGAAAAGAAAGTTTTTAGAAACCCTAGATTTGGAAGTGTATAGTTTTGACGTAGAAAATAGGTTTTGGAAACATAATTTTGACGTAGAAAATGGGAGGTTTTGGAAACCTAGGTTTCAAGGCAAGTTTGACAATCATGTTTTTGGGAAGGTAAATTAGGGTTTCCTAATTTTTGACTCTAGGGTTTAACTTAGGCTCTAAGGAAAGAGATTTTGGAAAGTTGGCTTTTTGAAAAAAGGAATTTTTGGAAAGAAATCCTAAAAAGGAGTTTTTAGAAAGTGAATTTTGAAAAGAGAGTTTTAGGAAAGACATCTTAGTGAGAAGTTTTTGGAAAGCTTGTTTTGAAAAGAATGTTAGGAAGGAAGTTTTTGGAAAGTAAAACTTTGAGCGAGTTTTTGGAAAGAGTTTTTCTAGGAAGGAGACCTAGGGAACGTTTTTAGAAAGTGAATTTTGGGGAGAGTATTTTGGAAAGGAGTTGAAAAAGGGAGTTTTGAAAAAATAGATTTTGGAGGGAGTTTTTAGAAAACCATTTTGAAAAGGAGAGTTTTAGGAAAGTATGTTGAAAAAGAGATTTTTAGGAAGAGAGACTTTTGAAAAGAGAGTTTTTAGAAGGTACAAAAATGTCTCACTTTCCTAAAGCGATTCTAACCATAAGAAGGCTAGAACCACTTTAGGAAAGTGGTTTTGAAAATAAGAAAGGTTTGAAAATATGGACCATGAAAGTCACTTCAAATGTAACACTTTCCTAAAGCAATCCTAGCCATGAAAAGGCTAGAATCACCCTAGGGTTGTGATTTTGAAAACATGTTTTGAAAAAGGAGATTTTGACACAATTTTGAAAACAAGTTTAATGCAAGCTTTGAAAACGAGTTTGAAAACGATTTTTGGAAGATGCAAGATCATGATATGCACAATGCAAATTTGGGGTTGTGAACATACAAGGTTAAGGCTTCACCACATAATCAAGACGGCCGAATCCACGTGGTCTCCGATTAGACTAAAAGAAAGCCCCTACACGGTGACCTTCTAATAGTCCAATCCTACACATGGACCGGGAATCCTCTTGTTTCAAGTAGGCAAAGAAAGGGGGGGAAAGAGATGGGGGGATTAAAATAGAGAAAACCCAAGTGGGTTAGGAGAGAGAAGAGATAGGGGGGAAGTGCATAAATTTAAAGAGAAAGCTTACCGTATGTCTTGGTTATTTTGCTTGGCTTTGCGCGTCTTGCTTTCCTTCGGTCTTCGCTTCACTTCAGTCTTGATCTTCGAGGGCTTGTCTTTGATCTTCAAATCTTCGTTGTTGTAGCAATCCAAGTGTTCAATGGAGGGTTGGAGGCTAGTGTATAAGTGTATAGGGGTGTGTATAAGGGTATAGGAGGTTAGGGTTTGTGTATGGTGGCAAAGGCTTGAAAAACCTTAAGAAGCTAAGGTTTTAGAAGGCTACGAGCTCTGTGTATCAAAAATTAGAGTTTTTAGACTGAGTTTGTGGACCTTCTTCACGCTGGAGGAGGCTCTGTATTTATAGTGGTGGGATAGGCCTAGTGCCTGTTGCAGTGGCGCTAGGGCAAAATTCCTTTTAGAGCCACTAAGAGTGGCGCCAGGCCATTTCTTAGCTTGGCGCCACTACTAGTGGCACCAGCCAGTTAGGAAAATTTGTTAAGTCGGCAAGCAACGTATCTTGGGAAGACTTGGGCGCCTGTACTAGTGACTACCATGCAATTTTTAGCTTGGCTTCGCTAGGAGTAACTTCGGAAAGTCCGGGAATGATTTGAAGAGGCCGGGAATGGCCCGGAAGGTCGAAAAGGGACAGGGACCCTTAGAATAGAATCCTGGAAGTAATGGACTTGAAAAAGGATGACAAGATTTGTCGGAAGGGTTGACCGTGCCGTTACGGGCAAAACGGTCAACTAGATTGGAAAGCTGCCGGGACGAACTCAGAATGTCTCGAAAGAAGACTCGAGATTTAGAAACATTATTTAGAATGTTCCCAAAGGCTACAGGTTTGATACCTAGAGCCGGTGTGGTCGGAAAATGTGATCGGCCCACCAGGGGCAAAACGGTCATTTTACCCTAGGTTTACCGGAACTGACTCGGAATGATCCGGAAAGATAACAGAAAGTTGAGAATACTATAAAAAGCAATCTCAGGAGGTTACCAGTTTGATACCTTGAGTCGGCATGGCTAGAAATAGTGACCGGCCCTCTAGGGGCAAAACGGCCATTTCGTACCGGGTTTGCCAGAACTGATTCGGAATGATCTGGAAAGGTAAAGGAAGGTTGGGAATACTATAAGAATTATTCTTGGGAGGTTACCAATTTGATACCCAGAGCCGGTGTGGTTCCCGGGGCATTCGAATGCCTAAGGGCAAAATGGTCATCTTGATCGAAAAGTCTCGGAATTGGCCCGAAATTGACTAGAAGGTATCTAATCATGTCGGATTGCCTTTAAGACAATCTTGGAAGGTTAGACTTACCATTCTGAGGATTCAAATGTGTTCTCGAGAAATGTGCCGAAAATGGCCCTAGGGGCAGTTTGGTTATTTTTCATCAAAGTGGGCTAGCAAGCACTAGTGTTGACCTGGGTTTTGAGTGTTTCCGCCACTCTGATGGCAGTCGCGTGATATAGGGGTTTGTTGGCAATTCCCTATATCGACCTATTTGTGAGTATTTCCGCTACTCTGACGGTTGTGATGTTTGCGAGTATTTCCACTACTCTGACGGTTCGCGATCATTCCCGAGACTGCTAGATCTCGAGAAGCTGCTAAAGGGACTTAGCGCCTAAGAATCAACTTTCTCGAAAGGCATGCCTAAACGGACATTTCTGCGTTGGCGGGCTAGCAGGCGCCAAAGGTGGACTGTTTTACCATCTAGGGAACTTGGGGTCTCGTCTCGGTCGACAGGTTTAAAGGGATTTACTGTTTCGAAGAGATTTTCTTCAAAAAATGCGTCGGACCGTCTCAAGGAATAAATTGTCTCGAGAGAGGGATTGGAATTGGAATTGGAATTGGAAAAGGGACTTACCATCTTCAGAAAGACGTGCCTGATTCAGAATTGGAAAGGAGACTTACCGTATTTGGAAAGACGTGCCTAATTTGGAATTGGAAAGAGGACTTACCGTTCCAAAGAAATTTTCTTCAGAAAACACGCCAGACCGTCTCGAGGAATCAACTGTCTTGAGAGTGGGATTGGAATTGGAATTGGAATTGAAAAGGGGACTTACTGTCTTCGGAAAGACATGCCTGATTTGGAATTAGAAAGGGAACTTACTGTCTTCTGAAAGATGTGCCTGATTTGGAATTGGAAAGGGGACTTATCGTCTTCGGAAAGATGTGCCTGATTTGGAATTGGAAAGGGGACTTATCGTCTTCGAAAAGACGTGCCTGTTGTAAGTAGAATGAAAGATGCCCCCAGGGGCATTTTGGTCATTTTGCATCTATTTGGGCCCGGTAGGGCCCGCGAAGCTATGAATTGACGGGATTAGACTTAGAAAGTTAATTTGGATTAAAATATGCCCCTAATGACTTGAACACAAGTCTGGACGGAGTGGAGACCATCGAGCGGTAAAAAATGGGGTGCTTGCAGCTGCCCCTCTTTTTCTGTCTTTGCTTGTCGAAGACAGAAAATGATAAAGTAAGAGCCCCATGTTGACCGTGAGGCGGTTGGAGGGACGGACATTAGGAATTTCTCGATAACGGGGGTCGAAAAATGGATGTTGGGCCCAAAAGGCCTTCGAAAATGAATTTTGGCGGGAAATAGGGCAAAGCTGCCCAGAATTGGAAACTGGCACCACTAGCAGTGGCGCCTTTGGCAGAAGAAGCTTGGTGCCTCTGCTAGTGGCGCCAAGCTTGAGAACAAAACCAGAAAATTTTCTAGTTTGAATAGTTGCGGCCTTTTGGAGAGCTTTCGCAAATCTGAGAAACATTGCGAGGAAGCTGACTTGGACATTGAAGGAGCACTTTTTGGATACCACGGGTGATTGCCGGAAGGAGACCACGCGCCAGAAAAGTCGCCGGAAGAGAAGATTTCGCTGGAGAACCCCAAAAAGTAAGTTTTCACATTTTTGTTGATTTTGATGTGTAGAATTTCGTTTGAATCATATGTACAGTGAAAATTGATATTTTGATATGTTTTGAACATTATAGTGATATTATTTTTGCATTTTGGTGCTTGTTTGATTGAATTTGAGTGATTTTATGTGAGTATGTGAAGGGAGTTTTCTGCAGGAATAGGGGATTTGTTCCTACAGGCTTAGGCATTGGGTTTTCTGGCTAGATTTTTGTGCAATGTGCCTTAGCAAAATGTGTTTATCATCAGTATGAAGTTTCGTAATTTTTTGAAAACTCTGTGAATTTTTGATTTTCTGAAAAATAGGAAAATACTTAGAACATTTAGGAAAATGAGAAAACTCAAGAAATTGATGAAATTCCTTAGAGTTTAAAATTTGAAAAATGTAGGAATATTTTTGAAAAACATTTGAAATGATTTTGAGGAATTTTAAGGCATTTTTGAAAGCCATTGATTTATTGAAAAAATAAAACAAGTGTTTTGAAAAATTCAAAAAATTGAAAAGTGTGCACGGGTGCTGATGTTATGTGATTGTGATAATGTGGAGTGCTAGTTTTGTGTTTTGTGTTGATGTTATAGGTGTTGTAGGCGCCATTTTCAAATGAAATTCTACCGAAATTTTTAGAAATTAGGAAAAGAGTCAGAAAAGGTTTAGAAATAAAATCTTTTTGAAAGGAAAAAGATAGAAAACCCTTGAGATTTGACTTGAAAGGAGGAAAATCGAAAGGGTAGGAAATTTATTTTGACTTATCATTTGAAAATCTTTTTTTTATTATTATATGTTTTTGTGTTAGTTGTATATTTTATTTTACTTTATTATGTTATTATTTACTTGCATGTGCGGTACATTACCACCTCTTACCTTGACTTACCTTTTCAGGATGGCAGATGCGGGTGACGATGGTTCTGAGAGGAGACGCCGCTTGGGGAAGGTGGCTCGGACAGATTCCACCAGCGGTTCTAGTCGGTCTAGGGGTAGTCGACGGTCTATTGGGCAGGCAACATCTAGTCAGAGTGGTCGGAGGAGTAGGCCACCTGTTGACCCTTTTCCTCCGTTTGAGCAGGCCTTTGTAAAGGAGATCGGTGGAGAGGAGGAGATACCGGGTCTGGGCGACCAGGTCACTGGCTATGGGAGAGCCTCCTCCAAGCACAGGCAAACGGATGCTGACTTAGGAGATCTGCAGGTACCGGATGTTCCACCACTTGGGGATTTGGCTTATCACCCCAGTGTATACTCCAGATAGCATCTGCCCCTTTCGCGGGTACATATAGCTTTCAGAGGGGCCGTTCATCAGGTCTTTCTGACTATGCAGTGGGCTGCCCCGTCATATCGCGCCTTCTTGGTGGAGATCATATTCGGCGCCTTCATGGGATTACAGGCTAATCGCCTGAACCGGCATTTGGTACTAGCACTTGTTGAGAGGTGGTTCGGGAAGACCGGGACCTTCCATTTTGTTGGTTTTGAGTTAGGCCCCACTCCCTTGGACTGGGCGATCATCACAGGGCTTTCCTTTGTCGGCTAGCGAATCACCCTACAGTCAATCAGTAGGGAACATGCCTGTTTGCTGTTGGACTTGCCTCCTCCTGAGCATTCTGCCTTCCCAGTTTCTTGGATCAGTCATGATGACCGTACCTTTGCTACTGAGCCATCGCCTGCCAGGCAGGATATTATGAGACGGCGACTTGTTTTGTACATCATTTTTAGCTGCTTTTGCAACAACAACAAGTCACTCGTGCCATATCGGTTGGTGAGTATAGTAGCTGATCTTAGAGCTTTATCTGAGCTGGACTAGGGGTCCTTCTCCTTTGGTTGCTTCCTTCGGTCGATGCGGGTTCGGACTTCTTCCCGTTAGGGCAGCATGACTAGTTTCTGGCCTTTTTTCATCTGGTGGAGCTATGAGTACCTTCCTGTTCGTCGCCCTGTAGTTGTTGAGGATGACCTTTATCCTCGTGCTTTGAGGTAGGCTCGTGACCAGGTAGCCCAGCGGTCGAAGATTACTGATTTTGTGACGCTCCAGGCTAACCTGGAGCTGATTGAGGCGAGGGATGTGACTTGGCGGCCCTTCATTGGATCAGTTCATTATGAGACAGTTCGATACTTGGTCCCATTGTCCCCGTCAAGAGCTACTTTTCTCAGTGATGACACTTGGGAGTCCTATCTCGGATAGCGACATTGGCGACAGTTTCATGAGGAGTTCCGGTCAGTAGGAGCTCCACCAGAGTACATGTTTGGAGCCTTGGTGGCAGGAGTGCCTATCCCCTATTAGGAGCGTCAGCCGGGTGCCGAGTTCTTGCTTCCCCCAGACACAGATTACACTGCACACTTTGGGGCTCACTCGGTCGGTGCCTTCACCGGTTTGAGGTAGTAGTCGGCAGGTACGCTGTTGGCCAGGAGGTGGTTGACTTGTGGCACTGTGCCGGAGGATATGTGCCCCAAGCTGAGTTTATTGCTGTGAGAGACTAGAGAGATCAGTATCAGATGGAGCGGGATCAGTACCAGGTCCAGGTAGCTTCCTTGATGGCTCGGTTATCTCAGTTGGGCGGCGCCCGGGGGGGGGGGGGTATGTTGTTCTTTCTTTGCTTCTTCTTGCTCTGGTGTTGTTTAGTTCTTTTTTTTTTTTATGTAGCTAATTTTGGTTCTATCTTCCCTGCCGGATGGTGGTGCTTCAAGTAGTTATCCGTCTCCTCCGATGCTGGGTTTCGGGGATTTCGATCCAGATGACATTGACTTTGACATGTGACAGATGCCCCTAATGGAGATTCTGATCTTCCTTTGCGCCTATTCCTGAGATATATTTATGTTAGATAGTTTTATTTTGTAAGCTTTGTACAAAGATGGATATTTATGGTATCTAGATGCATGGATAGACATATACATTTATGATCTTTACAACTTGGCATATGATCAGATGCAGGTGGATGATGTTAGATATCTATTGATGTTGATGTTGGTGACTTATTTATTTATTTATTTTTACATGGATTTATACCTTATGTGTACAGAGCTCATGCTGATTGTTCCTTTTTTTTTTTTAAACGTATGCACATGTTGAAAACTCATTAATAGAATGACATGGGGTGCTATTGAACTTGTAGTCTTTGGAATGGTAACTTCTTCCCTTTCGAGGGTCTAACCTCTCCTCTGGCTCAATCCTACCTTGATTGGATGATAGCACTTCACACCTTCCTCAACCTTCTGATCACCTCCGACTCTCTATTTCAGCGTTAGTGTATGGGGTTACTGGGCTAAAACTCTCGACTCTTAGGGTTTTAGCCACAGCTTACCTGACCTTTGGTAGAGCGATAAGTGGCCAGTCCTTTCAATCCGAGGAGACTTTGTTTAGGACCGTAATGTAGGCTAGGTTATGGGGTTTGCGAAACAACAAGATATATAGGCCCAAATTCGATGTTGTTTTCAGCAGGGTTTAGATTCACACCGTCCTTGACCATTTTCTCAGTAAGGCTAGCATCCTTCTTAGCTTCGACAGCGCGTTCAACTCATTTAGACCAAGCAATCCATTTTCAATTAGAGTGGACTTTAGTATGGTTGTTATGTAGGCTATGGTTTTGGGGTTTTGCAAGAAATGATAAAAGCTCAATCTTATTGTTTCTAATGGGTTTCTTTGCAACCTAGGATCACCTTTGAATTTCCTTCCTGCTTTTGCTACATACTTTTCAGGGTGAAAATGACTCTTCTCTTTCACCCTTTCTATATGCTTTTATGAGATAAACATGACTTTATTTTCTTCTTACTATGGCACAATCATGGTTTTCTTCAGGCCTTTCCTTAAAGGATTTTTTTTTTTTTCGGCCTCTTGCCATTGGGCAACTCTTTTCCTTCGCTTTGTCCTTTTTATTTCTTTTTTCTTTTCATGGAACGAACAATTCTTTGACCCTTTTTTTCCTTAGATCTTTTCCTTGGCAATTCAATCTACCCAATATGGGCGGTGATCCTTAGGTTGGGGTTTTGTTAAGAAAAGATATACGGCTCAATGGGTTTGGCAAAGGGTTGCTTTTGATCATATGGAAAATGAAATGAAGGCCTCTCTTCACTTTGAATTAGATTGCTTGATCTATAGAGCTTTCGGCACTATCCTAGCATAATAAAGATGAATACCATTTCTAGCGTTCTCAACTATTGTTTGCCCCAGTATGGGGAGGACAGTCTTGGATCGGGGTTGACAAAGAAGATTTTCGCTTGTTGCGAGGCTCTAGGGGTTAAGCGAAGGGAATATATGCACATTTGTTTATTTATTTTATTCTTTTATTTATATGTGGGGAATTGAAAGATGGCTCTTCTTCATTTTGATAAACTGACCACACATCGCTTAGCTTCAGTGTTTTGTAAGTGTCGCCTTCGAGTAGTATCCTCACTCATCCTTATCCTCTCTCTCTCTCTGGAAAGCTGATCATTTGGTGAGTAGTTAGCTCATGCTATCATCCCCTCAAGTCAAATCATTCCATGAGAGAGACTATGCCCCTTTGCATAAGAAGTGGCTATCATTCCCAAGAGACATATAAAATAACAGTAGTGAATAAAAAGACTATCATTCGATTATTATTATCATTTTTATGGAAAGCATAGAGTTCTTGAGCAAAAATGATATGTAAACATCAATTTAAAGACAGGAAGTAAAAGGGATAGAAAGAAAGTGGGTGTAAACACCCTTCTCTTGTACGCTTTTGAAGGGAGTCCTGTTTTAGTAAGGCCTCGGACAATGCCCACATCCTCGATGTTCCATTCGCAACTTGAATCCTCGGCCAAGGCAAGATAGGCAACGGCTTCTCCTAGAGCTCCGAAGATGTTGACGTTGTTGGTGCAGTTGTCAATCTCCTTCTTGTTCTCTGCAGTGGGTTCTTTTGTAAACAGGGCGACTAGTTCTCCTCCTTCTAACTCGAACGGTTCTGTCCGTGCTTTTGGCTTCTCTAACCTCCAGCTCATTTCTTTATAGTCGTACTCAATTGCGGGCCAAGGGTTCTCTAGCAAGTGATGTTCCGCTGCGGCATACTTTGGATGCAGAAACTCAGCGCCCCATCTATCAACAGCCGTGTTCTCCGCAATCTCATCTTTTGGGAATATTGGCTCCTCAATGGGCCAGTCAGAAGCATCTGTCACCTCACCCGGGTTATAGAAATAAATCGAGCACAATGGGAGATCCTCCTCGCAATCATCTTCTTCATCGGCCTCCCAATCATTCTCATAACCTTCAGCTCCGAGCTCGTCGAATTCTCCCTCGCCTTCCATTTATACTAATATCATGTTGACGGTGTGATCCAGCAGAGGGCTAGTGGTTACATTGGGGGTTGGAGCAGGTTTTACCGGCTGCAAATCAATGGTCTTATTGTTGATCAAGTCTTGGATTTTGTGCTTGAGAGCGAAGTAGCTTTCGGTGTCGTGCCCCTGGCCACTTGAATGGTATTTACATGTAAGAGCGACATTAGAGGTTGGGGGCAGAGGGCTTGGCAACGAGCGAGCAGGTATAGGCTTCAGGATGTTGTTCTTCAGAAGGCTATGGTAAGCCTCGGTTTGGGTGCAGGCTAAGGTGTCGAAGGTACGAATGCGTTGAGCAGGTCTATTAAAGTTGGGCTGTGCCCTAACGGGACCATAGTTAGGGGTTGGAATAGGCATGGTCAACGTGGGTAAGGGCAGGACAGGGTGTGACTGTAGTGGTGGATGGTATTGGGGTGGTTGGCCGGGCAAAATGGCAGATACTTCGCTTTCCTTTTTCGTTGTTCCCCTTGTGGTAGCCACTCTCTTGGCTATGTTGGCAGTACTTTCTCCAGTTTTGGCATAGGGGTCCGTAATCCTCCTTGTCTTGAGACCGTTTTTTATCATCTCCCCTTGCATGATCAGTTTAGAGAAGTTTTTTCCCACACTTGTGCAGAGCTTCTCATAGAATATACCTTAAAAAGTATGTACGAACAGTTGTACATACTCCTTCTCTTCCAGTGGGGGATTAACTTGTACAGCGGCCTCCCTCTATCTTAGGGCATATCCCTTAAAGCTTTCCTTCTCTCTCTTGCTCATCGTCATCAAGGACCATCAATCGGAAGTGAGGTCGATGTTGTGACGGTATTGGGCTTTGAATGCATTGACCAGCTCAATCCAAGTTGTGATCTTCCTTAAGTCCAAACGAGCAAACCATTGTAGAGCAAACCCCGTAAGACTGTGTTGGAATAGCTGCACGAGGAGCTTCGGATCGTTACCATGTCCACTTAACGCTCCAGCATAGAGACGAAGATGTGCAACGGGGTTACCGGTGTCGTCGTACTTTTGGAAGTCGGGCATTTTGAACTTGGCAGGTCTCGGGTGGTCAGGGAAGAAACAGAGCTCATCGTAGGAAGTGAACCCGTAAGCATCGTGGCCATAGAGACTTCGTAGCGAATCCTCTAACCCTTGGATTTTTAGACTGAGAGGGTCTAGGGGGACCTTTTTTGCGGCAGGTGAAAGCAATATAGTCTCCTCTTCTTTAGTGTTGGCCCCTTTGGCATCTTCCTTATTCCTCTTAGCATTGTTAGACCGAAGCACTATCCTTGGGTTAATGGGTTCAGGGTCCTTGGATGAAGTCATAGATCATGATGGGACTACAGCAGCATCCTTCATAACCATAGTTTGAATAAGCTTGAGCATCTCATCCATCTTGGTTCTCATTTCATTGACTTCTTCCCGAGAGACTTGAGAGGATTCTTCAGGGTTAGTAGCCATCAGTGATGCTCTTTGCCGGGTGATAATGGGATCCCTAGGTGGATGTTCCCCCTTCTTGGGAGCAATATTGACTCAGTGCAAGGTGACTTCTGTAAATAAAAAGGAAGAAAGAAAAAGACAAAAAACACAAGTCGCAAGTCAGTCTCGGGTTTTTAAAGAGCTCTATGCAGTGTATGCCCTAGGGTGCCCCTCTTTAGGAGGGAAACTAATCATGATGTATGGGCCCACTTTTGGAGATAGGGGATTTGCCCCTGTATGCAGATAACTTACCGTCAAGTAGGAACCTTCAGCCATCCATGCATTCATTCATAAAAGTCAAGAAGTACATTGAATTTTAGGTTTAAGATACAAAGGAATTGAAATACATTTTAATAGGGGGAACATTTTCCTTTGGACTTCCGCCTACCTAGTTTTACAAAGGAAAAACCTAAACTACTCTTGAGTCTTCAGATTCGCCTTCGCTGGATTTGATGTCGAGGAGGTCGCTGAGAGACCTTGTTGATCGATTGCCCCTTGTCTTCTTGGCAACCCTATCTCTGTGAGTGTAGAGGGATTGGGGCCCCTCTTATGGAATGAATTGGGATGCATGCAATGAGTTCTTAGGGTTATATGAGAACCCTTAGGGTTTAGATAGGTTTAATGTAAGGGAGAGTGACTTTGGTGTCACTCTCAATGGGTGGATCATATGCATGAAAATGTAGTGACATGAGTTGTTTGGAACTCTGGTTTTGACATGGAATATTGAATGCATGAATATGAATATACAAAGAGTATAAGGAAAGAGAATACAATTGAAGTACATATGCATGTATGAGTAGTTAGACGGGCATTATAACAGTAGAATAAAGTCATTATAACAACAGGAATAAGCAGGTATAAATGAAAGTAAGAGCAGTCGCCCTTTCCTTCATGGGTTTGGAAAACAGTGTGCTTGTCTTAAATCCGGCAGAGGTTCGGCTATACAAGGTATCTATATGAGCATGAGGTTGGGGTTGACTAATGCGTTCTAAAAAGGCTCGATCCCCAGATCTCCAAACCTAGGCCCACTCCCCGAGGTGGTGCCATGATCGGTTGGTGATTCGAGTAGGGGAACCATCAGGAGGCCGTAGGCGAAGAAACTGACACAATATCTTGCACACAACCAATGTACTGTTCCCCCTTTCTAACTAGAAAGGATATATTCGGGTAATAATGCAAGTATGCATAATGCAAGTGCACGTGCAGTGTGTGTAATTTTTGAGAGCGGAGGAAAGGGCCCAATAACTCCCATTCATCCTGTTCATCACATTCAATGCATGACAGTTAATAAAATTTAAACAAAAAGTGCACCTACAAAACAGAAGATGCAAGAGTTAATATGTGGATGACAAACATAATACAAGATAATATGAATAATTGCATGTTTTTTGAAAATAACTTTGAAAATTTGATTTTGAAAATTTAAAGTGAATAAGATTGAGCAAGTTAATTGAAGACTCTACAAGGGTAAAGGGTGAAGAGACATGACTATGGCCTAAGTGTCCCTAGCGGAGTCGCCAGCTGTCGGGCCCAGATTTTTCGCACTTGAGGAATACTCACACAAGCGGGAAAAATGCTGTACTCTTTCGTTAGAACTCACCCTCCCAGAAAAATGAGTGCGACTAGGTTTGAATTGAAAATAGATTTGAATTAAGGGCTTTTAGAAAAGATTTGGAGTTGCCACCTAACTTGATTAAGGTGAGTTAGGTTACCTAAAAACTAAGAATAATTGGAAGACTACACTTAGGGTTTTTGGAAAACGATTTTGAAAATATCACCTTGAGAGAGGGTTTTTAAGAAAAAACAGGTTGTTTGGCAACCATTAGAAAACATTTAGCCCTTTTTTTGAAAATAACTCCGTTTTGGTCTATGAAAACAGTGAATCTAGGTTCGGAGGTTGATTACGTCTAGGGAAGATGCACTAAGCCATCACCCTACCCCACCCTTTCAGTACCTACATGTCAATCTACCCTAGATTCACCTACGAGAGTCTTCAACTAACCAATGTTCAATCCTATCCACTTTGAAAAACAATGTTTGAAAAGAAACTAGCATGATGCATGATATGCAAGTGCGAGAAAAGAGAATTGAAAAATAGATTTGGAAAGAAATTGATTTGATTTAAAAAGGAAGAAATAGAAGTTTGAATTTGGAAGGAAGATTTTGAAAATTGAAATTGAAGATTGGAAATAGAAATTTGGAATTGGAAGTTTGAAAATAGATTGGAGATTTAGAAAGATTTTGTGCAAATAGAAACTTGAAAAATGATTGTGGAATTTGAGATTTGAAAAATGTGGAGACCGCACCCATAAGGGTTGCCTACGTATCCTTTTGGAGGAATCAGGTCAGTCGTAGTTCGGATTAGAGTCTGATAGAAAATAGAAGAGTTGATTTGGAAAAGAGTTGGAGTTGGAATTCGAATTGAAATTGGAAAGGAAGGAAATTTGGACTTTGATTGGAAGATAGAGGTTTAGGAAACCTAGACTTAGGAAAGAGAAGGGACTTAGGAAAGATTTGACTCGAATGTTGCACTTGGAAGATTTGGAAGGATTGGATTTAGGAAATGTTCAAATTAGGAAACTGTCATTTTAGGAAAGATTTCGAAATAGGGAAGTTTTCAAATTAGGAAAGTTTCAACTTAAGAAAGTTTCAATTTAGGAAAGTTTTGATTTAAGAAAGCTTCGACTTAGGAAAGTTTCAACTTAGGAAAGTTTTGAATTAAGAAAGTATAATGTTAAGAAAGTTTCATTTTTGGAAAGTTTCGTTTTAGGAAAGTTTCAATTTACGAAAGTGTTCGAATTGGGAAAGTTTTCATTTTAGGAACGGTTTTGAAATTAGGAAGTTTTGAAAGTTGAAAAGTTTAGAATTTAGAAAGATTTAACTTAAGAAAGTTTTGAATTTAGAAAGCTTTGAATTTGGAAAGATTTGAAATGTAAAAAGTTTAAGATGTGGAAAGTTTTAGAGTTTTAGAAGATCTTGAGATTAGGAAAGGTTAGAGTTTAGGAAAGGTTTGAAAACTTAGATTTGGAAAATGGATAGAGTTAGGAAAGGGTCGAATTAGGAAAGATTTGGAAGCTTAATGTTTTAGGAAAGCTTTGAAAGTTTTAGGAAACTTATGGTTTAGGAAGGTAGAAAATTAGGAGAGAGTTGAATTAGGAAAGATTTAGATTTTGAGTTTTAAAATTTAAGAAAGATTTTTACGTTCAAGTTTTGGAAACTTAAGATTTAGGAAAGTAGAAGATTAGGAAGGAGTTGAATTAGGAAAGATTTAGACTAGGAAGGGTTAAGATTCCTATTTCCTAAAACAAGGGATTGGATTTTGTTTCTAAAAGAGAAGGTTTGATTTTATTTCCAAAAACGGAGGATTGGATCTAGTTTCCTAAATGGGGAGATTGGATTTGGTTTCCTAAAGGGAAGATTGGATTTGACAAGGATTTGGAAAAGGAAGTTTTTAGAAACCCTAGATTTGGAAGTGTATAGTTTTGATGTAGAAAATAGGTTTTGGAAACATTGTTTTGACGTAGAAAACGGGAGGTTTTGGAAACCTAAGTTTTAAGGCAAGTTTGAAAATCATGTTTTTGGGAAAGTAAATTAGGGTTTCCTAATTGTTGACTCTCGGGTTTAACTTAGGCTCTAAGGAAAGAGATTTTGGAAAGTGGGCTTTTTGGAAAAAGGGATTTTTGGAAAGAAATCCTAAAAAGGAGTTTTTAGAAAGTGAATTTTGAAAAGAGAGTTTTTGGAAAGACATCTTAGTGAGGAGTTTTTGGAAAGCTTGTTTTGAAAAGAATGTTAGGAAGGAAGTTTTTGGAAAATAAAACTTTGAGCGAGTTTTTGGAAAGAGTTTTTGGAAAAAGCCTTTCTAGGAAGGAGACCTAGGAAACGTTTTTAGAAAGTGGATTTTAGGGAGAGTATTTTGGAAAGGAGTTGAAAAAGGGAGTTTTGAAAAAATAGATTTTGGAGGGAGTTTTTAGAAAACCATTTTGAAAAGGAGAGTTTTAGGAAAGTATGTTGAAAAAGAGATTTTTAGGAAGAGAGACTTTTGAAAAGAGAGTTTTTAGAAGGTACAAAAATGTCTCACTTTCCTAAAGCGATTCTAACCATAAGAAGGCTATAACCACTTTAGGAAAGTGGTTTTGAAAATAACCAAGGTATGAAAATATGGACCATAAAAGTCACTTCAAATGTAACACTTTCCTAAAGTATTCCTAGCCATGGAAAGGCTAGAATTACCCTAGGGTTGTGATTTTGAAAACATATTTTGAAAAAGGAGATTTTGACGCAATTTTGAAAACAAGTTTAATGCAAGCTTTGAAAACGATTTTTGGAAGATGCAAGATCATGATATGCACAATGTAAATTTGGGGTCGTGAACATACAAGGTTAAGGCTTCACCACATAATCAAGGGGGCCGAACCCACGTGGTCTCCGGTTAGATTAAAAGAAAGCCACCGACATGGTGATCCTCCAATAGTCCAATCCTACACATGGACCGGTGTAAGCATCCCATTTTTGACCGCTCGGTAGTCTTCACTTCGTCCAGACTTGTGTTCAAGTCAATGTGGGCATATTTCGAGTCAAATCAACTCTCAAAGTCCAAATCCTGTCTATTCATTGCTTTGCGGGCCCACCGGGCCCAAATAGAAGCAAAATGACCAAAATGCCCTTAGGGACACTATCCTTTCCAATTCCAATCCCTCTCTCGATACAGTTGATTCCTTCAGACGGTGAATCTACTCCATTCAGGTGCGTCTTTTCGAAGACAATAAGACCCCTTTCCAATTCCAATCCCTCTCTCGAGACAGTTGATTTCTCGAGACGGTAAATCTACTCTAATCAGGCACATCTTTCCGAAGACGATAAGTCCCCTTTCCAATTCCAATTCCAATCCCTCTCTCAAGAAAATTTATTCCTCAAGACGGTCCAGCGCGTTTTTTTGAAGAAAATCTCTTCGAAACGGTAAGTCCCTTTAAACCTGTAGACCGGAACGAGACCCCAAGTCCCCTAGATGGTAGAACGGTCCACCTTTGGTGCTTGCTAGCCTGCCGATGCAGAAATGTTCGTTTAGGCATGCCTTTCGAGAAAGTTGATTCTCAAGAGCTAAGTCCCTTTAGCAGCTTCCCGAGATCAGGCAGTCTCGAGAATGATCGCGAACTGTCAGAGTAGCTGAAATACTCGCAAACATCGCAACCATCAGAGTAGCAGAAATACTCGCAAACAGGTCGATATAGGGAATTGCCAACAAACCCCTGTATCATGCGACCGCCGTCAGAGTGGCAGAAGCACTCAAAACCCAGGTCAACAACAGTGCCTGCTAGCCCACTTCTGTAAAAAATGACTAAACTGTCCCTAGGGCCATTTTTTGGCATGTTTCTTGAGAACACATCTGGATCCTCAGAACGGTAGGTCCAGCCTTCCAAGATTGTCTTAAAGGCAATCCGGCATGGTTAGGTACCTTCTAGTTAGTTTCGGGCCAATTCTGAGACTTTTCGGTCAAGATGACCATTTTGCCCCTAGGCATTCGAATGCCCCGGGAACCACACCAGCTCTGGGTATCAAACCGGTAACCTCCCGAGAATACTTCTTATAGTATTCCCAACCTTCCTTTACCTTTCTGGATCATTCCGAGTCAGTTCCGGCAAACCTGGTGCGAAATGACCGTTTTGCCCCTAGAGGGCCGGTCGCTATTTCTAGCCACGCCGGCTTTGGGTATCAAACCGGTAACCTCTTGAGATTGCTTTTTATAGTATTCTCAACTTTCTGTTATCTTTCTGGATCATTCCGAGTCAGTTTCGGCAAACCTGGTGCAGAATGACCGTTTTGCTCCTGGAAGGCCGGTCGCCTTCTCCGATCACACCGACTCTGGGTATCAAACCGGCAACCTTTGGGAACATTCTAAATAATGTTTCCAAATCTCGAGTCTTTTTTCGGGACATTCCAAGTCCGTCCCGGCAGCTTTCCAACCCGATTGACCATTTTGCCCCTAACGGCCCGATCAATCCTTCCGACACATTGTATCCTCATCTTTCAAGTCAAATATCTCCGGAACACTATTCTAAGTGTTCCTGCCCTTTTCCGGCTCTTCCGAGCCAATCTCGGTCACTTAAATCCTTCCCAAACTTTCCGGAGTCACTCATAGTGAAGTCAGACTAAAAATTGCATGGTAGTCACTAGTACAGGCACCCAAATCTAGTCAAAGATATGTTGCTTGCTGACCTTAAAACTTTCCTAATTGGCTGGCGCCACTAGCAGTGGCGCTAAGCTAAGAAATGACCTGGCGCAACTCCTAGTGGCGTCAAGAGGAATTTTGCCCTGGCGCCACTGCAACAGGCGCCAGGTCTATCCCACCTCTATAAATACAGAGCCTCTTCCAGCGTGAAAGAGGTCTAAAAACTCAATCTGAAAACCCTAATTTTCAATACACAGAGCTCGTACACTTCCTAAACCCTAGCTTCCTTACGTTTTCCAAACCCTAGCCACCATACATAAACCCTAGCCTCCTATACACTCATACACACCCCTATACACTTATACACTAGCCTCCAACCCTCCATTGAAGACTTGGATTGCTGCAACTACGAAGATTCGAAGACCAAGACAAAGCTCTCAAAGACTGAAGTGAAGACCGAAGAAAAAGCAAGAAAGCAAGGCGCGCAAAGCTAAGCAAAATAAAGAAGACACAAGGTAGGCTTCTTATTTAAATTTCCACACTTCCCCCTCTCTCTTCTCTCTTCTAACCCACTTGTGTTTTCTCTATTTTAATCTCCCATCTCTTTCCCCCCCCCCTCCCCCTCCCCCTCCCCTTTCATTGCATGCTTGAAACAAGGGGACTCCTGGTCCATATGTAGGATTAGACTATTGGAGGGTCACCATGTCGGGGGCTTTCCTTTAGGCTAACTGGAGACCACGTGGGTTCGGCCCCCTTGATTATGTGGTGAAGCCATAACCTTGTATGTTCACGACCCTAAATTTGCATTGTGCATATCATGATCTTGCATCTTTCAAAATTCATTTTCAAACTAGTTTTTAAAGTTTGCATTAAACTTGTTTTCAAAATTGCATCAAAATCTCCTTTTTCAAAACTTGTTTTCAAAATCACAATCCTAGGGTGATTCTAGCTTTTCCATGGCTAGGATTGCTTTAGGAAAGTGTTACATTTAAAAGTGACTTTCATGGTCCATATTTTCAAACCTTTGTTATTTTCAAAACCACTTTCCTAAAGTGGTTCTAGCTTTCTTATGGTTAGAATCGCTTTAGGAAAGTGCGACATTTTTATACCTTCTAAAAACTCTCTTTTCAAAAGTCTCTCCTTCTAAAAATCTCTTTTTCAACATACTTTCCTAAGACTCTCCTTTCCAAAGTTGTTTTCAAAAACTCTCTCCAAAAATCTATTTTTCAAAACTCCCTTTTTCAACTTCTTTCCAAAATCCTCTCCCCAAAATTCACTTTCTAAAAATGCTTCCTAAAAATCTTTCCAAAAACTCTCTCCAACAATCTTCTACCAAAAATCTTTTAAAAACTCTCTTCCCAAAATCTTTCTTCTAGAAACTCCCCTCTAGAATTTTCCTTCTAAAAACTTGTTTCCAAAAACACACTTTCCAAAAACTCCTTTTTTTAAAAAATCTCTT
Organism: Euryodendron excelsum; assembly: GCA_033060915.1. Lineage (NCBI taxonomy): Eukaryota > Viridiplantae > Streptophyta > Magnoliopsida > Ericales > Pentaphylacaceae > Euryodendron > Euryodendron excelsum. The sequence goes on from CM065389.1 coordinate 37,116,541, forward strand.
TCCAAAAACTCTATCTTCAAATTCACTTTCCAAAAAAAACTCCTCTCTAAGACTCCCTTTTAAAAATCTTCGTTTCTAAAAGCGCACTTTCTAAAAATCCCTTTTCTTGATGCCCAAGTCAAGCCCTAGAACTCACGATTAGGAGACCCTAATTTTCTTTCCAAAAACATGGTTTTCAAACTTGCCTTAAAACCTAGGTTTCCAAAACCTCTTGTTTTCTACATCAAAATTATACATATTTCCAAAACCTATTTTTTACGTCAAAATTATAGTCTTCCAAATCTAGGGTTTCTAGAAACTTCATTTTCCAAATCCTTGTCAAATCAAATCTTCCCTCTAGAAAACCAAATCCAATCTTTCCATTTAGGAAACTAGATCCTATCCTCCGTTTTTGGAAACAAAATCAAATCTTCTCTTTTAAAAACAAAATCCAATCTCTTGTTTTAGGAAATAGGAATCTTAACCCTTCCTAATCTAAATCTTTACTAATTCACCTCTTTCCTAATCCTCTATTTTCCTAAATCTTAAGTTTCCAAAATTGAACACAAAAATCTTTTCTAAATTTTAAAACTCAACTTCCACATCTTTCCCAATTCAACGCTTTCCTAACTCTACCCCTTTTCAAATCTTTGCTTTCTAAATCCAAGTTTTCAAATCTTTCCTAATCTCAAGATTTTCTAAAACTAAAACTCTAAAACTTTCTAAATTTCAAATCTTTTTAAATCCAAAGCTTTCTAAATTCAAAACTTTCTTAAGTTGAATCTTCCTAAACTTCTAACCTTTCTAAATTCTAAACTTTCCTAAACTTCAAATCTTTCCCAATCTAAAACCTTTCTAAATTCAAAACTTTCTTAATTCAAAACTTTCTTAAGTTGAAACTTTCTTAATTCAAACCTTTTCTAAATCTTTCCTAATTTGAAATCTTTCTAAAATTCTAAGCTTTCCAAATTCAAAACTTTCTTAACTTGAAACTCTCCAAATTCTAAACCTTGATAGCTCATCCAGTTGAGTGGCACTTTTCCCGGGATTGGTCAACCTCTCACAGGGTGGCCCTAGCTTTGCTCTTCTTAAGATTCTTGGTATTCTTCTTGAGGGAATGACTGAGTTGACTGTCAATTACATGTATTGGTTGCTAGGATTCGTGAGGGGCGCTCATATGCTCCTATAGTTGTGGAGGAGACCTTTGTGAGCTTTACTAGACTCTATCAGGGGGCCAACGCACATTTTCGGGGGTGTTCTTCACTACTTTAGCTTTGGGCAATCAGACACTTATTTGTTACTCATCTTTTTCAGCATACATGGTATCCCAAGTCAGAAGTCATTCAATTAGGGAGGTCGAGGGTGGGTCACTGTCCCATTCTCTGTTTCTTGTCGGCCATGGAAATCTGAGCTTTCTAAGGTGTGTGCTGGTACTGGGGATGTCTGAGGGGTGGCTTTAGCTCCTTTTTGCATTTTACCTTGTTCCCTGTTCCTTATTAGAGAGACAGAGAAAGGCATAAAATTACTTTTTGTACTAAAGTCGTTTACTTGTGCCCATTCTAAAAAAATGCACTGGTAAATGCATGTTATACCCTTCTTTTTTTTTTTATTTTTTATGATTACACATGGGATTAAATGCATGATCTATTTTTTATGAATACATAGGTTTATATAAGAATTGCATTGAATGCATGACCTACTTCCTTACGAATGAACAGGTTCATACAGGAATGCAGTTGAATGCATGAATAGATACAAACTTTACCGGAATCTAGATGGATGTACATGTTATACATGTCATGGATGCATCATTACTACACCTATATAAACTCTTTACAAAGAAAACCCCAGGATTGCCCCTTGGGCCTATACTCTCAGGATTCTGTTCTTTTTCAGGATTCTACCCCATTTAGTTTTGTCTCATTCTCATCGGGGTGTGATAGCATTACTCCATTCTCCAGGGATCTTGACCTTTTGGTTTGCTATCCTATCCCTACTTTCTACAGGGTTACTGTTTGAGGTTTTTCTGAGCCCACTTAGGTTTCTCTCTCAGATCTCCAAAATGCCACCATGGCTCGAGCAACAACTCGCATACCCTTTGCAAAGCGATAAACAGCTAAGCCCTCAATCCGAGAAGACTTCTTTTAGGACCATAATGTAGGCTGGGTTTAGGGGTCGTAAGAAACGAAGAGATAATTAGGCTCAAAGATCTTCTTTTAGTGGGTTGTGTAAACCAAAGCCATCTGAGCACACTTTGGAGCATGAGATTGTCCCTACATTCCTCCCTAGTTCTCCTTTCTCATCCTACTTGTCTTGGCATTGTTCAGGCTTATTTGGACTAAGCAATTTTCTTTGATCAGAGAGGATTTTAATTTGGACCGTAACGTAGGCTAGGTTAAGGGGTTTATGAATGAAAAGGGTAGAAAGGCTCAAACATTATCACTTGTGGGGTTTTAAAAGACCAATGATCACCTTTGGTAACTTAACTTCCATTCACTGCTTTCTTCTTTCCTTCATAATCTTGTTATTCTTTTAGATTGTTTTTCTGCCTTCTAATTTTGGATCCTTTTCATCAAGAAATTTATTGCTAAGTCGACTTTTAGAGATGCCAACTTTTCATTTATATTTTGGGATGACAGTATCTTCTTTTGAAGATCCCTATGAACACAATATCTTCTTTACTAGTGATGCCACAACTTCTTGAAGACCGCCATTTTCATCGTTGCTCATTATATCTTCTTGGAAATCCCCGCTTTCATCAGTGCTCATTATATCTTCTCAGAAATCACGCTTTTCATCATTGCTCATTAGCTCCTACTTATGACTTTTGCCTTAACCAAGTATGGGCAGTGATCATCTGGTCGGTTTTCTTGAGGAAAGTTACCGGCTCAAGTGGGCTTTACAAAGGGATTTGTTTGTGTATGGTAGAAGAAATGAGGGTCTTTCATCACTTCAAATTAAATTTCTTAGTCCATAAAGCCTTATACAAAATTTAGACAATGTTCGGAAAAAATGGTGTGTTTATGCCGAATCAACTACTCTGTGCTTAACCCCAGTGTGGGGGATGGTTATAGGTTTGGGGATATCTGAAAAGAGATCACTGACGGCTCTAGTGGGCTAAGCAAAGGATAGTGTTTATTTGGGATAAATAGAACAATGGCTCCTCATCATTTTGAGTACTCGGCTGCTCATCGCTTAGCCAGGATATCACGCAAGTGTCGCCTCTTTAATGAACTCCACACTATCTCCTTCCTATCTCTCATTCTTTCTTTGTCTCTCTAAGGTTTTAACCCCCCTTTGAATGGGTTGCCCATGCTATCCTATCCTTTAAGTCGAGTCATTACTAAATGGGAAAGAATTCTTAAACGTAAAAATCGTCCACAAGAGTATGAGACAAAGGGGATAAACCGAAAACTTTATCTTTTTCTTTTCAAATCATGAATGCATGGCATGTGTGTTTATTTAAATAAGATATGCAAGAAAATAGACAAACAAAAAGGAAACAGATGAATTTTATGAAACCTCCCTTTTCTTGTGGGTCTCTTAGTGAGAACCCCTAGCAGGGTTTTGAAATTGTCAGCTTCTTTGGCATTTCACGCTCCGGGTGTATCGCCAAACGATGGAGGCCGGATTGACATATATTCTGCAGTTTTTAGCATGCATTTGGAAGTTAGGAGATTCTTTTGTAGTAATGCATGGGTCTGACAGAACTTTGCAAATGACGAAGCCCTTTTCTGCAGGCATGGTGATCGTCGCGGCATGGTGTGGAGGTAATGTCTTGTTGATGGATGATTAGTTCTTCTTACTCCTTGATGTAGGTTCAACCTCTTCTAACAACTAGGCTCATTCTTCGATGAGTTTGAACTTGGTGGGGTACTAGAGGGATTCCATGAATTCAGTTGTGCTCTCTGACCTGAAGAAAGAAAAGAAAAACAAAATGTGGTCAGCATATGGAGTTGGAGGTTTTATGCGATGCGTGTCCTATGAAGGTCCCTTCCTTGAAGGAATCTAGGCATGATGCTGAGTCCATTTTGGAGGCAGGGTTTTGCCCCTATTATGCAATACAATACCTTTTTGATGTGGGCTGGTTAATGTTTCCTTATTTGGGGAATCCCGCCTCCATGGACTGAGAGAGATTTGGGCCTCTCTCGAGATATGGTTCTATGCATGCCATGAATCCTTAGGGTATAAGAATCCGTAGGAGTTTTGGTAGGTTCGATTAACATGAGATTGGATTGCTCCCTTCTCTCTACGGTTGATTAGATGCATGGGAATAAAATGACTTGAGTTTCTTAGAACTCTTGTCTCTGAATGGATATAGATGCATGAACATAGTAAAAGTGAACATGTGAGTAGTATGATAACAATAAATGAATGGTTTAGAAAAACCCCCTTCTTGTCTTGCTTCTGTTTTCAGTTCTCTTAGCACTTGGAGATGAGGAGGGGGAGGATAGAAGACAAGAAACAAATGGGAAGTCAGTGCCTCTATTTGAAAATTTTTATGCAATGCATGTCCTAGGGGTGCCCCTGCTTAAGAGGGAGATTAAGCATGATGTATTGGCTCACTTTTGGAGATAGGGGATTTGCCCTTGTATACAGATACCTTACCGTCAAGTGGGAACCATCAGCCATCCAAGCATTCATTCGCAAAAGTAAAGAAGTACATTAAATTTTGGGTTTAAGAAACAAAAGAATTGAAATACATTTCAACAGGGGGAAAGGGGAACATTTTCCTTTGGAATTCCAACTATCTAGTTTTACAAAAGAAAAACCTAAACTACTCTTGAGTCTTCGGATTCGCCTTCTTTGGATTTGATGTCGAGGAGGTCGCTGAGAGACCTTGCTGATTGGTTGCCCCTTGTCTTTATGGCAATCCTATCTCCGTGAGCATAGATGGATTGGAGCCCCTCTTATGAGATGACTTAAAATGCATGCAATGATTCCTTAGGGTTACATGGGAACCCTTAGGGTTTAGGGTAGGTTTAATGCAAGGGACAGTGATCTTGGTGTCACTCTCTATGGGTTGATCATACGCATGAGAATGCAGTGACTTGAGTTACTTGGAACTCTTGTCCTGACATGGGATATTGAATGCATGAACATGGATATGCAAAGAGTATAAGGAGAGAAAATACAGTTGAAGTAAACATGCATGCATGAGCCGTTAGACAGTGTCATTATAATAGTATGAATACAGTCATTATAACAACAAGAATAAGCGGATATAACTTAAAGTAAGAGTAGTCACTCTTTCCTCCATGGTTTTGAAAATGGTGCTCGTGTCTAAAATTTGGTAGAGGTTCGGCTATGCATGGTGTCTATATGAGCATGAGGTTGAGGGTTGACTAATGCGTCCTAAAAAGGCTCAGTCCCCAAATCTTCAAACCTAAGCCCACTTCCCGAGGTGGTGCCATGATCGGTTGGTGATCCGAGCGAGGGAAGCATTAAGAGGCCGTAGGCGAAGAAACTGACACAACATCTTGCCCACAACCAATATACCGTTCCCCCTTTCTAACTAGAAAGGACATATCAGGGTAATATGCAAGTATGCAGAATGCAGGTGCACATGCAGTGTGTGTGTGATTTTTGAAAGCAGAGGAAAGAGCCCAACAACTCCCATTCATCTTATTCATCACATTCATGCATAGTAGTTAATAAAATTTAAACAAAATGTGTACCTACAAAACAAAGCTGCAAGAGTTAATAATGTGGATGGCAAACATAATATAAGATAATATGAATAAATGCATGTTTCTTGAAAATAACTTTGAAAATTTGATTTTGAAAATTTAAAGTGAATAAGATTGAACCAAGTTAATTGAAGACTCTACATGGGTGAAGGATAAAGAGACATGACTACAGCCTAACCCTCTAAGTATCCCCAGTGGAGTCGCCAGCTGTCACGCCCACATTTTTCGCACTCGAGGAATACACACAAAAGTAGAAAAAATACTGTACTCTCTCGTTAGAACTCACCCTCCTAGAAGAATGAGTGCGACTAGGTTTGAATTGAAAATAGATTTGAATATAGAGCTTTTAGAAAAGATTTGGAGTCGCTATCTAACTTGATTAAGGTGAGTTAGGTCACCTAAAAACTTAGAATAATCCGAAGACTATACTTAGGGTTTTGGAAAACGATTTTGAAAATATCTCCTCAAGAGAGGGTTTTTTAAGAAAACAGGTTGTTTGGCAACCTTTGGAAAACATTTAGCACTTTTTTGAAAATAACTCCATTTTTGGTCTATGAAAACAGTGATCCTAGGTTTAGAGGTTGGTTACGTGTAGGGAAGACGCACTAAGCCATCACCCTACCCCGCCCTTTCGGTACCTACATGTCAATCTACCCTAGATTCACCTATGAGAGTCTTCAACTAACCAATGACCAATCCTATCCACTTTTAAAAAGGAATTTTTGAAAAGAAATTAACATGGTGCATGATATGCAAATGCCAGAAAGGAGACTTGATTTGGAAATAGATTTGAAAAGAATTTGATTTGATTTGTTTTGAAAAGAAAGAGATAGAAGTTTGAATTTGAAGATTAAAAATTAAATTTGGAAATTGAAATTGAAGATTGAAAATAGAAATAGATCATAGAATTGGAAACTTGAAGAAAATTGTAGGATTGGAGATTGGAAAGAAATTGTAGAAATAGAATTTTGAAAAAAGTTGTGGAATTGGAAATTTGAAAAATGTGAAGGAATTTGAAATTTGAAAAATGTGGAGACCGCACCCATGAAGGTTGCCTACGTATCGCTTTGGAGGAATCAGGTCAGTCGTAGTTCAAACAAGAGTCCGATAGAAGATAGAATGTTGGATTGGAAGAAAGAGATTTTGATTTGGAAAAAAAAGGATTTGATTTGAACTTAGAAATTGAAATTTGGAATTAAGAAGATTGGATTTTGATTGGAAGATTTGAAAAAACTTGGTTTTAGGAAACCTAGACTTAGGAGCTTAGAAAAGAAAGATTGAACTTGACTTAGAAAGATTTTTGAAAAGATTTGACTCAAACGTCAGACTTGGAAGATTTGGAAGATTGGATTTAGGAGAGATTCAAATTAGGAAAGTTTGAAAATAGGAAAGCGTCATTTTAGGAAAGTTTCAACTTAGGAAAGTTTTGGAATTAGGAAAGCCTTGAAATTAGGAACGTCTCAACTTAAGAAAGTTTTGAATTAAGAAAGTTCCAACTTAGGAAAGTTTTGAATTAAGAAAGTTTTATTTTAAGAAAGGTTTTGAAATAGGAAAGTGTTGAGTTTAGAAATGTTTTGAATTAGGAAAAGTTTAATTGAAGAAAAGTTTAGAATTTGGAGAGTTTCAAGTTAAGAAAGTTTTGAATTTGGAAAGCTTAGAATTTTAGAAAGATTTCAAATTAGGAAAGATTTAGAAAATGTTTGAATTAAGAAAGTTTTAACTTAAGAAAGTTTTGAGTTTAGAAAAATTTTAGATTTGGAAAGATTTGAAGCTTGGAAAAGTTTAGAATTTAGAAAGGTTAGAAGTTTAGGAAGATTCAACTTAAGAAAGTTTTGAATTTAGAAAGCTTTGGATTTAAAAAGATTTGAAATTTAGAAAGTTTTAGAGTTTTAGTTTTAGAAAATCTTGAGATTAGGAAATGTTTGAGTTTAGGAAAGATTTGAAAACTTGGATTTGGAAAGTTAAGATTTGAAAAGGGGTAGAATTAGGAAAGGGTTGAATTGGAAAAGATGTGGAAGTTGAGTTTTAAAATTTAGGAAAGATTTTTATGTTCAATTTTGGAAACTTAAGATTTAGGAAAGTAGAGGATTAGGAAAGAGGTGAACTAGGAAATATTTAGATTAGGAAGGGTTAAGATTCCTATTTCCTAAAACAAGGGATTTGATTTTGTTTCTAAAAGGGAAGATTTGATTTTGTTTCCAAAAATGGAGGATAGGATCTAGTTTCTTAAATAGGAAGATTGGATTTGGTTTTCTAGAGGGAAGATTTGATTTGACAAGAATTTAAAAAAGTAAGTTTCTAGAAACCCTAGATTTGGAAGACTATAGTTTTGACGTAGAAAATAGGTTTTGGAAATATGTATAATTTTGATGTAGAAAACAAGAGGTTTTGGAAACCTAGGTTTTAAGGCAAGTTTGAAAACCATGTTTTTGGAAAGAAAATTAGGGTCTCCTAATCGTGAGTTCTAGGGCTTGACTTGGGCATCAAGAAAAGGGATTTTTGGAAAGTGCGCTTTTAGAAACGAAGATTTTTAGAAGGGAGTCCTAGAGATGAGATTTTTTTGGAAAGTGAATTTGAAGATAGAGTTTTTGGAAAGTGTGTTTTCGGAAACGAGTTTTTAGAAGGAAAATCCTAGAGGGGAGTTTCTAGAAGGAAGATTTTGGGAAGAGAGTTTTTAGAAAGATTTTTGGTAGAAGATTGTTGGAGAGAGTTTTCGAAAAGATTTTTAGGGAGCGTTTTTAGAAAGTGGATTTTGGGAAGAGGATTTTGGAAATGAGTTGAAAAAGGGAGTTTTGAAAAATAGATTTTTGGATAGAGTTTTTGAAAACAACTTTGAAAAGGAGAGTCTTAGGAAAGTATGTTGAAAAAGAGATTTTTAGGAGGAGAGACTTTTGAAAAGAGAGTTTTTAGAAGATATAAAAATGTCGCACTTTCCTAAAGCGATTCTAACCATAAGAAGGCTAGAACCACTTTAGGAATGTGGTTTTGAAAATAACAAAGGTTTGAAAATATGGACCATGAAAGTCACTTTTAAATGTAACACTTTCCTAAAGCAACCCTAGCCATGGAAAGGCTAGAATCACCCTAGGATTGTGATTTTGAAAACAAGTTTTGAAAAAGGAGATTTTGATGCAATTTTGAAAACTAGTTTGAAAATAATTTTTGGAAGATGCAAGATCATGATATGCACAATGCAAATTTGGGGTCGTGAACATATAAGGTTGAGACTTCACCACATAATCAAGGGGGCCGACCCCTCGTGGTCTTCGGTTAGATTAAAGGAAAGCACCCGACACGGTGACCCTCCAATAGTCCAATCCTACACATGGACCGGGAGTCCCCTTGTTTCAAGCATGCAAAGAAAGGGGGGGGGGGGAAAGAGATGGGGGATTAAAATAGAGAAAACCCAAGTGGGTTAGGAGAGAGAAGAGAGAGGGGGAAGTGCGAAAATTTAAATAAGAAGCCTACCTTGTGTCTTCTTTATTTTGCTTGGCTTTGCATGCCTTGCTTTCTTGCTTTTTCTTTGGTCTTCACTTCAGTCTTTGAGAGCTTTGTCTTGGTCTTCGAATCTTCATAGTTGCAGCAATCCAAGTCTTCAATGGAGGGTTGGAGGCTAGTGTATAAGTGTATAGGGGTGTGTATGAGTGTATAGGAGGCTAGGGTTTGTGAATGGTGGCTAGGGTTTGGAAAACCTAAGGAAGCTAGGGTTTAGGAAGTGTATGAGCTCTGCATATCAAAAATTAGGGTTTTTAGATTAAGTTTTTGGACCTCTTTCCCTCTGGAAGAGGCTCTATATTTATAGAGGTGGGATAGACCTGGCGCCTGTTACAGTGGCGCTAGGGCAAAATTCCTCTTGGCACCACTAGGAGTGGCGCCAGGTCAGTTCTTGGCTTGGTGCCACTGCTAGTGGCGCCAGCCAACTGGGAAAGTTTTAAGGTCGGCAAGCAACGTATCTTTGACCAGATTTGGGTGCCTGTACTAGTGACTACCATGCAATTTTTAGCTTTGCTTCACTAGGAGTGACTTCAGAAAGTCCGGGAAGGATTTAAGTGACCGGGATTGGCCTGGAAGAGCAGGAAAAGGGCATGAACACTTAGAATAGTGTCCCGAAGGTATTTGACTTGAAAGATGAGGATACGATGTGTCGGAAGGATTGATCGGGTCGTTAGGGGCAAAACGATCAATCAGGTTGGAAAGCCACCGGGACGGACTTGGAATGTCCTAGAAAAAGACTCGAGATTTGGAAACATTATTTTGAATGTTCCCAAAGGTTGCTGGTTTGATACCCAGAGCCGGTGTGATCAGAGAAGGTGACCGGCCCTCTAGGGGCAAAATGGTCATTTCGCACCGGGTTTGCCGGAACTGACTCAGAATGATCCAGAAAGATAACAGAAAGTTGAGAATACTATAAAAAGCAATCTCAGGAGGTTACCAGTTTGATACCCAGCGCCGGCGTGGCTAGAAATAGCGACCGACCCTCTAGGGGCAAAACGGTCATTTCGTACCAGGTTTGCGGGAACTGACTCGAAATGATTCGGAAAGATAAAGGAAGGTTCGGAATACTATAAGAATTATTCTTAGGAGGTTACCGGTTTGATACCCAGAGTCGGTGTGGTTCCCGGGGCATTCGAATGCCTAAGGGCAAAACGGTCATCTTGACCGAAAAGTCTCGAAATTAGCCTGAAACTGACTAGAAGGTATCTAATCATGTCGGATTGCCTTTAAGACAATCTTGGAAGGTTGGACTTACCGTTCTGAGGATTCAAATGTGTTCTCAAGAAACATGCTGAAAAATGACCATAGGGGCAGTTTGGTCATTTTTCACCAAAGTGGGCTAGTAGGCACTGGTATTGACCTGGGTTTTGAGTGTTTCCGCCACTCTAACGGCAGTCGCGTGATACAGGGGTTTATTGACAATTCCCTATATCGACCTATTTGCCAGTATTTCCGCTACTCTGAAGGTTACAATGTTTGCAAGTATTTCTTCTACTCTAACGATTCGCGATCACTCTCGAGACTGTTTGATCTTAGGAAGCTGCTAAAGGGACTTAGCGCCTGAGAATCAACTTTCTCAAAAGGCATATCTAAACGGACATTTCTGTATTGGCGGGCTAGCAGGCGCCAAAGGTGGACCAATCTACCATCTAGGGGACTTGGGGTCTCGTCCCGGTCGACAGGTTTAAAGGGACATACCGTTTCAAAGAGATTTTCTTCAAAAAACACGCTAGACCGTCTTGAGGAATAAACTGTCTCGAGAGAGGGATTGGAATTGGAATTGGAATTGGAATTGGAGTTGAAAAGGAGACTTACCGTCTTCGAAAAGATGTGCCTAATTTGGAATTGGAAAGGGGACTTACCGTCTTCGAAAAGACGTGCCTAATTTGGAATTGAAAAGGGGACTTATCGTTCCGAAGAGATTTTCTTCAAAAAACGCACTGGACCCTCTCGAGGAAGCAACTGTCTTGAGAGAGGGATTGGAATTGGAATTGGAATTGGAAAGGGGACTTACAGTCTTCGGAAAGACGTGCCTGATTTGGAATTGGAAAGGGGACTTACCGTCTTCGGAAAGACGTGCCTGTTGTAAGTAGAACAAATGATGCCCCTAGGGGCATTTTGGTTATTTTGCCTCTATTTGGGCCCTGTGGGGCCCTCGAAGCTATGAATTGACGGGATTAGACTTAGAAAGTTAATTTGGATTAAAATATGCCCCCAATGACTTGAACACAAGTTTGGACAGAGTGGAGACCGCCGAGCAGTCAAAAATGGGGTGCTTACAATCAAGTGGTGATCAACATTGCCCTTTTGCAAAGCAATAAGGAGCTTCTTCCTTCAATCCTAACAGACTTCCCTTAGGACCATAATGTAGGCTAGGTTTAGGGGTTGTAAGAAATGAAAGAGTATACAAGCTCAAATTTCCTTTTTCAGTAGGGTTATAGGAACCAAAACCACCTTTTCAAGGAATGAGTTTTGCCCCTGAATTCATCTTCTCTTTAGACATTGCCACCTTTTTGTTTGAGCTTATTTAGACTAAACAATTTTTCTTGATATGAAAGGGCTCTAATTTGGCCAGTAATGTGGGCTAGGATATGGGATATACGAAAGATGAGGGATAATGGCTCAAAGCATCTTGCATTTACTAGGTTCTTTAAGACTCGTAGTCACCTTTAACAACTCGAGTTTCCTCTTTCCCATTTTTCACTTACTCTTTGTAAGCTCTTTTTTCCATCTTCATTTTTTCCTTGAATTTCCTATCTTTTTGGATTTGAAACTGTCTTGGCTCTTATGTTCTCCCCCATCCTTTTTAGGGTTTCTCCTCCTATTTCTACTCTTTTCCTTTTTGTATTCCTTCAATCCATGTCTACTATCCATCTCTTCTCTCTTTATTCTACTCTGACCTATTGAGGGTTGTGATTACTAGGTCAATTTTCAAAAAGAATGTATCTGGCTCAAGTGGGCTTTACAACGGGGTATTTCTTATTGTATGGTTGAAGAATCGAAGGCTTCTTTTCATTTCAAGTTGAATTGCTTAGTCCATAAAGTTCTTTACAAAATTTTAACAATGTCTGTGAGAAATGTGCATGTTAGTTAGTGGATTCATTCCTTGATTCAGATTAATTACATATGATTGCCCCAGTGTGGGGGGTGGTTTTTAGTTTGGTTATTTTGCACAAAAGTTACTTGTGGTTCTAGTGGGATGATCAAAGGATTGCTTTCTTTTGGATGGATGAAATGATGACTTCTTTTCATTTGGAGGGTTCAACTACTGATATCTTTGTCAAGACATCCTTTGGGTGCAGCCTATTTGGCTTTTGCTAGTTTTGCATTCCATGACTGACCCCGTCTTTTATTCTTCTAGGTATATCTTTTCTTTTCTTTTTTTCCTTTTCTTTTTTCTACTAAAGTCAAGGGTTGCCTTTGTTCAACCGGGTACTTATGCTATCCTGTCCTCCAAGTCGGGGTATAACATTTCAAGGAGAATCCCTAAAGAAAAACATCATTCATGGAAAGTGTAAGCACCCTATTTTTGCTCACTTGGCAATTTCTAGTTCAAATCAATTCTCCAGTCAAACATCACAACACTATTAAGACCAGACTGGCTCTTTAAAATCCAATTAAGTCAAATCGGTTGCTTCCTGGCCCTTGCTAGCCTGCCATTGTAGAATGCCCGTTATGCCTCTTGGAATCCGGTAGCTTCCCAAGATTAGGCAATCTCTGAAACCAATGCCAAACCGTTGGAGTGGCGAAAGCACTCACAAACCTTTAAGCTGCTGAAGTGGCGAGAAATCACTCACAAATAGATGGACACGGGTACACCGCTAAACAACTTAGTGTTACGGGATCGAAAGTGCCCCTTGATCGTGGCACGTTTTTTAAAGAAAAGTAAGACCTCCGAAAACCAACTCGTCACAACCGTCGGAGTGACAAAAAGACTCATAAACCCAGATCAACATGGTGAAAAATGATCAAACTGCCCCTTTGGCATTCCAGCAAATTCTTCAAGAAAGTACTAAGTCCTCAAGACAGTAAGTCCACCTTCCTCGAACTATCCACGGGCAGTCCAACATGTTCAACATACCATTCCAATTGACTCTGGACCAATTGCGGTGACACTTAGTCAAAATGACCATTTTACCCTTGGGTATCCCAGCACGCTCATCGAGAAGTACAAGTCCCCCGAAGCAGTAAGACCACACTAGAGAACCTTCAGACAGTTGAACATGCCCCTGCATGTGAAAAAAAGTCCATTATGACCTTATTTCGATGCATTACGATCAAATGACTATTTTGCCCCTGTCGGCTCGAACCACCCTTGTAAGACTATACCGGCTCTGGGAATTAAATTGGTACCCACCAAGACCTTTTAAAGAAGGTCCCCATCCAATCTCAACCAAATCCTTTGATTCGGAACACGCCTAAGTTAATAAAAGCTTCCCCGGAGTGTATCACAAACTCTTCGTCAAAGTTGGCATTTTTCCTAATTCCCTAATTATAACGCACTGTCAAATGACTTGAGAAATACATAAATTAGGTAATTCCTTGAAGCCTTTCCAGAAGATTTTCCATCTATATGGTTTGATTGAGACGACTAGGGATGGTAGTGGACCGAGGATAGGTGGAGATCCGACTGAACTCGCCTCGTTTAGGGAGGGTATGAAGGATTCAAAACCGGGATGGAGGTGTTAAACTAAACTCGTGAGGGTATGGAGGCGAGGATGGACTTAGGCTTTCTCTCGGCTTTCCCCTCCCCGCCATGCCATACCCATAATCTAATTACCTAGGGCTTAATTATAAATATTAAAACTAAAAAATAGGGACTTAACTATAATTTTAAAACTGAAAAATGGGGGCTCAACTATAAATAATAGAACCTTAATATCTAAAAATCAAAAAGGGGTTAGGGTTTTTCACAAATCCATCGTCGATCATGAGAGAGAAAGAGAGAGAGAGAAGCCCTAGATTCTGATAGGAATGTCGCGCCCAGTTTTTTTGCACTCGAGGAATACTCACACAAGCAGGAAAAATGTTGTACTCTCTCGTTAGAACTCACCCTCCTAGAAGAATGAGTGCGACTAGGTTTGGATTGAAAATTTGATTTGAATAAAGGGCTTTTGAAAAAGATTCAGAGTCGCCACCTAACTTGATTAAGGTGAGTTAGGTCACCTAAAAACTAAGAATAATCCGAAGACTACACTTAGGGTTTTTGGAAAACGATTTTGAAAATATCTCCTCAAGAGAGGGTTTTTAGGAAAACAGGTTATTTGGCAACCTTTAGAAAATATTTAGCCCTTTTTGAAAAATAACTCATTTTTGGTCTTTGAAATCAGTGATCTAGGTTCGGAGGTTGGTTACGTGTAGGGAAGACGCACTAAGCTATCACCCTACCCCGCCCTTTCGGTACCTACATGTCAATCTATCCTAGATTCACCTATGAGAGTCTTCGACTAACTATAGTTCAATCCTACCCACTTTGAAAAACAATGTTTATAAATCATCATGATGCATGATATGCAAGTGCAAGTTAAGAGAATTGAAAAATAGATTTGAAAAGATGGAATTGAAATTGGAAAGTTTGAAAATTGAAAGTAGAAATTTGAAAATAGAAATTTTGAAATTGGAATTTTGAAAACAGATTGGAATTTGAGATTTAAAAAATGTGGAGACCGCACCCATGAAGGTGGAATTGAAAGTTTGAAAAGTGTTGTGACCGCACCTATGAAGGTTGACTACGTATCCCTTTGGGGGAATCAGGTCAGTCGTAGTTTGGACCGAAGTTCGATTGAAAAGAGATTGATTTGAAGAAAGAGATTGGATTGGAAGAAAGAGATTGTATTGAAAATTGGATTTGATTTGAGATTAAAAGAGGAGATTGGAAATTGGAATTGAGAAGATTGGTCTTGCTTTGGAAAGATTAATTTTGGAAAGACTTGGTTTTGGAAAGATGGAGGTTTAGGAAACCTAGACTTGGGAAAGGTAGGAGACCTAGGAAAGACTTGAGATTTAGAAAGATTTGACTCGAATGTTGGACTTGGAAGATTTGGAAAGATTGGGTTTTAGGGAATGTTCGAATTAAGAAAGGTTTGATTTAGGAAAGTTTCGAATTAGGAAAGTTTCGGTTTTTGGAAAGTTTCAAATTAAAACAGTTTTGAATTAGGAAAGTTTCATTGAGGAAAGTTTTGAAAATTGGAAAGTTTAGAAAACAAGGAAGTTTTGAAAAAAAGTTGTGAGTTTAGAAAAGTTTTAGATTTGAAAAGATTTTGAAGTTTTGGAAAGCTTAGAATTTGGGAAGATTTAGGGTTAGAAAGACTTAACTTAAGAAAGTTTCAAATTTAGAAAGTTTTGAGTTTGGAAAGATTTGAAATTTAGAAAGTTTAAGATTTAGAAAGTCTTAGAGTTTTAGAAAATCTTGAGATCAGGAAAGGTTTGAGTTTAGGAAAAGTTTGAAAACTTGAATTTGGAAAGTTAAGATTTGGAAAGGGGGTTGAATTAGGAAAGGGTTGAATTAGGAAAGATTTGAAAGTTGAGTTCTAAAACTTAGGAAAGATTTTTATGTTCAAGTTTTGGAAACTTAAGATTTAGGAAAGGAGAAGCTTAGAAAGGATTCGAATTAGGAAAGATTTGGATTTTGAAACTTAAGGAAAGATTTGAAGTTTAGGTTTAGGAAACTTATGGTTTAGGAAGGAATTGAATTAAGAAAGGTGTGGATTAGGAAGGGATTGGATTTAGTTTCTAAAAGCAAAGGTTTGATTTTGTTTCCAAAAACGGAGGATTGGATTTGGTTTCCTAAACGGGAATATTTGATTTGGCAAGGATTTGGAAAGGGAGATTCTAGAAACCCTAGATTTGAAAAATTATAGTTTTGACGTAGAAAATAGGTTTTGGAAACATGTACAGTTTTGTTATTTGGGGCAAAATTTGAAAATCATGTTTTCAGAAAGAAAATTAGGGTTTTCTAATGGTTAGCTCTAGGGCTTGACTTGGGCTCTAAGGAAAGAGTTTTTGAAAAATGCGTTTTTAGAAACGAAGGTTTTCTAGAAGGGAAATCCTAGGGAGGAGTTTTTGGAAAGTGAATTTGGAAAGAGAGTTTTTGGAAAGATTTTTGAAAAGAAGGAGTTTTTGAAAAGTGTGTTTTTGGAAACATAGATTTTGGAAGGAAAAATCCTAGAGGGGAGTTTCTAGAAGGAAGATTTTGGGGAGAGAGTTTTTAGAAAGAAGATTGTTGGAGAAAGTTTTTGAAAAGATTTTTAGGGAGCATTTTTAGAAAGTGGATTTTAGGGAGAGGATTTTGGAAAGGAGTTGAAAAAGGGAGTTTTGAAAAATAGATTTTGGGAGGGAGTTTTTGAAAACAATTTTGGAGAGGAGAGCTTTAGGAAAGTACGTTGAAAAAGAGATTTTTAGGAAGAAAGACTTTTTGAAAAGAGAGTTTTTAGAAGGTGTAAAAACATCTCACTTTCCTAAAGCAATTCTAACCATAAGAGGGCTAGAACCACTTTAGGAAAGCGGTTTTGAAAACAACAAGATTTGAAAACATGGACCATATTGGTCGCTTTTAATGTAACACTTTCCTAAAGCAACCCTAGCCATGGGAAAGCTAGAATCACCCTAGGATTGTGATTTTGAAAACATGTTTTGAAAAAGAGATTTTGATACAATTTTGAAAATGAGTTTGAAAACGATTTTGAAGACAACTTTGAAAACGGTTTTTGGAAGATGTAAGATCATGATATGCACAATGCAATTTTGGGGTCGTGAACATACAAGGTTAAGGCTTCACCACATAATCAAGGGGGCCGAACCCACGTGGTCTCTGGTTAGACTGGAAGAAAGCCCCCGACACGGTGACTCTCCAACAGTCTAATCCTACACATGGACCGGGAGTCCCCTTGTTTCAAGCATGCAAAGAAAGGGGGGGAAAGAGATGGGGGATTAAAATAGAGAAAACCCAAGTGGGTTGGAGAGAGAAGAGAGAGGAGGGAAGTACGAAAATTTAAATAGGGAGCCTACCGTATGTCTTTTTTATTTTGCGCGCCTTGCTTGTCTTTGATCTTCAGTCTTCGTCTTGATCTTCGTCTACAATCTTCAAGAGTTGTCTTCAAGCTTCAAACTTCATATTACAACTCTTCAAATTTTCGAAGGAGGGTTGAAGGTTAGTGTATGAGTGTATGGGGGTGTATATGAGTGTATATGAGGCTAGGGTTTGTGTATGATGGCTAAGGTTTGGAAAACCTAAGGAGGCTAGGGTTTAGGTAGTGCACGAGCTTTGTATATCGAATTATATGATTTTAAGGTTGAATTTGCGGATCCTTTTCACATTGAATGAGGCTCTGTATTTATAGAGGTTGGACAACACTGGCGCCTGTTGTAGTGGTGCCAGGCCAAAGTTTACACTGGCGCCACTCCTAGTGGCGCCAGGCCATTTTTTGGCTTGGCGCCACTACTAGTGGCTCCAGCCATTTAGGAAATGTTTAAGGTCGGCAAGCAACGTATCTTTGACTAAATTTGGGCGCCTGTACTAGTGACTACCATGCAATTTTTAGCCTGGCTTCACTAGGAGTGGCTCCGAAAAGTCCAGGAATGATTTGAAGGAGCTGGGAATGACCCGGAAGGCCGGAAAAGAGCAGGAACACTTAAAATAGTGTCCTGGAGGTATTTGACTTGAAAAGTGAGGATAAGATGTGTCGGAAAGGTTGACTGGGCCTTTAGGGGCAAAATGGTCAATCGGATCGAGAAACTGCCGGGACAAACTCGGACTGTCCCAGAAAAAGACTTGGGATCTGTAAACATTATTCAGAATGTTCCCAGAGATTGCCGGTTTGATTTCCAGAGCCGGCGTGGTCGGAAAAGGAGGCTGGCCCACCAGGGGCAAAACGGTCATTTCGCACCGGGTTGGCCGGAACTGACTCGGAATGATCCGAAAAGGTAAAGGAAGGTTGAGAATACTATAAAAAGCAATCTCAAAGGGTTACCGGTTTGATATACCCAGAGCTGGTGTGGTTCCCGGGGCATTCGGATGCCTAGGGGCAAAATGGTTATCTTGATTGGAAAGTCTCGAAAAAGGTCCAAAGGGCAGTTTAGTCATTTTTCACTGAAGTGGGCTAACAGACACTGGTCTTGACCTAGGTTTTGAGTGCTTCCGCCACTCTGACGGCGGTCGTCGTGACATAGGGGTTTGTTGGCAATTCCTTATATTGACCTATTTGTGAGTATTTCCGCTACTCTAATGGTTTTGTGAGTAGTTTCGCTACTCGGACCGACTCGAGGAATAAACTGTCTCGAGAGAGGGATTGGAAAGGGGACTTATCGTCTCCGTAGAGACGTGCCTAAGTTGGAACCGTCTCGAGGAATAAACTATCTCGAGAGAGGGATTGGAAAGGGGTCTTACCGTCTCCGAAAAGACGTGCCTGGGTTGGAACCGTTTCGAGGAATAAACTGTCTCGAGAGTGGGATTGGAAAGGGGTCTTACTGTCTCCGAAAAGACGTGCCTGGGTTGGAACCGTCTCGAGGAATAAACTGTCTCGAGAGTGGGGTTGGAAAGGGGTCTTACCGTCTTCGAAAAGACGTGCCTGGATTGGAACCGTCTCGAGGAATAAACTGTCTCGAGAGAGGGATTGGAAAGGGGTCTTACCATCTTCAAAAAGACGTGCCTGGATTGGAACTGTCTCAAGGAATAAACTGTCTCAAGAGTGGGGTTGGAAAGGAAAAGGAAAGGACAATGCCCCTAAGGGCATTTTGGTCATTTTGCTTCTATTTGGGCCTGACAGGCCCGCGAAGCAATGGACAGACAGGATTTGAACCTAGAGAATTGGTTTCGATAGGAATATGCCCACAATGACTTGAAAACAAGTCTGGACGGAGTGTAGACTGCCGAGCGGTCAAAAATGGGGTGCTTACAAGGAAGAAGGAGAAGAAAAAAGAAGATGAAGACGTAGAAGAAGAAGAAGAAGAACCCTAAGGTGAGTTGGTTCTTCCTCCCTCTTTCTGATTTTTTTTTTTGCTTCATTCTATGAGGTTATATCTTAGGTTAAACAATTAGCTTTTATCAATATTTTATATTATAATATAGGAATTTGGGCTTTTGGGTTTAGAGAATGGGATTGGGAACAATCAATTGATTATCTTTTATTCCACCAGTAAACAAAATTTAGAACACTAATTATCTTCTATTTTATTGATGCTACAATGTATTCTGTCTCTCGGTTGAGATTTCTCTAAAATAGTTTTGGTATTGACTTTGATGGACATTTTTTTTCCGAATCTTGGGCTTGGCGGGTGTGGAGGCGGGGCTGGACGGAGGTTTATACTCGTAGGACGGGGATGGACTTACAACAAAATCTTCGTACGGGTATAGAGGCGGGGATGTAGGTGGATTTTGTAGGTGGATGCGAGGATGGAGGTGCCAATCCCCACCTCGCCCCAATCCACTACCATCCCTAGAGATGATCACTTCCCAAAACCCTCGATCATGTGGCTCAAAAATAGCTACTTTGGGAAACTAACAGAGCGTCTCACATACCCTTCCAAAAGCATATTTTTAAGCACGCTGCCCAAGGCACTATCTGCATCATCCGAAATCATTTGAGGCTCCCCGAGCGCTTTTGGTTCAAGAGAAATTGTAGAGGAACATCATGAATGTGATCGATTTTCTCGGATCTTTCTTGAATGACATGAATATCGAGGCTAAGGCAACATTAAAGTTTTCGGTGGGGGAACATGCACTACATGCACTCAAATTTTGATTAGATCGTTTAAAAACTTGCCTTACAGCCCAAGTTGGGGTAGTATAAGGATGTCATATGGCATCTTGTGAGTGGATAAGGATAGGCGTATGTACTATGTGTACCAGTCCTGAGGCAGACTGCCTATAAATACCAGGCCACCCCTTACATATTCCAGAGACAAAAATACTAAGAAAACTCAACCTTCAAAATCAATACAAGTCTCCAAAGCCAAAGATTCAAGCCTCTTCAAGCTCAAGCTCCTTTAACCACGGTGGATTGAAAAAGACTAGAGGCCAAAGATGAAGCTCTATTTGCATTTATGCTTCCCCCATTCCTCTCTTCTCCCTCCAAGCTCACTTAATCTCTTCTTCTCTTTTAGTCCCCATCTTCTACCCCTTCTTCTTGCATGCTTGAAACAAGAGAGCTATTAGGCCATGTTTAGAGGAAAGCTTGTGAGAACCACCAATTGGGAGATCTCTCACAAGCCCACTTGACCATAGCATGGCCCTAGAGCTCCTTGCAATGTGGTGTCGTTTTTTAACCTTGTATGATTCATGACCCCCTTGCATTATAGTTGTCACTCGGTGTATATATTGCTTGTGATGGTCTTGTTTTCATGTTTATAACCTTTTTTAAACTACCATTAGTTTCATTTTCAAGAGTTTTCCAAAGTTCATGTTCAAATGATTTTCAAAAAGTGCCTCTAAAGGTATTTAAATTGGAGTTTCTTGAAGTTTAAGCCCAAGAACTCTAGTTTTCCATGCCTTAGGATGCTTTCCAAAACCCCTTAATTTTCTACATTGCATCATTGCATTTTGCTCTATTGAGCTTGTACAAAATATTTTTCAAAACCACCATCTCTAAAAGAGATTTTCAATGCCTTCAAACACTTTCAAAACAACCTTCCCCAAGGAAGGTTCTCAACGATTTTACTATCTTGAGTTTTGAGGTTGTAATAGTCCCAATAAAGCCCTCTTTGGAGTGGTTTTCCCTAAATCAACCATATGAACACTTGCTCACTAGAGTGGTTTTATTTCCTTAAAAGTGGTTTTCAATACAACCCTCCTTGAGGAGTTTTTCAAAAAGTTCACTCTCTTGAGTTTTAATAAAAATGGTTTCCAAAAACTACTTATTGTATATTGATTTTCAAAGTTTTACTCTCTTAAGTTAGTGGTTGGAATGGTCCCAATGAAACCCCCCTTAGAGTGGTTTCCAAACATCAACTATATGAACTCTACACTTGAATGTTTTTACAAAAGTGTTTTTCAAAACCTATAACTCTCTTGAGTTATTTTTTTTAAAAGTAGTCTTACATGAAATAATGACTTTCTTAAATGAAATGACACTTTTCCAAGCACTACTTCAAAATTTTTCACGTAAAATGATAAGGCTTTTACATAAAATCATGATTTTCAAAACCCTCTTTCAAGTTTCATGCATAAAACTACATTTTTAAAGTTTTCCAAAACCACTAGGTCCAAACTCTAGTTCAAAATCACTTTCAAAACCCTAGGTTTACCTAACCCTAGTTGTCTAATCCTAGGTTAACCTAATCCAAGTTAATGAACGCTAAGTTAACCTAACCCTAGTTGGTCAACCTAACCCTAGTTAGCCAATCCTTGGTTTACCTAACCCAAAATTAGTTAACCCTAGTTCATCTTAACCAAAGTTAGTTGACTTCAAAACTCCAATTTCCAAATACCTTGAGTTATCTTTCAATTAAAAAACTATTTCTAAAACTTGTTTTCGAAAGCATCATACTCTTAAGCTTTCAAAAATTATTATTCCAAAATCTTTTCAAACACCCAAAACACGTCTTAAAAATATCTTCAAGAGCCTGTAAGCACTTCATTTTTGCCCGTTCGACAGTCTCCAGTCCATCTAGACTTGTATTCAAGTTAATATGGAGATATTCCAATCTAAATAAACTTTCCAAGTCTAATCTAGTCAATCCATCGTTTCGCGGGCCCTTTGGGCCCAAATAGGGGCAAAATGACCAAAATGCCCTTGGGGGCATTGTTCGGTCCAATTCCAATAGGCATGTCTTTTCGAAGACGGTAAGTTCCCTTTCCATTTTCATTTCCAATTCCAATTCCAATTAAATCTGGCACACCTTTCAAGAAATTTGATTCCTCAAGGTGGTAAGACCCTCCAATCCGGCAAGTTTCTGAGTGAACACTTCGGAACGGTAAGTCCCTTCAAACCCGTCGATCAGGACAAGACCCCAAGTCCCCGAGACGGTAGAACGGTCCACCTTTAGTGCTTGCTAGCCCGCTAATGCAGAAATGTCTATTTTGGCACGCCTTCCAAGAAAGTTGACTCCTTAGGCGCTAAGTCCATTTAGCAGCTTCCCGAGATCAAAGCAGTCTTGGGAACCGTCAGAGTAGCGGAAGTACTCGTAAACAGCTCAATATAAGGAATTGCCAACAAACTCCTGTATCATGGGATCACTGTCAGAGTGAGGGAAACACTTAAAACCCAGGTCAACACCGGTGCTTGCTAGCCCACTTCGATAAAAAATGACCAAACGTTTTTCGAGAAAGTACCTAAGTCTTCAGAATGGTAAGTCCACTTTTTCAAGATTGTCTTAAAGGCAATCCGGCATGATTAGGTGCCTTCTAGTCAGTTTTGGGCCAATTTCGAGACTTTTCGGTCAATATGACCATTTTGCCCCTAGGCATCCGAACGCCCTGGGAACCACACCAACTCTGGTTATCAAAACCGGTAAGCTCCCAAGAATGCTTCTTATAGTATTTCTGACCTTCCATTATCTCTCTGGATCATTCCGAGTCAATTTCAGCAAACTTAGTGCAAAATGACTGTTTTGCCCCTGGTGGGCCGATCGCCTTTTCCGACCACACCGTCTCTGGGTATCAAACTTGTAACCTCTTGGGACATTCTAAATAATGTTTCCAAACTTTAAGTCTTCTTCTGGGACATTCTGAGTTCGTCCCGGCAGTTTTTTGGCCCGGTTGACCGTTTTGCCCCTAATGGCCTGGTCAACCCTTCAAACACGTCCTGTCATCATTTTTTAAGTCTAATACCTCCAGGACTCTATTCTAAGGGTTCCTGTCCCTTTCCAGCCTTTCGGGTCATTCCCGACCCTTTCAAATCATTCCTGGACTTTCCAGAGTCACTCCGACTAAAGTCAGCCTAAAAATTGCATGGTAATCACTAGTATAAGCGCCCAAATCTTCTAAAGATACATTGCTTGCTGACTTAAAACTTTCCTAAGTGGCTGGTGCCACTACTAGTGGCGCCAAGCCAAATTTTGGCCTGGCATCACTCCTAGTGGTGCCAGAAGGATTTTTGGCCTAGCGCCACTGCAACAGGCGCCAAGTTGTTGTAAGCACCCCATTTTTTACCGCTCGGCAGTCTACAGTCCATCCAGACTTGTATTCAAGTCAATGTGGACATATTTTGAGTCAAGTCAACTTTCCAAGTCTAATCCCGCCCATCCATCACTTCGCGGACCCGCTGGGCCCCAATAGAGGCAAAATGATCAAAATGCCCTGGGGGTATTGTTCGGTCTAGTTTCAAATCAAGCACGTCTTTCCAAAGACGATAAGTTCCCTTTCCAATTCCAATTCCAATCCTTTTTCTCGAGAAAGTTAATTCCTCGAGATGGTAAGTCTATCTTGTCCAGCATGTTTTCTGAAGAAAGTTTCTTCGAAACGATAAGTCCCTTCAAACCTGTCGACGGGGATGAGACCCCAAGTCCCCTAGATGGTAGAACGGTCCACCTTTGGCGCTTGCTTGCCCGCCAATGCAGAAATGTCTGTTTCGGCACGCCTTCTAAGAGAGTTAACTTCTCAGGCGCTAAGTCCCTTTAGCAGCTTTCTGAGATCAGGTAGTCTCAGGAATGATCGCAAACCGTCAGAGTAGCGGAAGTACTTGTAAACATAGCAACCGTTAGAGTAGCGAAAGTACTCGCAAACAACTCGATATAGGAAATTGCCAACAAACTCCTATATCACGGGACCGCCGTCAGAGTGCCGAAAACTCAAAACCCAAGTCAACACCAGTGCCTGATGGCCCACTTCGGTGAAAAATGACCAAACTGCCCCTAGGGCCATTTTTGGCACATTTCTCGAGATAATACCTAAGTCCCCAAAATGGTAAGTCCACCCTTCCAAGATTGTCTTAAAGTCAATCCGGCATGATTAGGTGCCTTCTAGTCAGTTTTAGGTCAATTTCGAGACTTTCCAGTCAAGATGACCATTTTGTCCCTAGGCATCCGAAAGCCCCGGGGACCACACCGGCCCTGGGTATCAAACCGGTAACCTCCTGGGAATGCTTTTTATAGTATTCTCAACCTTCCTTTATCTTTCCAGATCATTCCAAGTCAGTTCCGGCAAACCCGGTGCAAAATGACCGTTTTGTCCCTGGTGGGCCGGTTGCCTTTTTCGACCACACCGGCTCTGTGTATCAAACTGGTAACCTTTGGGAACATTCTAAATAATGTTTTTAAATCTCGAGTCTTCTTTCGGGACATTATGAGTCCGTCCCTGCAGCTTTCCGATCCCATTGATCGCTTTGCCTCTAATGGCTCGGTCAACCCTTCCGACAAATCTTGTCATCCTTTTTCAAGTCTACTATCTCCGGGACATTGTTTTAAGTGTTCCTGTGCTTTTCTGGCCTTTTGGTCCATTTTCGGTCCCTTAAATCCTTCCCGGACCTTCCGCAGCCACTTTTAGTGAAGCCAGGCTAAAAATTGCATGGTAGTCACTAGTACAGATGCCCAAATCTTCTCAAGATACATTGTTTGCCAACCTTAAAACTTTCCTAAGTGGCTAGCGCCAAGCCAATATTTGGCCTGGCGCCACTCCTAGTGGCGCCAAAAGGTATTTAGGCCTGGCGCCACTGCAACAGGCGCCAGGTCTATCCTCTCTCTATAAATATAGAGCCTCTTTCAGCATGAAAGAGGTCTATAAACTCAGTCTAAAAACCCTATTCTTCGATATACATAGCTTGTAGCCTCTCTAAACCCTAGTCTCCTTAGGTTTTCCCAAACCCTAGCCTCCATACGCAAACCCTAGCCTCTTATACACTCATATACTCTCATATACTCATACACTAGCCGCAAACCCTCCATTAAAGACTTGGATTGCTGCAATTACGAAGCTTTGAAGATTAAAGACAAGCTCTTGAAGACTGAAGTGAAGACCGAAGTGAAGCAAGCAAAACAAAGCGCGCAAAGCTAAGCAAAATAAAGAAGACACAAGGTAGGCTTCTTATTTACGTTTACGTATCTTCCCCCTCTCTCTTCTCCCTCTGAACCCACTTGGGTTTTCTTCGATTTTAATCCCCCATCTTCTTCTCCCCTTTTCTTGCATGCTTGAAACAAGGGATTTCCCTGTCCATGTATAGGATTAGGCTATTGGAGGGTCACCATGTCAGGGGCTTTCTTTTAGTCTAACCGGAGACCACGTGGGTTCGGCCCCCTTGATTATGTGGTGAAGCCTTTAACCTTGTATGTTCACGACCCTAATTTGCACTGTGCATATCATGATCTTGCATTCTTCCAAAATTTGTTTTCACACTCGTTTTCAAAAGTTTACATCAAAATCTTCTTTTTCAAAACTTGTTTTCAAAATCATAATCCTGGGACGATTTTAGCCTTTTTATGGCTAGAGTTACTTTAGGAAAGTGTTACATTTAAAGTGACCAATGCGGTCCATATTTTCAAATCCTCGCTGTTTTTAAAACCACTATCTTAAAGGGGTTCTAATATTCTTATGGTTAGAATCACTCTAGGAAAGTGAGATATTTTATATACTTTCTAAAAAATCTCTTCTGAAAAATCTCCTCCTAAAAATCTCTTTTCCAACATGCTTTCTAAAAACTCTCCAATTTCATTTCCAAAGTTGTTTTAAAAAACTCCCTCCAAAAATCTATTTTTCAAAAACTCTTTTTCAAACTCCTTTCCAAAAGCACTCTCCTTGAAATTCACTTTCTAAAAGCGCTCCCTAGGTCTTTTTCCTAAAAACTTTTTCCAACAATCTCCTTCCAAAAATCCCCTTCCAAAAACTCTCTCCTTTCAAATTCACTTTCTAAAAACTTCCCTCTAGGATTTTCTTCCAAAAAATCCCTCTTTCCAAAAAAACTTACTTTCTAAAAACTCTTTCCTTAGAGCCTAAGTTAAACCCTAGAACCCATGATTAGGAAACCCTAATTTTCCTTCCCAAAAACATGATTTCCAATTCCTTATTTTGGCCTCAAAACCTAGGTTTCCAAAACCTCTTTTTTTCTACATCAAAATTATATATATTTTCAAAACATATTTTTTACATCAAAACTATAGTCTTCCAAATCTAGGGTTTCTAAAATTTCCCTTCCTAAATCCATGTGAAATCCATGTTGGCCCAAAAGGCAACCCAAGAGAGGGGGGGGTGGTGAATTGGGTTTATGAAGATTAAAGGCAAATAAGATTAATTAAAATTAATCTAACCAATACAACAGTGATCAATCTATATGCAGTGCAATATAAACAGAAGAAGGAAAGAAAACAGAGCATAAGAAAGAACACACAGATTTACCGAGGTTCAACCACAAATTGTGGTCTACGTCCTCACCCCAAGACCTCCTTGAAGTCTTCTTTCACTATGTAATCACCAATTACAAATGGGCTACTGATTGACAAAGTGCTCAACTCACTATACACAAGAACTCCTCACCGAGTTCTTCAGCCACCAAGTGGTTTTGTCCAAGCTCCACTCAAACTTACAACAGTTTTTCTTTCTCAAGAGAACTCTCAAACTATCCCTTACAAGTGTATAATAATATACAAGTTACAAGCAAACTCTCTAATAAGAGTAGATTTTACAATCATAGCTCACATACGAAAACAGGAAGAATGTTCAGGAAAATCAGGTTTGATCAGTCAGTGAATCTCGTTTTTGTTTCTCATCACGTGTATAAATGCAGCTGGAAGCTTGTATATAAACCCTTGTATTGATTCCATCCGTTAGAGGTTGTTGGGCTTCATTAATGCACGTTTAGTCTGTTATAATGTTAGAAAAACTAGTCGTTATATTCAAGGAGTCGGCTCCAGGCTTGTGGAGTCGACACTTTCTACTTCTGCATTTACCAGACGTTGCTCACTGACTTCATGAGTCCGCTCTTTATAATAATGAGTCGGCTCCTTGTTCATTCTGTCTTCACATCTTTGGCTTCTACTGTCATGAGGTGACTCTTCATCTTTAGGAGTCCGCTCTTTGTTCATTTGATCTTCAGCCTTTTACTTCTGTTGTCATGAGGCGACTCTTCATCTTCATGAGTCTGCTCATTGATCATGTTATCTTGAAGCCTTTACGTCTGTCTCCATTAGGCGACTCTTCATTTCAATGAGTCCGCTCATTGTCTACTTGGTCTCCAGGCTTTTTGCTTCTGTGTTCATGAGGCGACTCTTCATTTTCATAAGTCCGCCCATTGATCATTTTGTCTTCAAGCCTTTTACTTCTGTGATCAAGAGGCGACTCCTCATTTCCATGAGTCCGCTCATTGTCCATTTGGTCTTTAAACCTTTTGCTTTTGTAACCATGAGGCAACTCCTCATTTCCATAAGTCCGCTCATTGCCCAGAAATTTGCTTTCTGACTTCTAATGATCTAGCTTATCTCAGCACTGGTATAAGATCTTCAAGGAGTATTTCTTTGGGGTATGATGATCAATCAAATCTCTTTAACTCATCAGAGTTAACTTCTATTCAATTTGGATTGAATCAATTATTTGACACTCATTTTCTCTTGACTCTCAAACAGTCAGAGCTTCATTAGATCAATGTTGATCTTTTCTTCTTCATTTGTAAAGCTTCTTCTTTCATTATTTCTTTCAATGCCAAGCTTCCTCAATTATGCACAGCTTCAAAATGCTTCATTTCTGATTTCTTCTTTTTGTTAGTAATTCTTCTTTCTTCTTTGAAAACACTTCAATGAGACTTTTGCAAACTTGATAAAATCTCTTCATACATCTAGTCTTCATTGATTCTTTATATTGTGGAAGAATTCTTCACTTGGATTCCATGTAGAGATCAGAAAATCATTGTGAGTCTTCTTCTCAAGCAACTTCAGTCCCCTCAATAATCAATTCATCTTCAACTGATCTTTGCATTCTTGATGAGATCTTCTTTTGACATTTACAACATCTCCACAATCAAATTGTCTTTAACTGAATATTGCACTTTTTGATGAAGTCTTTAATCTATCTTGAGTGCAAGTCAATCTTCAATGAGTCTTATGCATACTTGATGAGATCTTCATTTGAACACCTTCAATCTCTACAAATGCAAAATATTTGTTTGAAGTAGAGATAGGCATCACTCCCCTGTTTGGTTCATTGCATAGCTCTTGGAATTCATTGCTTGATCTTGAATTTATTGTGCATTCTCTATGACATGTATCAGACTTAAAATTGAACTTTAAGTCTAAGTTATGAACTTTGTTAATCTGCACACTAAGTAGATTCATTAGTAAAATAACGTAAGGTTTAGTTATCATCAAAATCAGCATAAGGTCAATCTTGAGTCAACAATCTCCCCCTTTTTGATGATGACAAAACCTTTGCAAAATAAGTTCATATAAGATTAAATGAAATGAACAAAGTTAAATATCATACCAGTAAAGAAACTCCCCCTTTGTTTTGTAATTAAGCAAATGATGCTTAGAGGATAAAAACATTTCATAAATAATTTTCAGGGAGTTTTTGTCAGGTAATTCAAAAACATTTTGAGGGAAATAAATCATGATGCTCCCCCTGAGAACATGCTTTGATATTTATCAGGTAATAAACAATTCATTTTATTTCCATTCATTTAATGCCAATACATTAAACAATTTATGTTCATTTTAGTAAGTCTCCATTTCTTGTTCCCAATTCTACCAGATTCTCAATTTATCAATTTTGCTCCAATACTTCCAATACTTCTCCCCCTTTTTAACTTAAACACAATTGATCTTGTCCAATACAATTTTACTCTAAACAATACTACTCCTGAGTTATCATGTCTAATTTTGCCAATACTATACCACAATACTTCTCTCCCTTTTTTGTCAATACATCAAAAAGAGAATGAGAATGATACCAATAGAATAAGAATGATAGACAGGTACAATAGCAAAAAAAAAAAAAAAATTAAAAACAGAATAGATTGTATAAACAGGGAATCAATCAAACAAGTTATCAGAGCAATCACATTTGATACCAAAAGAGAATTATATTTCATTGATTGAAGACAGTGATTACAAAAGATTGTTCAGTGAATGTTCATAAAAACTATGCCAAAAACAATAAAAAACATTAGGACTATGATTAACAAAAATGATAACAGAACCATAAGTTAAAAAAAAGAAATGTTTTAACAGGACCATTAGAGTGACTGAGCCATGAGTATTCAAGATGGTGGGAAAGGATTTTGGAAGAGTTTAAGAAGATGGAGAGGGAGAGGGTGAGAGATCAACATGATCTGAAGTAGTGTTGGATGGACCAAAAAATGGTCTAGGCCTCAGACCATATGGCCTCTTTCGCACAAATCTAGAGGCTGAGGTAGATGGTTTGGATTTCTTTGCTGGAATAGCCTTCTTTCTTGGTGTTGCATCCTCAGATTCATCCTCAGAGATAACATATGTAGGCTCATCCTCCTCAGTTTCCAGGTCTGTGTCCTCCAAGTCTTTCTCCGCTTCTTTCTTTTGTTCTTCCTCATTTCTTTCTTCAGTTTCTGGTTCTCTTTCCCTTTCTCCTTCATCCATTGAAATTCCTTGAGCCCTTTTCAGTTGGATCACTTCTTTCTTAAGGTCTTTCAACTGAAGCAACCCTTCATCGATCTTGTGATTCATGCTTTAAAGCATGTCCATCATGTTTCCCAAAAGTTCATCAATAGAAGAGGCATTAAGGGTTTGGGCTAAGGGTTTTCTAGGACCAGAGGCAAATGCTCTTCTCTGTGAAGAGCTGGTAGGGGCAACTTTGTTTGGCCTTGGAACCCAATGGCCATTGACTTTCTTATATCCCATCCTGCTCCAGGTGTACTTGTTGTATTCATCTTTGTAGGGATCAGGGTTTCTGTAGGTCACGCCTAAAAGATTTACCTAAAAATGTCTGAAAATCTTGGTGAGCAGCATTCCATATGGTAGGTTCTTGGAGGCGGTGGTAGTAACATTGGCCATATTGGAGAAAATGTAGTAACGAACATCAATTCTGGTGTTCGTGAGGAAGGCCCATAAGAAAAACAGGTCCTTCTCACTCACATGCTTAAAGCCACCAACTTTAGGTATGAAAATGGTTGTCACAAAATGGTGGACTAATCTCAATTCAACAGGAAGCTTATTGGCTATGGGTTGTGTGGATTCGGGCATGTCATGACCAAATAGAACATGAAGTTGTTCCTTTCAACTGACGGTCTCAAAATAAGTTTCTCCACCATACCCAGTTCTCATAATTTTTGCTAGAGTCCCTTCATTTAGAGTGATTTTCACCCCATTCACAAAACTGGTAATAATGTTACTTCCAACCTTCTTCATCAAATTAGAGTGGAAATGTATAACCAACTTCGGGTATACATTCTCTCTAATAGTTGTGTAGGGTTCCCACCCTAGATTCTCAAGAGTGTGAGGTAAGTCAAAGTTCTCACTTTTGAAATAGGTATGATCTATCCAGCATCCATTCAAAACTTTACAAAGACCAAAGATGTTCATGTACCTTTCCTCCGCCAATGCATCAATGAAATGTGTTGAATCCCATCTAGGTTGCTCTGCAGGAGCCCTTTCCTCTAGTTCTCTAATGACTGGTCTAGCCCTTTTCCATTTCTAAGTACGCGACAAAGGGTCATTAGGGTTTTCTCGGCCTGGTTCTATTTTAGGAGCCATTGTAGGATTAAGGTAGGTTGAGAGAGAGTGGAAAGGGGGGTTGATTAGGGTTTATAAGGGATTAAGATGAAGATTTCAAATGTTTGTAAAGTGGGCTTCGTCAAAGTATATAGGCCCGAAGAATGAGGCGACTCATGAACTGAATAAGCCGACACATGCCTTGTTAATGACATAATTTAAGTCCACTGTTGTGATGAGCTGACTTTATGAAATAAAGTGTTGACTCTTTCACCTAGACTGAGCATGTGAATTATATGGATTTCATGAAATGATCGTTTTCAAGTTTTGAGATAAAGATTGTCTTAATATGATCATATAATGCATCATGAATTCAAGAAAAGCATTTCATATGAATGATAAACACATTTAAACATTCAAAACATAAATTTCACTCAAATCAAACACATGTTAAGATAAAGGATCACTCATCCCTAATTCTCTTCTAATCATACAAAAACGATCTTCACTTAATGGTTTAGTAAAGATATCAACTAATTGCATATTAGTGCACACAAAGTCAAGTTCTATATCACCTTTTTGTATATGATCACGTATAAAGTGATATCTAATTTCAATGTGTTTTGTGCGAGAGTGTTAAATATGATTTTTGGTTAAGTTTATAGCACTAGTAGTATCACACTTGATAGGAATATGATCAAACAAAATTCCATAATCTTCTAATTATTGTTTGATCCACAATACTTGTGCACAACAACTACTAGTTGCTACATATTCAACCTCAGCTGTGGAGAGAGCAACTGAATTTTGCTTCTTACTATACCAAGATACAATCATATTGCCTAGCAGTTAGCAAGAGCTGCTTGTGCTCTTCCTATCAACTCTACTCCCTTCATAGTCAGCGTCAGTGTAAGCATTCAAATTAAAACAAGTATTTCTTGGATACCATAATCCAAGATTTGGTGTGTGCTTAAGATAATGAAATATCCTCTTTACAGCAATCGCATGAGATTCTTTAGAATTGGATTGAAAGCGAGCACATAAGCAAACACTAAACATTATGTCTGGTCTACTAGCAGTTAGATACAATAGAGAGCCTATCATGCTTCTATAAAGTTTAGTATCTACTGACTTACCTTTCTCATCACTATCCAAGTTTGTTGTAGTACTCATTGGAGTACTTATAGGCTTTGTATCTTCCATGCCAAACTTTTTGATTAAGTCCTTGATGTACTTGGCTTGGTTAATGAAGATGCCTTCCGTCAATTGCTTGATTTGAAGTCCGAGAAAGTAGTTGAGCTCTCCCATCATACTCATCTCAAATTCTCCCTGCATACACTTAGCAAATTTTTGGCAAAGTGATTCATTGGTAGCACCGAATATAATATCATCCACATAAATTTGTACTACAAGCATATCACTGTTTTTTATTTTAATGAAAAGAGTGGTATTTATTTTTTTCTCTAGAAAAACCTTTTTCAATCAAAAACTTACGTAATCTTTCATACCAAGCCCTTGGGGCTTGCTTCAAACCATACAAAGCTTTTATGAATTTGAAAATCAAGGAGTTTTGGATCTTCAAAACTAGGTGGTTGTTCAACAAAAACTTCTTCAATGATAAAGCCATTTAGAAAAGCACTTTTAACATCCATTTGATATAATTTAAAATTTTTAAAACAAGCAAAAACAAGTAATAATCTAATGGGTTCCAATCTAGCTACAGGAGCATAAGTTTCATCAAAATCAATGCCTTCCTCTTGACTATAACCTTGAGCAACAAGTCTTGCCTTATTTCTCACCACAATTCCATATTCATCCATTTTGTTTCTAAATACCCATTTAGTTCCAATAACTGGATGATCACAAAATCTAGGAACAAAGTGTCATACCTCATTCCTTCCAAATTAGTTTAATTCTTCTTGCATTGCATTTATCCAAAATTCATCATGTTCAGCATCATTAAAACACTTAGGCTCTATTTGTGATAAAAATGCAAGATGATTACATATATTTTTGATAGAGGATCAAGTTCTTACACCTTGTGAAGGATCACCTAGGATTTGTTATGTAGGATGGTTACGCACGAACTTCCACTCCTTAGGTAGTCCTTCATTAATTTCTTATTGTCTAGTAGGAGCTTCTTTTCCTTTTGAGGTTCCTCATTTGAGCTTGGTTGGATGTCTAGCTTTTTCATTCCAGGTTCTAGCTCATCTGCATCATCACTTGCAACATTCTTTGAAGAGGGATTAAGTTCATCAAAAGTGATGTGAACTGATTCTTCAACTACTAGAGTTCTCTTATTAAATACTCTATAAGCCTTGCTATGTGTTGAATAGCCAAGAAATACACCCTCGTTGGGTTTAGGATCAAACTTGCCAAGGTTGTCTTTATTGTTATTCAATACAAAGCACTTACATCCAAAAGCTTTAAAGTATGAGACATTTGGTTTCTTATCTTTCCAAAGTTCATAGGGGGTTTTGTTCAAAAACTTTCTAAATAAAATTCGATTTAAAACATAACCAGTTGTGTTAACAGCTTCAGCCCAAAAGTATTTTGGTAAACCATTTTTACAAAGCGTGGTTCTAGCCATTTCTTCTAAAACTTTGTTTTTCCTCTCAACAACATCATTTTGTTGAGGTGTTCTAGGGGCTGAGAAATTGTGATCAAAACTATTTTCATCACAAAACATTTCAAAAGGTTTACAATTGAATTCCCCTCAATGATCAGTCCTAATTGAAGTGATTGAAACTCCTTTTTCATTTTGGACCTTTCTACAAAACTTTGTGAAGAAAACAATTGTCTCATCCTTATGAGCTAAGAAGAAAGTCCATGTAAATCTAGAATAATCATCAATAATAACAAGTGAACCACCAAGACTCAAAATCCTTGTTGGTCCAAATAAGTCCATATGCAATAGTTGAAGTGGCCTAGAGGAAGTGAGCATATTTAAGGATTTGAAAGAATTTCGAGTTTGCTTTCCTAATTGACAAGCATCACAAACCCTATCTTTGTCAAAATTTATTTTTGGAAGACTTTTGACCAAATCATTTTTAGAAACCTTTGAAAGTATGCTCATACTTATGTGACCAAGTCTTCTATGCCACAACCAACTTTCATCACTATTCATAGCAGCAAGACATTCCATTTTGCATGAAGATAAATCATTAAGATTGAAAACATAAATATTGCCTTGTCTATGTCCAGTGAGAATTGTCTTGTTATCATTAATGTCAATTACATCACATTTAGAGGATTCAAATATAATCTTGCATCCTTTGTCACAAAGTTGACTAATGCTCAAAAGATTGTGTTTGAGTCCCTTAATAAGTAATACATTTTCGATAAAGGTAGAGGAATTCTTACCAACGCTACCTGTACCGATGATCTTCCCTTTGCTATTGTCACCAAATGTGATAATACTCCATCCTTTGGTGAGAGAGAAGTGAATTGTGCTTCATCTCCCATCATATGCCTTGAGCATCCACTATCCAAGTACCAATGGTCTTTCTTGGATTTTGCTTGAAGGCAAACCTACAAAAGGATTTATATAACCTTAGGTACCCAAACCATTTTGGGTCTTAGGGGGTTAGTCCACAATGGTCTTCTAGATACCCATGCATTACTAGGAACATTTGATTTTTGTAAGGCAAAGCATCTACTAACAATATGTCCTACTTTATGACAGTAAAAACATGAGACCTGGGATTTCCCAGTTGAAGTACTAAATCTGCCTTTTGAAAATTTATTCCTTTTAAATGAATTAAAACCAAGACCAGCTTTGTCAAGTGAACAATTTTGTTTTCCTAATATTGCATCCAGTTTTTCTTTTCCATTTACATATCTATAAAGACTTGTTTTCAAGTTTTTAACCTTATCAAGCAAGATGTGATTTTCTTTTGAAAGATCCTTTTGAAAAGAATTTTTCTTAACCTTGTCCTTTAAGATACAAACTTCATTTTTCAAAACTTCATTTTCCTTTTGCAAATTTTCATTTTCAATAGTAAGAGTATAAATCATCTTCTTAAGAAGTCCATTTTTAATTCTCAATTTTCGGAATTCACAAAGTAAATCATCAAAAGCATCTCGTAATTCATTAAAAGTGAATTGGGAAGAATCAGATACCTCACTATCATCTTTATGAGCCATGAGACATAGGTTAGCCACTTTTTGTGGTTCAGTTTCTTCTTCGGAGCTTGATTCTTCATCATCACTCCATGTCTTGGCTGCCATGGCCTTCTTCCCTTGATATTTGTTTTCCCTCTTTCTGAGCAGAGGACACTCTGCCTTCATATGGCCAGGCTTCTTGCATTCGTAGCATGTTATGTTGGATTCCTTGCTAGGTTC
The DNA here is from genome assembly GCA_033060915.1 of Euryodendron excelsum. Classification (NCBI taxonomy): domain Eukaryota; kingdom Viridiplantae; phylum Streptophyta; class Magnoliopsida; order Ericales; family Pentaphylacaceae; genus Euryodendron; species Euryodendron excelsum. Next base: position 37,151,586 of record CM065389.1, read on the forward strand.
TCCCTTGGCTTCATACTTCTTTCCACCTCTCCATTTCTTCTTTATGAATCTCCTAAATTTTCAAGTGATGAGAGCAATTTCATCTTCATTCTCTTCACTTGCTGATTCATCATCTTGATAGGTGGATTGGAATACAACTACCTTTTTCTTCTTTTCTTCATCCTCTTGGGCATGTTGTTTTTGTGTGAGCTCATGTGTCATTAGAGAGCCCAAGAGTTCTTCCAGTAGTAGGGTGTTGAGGTCCTTTGCTTCTTGGAATGCTATGACCTTGGCCTCCCAATCCTTTGGCAAAGACCTTAGAATCTTCCTCACCTGTTCACTGTTAGGATACACCTTTCCAAGAGATTTTAAACCATTAATAATATCGGTGAACCCAGTAAACATTTCGGTGATGGATTCTTCAGGTTTCATTTTGAACAATTCATAATTATGTACCAATATATTGATTTTAGATTCTTTAACTTGATTGGTATCTTCATGTGTGACTTATAATCTATCTCATATTTCCTTAGCTGATTCACATGTGGAAATACGATTAAATTCATTGGGATCAAGTGCACAATATAGAATATTTATAGCTTTAGCATTATATTGTAGCATTTTCAAATCATCTTTATCCCACTCAGATTCTAGTTTAGGGATATCAGTTCTATCCACTCTAGTTGTAGGTGTTTTGGGACCATTTACAATGAGTCTCCATAATTCATAATCAACCGATTGGATATAGATTCTCATTCTATTTTTTCAATAATTGTAATTGGTGCTATTAAACATAGGTGGTCTATTTGTGGATTGACCCTCACCAAGAGAGCTTCCGAAATTGGTTGCCAAGGATCTATTCCTAGGATGCCAAGCCTTAAAAATAGGAATACAGGCTCTGATACCAATTGTTGGCCCAAAAAGCAACCCAAGAGGGGGGTGAATTGGGTTTTATGAAGATTAAAGGCAAATAAGATTAATTAAAATTAATCTAACCAATGCAACAGTGATCAATCTATATGCAATGCAATGTAAACAGAAGAAGGAAAGAAAACAAAACATAAGAAAGAACACATAGATTTACCGAGATTCAACCACAAACTGTGGTTTATGTCCTCGCCCCAAAACCTCCTTGAAGTCTTCTTCCACTATGTAATCACCAATTACAAATGGGCTACTAATTGACAAAGTGCTCAGTGTCGCGCCCAGATTTTTTGCACTCGAGGAATACTCACACAAGCGGAAAAAAAGTTGTACTCTCTCATCAGAACTCACCCTCCTAGAAGAATGAGTGCGACTAGGTTTGAATTGAAAATCTGATTTGAATAAAAGGCTTTTGAAAAAAATTTGGAGTCGACACCTAACTTGATTAAGGTGAGTTAGGTCACCTAAAAACTAAGCATAATCCGAAAACTACACTTAGGGTTTTTGGAAAATGATTTTGAAAATATCTTCTCAAGAGAGGGTTTTTAAAAAAATAGGTTATTTAGCAACCTTTGGAAAACATTTAGCCCTTTTTTGAAAATAACTCCTTTTGGTCTTTGAAAACAGTGATCCTAGGTTCGGAGGTTGGTTACGTGTAGGGAAGACACACTAAGCCATCACCTTACCCCGCCCTTTCGGTACCTACATGTCAATCTCCCCTAGATTCACCTACGAGAGCCTTTAACTAACTAATGTTCAATCCTATTCACTTTGAAAAATAATGTTTGAAAAGAAACTAACATGATGCATGATATGCAAGTGTAATAGGAGAGAGAATTGAAAAATAGATTTGGAAAGATATTTGATTTGATTTGAAAAGGAAGAGATAGAAGTTTGAATTTGAAAAGCAGATTTTGGGAATTGAAAATAGAAATTTGGAAATAGAAATTTGAAATTGGAAGTTTGAAAATAGATTGGAGATTTAAAAAGATTGCGGAATTAGAAATTCGAAAAATGTTGTAGAATTTAAAATTTGAAAAACGTGGAGGAATTTGAAAAATGTTGTGACCGCACCTATGAAGGTTGTCTACGAATCCTTTTGGAGGAATCAGGTCAGTCGTAAATCGGACAAGAGTCCGATTGAAAATAGAAGAGTTGATTTGAAAGAAAGAGATCGAATTAGAAATTGGATTAGAAGATTGAGAGATTGAACTTTGATTGGAAGATTTGATTTTGGAAAGTCTTGGTTTTAGGAAACCTAGACATAGGAAAGAGAGAATTTAGAAAGGACTTGAGATTAAGAAAGATTGGACTTGAATGTTGGACGTGGAAGATTTAGGAAAGGATTGGATTTAAGGAAGATTCGAATTAGGAAAGGTCCGACTTAGGAAAGTTTCGAATTAGGAGGGTTTCATTTTTGGAAAGTTTTGGAAATAGGAAAGTTTTAGAATTAGGAAAGTTTCAACTTAGGAAAGTTTTGAATTAAGAAGGTTTCAACTTAGGAAGGTTTTGAAATTGGAAAGTTTCGTTTTAAGAAAGGTTTTGAAATAGCAAAGTGTTGAATTTAGAAATATTTTGAATTAGGAAAAGTTTAGATTAAGAAAGGTTTAGAATTTGGAAAGGTTCAAGTTAAGAAAGTTTTGAATTTGGAAAGCGTAGAATCTTAGAAAGATTTTAAATTAGGAAAGATTTAGAAAAGGTTTGAATTAAGAAGGTTTCAACTTAAGAAAGTTTTAGATTTTGACAGATTTGAAATTTAGAGAGTTTAAGATTTAGAAAATTTTAGAGTTTTAGAAAATCTTGAGATTGGGAAAGGTTTGAGTTTAAGAAAGGTTTGAAAACTTAGATTTGGAAAGTTAAGACTTGAAAAGGGGTTGAATTAGGAAAGATTTAGAAGCTTAATGTTTAAGGAAAGATTTGAAAGTTTTAGGAAACTTATGGTTTTGGAAGGTAGGAAATTAGAAAGGATTTGAACTAGGAAAGGTTTGGATTAGGAAGGGATTGGATTTTGTTTCTAAAAGGGAAGGTTTAATTTTGTTTTTAAAAACGGAGGATAGGATCTAGTTTCCTAAACGGAAAGATTTGATTTGATTTCCTAAAGGAAAGATGGGATTTTGGCAAGGATTTGGAAAGGGAGGTTTTAGAAATCCTAGATTTGGAAGACTATAGTTTTGATATAGAAAAGAGGTTTCGGAAATATGTATAGTTTGGATGTAGAAAACGAGAGATTTTGAAAACCTAGGTTTTAAGGCAAGTTTGAAAACCATGTTTTTGGAAAGAAAATTAGGATTTCCTAATGGTTAGCTCTAGGACTTGACTTGGGCATCAAGAAAAGAGATTTTTGAAAAATGTGTTTTTTGAAAACGAAGATTTTTAGGAGGAAAATCCTAGAGCGGAGTTTTTGGAAAGTGAACTTTGAAGACAAAGTTTTTGGAAAGAGATTTTTTAAAAAGAAAGAGTTTTTGGAAAGTGCGTTTTTGGAAACGAGTTTTTAGAAGGAAAATCCTAGAGGGGAGTTTCTAGAAAGAAGATTTTGGGAAGAGTTTTCTAGAAAGATTTTTGGAAAGAGATTGTTGGAGAGAATTTTCTAGGAAGGAGACCTAGGAAGCGTTTTTGGAAAGTGGACTTTGAAGAGAGCATTTTGGAAAGGAGTTGAAAAAGGGAGTTTTGAAAAATAGATTTTTGGAAGGAGTGTTTAGAAAACAATTTTGGAAGGAGGAACTTTTTGGAAAGCATGTTGGAAAAGAGATTTTTAGGAGGAGGGATTTGGAAAGAGAGCTTTTAGAGGGTATAAAAATGTCTCACTTTCTTAAAGCGATTCCAACCATAAGAAGGTTAGAACCACTTGAAGAAAGTAGTTTTGAAAACAAGGAGATTTGAAAATATGGACCATATTGGTCACTTTGAATGTAACACTTTCCTAAAGCAACCCTAGCCCTGGAAAAGCTAGAATCACCCTAGGATTGTGATTTTGAAAAACATGTTTTGAAAGAGATTTTGATGCAATTTTGAAAACAAGTTTGAAAACGATTTTGAAAACAACTTTGAAAACGACTTTTGGAAGATGCAAGATCATGATATGCACAATGCAATTTTGGAGTCGTGAACATACAAGGTTAAGGCTTCACCACATAATCAAGGGGGCCGGACCCACGTGGTCTCCGATTAGAGTAGAAGAAAGCCCTCGACACGGTGACTCTCCAATAGCCCAATCCTACACATGGACCGAGAATCCCCTTGTTTCAAGCATGTAAAGAAAGGGGGGGGGGGGGCGAAGATATGGGGGATTAAAATAGAGAAAACCCAAGTGGGTTAAGAGAGAGAAGAGAGAGGGGGGATGTGCAAAAATTTAAAGAGAAAGCCTACCGTATGCCTTTTTTATTTTGCGCACCTTGCTTGTCTTCAGTCTTTGGTCTTCGTCTTGATCTTCGTCTTCAATCTTCAATAATTGTCTTCAAACTTTAGATTGCAGCTCTTCAAGTCTTCAAAGGAGGGTTGAAGACTAGTGTATGAGTGTATGGGGGTGTGTATGAGTGTATAGGAGGCTAGGGTTTAGTATATGGTGGCTAGGGTTTGGAAAACCTAGGGAAGCTAGGGTTTAGGGAGTGCACGAGCTCTGTATATCAAATTATATGATTTTTAGACTGAGTTTGCGGACCTCTTTCACGATGGAAGAGGCTCTGTATTTATAGAGATTGGAATACACTGGCGCCTGTTGCAGTTGGGCCAGGTTAAACCTTACACTGGCGCCACTAGTAGTGGCTCCAGCCATTTAGGAAATATTTAAGGTCGGCAAGCAACGTATCTTTGACTAGATTTGGGTGACTGTACTGGTGACTACCATGCAATTTTTAGCTTGGCTTCACTAGGAGTGACTCCGGAAAGTCTGGAAAGGAGTTTGGAAGACCGGGAATGACCCAGAAGGCCGAAAAAGAGCAGGAACACTTAGAATAGTGTCCCGGAGGTATTTGACTTGAAAAGTGGAGATAGGATGTGTCGGAAGGGTTGACCGGGCCTTTAAGGGCAAAACGGTCAATCGGATCGGGAAGTTGCCGGGACGGACTTGGATTGTCCCGGAAGAAGACTTAAGATTTGGAAACATTATTCAGAATTTTTCCAAAGGTTGTCGGTTTGATACCCAGAGCCGGTGTGGTCAGCAAAGGTGACCAGCCCACTAGGGGCAAAATGGTCATTTTGCACCAGGTTGGCCGGAACTGACTCGGAATGATCCGGAAAGATAAAAGGAGGTTGAGATCACTATAAAAAGCATTCTTGGGAGGTTACCAGTTTGATACCTAGAGCCGGTGTGGTCGGAAAAGGAGACCAGCCCACCAGGGGCAAAACGGTCATTTTGTACTAGGTTGGCCGGAACTGACTCAGAATGATCCGGAAAGATAAAGAAAGGTTGAGAATACTATAAGAAGTAATCTCAAAAAGTTACAGGTTTGATACCCAGAGCCGGTGTGGTTCCTGAGGCGTTTGGATGCCTAGGGGCATTTTGGTCATCTTGACCAGAAAGTCTTGGAAAAGGCCCAATGGGCAGTTTGGTCATTTTTTACAGAAGCGGGCTAGCAAGCACTGTTGTTGAACTGGGTTTTGAGTGTTTTCGCCACTCTGACAGCAATCGTCGTGACACAGGGGTTTGTTGGCAATTCCTTATATCGACTTGTTTACAAATATTTCCGCTACTCGAATGGTTGTGATGTTTGCGAGTATTTTCGCTACTCGGACCGTCTCGAGGAATAAACTGTCTCGAGAGAGGGATTGGAAAAGGGACTTGCCGTCTTTAGAAAGATGTGCCTGATTTGGGACCGTCTCGAGGAATAAACTGTCTCGAGAGAGGGATTGGAAAGGGGACTTACCGTCTTCGAAAAGACGTTCCTGATTTGGAATCATCTCGAAGAATAAACTATCTCGAGAGAAGGATTGGAAAGGGGACTTACCGTCTTTGAAAAGGCGTGCGAGATTTGGAACCGTCTCGAGGAATAAACTATCGAGAGAGAGGGATTGGAAAGGGGACTTACCGTCTTCTAAAAAACGTGCCTGATTTGGAACTGTCTCGAGGAAGAAACTGTCTCGAGAGAGAGATTGGAGTTGGAATTGGAAAAGACAATGCCTCTAAGGGCAGTTTTGGTGATTTTGCCTCTATTTGGGCCTGGTGGGCCCGCGAAGTGATGGACAGACGAGACTTTGACTTTGAAAGTTGGTTTCGATTAGAATACGTCCATATTGACTTGAACACAAGTCTAGACGGAGTGTAGACTGCCGAGCGGTAAAAAATGGGGTGCTTACAGCTGCCTCTCTTTTTCTGTCTTTGTTTGTCAAAGACAGAAAACGATAAGAGTAAGGGTCCCATGTTGACCGCGAGGCAGTCAGAAGGATGGACATTGAAAATCTTTCGACAACGGGGGTCGAAAATGGATAACGGGCCAAAAAGGCCTTCGAAAATGAGATTTGGCGGGAAAGGGGGCAAAGTTGCCCAGAATTGGACACTGGCGCCACTGCTAGTGGCGCCTTTGGCAGAAAATGCCTGGCGCCTCTGCTAGTGGCGCCAGGTTTGGAGTTAAAACCAGAAAATTTCTGGTTCGAACAGCCACGGTATTTTGGAGAAACTTTGCAAATTTGAGAGACTCCGCGTGAAAATTGACTTGAACCTTGAAGGGGCACTTCTTGGAGACCACGGGTGATTACCGAAAGGAGACCACATCACCGAAAAAGTCGCCGGAAGAGAAGATTTTGCAAGAGAACTTCCAAAGAGTGAGTTTTCAAATTTTGTTGATTTTGATGTGTAGAACTTCATTTGAATCATGTGAATAGTGAAAATTAATGTTTTGATGTGTTTTGAACATGATGGTGATAGTATTTTTGCATTTTAGTGCTTGTTTGATTGAATTTGAGTGATTATATATGAGTGTGTGTAGGGGGTTTTCTGCAGGAATAGTGAATTTGTTCCTACAGACTTGGGCATTGGGTTTTCTGGCTATATTTTTTGTGCAATGTGCCTCAGAAAAATGTGTTTAACAGCTGTATGAAGTTTCGTGATTTTTTGAAAACTCGGTGAATTTTTGATTTTTTGAAAAATAGAAAAATACTTAGAAAATTTAGAAAAATGAGAAAACTCGAGAAATTGATGAAACTCCTTAGAGTTTAAAATTTGACAAAATGTAGGAATATTTTTGGAAAACATTTGAAATGATTTTGAAGAAATTTTAAAGCATTTTTGAAAACCATTGATTTATTGGAGAAATAAAACATGTGTTTTGAAAATTTTGAAAAATTGAAAAGTGTGCATGAGTGCTGGTGTCATGTGATTGTGACGATGTGAAGTGCACGTTTTGTGTTTCGTGTTGATGTCATGGGTGTTGTAGGGGCCATCTTTTAAACGGGACTCTGCCGGAATTTTTAAAAATTAGGAAAAAAAATTAGAAAAAGCTTTTAGAAATAAAATCTTTTTGAAGGAAAAAGACAGAAAACCCTTGAGATTTGATTTGAAGTTGGAAAATCAAGATGTGTAGAAATTTTGTTTTTGATTTGTTATTCGAAATCCTTCATTTGTTTTGTTTGTGTTAGTTGTTTATTTTATTTACTATTATTTGAATTGTATGTATGGCATGTTAACGTCTCTTACCTTGGTTTACCTTTTTGGGATGGCAGACACGGGTGATGACGGTTCTGAGAGGAGACGCCGCTCGGGGAAGGCGGCCCGAACAGATTCTACTGGCGGCTCTAGTCGATCTAGAGGTAGTCGACGATCTACCGAACAATCCTCCTCCAGTCAGAGTGGGCAGGGGAGTAGGTTACCTGTCGACCCTTTTCCTCCGGTTGAGCAGGCTTTCGCCGAGGACATTGATGCTGAGGAGGAGGTACCGGGCCCTGGGGATCAGGTGACCAGTTATGGGAGAGCTTCTTCCAGGCATAGGCAGCCGGATGCCGACTTGGGAGATCTGCAGATACCGGATGTGCCACCACTCGGGGATCTTACCTATCACCCCAGCGTGTATTCAAGATAGCATTTACCTCCTTCGCGGGTACATACAACTTTCAGAGGGGCTGTTCATCAAGTTTTTGTGACCATGCAGCGGGCTGCCCCATCATATTGTGCCTTCTTAGCGGCGATCGGATTTGGCTCTTTCATGGGATTACAGGCTAACCGCCTGAACCGACATTTGGTACTGGCACTTGTTGAGAGGTGGTTCGGGGAGATCGGGACCTTTCATTTTGTTGGCTTCGAGTTAGGTCCTACTCCTTTGGATTGGGCAATTATTATAAGGCTCTCCTTTGTCGGCCGGCGGATCACCTTACATCAAGTCAGTAGGGATGCGGCTTGTTTGCTGTTGGACTTGCCTCCTCGTAAGCGTTCTGCCTTTCCAGTCTCTTGGATCAGTCAGGATGACCGTACCTTTGCTATTGAGCCATAGTCTGCCAGGCGGGACATCATGAGACGGCGACTTGTGTTGTATATCATCTTTAGCTACTTCTACAACAACAACAAGTCACTCGTGCCGTGTCATTTGGTGAGCATAGTGGCCGATCTTAGAGCCTTATCTGAGTTGGACTGGGGGTCTTTTTCCTTTGGCTGTTTCCTTTGATCGATGCGGGTTCGGACTTCTTCCCGTTGGGGCAGCATGACTAGTTTCTGGCCCTTCCTCGTCTGGTGGAGCTACGAGTACCTTCATGTTTGTCGCCCTGCAGTTGTTGAAGATGACCTCTACCCTCGTGCTTTGAGGTGGGCTCGTGATCGGGTAGCCCAACAATCGAAGATTACTGACTTTGTGACACTCCGGGCTAACCTAGAGCTGATTGAGGTGAGGGATGTGACCTGGCGGCCCTTCATTGGATCAGTCCATTATGAGACAGTCTGGTACTTGGTCCCGTTGTCCCTGTCGAGAGCTACTTTTCTCAGTGATGACACTTGGGAGTCCCATCTTGGAGAGCAACACTGGTGGCAGTTTCATGAGAAGTTTCGATCAGCAGGAGCCCCGCTAGAGTATATGTTTGGAGCCCTAGTGGCGGGAGTACCTATCCCTTATTAAGAGTGTCAGCCAGGTGCTGAGTTCTTGCTTCCTCCGGATACAGATTATGCTGGGCACTTTGGGGCTCATTCGGTCGGTGCCTTCACCAGGTTTGAGGTAGTAGTCGGCGGGTACGCTGTTGGCCAGGAGGTGGTTGACTTATGGCGCCGAGCCGGAGGATATGTGCCCCAAGCTGAGTTTATTACTGTGAGAGACCAGAGAGACCAGCACCAGATGGAGCGGGATCAATACCAGGCCGAGGTAGCTTCCCTGACAGCTTGATTATCTCAGATGGGCGGTGGGGAGGTATGTTATTCTTTCTTTGCTTCTTCTTGCTCTGCTGTTGCTTAGTTCCTTTTGTATGTAGCTGATTTCGGTTCTATCTTCCCTGTAGGATGGTGGTGCTTCGAGCAGTCATCCACCTCCTCCGATGCCGAGTTTCGGGGATTTTGATCTAGATGATATCGACTTCGACCTGTGATGTATGCCCCTTGTGGGGACTTTGATCCTCTTTTGCCCCTTGTCCCTAAGTTATATTTATGTTAGATAGTTTTATTCTGATATTTTGTACAAAAATGGATATTTATGGTACTTGGATGCATGGATAGACAAAGACATTTATGATCTTTATAGCTAGGCATATGATTAGATGCATGTGATGTATGATGATGTTAGATATCTATTACATGAGTTGATGTTGGTGACTTCTATTTCTATAGGGAGTTATATCCTATGTGTGCGAAGACCATGCTGATTTTTTTTTTTTTTTTTTAACATATGCCTAGGTTAGAAATATGTTAATAGAATGACACAGGGTGCTGTTAGACTTGTAGTCCTGGGAATGGTAACTCCCTCCTCTTCGGGGATTTAGCCTCTCCTTTGGCTTGACTCTACCTTGATTGGATGATAGCATTTCGCACCTTTCTCAACCTTCTGATCGCCTTCAACTCTCTGTCTTAAGGTTAGTGTATATGGTTATTAGGCTGGGACTCTCGACTCTCAGGGTTTTAGCAACAGCTTACCTGGCCTTTGGCAAAGCGATAAGCGGCCAGTCATTTCAATCCGAGGAGATTTTGTTTAGGACCGTAATGTAGGCTGGGTTATGGGGGTTTTAGAAACGACAAGATATGCTGGCTCAAATTTGATGTTGCTTTCAAGAGGATTTAGATCCATACTGTCCTTGACTACTTTTCAGTAGGACTAGCATCCTTCTTGGCTTTGGCAATGTATCTAGCTCATTTAGATCAAGCAATCTGCTTTCAATCAGAGGGGACTTTAGTAGGGTTATAATGTAGGCCATGGTTTCGGGGTTTTGAAAAAAAAGGGTAAAGCCTCAAACCTATTGTTTCTACTGGGTTTCTTTGTAACCTAGGATCACCTTTAAATTTCCTCCTTGCTTTTCACAGGACTTCTAGGGTGAAAATGACCTTGTTCTTCCACCCTTTCCATATGCCGTTTGAGATAGACATGACTTTGTTTTCTTTTGATCCTCATATTATACTTTTGAGAATGATTCAATCATGATTTTCTTCAGGCCTTTCCTTAAAGGATGATTTTTTTTTTTCGGCCTCTTGTCCCTTGGCGAATCCTTTCCTTTGCTTTTTCCTTTCTTTTTTCTTTTATGGAACGACTGATTCTTCGACCCTTTTTCTTTAGACCTTTTCCTTGGCTGTTCAATCCACCCAATGTGGGCGGTGATCCTTAGGTTGGGGTTTTCTTGAGAAAAGGATAGATGGCTCAACAGGTTTGGCAAGGGGTTGCCTTTGACTGTATGGGAAATGAAATGAGGGCCTCTTTTCACTTTGAATTAGATTGCATGATCTATAGAGCTTTCATTGCTGCCTTAGCATAGCAGGGGTGGATACCATTCCTAGAGTTCTCATGCTAATGTTTGCCCTAGTGTGGGGAGGACAGTCTTGGATCAGGGTTGGCAAAGAAAACTTCATTTGTTGCGAGGCTTTAGGGGTTAAACAAAGGGAATATGAGCACACTTGTTTATTTATTAGTGATTCATTCCTTTTATTTATATATGGGCAAATGAAAGATGGCTCTTCTTCATTTTGATAAACTGGCCACAAATGGCTTAGCTTTAGAGTCCTGCAAGTGCTGCCTTTGGGTAGTATCCTTACTCATCCTTATCATCTCTCTCTCTCTGGAAAGCTGATCATTTGGTGAGTGGTTACCTCATGCTATCATCCCTTCAAGTTAGATCATTTCAAAAGATAAACCATGCCCTTGCGTAGAAAGTAGTCACTATTCCCCAGGGTAGACAAGACAACAACAATGGAATAAAAGACTATCATTTGATTATTATTATTATTTTTACGGAAAGCATAAAGTTCTTAGGTAATAAGAAAATGTAAACATTAATTTAAAGATAGGAAGTGAAAGGGATAGAAAGAAAGTGGGTGAAAACACCCTTCTCTTGTACGCTTGTGCAAGGAATCCATTTTTAGTAAGGTCTTGGGCCTGTGCCCTCGTCTGTATTCCATCCGCGGTTGAGGTTTTCAGCCAAGGTAGGATAGGTAGATGCTTCTCTCGGAGTTCCAAACGAGTTGGTGGTGATGCAATAGTCAGCTTTCTTGACTATCTTGCCTTCATTTGTTTGCTCCGGAGTATCTCTAACAAACCACTCGGGCGACTCGTATTCGTCCAGCTCGATAGGTCGTGCTCGGAGTTTTTTCCTCTGGCTTCCAAGTGGGGCTCGATGCTCCTCGGGTGTACACAAAGGGAGATTTTTATTACCTAGTTTGGACAGCTCCTGGTCAATTTTCTTCACAGATTCATATGCGAGTTTGTCTTCGGGGTCGGCATTTTATCGGGGTTGCATCGTAACCGAGTACGACTCTATTCCGTATCATCACATTCCACCTTCTCCCGATCCTTGTAGTATATCTCTTGGCATGCAACTAAACAAACCTTGTTGTTACCAAACTTTGTAATGATGTTAACGGTGTGGTCCAGTGAAGGATTTGTAGGGCTGTTCGAAGAAGGATTTGCTGGTCGAACCCCAATGATCTTGTTATCTATCAGGTCTTGAATCTTATGCTTGAGGGTCAAACAATCTTCAGTGTCATGTCCTGGGCTATCCGAATGATATTTACAGCTTGCTGCAGATCTGAAGTAATGAGGCAAAGGATTGGGCTGGGGTCGGGCAGGTATAGGTTTCAGATATCCAGCTGCTAAGAGGCCAAAATAAGCCACGGTCTGTGAGCACGCGAGTTTAGTCAACGTCCGCTTTTTCCCACTTGTTCGCCTAGGCCGAGGAGGCGTTGCAGATGTTTTTGATGATTGGGGACCGAGTTTTGGTGAGGTCACAGCTGGGTTGATGGTTTGGGAATTAAAAGGGCTTCGGGTTCTATGTTTCAAAATGGGACAATTTTCGGTGGCAGGGCCAAAAGGGTTGGGATGATATCCGAAGGAGAGATTATATAATCCTTGTGTTTGGTTAGGGGTTGGTTTGGAAGGCATTCGAGCAAGGCCCTTGGCTTGGGGAGGTCATTGGTACGCAATGGTGGCGACATAGTCATGGTTTTCCTTCTTCACCCTTTTTCGTCCATCATGGGTTTGGGCCTGTGAGGACTCTGCTTGCTCATGGGTTGTGTGGGATAAGAGTGAGGAAAGCATGCCTTCCATTTCGGTCATCTTATGCTTGATTCCTCTTGCCTCTGCTAGTAACTGAGTTAAGGTATCAAGAGTAAGTAATTCTATGCTTGTAAGACTGGGGAACGAGGGAAGGTACCTAAAACCAACAAAAGGAAAGAGTCAGTGTTTGACCTTGACAAGTCTTTATGCAATACATGCTCTAAGGTGCCCCTCTTAAGGAGGGAAACTAGTCATGATGTATTGGCCCACTATTGGAGATAGGGGATTTGCCCCTGTATGCAGATACCTTACTGTCAGGTAGGAACCTTCAGCCATCCATGCATTCATTCATAAAAGTAAAGAAGTACATTAAATTTTAGGTTTAAGATACAAAAGAATTGAAATACATTTTAATAAGGGGAGGGGGAACATTTTCCTTTGGACTTCTACCTATCTACTTTTACTAAGGAAAACCCTAAACTACTCCTGAGTCTTCGGATTTGCCTTCCTTGGATTTGATATTGAGGAGGTTGCTGGGAGACCTTGCTGATTGGTTGTCCTTTGTCTTCATGGTAATTCTATCTCCGTGAGCATAGAGGGATTGGGGCCCCTCTTCTGGAATGAATTAAGATGCATGCAATGAATCCTTAGGATTACGTGGGAACCCTTAGGGTTTAGGTAGGTTTAATGCAAGGGAAAGTGACCTTGGTGTCACTTTCAATTGATTGATCATATGTATGAAAATGCAGTGACTTGAATTACTTGGAACTCTTGTCTTGACATGGAATATTGAATGCATGGTATGCAAAGAGTATAAAGAAACAGAATGCACTAGCAAGGTAAACGTGCATGCATGAGCAGTTAAACAGACATTATAACAATATGAATATAGTCAATATAACAACAAGAATAGACAGGTATAAATGAAAGTAAGAGCAGTCGCCCTTTCCTTCGTGGTTTTGAAAACGATGCTTCGTGTCTTAAATCCTGCAGAGGTTCGGCTATGCATGGTATCTATATGAGTACGAGGTTGAGGGTTGACTAATGCCTTATAAAAAATGCTCGTTCCCCAGATCTTCAAACCTAGGCCCACTCCCAGAGGTGGTGCCATGATCGGTTGGTGATCTGAGCGGGGGAACCATCAAGAGGCCATAGGCAAAGAAACTGACACAACATCTTGCCAACAACCAATATACCGTTCCCCCTTTCTAACTAGAAAGGACATATTAGGGTAATAATGCAAGTATGCAGAATGCAAGTGCACATGCAGTGTGTGTGTGATTTTTAAAAGTGGAGGAAAGAGCCCAACAACTCCCATCCATCCTGTTCATCACATTTATGCATAACAATTAATAAAATTTAAACAAAATGTGTACGTACAAAATAAAGATGCAAGTGTTAGTATGTGGATGACAAACATAATACAAGATAATATGAATAAATGCATGTTTTTTGAAAATAATTTTGAAAATTTAGTTTTGAAAATTTAAAGTGAATAGGATTGAATCAAGTTAATTGAAGACTCTACATGGGTGAAGGGTAAAGAGACATGACTACGGCCTAACCCTCTAAGTTTCCCCAGTGGAGTCGCCAGCTGTCGCGCCCAGATTTTTCGCACTCGAGGAATACTCACACAAGCGGGAAAAATGTTGTACTCTCTCGTTAGAACTCACTCTCCTAGAAGAATGAGTGCGACTAGGTTTGAATTGAAAATTTGAATTGAATAAAGGGCTTTTGAAAAAGATTCGGAGTTGCCACCTAACTTGATTAAGTGGAGTTAGGTCACCTAAAAACTAAGCATAATCCGAAAACTACATTTAGGGTTTTTGGAAAATGATTTTGAAAATATCTCCTCAAGAGAGAGTTTTTAACAAAACAAGTTATTTAGCAACCTTTGAAAAACATTTAGCCCTTTTTTAAAAATAACTCCTTTTGGTCTTTGAAAACAGTGATTCTAGGTTCGGAGGTTGGTTACGTATAGGGAAGACGCATTAAGCCATCACCCTACCCCGCCCTTTCGGTACCTACATGTCAATCTCCCCTAGATTCACCTACGAGAGCCTTTAACTAACTAATGTTCAATCCTATTCACTTTGAAAAATAATGTTTGAAAAGAAACTAACATGATGCATGATATGCAAGTGTAATAGGAGAGAGAATTGAAAAATAGATATGGAAAGATATTTGGTTTGATTTGAAAAGGAAGAGATAGAAGTTTGAATTTGGAAAGCAGATTTTGGGAATTGAAAATAGAGATTTGGAAATAGAAATTTGAAATTGAAAATAGATTGGAGATTTGAAAAGATTGTGGAATTAGAAATTCGAAAAATGTTGTAGAATTTGAAATTTGAAAAACGTGGAGGAATTTGAAAAATGTTGTGACCGCACCTATGAAGGTTGCCTACGAATCCTTTTGGAGGAATCAGGTCAGTCGTAGTTCGGACAAGAGTCCGATTGAAAATAGAAAAGTTGATTTGAAAGAAAGAGATCGAATTGGAAATTGGATTGGAAGATTGAGATATTGAACTTTCATTAGAAGATTTGATTTTGGAAAGTCTTGGTTTTAGGAAACCTAGACATAGGAAAGAGAGAATTTAGAAAGGACCTGAGATTAAGAAAGATTGGACTTCAATATTGGACGTGGAAGATTTAGGAAATGATTGGATTTAAGGAAGATTCGAATTAGGAAGGGTCTGACTTAGGAAAGTTTCGGATTAGGAAGGTTTCATTTTTGGAAAGTTTTGGAAATAGGAAAGTTTTAGAATTAGGAAAGTTTCAACTTAGGAAAGTTTTGAATTAAGAAGGTTTCAACTTAGGAAGGTTTTAAAAGTGGAAAGTTTCGTTTTAAGAAAGGTTTTGAAATAGGAAAGTGTTGAATTTAGAAATATTTTGAATTAGGAAAAGTTTAGATTAAGAAAGGTTTAGAATTTGGAAAGGTTCAAGTTAAGAAAGTTTGGAATTTGGAAAACGTAGAATCTTAGAAAGATTTTAAATTAGAAAAGATTTAGAAAATGTTTGAATTAAGAAGGTTTCAACTTAAGAAAGTTTTAGATTTGGAAAGATTTGAAATTTAGAGAGTTTAAGATTTAGAAAATTTTAGAGTTTTAGAAAATCTTGAGATTAGGAAAGGTTTGAGTTTAAGAAAGGTTTGAAAACTTAGATTTGGAAAGTTAAGACTTGAAAAGGGGTAGAATTAGGAAAGGGTTGAATTAGGAAAGATTTAGAAGCTTAACGTTTAAGGAAATATTTAAAAGTTTTAGGAAACTTATGGTTTTGGAAGGTAGAAAATTAGAAAGGATTTGAACTAGGAAAGGTTTAGATTAGGAAGGGATTGGATTTTGTTTCTAAAAGAGAAGGTTTGATTTTGTTTCCAAAAATGGAGGATAGGATCTAGTTTCCTAAACGGAAAGATTTGATTTGATTTCCTAAAGGAAAGATGGGATTTGTCAAGGATTTGGAAAGGGAGGTTTTAGAAACCCTAGATTTGGAAGACTATAGTTTTGACATAGAAAAGAGGTTTCGAAAATATGTATAGTTTGGATGTAGAAAACGAGAGATTTTGGAAACCTAGGTTTTAAGGCACGTTTGAAAACCATGTTTTTGGAAAGAAAATTAGGATTTCCTAATGGTTAGCTCTAGGACTTGACTTGGGCATCAAGAAAAGGGATTTTTGGAAAATGTGTTTTTTGAAAACAAAAATTTTTAGAAGGAAAATCCTAGAGCGGAGTTTTTGGAAAGTGAATTTTGAAGACAAAGTTTTTGGAAAGTGAATTTTGAAGACAAAGTTTTTGGAAAGAGAATTTTTAAAAAGGAGTTTTTGGAAAGTGTGTTTTTGAAAACGAGTTTTTGGAAGGAAAATCCTGGAGGGGAGTTTCTAGAAAGAAGATTTTGGGAAGAGTTTTTTAGAAAGATTTTTGGAAAGAGATTGTTGGAGGGAATTTTTCTAGGAAGGAGACCTAGGGAGCGTTTTTGGAAAGTGGACTTTGAAGAGAGCATTTTGGAAAGGAGTTGAAAAAGGGAGTTTTGAAAAATAGATTTTTGAAGAGAGTTTTTAGAAAATAATTTTGGAAAGAGGAACTTTTTGGAAAGCATGTTGGAAAAGAGATTTTTAGGAGGAGGGATTTGGAAAGAGAGCTTTTAGAGGGTATAAAAATGTCTCACTTTCTTAAAGCGATTCCAACCATAAAGGTTAGAACCACTTTAAGAAAATGGTTTTGAAAACAAGGAGATTGAAAATATGGACCATATTGGTCACTTTGAATGTAACACTTTCCTAAAGCAACCCTAGCCATAGAAAACCTAGAATCACCCTAGGATTGTGATTTTGAAAAACATGTTTTGAAAGAGATTTTGGTGCAATTTTGAAAACAAGTTTGAAAATGATTTTGAAAACAACTTTAAAAACGACTTTTGGAAGATGCAATATCATGATATGCACAATGCAATTTTGGGGTCGTGCACATACAAGGTTAAGGCTTCACCACATAATCAAGGGGGCCGGACCCACGTGGTCTCCGGTTAGACTAGAAGGAGGCCCCCGACACGGTGACTCTCTAATAGCCCAATCCTTCACATGGACCGGGAATCCCTTTGTTTCAAGCATGCAAAGAAAGGGGGGAAAGAGATGGGGGATTAAAATAGAGAAAACCCAAGTGGGTTAGGAGAGAGAAGAGAGAGGGGGGAAGTGCAGAAATTTAAAGAGAAAGCCTACCATATGCCTTGTTTATTTTGCACGCCTTGCTTGTCTTCGGTCTTCGGTCTTCGGTCTTCGTCTTGATCTTCATCTTCAATCTTCAATAGTTGTTTTCAAACTTTAGATTGCAGCTCTTCAAGTCTTCAAAGGAGGGTTGAAGGCTAGTGTATGAGTGTATGGGGGTGTGTACGAATGTATAGGAGGTTAGGGTTTAGTATATGGTGGCTAGGGTTTGGAAATCTTACGGAAGCTAGGGTTTAGAAAGTGCACGAGCTCTGTATATCAAATTATATGATTTTTAGACTGAGTTTGCGGACCTCTTTCACGTTGGAAGAGGCTCTGTATTTATAGAGATTGGAATACACTGGCGCCTGTTGTAGTGGCACCAGGTCAAACCTTACACTGGCGCCACTAAGAGTGGCGCCAAGCCAATTTTTGGCTTGGCGCCACTACTAGTGCCACCAGGCATTTAGGAAATATTTAAGGTCGGCAAGCAACGTATCTTTGACTAGATTTGGGCGCCTGTACTAGTGACTACCATGCAATTTTTAGCCTAGCTTCACTAGGAGTGACTCTGGAAAGTCCGGGAAGTAGTTTGGAAGACCGGGAATGAGCCGGAAGGCCGGAAAAGAGCAGGAACACTTAGAATAGTGTTCCGGAGCTATTTAACTTGAAAAGTGAGGATATGATGTGTCAGAAGGGTTGACCGGGCCTTTAGGGGCAAAACGGTCAATCGAATCGGGAAGCTGCCGGGACGGACTTGGATTGTCCCGAAAGAAGATTTAAGATTTGAAAACATTATTCAGAATGTTCCCAAGGGTTTCCAGTTTGATACCCAGAGCCGGTGTGGTCAGAAAAGGTGACCGGCCCACCAGGGACAAAATGGTCATTTTGCACCGGGTTGGCCGGAACTGACTCGGAATGATCCGAAAAGATAAAGGGAGGTTGAGAACACTATAAAAAGCATTCTTGGGAGGTTATCGGTTTGATACCTAGAGTCGGTGTGGTCAGAAAAGGAGACCGGCCTACCAGGGGCAAAACGGTCATTTTGTACTAGGTTGGCCGGAACTGACTCGGCATGATCTGGAAAGATAAAGAAAGGTTGAGAATACTGATAAGAAGTAATCTCAAAAAGTTACCGATTTGATACCCAGAGCCGGTGTGGTTCCCGGGGCGTTTGGATGCCTAGGGGCAAAATAGTCAACTTGACCAGAAAGTCTTGGAAAAGGCCCAAGGGGCAATTTGGTCATTTTTTACCAAAGCGGGCTAGCAGGCACTGGTGTTGACCTGGGTTTTGAGTGTTTCCGCCACTTTGACCGCGGTCGTCGTGACACAGGGGTTTGTTGGCAATTCCCTATATCGACCTATTTACGAGTATTTTTGCTACTCGAACGGTTGTGATGTTTGCGAGTATTTCCGCTACTTGGACCGTCTCGAGGAATAAACTATCTCGAGAGAGGGATTGGAAAGGGGACTTACCATCTTCGAAAAGACGTGCCTGATTTGGAACCGTCTCGAGGAATAAACTGTCTCGAGAGAGGGATTAGAAAGGGGACTTACCGTCTTCGAAAAGACGTGCCTGATTTGGAACCATCTCGATGAATAAACTATCTCGAGAGAGGGATTGGAAAGGGGACTTACCGTCTTTGAAAAGACGTGCCTTATTTGGAACCGTCTCGAGGAATAAACTATCTCGAGAGAGGAATTGGAGTTGGAATTGGAAAAGACAATGCCTCTAAGGGCATTTTGGTGATTTTGCCTCTATTTGGGCCTAGCGGGCCCGTGAAGCGATGGACAAATGGGACTTGGACTTAGAAAGTTGGTTTTGACTAGAATACGTCCATATTGACTTGAACACAAGTCTGGACGGAGTGTAGACTACCGAGCAGTCAAAAATGGGGTGCTTACACTCAGCGCACTATATACAAAAACTCCTCATCGAGTTCTTCAACCACCAAGTGGTTTTGTCCAAGCTCCACTCAAACTTACAAGAGTTTTTCTTTCTCAAGAAAACTCTTAAACTATCCCTTACAAGTGTATAAGAATATACAAGTTACAAGCAAACTCTCTAACAAGAGTAAATTTTACAATCACAACTCACATACGAAAATAGGAAGAATGTTCAGGAAAATCAGGTTTGATCTGTCAGTGAATCTTGTTTTTGTTTCTCATCACTTGTATAAATGCAGCTGGAAGCTTGTATATAAACCCCTGTATTGATTCCATCTGTTAGAGGTTGTTGGGCTTCATTAATGCACGTCTAGTCTGTTATAACGTTAGAAAAACTAGTCGTTATATTCAAGGAGTCGACTCCACGCTTGTAGAGTCGACACTTTCTACTTCTGCATTTACCAGATATTGTTCACTGACTTCATGAGTCCGCTCTTCATAACAATGAGTCGACTCCTTGTTCATTCTGTCTTCACATTTTTGGCTTCTGCTGTCATGAGGCGAATCTTCATCTTCAGGAGTCCCCTATTTGTTGATTTGATCTTCAGCCTTTTACTTCTGTTGTCATGAGGCAACTTTTCATCTTTATGAGTCCGCTCATTGATTATGTTATCTTCAAGCCTTTACGTCTGTCTCCATTAGGCGACTCTTCATTTTAATGAGTCCGCTTATTGTCTACTTGGTCTTCAGGCTTTTTGCTTCTGTGTTCATGAAGCGACTCTTCATTTTCATGAGTCCGCCCATTGATCATTTTGTCTTCAGGCCTTTTGCTTCTGTGATCAAGAGGCAACTCCTCATTTCCATGAGTCCGCTCATTGTCCATTTGATCTTTAAGCCTTTTGCTTCTATAACCATGAGGCGACTCCTCATTTCCATGAGTCCGCTCATTGCCTAGAAATCTGCTTTCTGACTTCTAATGATCTAGCTCATCTCAGCACTGGTATAAGATCTTCAAGGAGTATTTCTTTGGGGTATGATGATCAATCAAATCTCTTTAACTCATCAGAGTTAACTTCTATTCAATTTGGATTGAATCAATCATTTGACACTCAACTTCTTTTGACTCTCAAACAGTCAGAGCTTCATTAGATCAATGTTGATCTTTTCATCTTCATTTGCAAAGCTTCTTCTTTCATTATTTCTTTCAATGCCAAGCTTCCTCAATTATGCAGAGCTTCACAATGCCTCATTTCTGATTTCTTCTTTTTGTTAGTAATTCTTCTTTCTTCTTTGAAAACACTTCAATGAGAGTTTTGCAAACTTGATAAAATCTCTTTATACATCTAATCTTTATTGATTCTTTATATTGTGGAAGAATTCTTCACTTGGATTCCATGTAGAGATCAGACAATCATTGTGAGTCTTCTTCTCAAGTAACTTCAATCTCCTTAATAATCAATTCATCTTCAACTGATCTTTGCATTCTTAATAAGATCTTCTTTTGGCATTTACAACATCTCCACAATCAAATTGTCTTTAACTGACTATTGCACTTTCTGATGAAGTCTTCAATTTATCTTGAGTGCAAGTCAATCTTCAATGAGTCTTATGCATACTTGTTGAGATCTTCATTTGAACACCTTCAATCTCTTCAAATGCAAAACATTTGTTTGAAGTAGAGATAGGCATCATTCCTTCGTTTGGTTCATTGTATAGCTCTTGAAATTCATTGCTGGATCTTGAATTTATTGTGCATTCTCTATGACATGTATCAGACTTAAAATTTAACTTTAAGTCTAAGTTATGAACTTTGTTAATCTGCACACTAAGTAGATTTATTAGTAAAATAATACCAGGTTTAGTTATCATCAAAATCAACATAGGCCAACCTTGAGTCAACAAGGGTCAACCTTGAGTCAACAATCCAATCTTCCCTTTAGGAAACCAAATCCAATCTCTTCTTTAAGAAACCAAATCCAATCTCTCATTTAGGAAACTAGATCCTATCCTCCGTTTTTGGAAACAAAATCACACCCTTTCTTTTAGAAACAAAATCCAATCCTTTGTTTTAGGAAATAGAAATCTCAATCCTTCCTAGTCTAAACCTTTCCTAATTCAAATCATTTCTAATCTCCTACTTTCCTAAATCTTAAGTTTCCAAAACTTAAACTTTTAAATCTTTCCTTAAACTTTAAGCTTTCAAATCTTTCCTAATTTCATATCTTTTTAAATCTAAATCTTTTCTTAAACTCAAACATTTCCTAACTTCAAAAATTTCTAGAACTCAAACACTTTCTAAATTCTAAAGTTTCCAACTTTCAAAACTTCCCTATTTCAAAACATTCCAAATTCAAAACTTTCTAATTTCAAAACTTTCTTAATCCAACACTTCCCTAATTCAAAACTTTCCTAAAATGTAACTTTCCTAAATCAAAACTTTCCTAATTTGAAATCCTTCCTAAATCAAAACTTTCGTAATTCGAAATCCTTCCTAAACGAAAACTTTCCTAAATTGAAACTTTCCTAAAACGAAACTTTCTTATTTTGAAACTTTTCTAATTCAAATATTTCCTAAATTCTAATCTTTCCTAATCTTCCAAGTTCAACACTCGAGTCAAACCTTTCTTAATCTCAAACCCTTCCTAAATCCTATCTTCCTAAGTCTAGGTTTCTTAAACCTCAATCTTCCCAAAACATTTTTCAATCTTTTCAATTCCAAATTCCAAATTCCAACCTTTTATTCTAAATTCAACTCCAACTCTTTTTCCAATCAAATCTTAATTTTCTATTGGACAGTTGTCCGAACTACGACTGACCTGATTCCTCCAAAAGGATACGTAGGCAACCCTCACGGGTGCGGTCACAATTTCTTTCAAATCTCCAATTCTATAATCTTCTTCAAGTTTCTAATTCTATGCTCTATTTCCAACTTCCAATTCTAAAAGTTTATTTTCAATCCTCAATTTCAATTTTTAAACTTTCTTTCCAATTTTAAACTTCAATTCTTCTTTTCCAAATCTATTTTCCAACTCTCTTTTTCTAGCATTTACATATCATGCATCATTCTTTTCAAAATTGTTTTCTAAAGTGGATAGGATTGGACATTTGTTAGTTGAAGACCTTCATAGGTGAATCTAGGATAAGTAGACATGTAGGTACCGTAAGGACGGGGTAGGGTGACGGCTTAGTGCATCTTCCTTACACGTAACCAACCTTCGAACCTAGGATCACTGTTTTTGAAAGACCAAAATGGAGTTTATTTTCAAAAAAGGGCTTTAATATTTTCCAAAGGTTGCCAACCAACTTGTTTTCTTAAAAACCCTCTCTTGAGGTGGTATTTTCAAAACCGTTTTCAAAAACCCTAAGTGTAGTCTTCGGATTATGCTTAGTTTTTTGGTGACCTAACTCACCTTAATCAAGTTAGGTGGCTACTCCAAATTGTTTTCTAAAAGCCCTTTATTCAAATTAATTTTCAATTCAAACCTAGTCGCACTCATTCTTCTAGGAGGATGTGTTGTAACGAGAGAGTATAGTATTTTTCCCGCTTGTGTGTGTATTCCTTAAGTGCGAAAAATCTAGGCGTGACAGTTGTTCTTCTCTCTATAAATACAGAGCCTCTTCCAGTGTGAAAGGGGTCCACAAACTCAGTTTAAAAAACCTACTCTTCGATATACAGAGCTCGTAGCCTCCCTAAACCCTAGTTTTCTTTAGGTTTTCCAAACCCTAGCTTCCATACACAAACCCTAGCTCTCATATACTCCCATACACTCATATACACTCATACGCTAGCCTCCAAAGCCTCCCTTGAAGTCTTGAAAGGCTGCAACTTGAAGCTCTCAAAGATCAAGACGAAGACTGAAGTGAAGACCAAAGCAAAGCAAAATAAAAAGACATAAGGTAGGCTCTCTATTTAAGTTTACGCATCTTTTCCCTCTCTCTTTGTCCTCCGAACCCACTTGGGTTTTCTTCTATTTTAATCTCCCATCTTCTTCCCCCCGTTTCTTGCATGCTTGAAATAAGGGACTTCTTGGTCCATGTATACGATTAGGCTATTAGAGGTCACCGTGTTGGGGGCTTTCTTTTAGTCTAACCGGAGAACATGTGGGTTCGACCCCCTTGATTATGTGGTGAAGCCTTAACCTTGTATGTTCACGATCCCAACTTGCATTGTGCATATTATGGTCTTGAATTCCTACGAAATTCGTTTTCAAACTTGTTTTTTTAAAACTTGCATCAAAACCGTTTTCAAAACTTGCATTAAAAGTTTCTTTTTCAAAACTTGTTTTCAAAATCACAATCCTAAGGTGATTCTAGCCTTTCCATGGCTAGGGTTGCTTTAGGAAAGTGTTATATTTAAAGCGACCAATATGGTCTATATTTTCAAATCTTCGTTGTTTTCAGAACCACTATCTTAAAGTGGTTCTAACCTTCGTATGGTTAGAATCGCTTCAGGAAAGTGAGATATTTTATATACTTTCTAAAAACTCTCTTTTCAAATCTCTCTTTTTAAAAATAACTTTTTGAGAACTCTTTCCAATCTCCTTTTCAAAATTGCTTTCTAAAAACTCCCTCCAAAAATTTATTTTTCAAAATTTCTTTTCAAACTCCTTTCCAAAAAAGCTCTCTTTAAAATTCCTTTTCTAAAAACACTCCCTAAATTTCCTTCCTAAAAAACTCTTCCCAAAAATCTCTTTCCAAAAACTCTCTTTTCAAAATCCATTTCTAAAAACTCCTTTTTAGGATCTCCCTCTAAAAATGTTCTCTTCTAAAAAACTCAATTTCCAAAATCTCTTACCTTGGTGCCCAAGTTAAACCCTAGGGCCAACAATTAGGATACCCTAATTTTTTTTTTCAAAAGTATGATTTCCAATCTTGCCTCAAAACCTAGGTTTCTAAAACCTCCTCTTTTACATCTAAATCATAAGTTTCCAAAACCTATTTTTTACGTCAAAACTATAATCTTCGAAATCTAGGGTTTCTATAACTTCTCCTTCCAAATCCATGTCAAATCAAATCTTCCCTTTAGGAAACCAAATCTAATCTTCCATTTAGGAAACTAGATCCTATCCTCCATTTTTTAAAACAAAATCAAAACACATCTTTTAGAAACAAAATCCAATCCCTTGTTTTAGGAAATAGGAATCTCAATCCTCCCTATTCTAAACCTTTCCTAATTCACTCTTTCCTAATTTCATACCTTCCTAAACCATAGGTCTCCAAAACTTAAACTTTCAAATCTTTCCTTAAACTTTAAGCTTCCAAATCTTTCCTAATTCAACCCTTTTCTAGTTCCATCCCTTTCCAAATCTTAACTTTCCAAATATAAATCTTCAAATTTTTCTTAAACTCAAGTATTTCTAAAATTCAAACTTTGAATCCTTTTAAAATTCTAAACTTTCCTAAACTTCAAATCTTTCCAAATCTAAAACTTTCTAAACTCAAAACTCTCTTACTTTCAAAACTTCCCTATTTCAAAACATTCTAAATTCAAAACTTTCCAATTCCATTGCTTTCTTAAAATGAAACCTTTCCTATTTCAAAGCCTTTCTTTTTTCAAAACTTTCCTAAACCAAAACTTTCCTAAAATGAAACTTTCCTAAATTCCAACTTCCTTAATCTTCCAAGTCCAACATTCAAGTCAATTCTTTCTTAATCTCAAGTCATTCCTAAATCCTATCTTTCCTAAGTCTATGTTTCCCAAATCTTAATCTTTCCAAAACAAGTCCAAATCTTTCTTCTAAGTTCTATCTCTCCAAATCAAAGTCCAATATTTTCAAGTCAAAATTTCAAATTCCAATATTCTATTTTAAGTTCCAATCAAATCCTTTTTCAAATTAAACCTTCTGTTTTCTATCGGACTCTTGTCCGAACTACGACAGACCTAATTCCTCAAAAAAGGTACGCAGGCAACCCTCATGGGTGGGGTCACTACCTTTTTCAAACTTCTATTTCCATAACTTTTTTCCAACTTTCAATTCCATGATCTATTTTAAACTTCCAATTCCAAATTTCTATTTCCAAATCTCTATTTTCAATTTCTAAAAATTTCTAATTTTAAATCTATCTTTTCAAATTTCTTTTTAAATCAAACCAATTTCTTTTCAAATCTATTTTCCAACTCTCTCTCTTGCAATTGCATATCATGTATCATTCTTTTCAAAATTGTTTTCTAAAGTGGATAGAATTAGACATTTGTTAATCGTAGGCATTATTAGGTGAATTTGGAGTGAATAGACATGTAGCTACCGCAAGGGCGGGGTAGGGTGATGGTTTAGTGTGTCTTCCTTACATGTAACCAACCTCCGAACTTAGATCACTGTTTTCGAGAAACCAAAATGGAGTTATTTTAAAAAAAGGGCTTAAATATTTTCTAAAGGTTGCCAAATAACCTATTTTCTTAAAAGCCCTCTCTTGAGGAAGTATTTTCAAAATCGTTTTCAAAAACCCTAAGTGTAGTCTTCAGATTGTTCTTAGTTTTTAGGTGACCTAACTCACCTTAATCAAGTTAGGTAGCGACTCCAAACTTTTTCTAAAAGCCCTTTATTCAAAATCAATTTTTAATTCAAACCTAGTCGCACTTATATTTTTAGGAGGATGAGTTCTAACGTGAGAATACAATATTTTTTTCACTTGTGTGTATATTTCTCAAGTGCTAAAAATCTGGGCGCGACAGCTGGCGACTCCGCTGGGGAAACTTAGAAGGTTAGGCCATGGTCATGTCTCTTCACCCTTCACCCATGTAGGGTCTTCGATTAACTTGTCTACTTCTATCCACTTTCAATTCTCAAAATCAAATTTTCAAGTCATTTTCAAAAACATGCATTTAACTCCATTCATATTATCTTATATTAAGTTTGCCATTCACATACTAACTCTTACATCTTTGTTTTGTAGGGGCACTTTTTATTTACATTATTGTTTTAATTAACTGCTATGCATGAATGTGATGAACAGGATGGATGGGAGTTGTTAGGCTCTTTCCTCCGCTTTCAAAAATCACACACACATTGCACGAGCACTTGCATTCTACATACTTGCATTTTTACCTTGTGTAAGCACCCCATTTTTGCCTGCTTGGTAGTCTCCAATCCGTCCAGACTTGTATTCGAGTCAATATGGACGTATTCCAATCTAAATCAACTTTTTAAGTCTAATCCCATCAATCAATCGCTTCGCGGGCCCTTTGGGCCCAAATAGCGGCAAAATAACCGAAATGCCCTTGGGGGCATTATTTCGGTCCAATTCCAAATCAGGCACGTCTTTTCGAAGACGGTAAGTCCCTTTCCAATTCCAATCCCTCCCTCGAGAAAGTTGATTCCTCGAGGCGGTAAGTCTATCCTCTCCAGCACATTTTCCAAAAAAAGTTTCTTCGAAACGGTAAGTCACTTCAAACTCGTCGACCGGGATGAGACCCCAAGTCCCCGAGATGGTAGAACGGTCCACCTTTGGCACCTGCTAGCCCACCGATGTAGAAATGTCCGTTTCGGCATGCCTTCCGAGAAAGTTGATTTCCTTAGGCGCTAAGTCCATTTAGCAGCTTTCCGAGATTAGGCACTCTCGGGAATGATCGCGAATCGTCAGAGTAGCAGAAATACTTGCAAACATCGCAACCAACGAAGTAGCGGAAATACTCGTATATAGGTCGATATAGGAAATTGCCAAAAAACTCTTGTATCATGGGACCACCATCAGAGTGACGGAAGCACTCAAAACCCAGGTCAACACCAGTGCCTGCTAGCCCACTCCGGTGAAAAATGACTAAACTGCGCCTATGGCCATTTTTTGGCACATTTCTTGAGATAGTACCTAAGTCCTAAGAACGGTAATTCCACCCTTCCAAGATCATCCCAGAGATGATCTGGCATGATTAGGTGCCTTCCAGTCAGTTTCGGGCCAATTTCAAGACTTTCCTGTCAAGATGACCATTTTGCCCCTAGGTATCTGAGTGCCCCGGGGACCACACCGGCTTTGCGTATCAAACTGGTAACCTCCCGAGAATGCTTTTATAGTATTCTCGGCCTTTCATTATCTTTCCGGATCATTCTGAGTCGATTCCGGCAAACTCGGTGTAAAATGACCGTTTTGCCCTAGTAGGCCGGTCGCTTTTTCCCACCACACCGGCTCTGGGTATCAAACCGGTAACCTTTGAGAACATTCTAAATAATGTTTCCAAATCTCGAGTCTTCTTCCGGGACATTCTGAGTCCGTCCTAGTAGCTTTTCGGCCTGGTTGACCGTTTTGTCCCTAATGGCCCGATCGACCCTTCTAACAAACCCTGACATCCTTTTTCAAGTCTATTACCTTTGGGACCCTATTCTAAGGGTTCCTGTCCCTTTCTAGCCTTCTGGGTCATTCCCAGCCCCTTCGAATCATTCCTGGACATTCCGGAGTCACTCCTAGTGAAGCTAGACTAAAAATTACATGGTGGTCACTAGTACATGCGCCAAAATCTTCTGAAGATACGTTGCTTACCAACCTTCAAACTTTCCTAAGTGGCTGGCACCACTAGTAGTGGCGCTTAGCCAAATATTGGCCTGGCGCCACTCCTAGTAGCACCAGAAGGAATTTTGGCCTGGCACTACTACAACAGGCGCTAGGTCATTCTTCTCTCTATAAATACAGAGCCTCTTCCAGCGTGAAAGAGGTCTGCAAACTCAGTTTGAAAACCCTATTATTCAATATACAGAGCTCGTAGCCTCTCTAAACCCTAGTCTCCTTTAGGTTTTTCAAACCCTAGCCTCCATACATAAACCCTAGTCTCCTATACACTCACATACACTCATATACACTCATACACTAGCCTCTAAAGCCTCCATTGAAGACTTGAAGTGCTGCAATTTGAAGCTTCCAAAGATCAAAGACAAGTTCTTGAAGACTAAAGCGAAGCAAGGACCGAAGCAAGAAAAGCAAGCAAGAAAAACAAAGCACGCAAAACAAAGCAAATAAAGAAGATACAAGGTAGACTCTCTGTTTAAGTTTATGCATCCTCCCCCTCTCTTTTCTCCCTCTGAACCCACTTAGGTTTTCTTCTATTTTAATTCCCCATCTTCTTAAAGGCAACACTTGTAAGACATTAAAGCTAAACGATGTGTGGTCAATTTATCAAAATGAAGAGGAGCCATCTTTCACTTCCCCACATATAAATAAATAAATAAATAAAAATGCTTATATTCCCTTTGCTTAACCCCTAGTGCCTCACAGAAAGTGAAAATTTTCTTTGTCAACCCTGATCCAAGACCGTCCCCCCACACTGGGGCAAACAATTCTTGAGAATTTTAGGAACTGTATCCCTCCTCTAATGTGTTAAGGCAGCATAGGAGGATTTATAGATCAAGCAATCTGATTTAAAGTGAAGAAAGACCTTCATTTCCTTTCCCATATAGTCAAAAGCAACCCCTTACCAAACCCGTTGAGCCATTTATCCTATTTCGAGAAAATCCCAACCTAGGGATCATCACCCACATGAGGTTAGATTGAACTGCTAAAGAGAGGGTCTAGAGAAAGAAAGGGTTGTAGAACTATTTGTTTCATAAAAAGAAAGAAAGAAGATGAAAAGAAAAAAAGAGAAAGAAAGAAAAATAAAGCGGAAAAGAGTTACCAAGGGGCAAGAGGTCAAAAAAGAAAAAAACAAAGGAGAAGCGTATATCATATCTAAGAAAAAGCCTGAAGAAAATTGTGCCGTAGAAAGGCTGAAAGGGAAGGGAATCACGTGTATATAGCAAGGTCGAAAGGCGAGAGGCATTTTCACCCTGAGAAGGGTATCATAAGAGCAAAGGGGAAAATTAAAGGTAATCCAGGGTTACAAAGAAGCCCAGTAGAAATAATAGATTTGAGCCTTTACCCTTTTCTTGCAAAAGCTTGAAACCATAGCCTACATTACAACCCTACTAAAGTCTCCTCTGATTGAAAACGGATTGTTTGATCTAGTGAGCTGGACACGTTGCCAAAGCTGAGAAGGGATGTTAACCTTAGTGGAAGGAAAATAGTCCAGGACAGTACGGATCTAAACCCTGCTAAAAACAACATCAAATTTAAGCCTGCATGTCCTGTTATTTCAGAAACCCCATAACCTAGCCCCCATTAAGGTCCTCAAACAAAGTCTCCTCAGATTGAAAAGATTGACCACTTATCGCTCTATTAAAGGTCAAGTAAGCCGTTACCAAAGCCTCGAGAGTCGAGAGTTTCAGCCCAATAATCCCATACACTAACCCTGAAATAGAGAATAGGAGGCAGTCAAAAGGTTGAGAAAGCTACAAAATGCTATCATTTGATCAAGGTAAAGTCGAGCCAGAGGAGAGGCCAGATCCTCGAAAAGGAAGGATTTACCATTCCAAAGATACTGAGTAAGACAACACCCCTTGTCATTTCATTAACTAGAATATTTCTAATGCGTGCATACATTTACCAAAAAAAAAAAAATAATAATCAAAAATCAGCATGAGCTTCGCTTAAATAGGACATAACTCTCAGTAGAAACAGAAGTCACCAACATAGTTTAACATCGACCCATGTAATAAATATGCATCATCATTCATCACATGCATCTGATCATATATTTAGCTGTCAAAATCATAAATGTCTTTGCATGTCCATATATCTAACTACGATAAACATCCATCTGTGTACAAAATTTATAAAAAAATAGAGCTTTCTAACATAAATGCATCTCAGGGATAAGGGGCAAAAGCAAATCAGGGTCTACAGCAAGGGTGTTGCTCCCAGATTTTTCGCACTCCAGAAATACACACACAAGCGGGAAAAATGATGTACTCTCTCGTTAGAACTCACCCTCCTAGAAGAATGAGTATAACTAGGTTTGAATTGAACATTGGTTTAAATAAAGGGCTTTTAGAAAAAGATTTGGAGTCACCACCTAACTTGATTAAGGTGAGTTAGGCTACCTAAAAATTAAGCATAATCTGAAGACTACACCTAGGGTTTTTAAAAATGATTTTGAAAATACCTCCTCAAGAGAGGGTTTTTTAAAAAAACAGGTTGTTTGGCAACCTTTAGAAAGCATTTAAGCCCTTTTTGAAAAATAAATCCATTTTTGGTCTTTGAAAATAGTGATTCTAGGTTCGGAGGTTGGTTACGTGTAGGGAAGACTCACTAAGCCATCACCCTACCCCGCCCTTGCGGTACCTACATGTCTATTTACCCTATATTCACCTATGAGAGTCTTCAACTAACTAATGTTCAATCCTATCCACTTTATAAAAGAATTTTTAAAAGGCATGATGCATGATATGCTAGTGCAAGAAAAGAGAATTGACAAATAGATTTGAAAGGAAATTGATTTGATTTGATAAGAGAGATTTGAAATTGAAAAGTTTTAAAAATTGAAAATAGAGATTTGAAAATAGAAATTTGGAATTAGAAAAATAGATTATGGAATTGAAAACTTAAAGAAGATTGTAGAATTGGAGATTTGAAAAAGATAGTGGAAATAAAAATTTGAAAAATGTGGAGACTGCACCTATAAGGGTTGCCTACGTATCCCTTTGGAGAAATCATGTCAGTCGTAGTTCAGACCAGAGTCCGATAGAAAATAGAAGATATGATTGGAGGAAAGAGATAGGATTGGAATTTGGATTTGATTTGAATTTAGAATAGAAGATCGAAATTTGGAATTTGGAATTTAGAATTGAAGAGATTAGACTTTGATTTAGAAAGATAGAACTTGGAAGAAAGATTTGGATTTGTTTTGGAAAGACTGAGATTTAGGAAACCTAGACTTAGGAAAGATAGGTTTTTAAGAAAGGCTTGAGATTTAAGAAAAACTTGACTTGACTTGGAAGAGTTTTAGAAAAGATTGGATTTGACTTGAAAGAGTTTTAGAAAAGATTAGATTTAGGAAATGTACTAATTAGGAGAGTTTTGAAATAGGAAAGTGTCATTTTAGGAAAGTTTCAAATTAGGAAAATTTCAACTTAGGAAAGTTTTGAACTAAGAAAGTTTCATTTTAAGAAAGGTTTTGAAATAGGAAAGGTTTCGAAAAAGGAAAGGTTTCACTTTAGGAAAATTTCGATTTAGGAAAGTTTTGACTTAAGAAAGTTTCAAATTTAGAAAGTTTTCGAAATTAGGAAAGTTTTGAATTTGGAATGTTTTGAAATAAGGAAGTTTTGAAAATAAGAAAGTTTTAAATTTAGAAATTTTTAGATTTAGAAAGATTTGGGTTTAGAAAGATTTGAAATTTAGAAAGTTTAAGAGTTAAAAAGTTTTAGAGTTTGAGTTTTAGAAAATCTTGAGATTATGAAAGGTTTGAGTTTAAGAAAGATTTGAAAACTTAGATTTGGAAAGGAATAGAATTAGGAAAGGGTTGAATTAGGAAATATTTGAAAGCTTAAAGTTTAAGAAAAGATTTTTATGTTTAAATTTTGGAAACTTAAGATTTAGGAAAGTAGAAGATTAGGAAGAATTTGAATTAGGAAAGATTTAGACTAGGAAGAGTTAAGATTCCTATTTCCTAAAACAAGGGATTAGATTTTGTTTCTGAAAGAGAAGGTTTGATTTTGTTTCCAAAAACAGAGGATTTGATCTAGTTTCCTAAACGGGAGATTGGATTTGGTGACCTAAAGGGAAGATTGGATTTGGCATGGATTTAGGAAGGGAAGTTTTAGAAATCCTAGATTTGGAAGTGTATGGTTTTGATGTATAAAATAGGTTTTGGAAATATGTATAGTTTTGATGTAGAAAACAAGAGGTTTTGAAAACATAGGTTTTGAGGCCAAAGTAAGGGATTGAAAATCATACTTTTGGGAAGGAAAATTAGGGTTTCCTAATTGTGGGTTCTAGGGTTTGACTTGGACTCTAAAAAAAGAGATTTTTGGAAAGTGAGTTTTTGGAAATGAGGTTTTGGGAAGGAAATCCTAGGGAGGAATTTCTAGAAGGTGAGTTTTGAAGAGAGAGTTTTTAGAAAGATTTTTAGAAGGAGATTGTTGAAAAGAGTTTTTAAGAAAGAGATTTAGGGAGCGTTTTTAGAAAGTGGATTTTGAGGAGAGTGTTTTGGAAAGGAGTTTAAAAAGGAGTTTTGAAAAATATATTTTTGGAGAAAGTTTTTAGAAAACAATTTTGGAAAGAAGAGTTTCTAGAAAGCATGTTGAAAAAGAGGGTTTTAGAAAGAGAGACTTTTGAAAAGAGAGTTTTTTGGGAAGTATAAAAACGTCTCACTTTCTTAAAGCGATTCTAACCATAAGAATGTTAGAACCACTTTAAGAAAGTGGTTTTGAAAACAACAAGGAGTTGAAAATATGGACCGTATTGATCACTTTAAATGTAACACTTTCCTAAAGCAATCCTAGCCATGGAAAGGCTAGAATCACCCTAGGATTGTGATTTTGAAAACAAGTTTTGAAAAAGGAGATTTTGATGCAACTTTAAAAACAAGTTTAATGCAAGCTTTGAAAACGAGTTTAAAAACGATTTTTGGAAGAATGCAAGATAATGATATGCACAATGCAAATTAGGGTCGTGAACATACAAGGTTAAGGCTTCACCACATAATCAAGGGGGCCGAACCCACGTGGTCTCCGGTTAGACTAAAAGAAAGCCCCCAACACGGTGACCCTCCAATAGTCTAATCCTACACATGGACAGGGAATCCCCTTATTTCAAGCATGCAAAGAAAGGGGGGAAGAAGATAGGGGATTAAAATAGACAAAACCCAAGTCGGTTAGGAGGGAGAAGAGAGAGAGGGGAAGTGCAGAAACTTAAAGAGAAAACCTATCGTATGTCTTGTTTATTTCGCTTGGCTTTGTGCGCCTTGCTTTTCTTCGGTCTTCGCTTCACTTCAGTCTTCGAGAGCTTGTCTTTGATCTTTAAAGCTTGTAGTTGCAGCAACACAAGCCTTCGAGGGATGGTTGGAGGCTAGTGTATAAGCATATAGGAGCGTGTATGAGTGTATAAGAGGCTAGGGTTTGGTGTATAGTGGCTAGGGTTTAGGAAGGCTACGTGCTCTGTATATCGAATATTAGGGCTTTCAGACTGAGTTTGCAGACCTTTTTCACGCTAGAAGAGGCTCTGTATTTATAAAGAGAGGAATACACTGGCGCCAGGCTAAAAATTACACTGGCGCCACTAGGAAATGTTTAAGGTCAGCCAGCAACGTATCTTTAGAAGATTTGGGCGCCTGTACTAGTGACTACCATGCAATTTTTAGCATGGCTTCACTAGGAGTGACTCCAGAAGGTCCGGGGATGAATTGAAGGGGCCGGGAATGACCCGGAGAGCCAGAAAGGAACAGGAACCCTTAGAATAATGTCTTGGGAACAAAGGACTTGAAAAATGATGACAAGATTTGTTAGAAGGGTTGACCGGGCCACTAGGGGCTAAACGGTCCAGGCCACTAGGGGCAAAACGGTCAACCGAATGAAAAGCTGTCAGGACAAACTCAGAATGTCCTGGGAGAAGACTCAAGTTTTGGAAACATTATTTAGAATGTTCCCAAAAGCTACCGGTTTGATACCCAGAGTCGGTGTGGTCGGAAAAGGTGACCGGCCCACTAAGGGCAAAATGAATGGTCATTTTGCACCGGGTTTGCGGGAATTGACTCAGAATGATCCGAAAAGAGAGAGGAAAGCCTGGAATACTATAAAAAGCATTCTTAAGAGGTTACCAGTTTGATACCTAGAGCCGGTGTGGTTCCCGGGGCGTTTGGATGCCTTAGGAAAAAAGGTCATTTAGCTTCAAATGGGTCCTACGGGCCCAAGAAGCAACTAGTGAACTGAATTGGAGTTTAGAAGTCATGTTAGAGTCCGAACATACGTGTGATATGTGAAAATGAGCCCGGTTGGGCCAGAGATTACCGAGCAGGCAAAAATGGGGTGCTTACAAAGGGGCATCTGTCAAAGGTCAAAATTAATGTCCTCTGGATCGAAATCTCCAAAATTCGGCATCGGAGGAGATGGATAGCTACTAGAAGCACCAGCGTCCTGCGAAGAGGGCACAACCGGAATCAGCAAAATAAAGGAATAACTAGATAACAGTAGAGTGAATAGAGGAAAGAGAGGAAGGACAACATACCCCGCCACTGCCCATTTGGGATAACCGAGCCGTTAGGGAAGCTACCTCCGCCTGGAACTGATTCTGCTCTATCTGGGATTGGTCCCTCTGGTCTCCCACTATAATAAACTCAGCTTGAGGCACGTATCCCCCTACGCGGCTCCACAAATCAACCATCTCTTGGCCAACAGCATACCCGCCGATTACTACCTCAAACCGGGTGAAGGCACAAACAAAATGAGCCCTAAAGTGCGCAGCATAATCCGTATCTAGAGGAAGCAAGAACTCGGCACTCGACTGTCGCTCCTGATAGGGGATAGGCACTCCTACCACCAAGGCTCCAAACATGTACTCCGGCGGATCTCCTAGCGATCGGAACTCCTCATGAAACTACTGCCAATGTCGTTCTCCTAGATAGGACTCCCAAGTATCATCACTAAGAAAAGCAGCCCTCAACAGGGACAAAAGGACCAAGTACCGCACCGTCTCATAGTGGACTGATCCAATAAAGGGCCGCCAGGTCACGTCCCTCGTCTCATTGAGCTCCAGGTTAGCCCGAAGCATCACAAAATCAGTAAGCTCCGATCGCTGGGCTACCCAATCACGAGCCCACCTCAAAGCACGAGGATAAAAGTCGTCCTCAATAACTACAGGGCGACGAACATGCAAGTACTCATAGCTCCACCAGATAAGAAAGGGCCATAAACTAGTTATGTTATCCCAATGGGAAGAAGTCTGGACTCGCATCGATCGAAGGAAGTAGCCGAAGGAGAAGAACCCCCAATCCAGCTCAAATAAAGCCCCAAGATCAGCTACTATGCTCACCAATCGAAAAGGCACAAGCGACTTGTTGTTGTTGTTGCAGAAGCAATTGAAGATGATATACAGAACAAGTCACCGTCTCATGATGCCACGCTGAGTAGGTGAGCGCTCAACTACAGAAGTACTATCATCCTGACTGAGCCAGGAAACTAGGAAGGTAGAGCGCTCTAGAGGGGGCAAGTCCAGCAAAACATACTCGGCGTCCCTGCTGACTGGCTGCAAGGTAATCCGCCGACCGACGAAGGAAAGGCCCGTGATGATAGCCCAGTCCAAGGGGGTGGGACCTAACTCGAAGCCAACAAAATGGAAAGTCCCAGTCTCTCCAAACTATCTCTTGATAAGCGCCAGCACCAGATGTTGGTTCAGGTGGTTAGACTGTAATCCCATGAGAGCTCCAAATCCGATCTCAGCCAAGAAAGCATGATATGATGGAGTAGCCTGCTGCATGGTCACGAAGACCTGATGAACAGCCCCTCTAAAACCTGTGTGTACCAGCGGAGGGGGCAAATGCTGTCTAGAATATCCACTGGGGTGATAAGCAAGATCCCCGAGCGGTGGGATGTTCGGTATCTCCAAGTCACCCAAATCAGCATCTGTCTGCCTATGTCTAGAGGAGGCTCTCCCATAACCAGTCACCTGGTCACCAAGATCTAGTACCGCCTCCTCAGCACCAATCTCCTCCGCAAAGGCTTGCTCAATCGGAGGAAAGGGGTCGACAGGTGGTCTACTCCCCCGTCCGCTCTGACTGGAAGAGGCCCATCTAGTAGATCGATGACTACCCCTAGAACGGCTAGAGTTGCTAACAGAATCCGTCCTGGCCGCCTTTCCGGAGCGGCAGCTCCTCTCAGAACCATCGTCGCCCGCATCTGCCATCCTGGAAGGTAAGCAAGGTAAGAGGTGTTAATATATATACGGTACATGCAGTTAAAAATAATAATAAAATAAATAAATAAATAACCCAAAAAAAAAGAAGATTTCAAGTGATAAGTCAAAGTGAATTTCCTATACATTTTGATTTTAAATCCAATTCTAAGTCAAAATGAATTTCCTACACATTTTGATTTGTCAATTTCGAGTCAAAACAAGTTTTCTAAAATTTCTAGGGTTTTCTGTCTTTTTCCTTCAAAAGATTTTATGCAAAACCTTTCCCACCCTTTTTTTTGAATTTCTAAATATTTCGGCAGAGTTTTGTTTAAAAACGGTCCCTACAACACCTACAACATCAACACAAAACCCAAACTGTGCACTTCGCAACGTCATGATCACATAACGTCAACATCCGCACACTTTTTAAGTTTTTGAATTTTTCAAAACACATGTTTTCTTTTTCAATAAGTTAATGGTTTTCAAAGATGTCCTAAAATTCCTCACAATTGTTTGAAATGTTTTCTGAAATATTCTCAAGTTTTTCTAAACTTTAAATTCTAAAAATTTCATCAATTCCTTAAATTTTCTTAATTTTCTTAATTTTCTAAGTATTTTTCTATTTTTTAAAAATAAAAAATTCACCAGGTTTTCAAAAAATTGCGAAACTTCACACGGTTGTTAAACACATTTTTCTAAGGCACATAGTACAAAAATATAGCCAAAAAACTCAACACCCAAGCCTGTAGGAACGAACCCTCAATTCCTGCAGAAATTCCCTTCACATAATCACGTAAAATCACTCAAATTCAATCAAACAAGCATCAAAACGCAAAAATAACATCACCACAGTGTTCAAAACATATCAAAACATCAATTTTTACTGTTCACAAGACTTAAACGGAATTCTACACGCCCAAAGCAACATAAGATAGGAAACTCACTTTTTGGAGTTCTCCGGCGAAATCTTCTCTTTCGGTAACTTTTTCGATGATAGCGTCTACTTCTGGCAATAACCCGTGGTGTCTAAAAAGCGCTCCTTCAATGTTCAGGTTGGTTTCCTCACGAACACTCCTGGTTTTTCAAAGACTCTTCGAATCCCGTAAGTGCTTGAACCAGAAAATTTTCTGGTTTTACTCCCAAACCTGGCAACACTAGCAGTGGCGCCAAGCCAAATTTGCCAAAGGCGCTACTACTAGTGGCATCAGTTCCAAATTTTGGGCAGCTTTGCCTTTTTTCCCGTCAAAACCTGATTTCAAAGACCTTTTAGGCCCAATATCCATTTCCACATTCCCGTCTTCCAAAATTTTCGAAGTCCGTCCCTCCGACCACCTCACGGTCAACATGGGACCCTTAATCTATCATTTTTTGTCTTTGACAAGTAAAGACAGAAAAAGAGGGGCAGTTGTAAGCATCCCATTTTTGCCTGCTCCGCAGTCTCCAGTCCGTCCAGACTTGTATTCAAGTCAATATGAACGTATTCCAATCTAAATCAACTTTCCAAGTCTAATCCCGTCAATCAATCGCTTTGCGGGCCCTTTGGGCCCAAATAGAGGCTAAATAACCAAAATGACTTTGGGGGCATTGTTTCGGTCCAATTCCAAATCAGGCATGTCTTTTTGAAGACGGTAAGTCCCCTTTCCAATTTCAATTTCAATTCCAATCCCACCTTCGAGAAAGTTGATTTCTCGAGGCGGTACGTCTATCCTGTCCGACATATTTTCCAAAGAAAGTTTCTTCGAAATGGTAAGTCCCTTCAAACCCGTTGACCGGGACAAGACCCCAAGTCCCTGAGATGGTAGAACGGTCCACCTTTGGTGCCTGCTGGCCTGCCAATGTAGAAATGTCCGTTTTAGCACGCCTTCCAAGAAAGTTCATTCTTCAGGTGCTAAGTCCATTTAGCAGTTTCCCGAGATCAGGCAGTCTCGACAATTATCGTGAACCATCAGATTAGCGAAAATATTTGCAAATATCGCAACCGTCGGAGTAGCGAAAATACTAGTAAACAGGTTGATATGGGGAATTATCAACAAACCCCTGTATCACGGGACCGCCATCAGAGTGACGCACACACTCAAAATTCAGGTCAACATTAGTGCTTGCTAGCCCACTCCGGTGAAAAATGACCAAACTGCCCCTAGGGCCATTTTTCGGCACGTTTCTTGAGATAGTACCTAAGTCCTTCGAACAGTAAGTCCACCTTCCAAGATCATCCCAAAGACGATCCGGCATGATTAGGTGCCTTCCGAGACTTTTCGGTCAAGATGACCATTTTGCCTCTAGACAACTGAGTGCCACGGAACCACACCGGCTCTGCGTATTAAGCCGGTAACCTTCTGAGAATGTTTTTTTATAGTATTCCCAGCCTTTCATTATCTTTCTGGATCATTCCGAGTCGATTCCGGCAAACCCGTTTTACCCCTAGTAGGCCGGTTGCCTTTTCCGACCACACCGGCTCTAGGTATCAAACCGGTAACCTTTGGGACATTCTAAATAATGTTTCCAAATCTCGAGTCTTCTTTAGGGACATTCTGAGTTTGTCCTAGCAACTTTCCAACCCGGTTGAATGTTATGCCCCTAATGGCCCGATCGTCCTCTCTAACAAACCTTGACATCCTTTTTCAAGTCTATTACCCTCGGGACCCTATTCTAAGGGTTCCTGTCCCTTTCTGGCCTTCCGGATCATTCCCGGCCCCTTCGAATCATTCCTAGACCTTTCGGAGTCACTCCTAGTGAAGCCAAGCTAAAAATTACATGGTAGTCACTAGTACAGGAGCCCAAATCGTCTGAAGATACGTTGCTTGCTGACCTTAAAACTTTCCTAAGTAGTTGGCGCCACTACTAGCCAAATATTGGCCTGGCACCACTCCTAGTGGCACTAGAAGGAATTTTGGCCTGGCGCCACTACAACAAGTGCCAGGTCATTCTTCCCTCTATAAATGCAGAGCTTCTTCCAGTATGAAAGAGGTCTGCAAACTCAGTCTGAAAACCTTATTATTCGATATACAGAGCTCGTAGCCTCTCTAAACCCTAGTCTCCTTTAGATTTTTCAAACCCTAGCCTCCATACATAAACCCTAGCCTCCTATACACTCACATACACTCATATACACTCATACACTAGCCTCCAAAGCCTCCATTGAAGACTTGAAGTGCTGTAATCCGAAGCTCCCAAATATCGAAGACAAGTTCTTGAAGACTGAAGTGAAGTAAGGACGGAAGCAAGAAACTCAAGTAAGAAAAACAAAGCACGCAAAACAAAGCAAATAAAAAAGATACAAGGTAGGCTCTCTGTTTAAGTTTACGCATACTCCCTGTCTGCCCAAATTTTTCGCAGTCGAGGAATACTCACACAAGCGGAAAAAATACTGTACTCTCTCGTTAGAACTCACCCTCCCAGAAGAATGAGTGCGACTAGGTTTAAATTGAAAATAGATTTAAATAAAGGGCCTTTAAAAAATATTTGGAATCGTCACCTAACTTGATTAAGGTGAGTTAGGTCACCTAAAAACTAAGAATAATACGAAGACTACACTTAGGGTTTGGGAAAACGATTTTGAAAATATCTCCTCAAGAGAGGGTTTTTAAGAAAATAGATTGTTTGGCAACCTTTGGAAAACATTTAGCCCTTTTTTAAAAAATAACTCCGTTTATGATCCTTGAAATCAGTGATCTAGGTTCAGAAGTTAATTACGTGTAGGGAAGACGCACTATGCCATCACCCTACCCCGCCCTTTCGGTATCTACATGTCAATCTACCCTAGATTCACCTATGAGAGTCTTTAACTAACTAATGTTCAATCCTATCCACTTTATAAAACAATGTTTAAAAAGAATCTAACATAATGCATGATATGCAAGTGCAAGAAAAGAGACTTGATTTGAAAATAGATTTGAAAAGAATTTGATTTGATTTTAGAAGAGATTTGAAATTGGAATTGAAAAGAGATTTGAAAAGAGTTATGGAATTGGAAACTTGAAGAATGTTGTGGGATTGGAGATTGGAAAGAAGTTGTAGAAATAGAAATTTGAAACATGTTGTGGAATTTGAGATTTGAAAAATGTTGTGACCGCACCCATGGGGGTTGCCTACGTATCCTTTTGGAGGAATCAGGTCAATCGTAGTTCGGACAAGAGTCCGATAGAAGATAGAATGTTGGATTGGAAGAAAGAGATTTTGATTTGAAAAAAGGACTTGATTTGAACTTAGAATAGAAGATTGGAAATTAGAATTCTGGAATTGAAAAGATTGGATTTGGATTTGGAAAAGTAGAACTTGGAAGAAAGATTTAGACTTATTTTGGAAAGATGGAGGTTTAGGAAACCTAGACTTAGGAAAGACTTGAGACTTAGGAAATATTTGATTCGAGTGTTGAACTTGGAAGATCAAAGAAAGATTAGATTTAGGAAGGGTTTGAATTAGGAAAGGCCTGACTTAGGAAAGTTTCAAAATAGGAAAGTGTTATTTTTGGAAAGTTTCATTTTAGGAAAGGTTTTGAAATTAGGAAAGGTTCTGTTTTAAGAAAGTTTTGAATTTGGAAAACTTAAAATTTTAGAAAGATTTGGATTTAGAAATTTTTAACTTAAGAAAGTTTTGAATTTGGAATGTTTTGAAATAGGAAAGTTTTGAATATTGGAAAGTTTCAAATTTAGAAGTGTTTTGAATTAGGAAAAATTTAATTTAAGAAAGGTTTAGAATTTGGAAAGTTTCAACTTAAGAAAGTTCTGAATTAAGAAAGTCTTGAATTAAGAAAGATTTTCAATTAGGAAAGATTTGAATTTAGAAAGCTTTAGGATTTTTGGAAGATTCAAAGTTAGAGTCTTAGAAAGATTTGAAAATCTAGATTTGAGAGTTGAAGTTTGGAAAGGATGTGGAATTAAGAAACGTTGGAATTAGGAAAGGTTTAGATTTTGAAAATTTTGAAGTTTAGGAAAGTTTGGAATTTAGAAAGTTTGGAAGTTTGAAAAGATTTAACTAAAGAAAGTTTTGATTTTAGAAAGCTTTGAATTTGGAAAGAATTGAAATTTAGAAAGTTTAGGATTTAGAAAGTTTTAGAGTTTGAGTTTTAGAAAATCTTGATATTAGGAAAGGTTTGAATTTAGGAAAGATTGAAAAACCTAGATTTAGAGAGTTAAGATTTGGAAAAAGGATAGAATTAGGAAATGGTTGAATTAGGAAAGATGTGGAAGTTGAGTTTTAAAATTTAAGAAAGATTTTTATGTTCAAGTTTTGGAAACTTAAGATTTAAGAAAGTAGAAGATTAGGAAGGAGTTGAATTAGGAAAGATTTTGGATTAGGAAAGGGTTGGATTTTGTTTCTAAAAGAGAAGGTTTGATTTTGTTCCAAAAAACGGAGGGTTGGATCTAGTTTCCTAAACGTGAAGAATGGATAGGGTCTTCTAGAGGGAAGATTTGATTTGACAAGGATTTGGAAAAAGAAGTTTTAGAAACCCTAGATTTGGAAGTGTATAGTTTTGACGTAGAAAATAGGTTTTGGAAACTTATGATTTTGATGTAGAAAGGGAGATTTTGGAAACCTAGGTTTGGGGAAAGGTTGAAA
This sequence comes from Euryodendron excelsum, assembly GCA_033060915.1. NCBI lineage: Eukaryota > Viridiplantae > Streptophyta > Magnoliopsida > Ericales > Pentaphylacaceae > Euryodendron > Euryodendron excelsum. The sequence goes on from CM065389.1 coordinate 37,192,914, forward strand.
ATCACGTTTTTGGAAAGAAAATTAGGGTTTCCTAATTGTGGGTTCTAGGATTTGACTTAGGCTCTAAGGAAAGAGTTTTTTAGAAAGTACATTTTTGGAAACGAAGATTTTAGAAGAAAAATCCTAGAGGGGAGTTTCTAGAAAGAAGATTTTAGGAAAAGAGTTTTAGAAAGATTTTTGGTAGAAGATTGTTGGAGAGAGTTTTTTGGAAAGATTTTTAAGGAGTGTTTTTAGAAAGTTGATTTTGGAGAGAGGATTTTGGAAAGGAGTTGAAAAAGGGAGTTTCGAAAAATAGATTTTTGGAGGGAGTTTTTGAAAACAACTTTAAAAAGGAGAGTTTTTGGAAATCATATTGAAAAAAGAGGGTTTTAGAAAGAGAGACTTTTGAAAAGAGAGCTTTTTGGAAATTATAAAAACCTCTCACTTTCCTAAAGTGATTCTAACTATAAGAAGGTTAGAACCACTTTAAGAAAGTGGTTTTGAAAACAACAAGATTTTGAAAATATGGACCGTATCGGTCCCTTCAAATGTAACATTTTTCTAAGGCAACCCTAGCCATGAAAAGGCTAGAATTACCCTAAGATTGTGATTTTGAAAACAAGTTTTGAAAAGGAGATTTTGATGATATTTTGAAAACAAGTTTGAAAACGATTTTGAAAACGACTTTTGGAAGAATGCAAGAATCATGATATACACAATGCAAATTTGGGGTCGTGAACATACAAGGTTAAGGCTTCATCACATAATCAAGAGGGCTGAACCCATGTGGTTTCCGATTAGACTAAAAGAAAGCCCCCGACACGGTGACTCTCTAATAGTCCAATCCTACAAATGGACCGGGAATCCCCTTGTTTCAAGCATGCAAAGAAAGGGGGGGTGGGGGGGGGGGGGGGGGGGGGGGGGGGGGGGGGGGGGGGGGGGGGGAAAGAGATGGGGGATTAAAATAGAGAAAACCCAAGTGGGTTAGGAGAGAGAAGAGAGAGGGAGAAGTGCAGAAACTTAAACAGGAAGCCTACCGTATGTCTTGTTTATTTTGCTTGCTTTGCGCGCCTTGCTTTTCTTACTTTGGTCTTCACTTCAATCTTCAAGAGTCGTCTTCAATCTTCAAAACTTCAGATTGCAGCTCTTCAAGTCTTCGAAGGAGGGCTGGAAGCTAGTGTATAAGTGTATGAGAGTGTATATAGTGTATATACGGCTTAGGGTTTGTGTATGGTGGCTAGGGTTTGGAAAACCTAGGGAAGCTAGGGTTTTGGGAGTGTACGAGCTCTGTGTATCAAAAATCAGGGTTTTTAGACTGAGTTTGCGGACCTCCTTCACGCTGGAGGAGGCTCTGTATTTATAGAGCTGGGATTGACCTGGCGCCTGTTGCAGTGGCGCCAAGCCAAAAATGCTTATGGCGCCACTAGGAGTGGTGCCAGGCCAAATATTAGCTTGGCGCCACTATGAGTGGCGCCAGCCAATTAGGAAACTATTAAGGTTGGCAAGAACGTATCTTTGACTAGATTTGGGTGCCTGTACTAGTCACTATCATGCAATTTGTAGCCTGGCTTTACTAGGAGTGACTCCGGAAAGTTCGGGAATGGTTTAAGGAACCAGGAATGGCCTGGAAAGCTGGAAAAGGAGCAGGAACACTTAGAATAGTGTCCTGGAGGTATTTGACTTGAAAAATGAAGATAGGATGTATTGGAAAGAGTTGACTGGGCCATTAGGGACAAAACGGTCAATCGGGTCAGAAAGCTGCTGGAACAGACTTGGACTGTCCCAAAAGAAGACTCGAGATTTGGAAACATTATTCAGAATGTTCCCAAAGGTTGCCGGTTTGATACCCAGAGTCGGTGTGGTCGGAAAAGGCGACCGGCCCTCTAAGGGCAAAACAGTCATTTTGTACTGAGTTTGCCGGAATTGACTCGGAATGATCCGGAAAGATAGAGGAAAGTTGAGGATACTATAAAAAGAAATCTCAAGATGTTACCGGTTTGACACCCAAAGCCGGTGTGGCTAGAAATGGCGACCGGCCCTCCAGGGACAAAACAGTCATTTTGCATCGGGTTTGCCAGAACTGACTTGAAATGATCCGAAAAGATAAAAAAAGGTTAAGAACACTATAAGAAGCATTCGCGGGAGGTTACCAGTTTGAAACCCAAAGTCGGTGTGGTTCTCGGGGCGTTCGGATGCCTAGGGGCGAAATGGTCATCTTGATCGAAAACTCTCAGAATTAGCCCGAAACTAACTAGAAGGCACCTAATCATGCCAAATTGCCTTTAGGACAATCTTGGAAGGTTGGAATTACCGTTATGAAGACCCAAATGTGTTCTTGAGAAACGTGCCGAGAAATGGCCCTAGGGGCAGTTTAGTCATTTTTCAGCAAAGTGGGCTAGCAGGCACTGGTGTTGACCTGGGTTTTGAGTGTTTCCGCCACTCTGACGGCTGTCGTGTGATACAGGGGTTTGTTGGCAATTCCCTCTATCGACCTGCTTGTAAGTATTTCCGCTACTCTAACGGTTGTGATGTTTTGTGAGTACTTCTGCTACTCTGACGGTTTGCGATCATTCCTGAGACTGCTTGATCTCGGAAAGCTGCTAAAGAGACTTAGCGCTTGAGAATCAACTTTCTTGAAAGGCGTGCCTAAACAGACATTTCTGCATTGGCAGGCTAGCAGGCGTTAAAGGTGGACCGTTCTACCATCTAGGGGACTTGGGGTCTCGTCCCGGTCGACAAGTTTAAAGGGACTTACCGTTTCGAAGAGATTTTTTTTGAAAAACGCTCCAGATCGTCTCGAGGAATAAACTGTCTCGACAGGGGGATTGGAATTGGAAATGGGTCTTATCATCTTCAGAAAGACGTGCTTGATTGGAGAAGATTTACCGTCTCGAGGAATAAACTGTCTCGAGAGAGGGATTGGAATTGGAAAGGAGTCTTATTGTCTTTAAAGAGACGCGTCTGATTGGAGTAGATTTACCATCTCGAGGAATAAACAATATCGAGAGAGGGATTGAAATTGGAAAGGGGTCTTATCATTTTCAGAAAGACACGCCTGATTGGAGTAGATTTACTGTCTCGAGGAATAAACTATCTCGAGAGAGAGATTGGAATTGGAAAAGGGTCTTATCATCTTCGGAAAGACGCGCTTGATTTGGAATATGGAAAGGATAACGCCCCTAAGGGCATTTGGGTCATTTTGCTTCTCTTTGGGCCTGGTGGGGCCCGCAAAGCGATGAATTGACGGGATTAGACTTAGAAAGTTAATTTAGATTGAAATACGTCCAAATTGACTTGAGTACAAGTTGGACGGAGTATAGACTGTCGAGTTGTCAAAAATGGGGTGCTTACACTCCCCCTCTCTCTTTTCCCTCCGAACCCACTTGGGTTTTCTTCTATTTTAATCCTCCATCTTCTTCCCCCCCTTTCTTGCATGCTTGAAACAAGGGACTTCCCAGTCCATGTGTAGGATATGGTTATTTGAGGTCACTGTGTCGAGGGCTTTCTTTTAGTCTAACCGGAGACCACATGGGTTCAGCCCCCTTGATTATGTGGTGAAGCCTTTAACTTTGTACGTTCACAACCCCAACTTGCATTGTGCATATCATGATCTTGCATTCTTCCAAATTCATTTTCAAACTTATTTTCAGAAAGCTTGCATCAAAATCATTTTCAAAACTTGCATTAAATTTTCTTCTTCAAAACCTATTTTCAAAATCACAATCCTAGGGTGATTATAGCTTTTACATGGTTAGGATTGCTTTACGAAAGTGTTACATTTAAAGTGACCAATATGGTCCATATTTTCAAAACCACTATCTTAAAGTGGTTCTAACCTTCTTATGGTTAGAATCGTTTTAGGAAAGTGATATATTTTATATACTTTCTAAAAACTCTCTCCAATCTCCTTTCCAAAATTGTTTTTAAAAATTTTCTCCAAAAATCTATTTTTCAAAAAATCCTTTCGAAAACTCTCTCCTCAAAGTTCACTTTCCAAAAACTCTCCTAAAGTTTCCTTCCTAAACAACTCTTACCAAAAATCTCTTTCCAAAAACTCTCTCAAAGTTTTACTTTCCAAAACTCTCTCTTCAAAATTCATTTTCTAAAAACTCATCTCTAGGATTGCCTTCCAAAAATGTCCCTTTCTAAAAACTCACTTTCCAAAAATCTCTTTTCTTAGAATTCAAGTTAAACCCTAGAGCCAACAATTAGGAAGCCCTAATTTCATTTCTAAAAACATGATTTCCAATCTTGCCTCAAAACCTAGGTTTCCAAAATCTCCTTTTTACACCTAAATCATAAGTTTCCAAAAATCTATTTTCTACATCAAAACTATAGTCTTCTAAATCTAGGGTTTCTAAAACTTCACCTACCAAATCCATGCCAAATCCAATCTTCCTTTTAGGAAACCAAATCCAATCTTTCATTTAGGAAAGTAGATCCTATCCTCCATTTTTGGAAACAAAATCTAATCCTTTGTATTAGGGAATAGGAATCTCCATCCTTCCTAGTCAAAATTTTTCCTAATCCACTCCTTCCTAATCTCATACCTTCCTAAACCTTAGGTTTCCAAAACTTAAACTTTTAAATCTTTTCTTAAAAGCTTCTTAATCTTTCCTAATTCCGACCTCTCCTAATTCCATCTCTTTCCAAATCTTAACTTTCCAAATCTAAGTTTTCAAATCTTTCTTAAATTAAACTTTTCCTATTTCAAATCTTTCCTAAAATGAAACTTTCCTAATTCGAAATTTTTCCTTAAATGAAACTTTCCTAAAATAAAACTTTCATAATTCGAACCTTTCCTAAATCCAGTCTTTTCCTAATCTTCTAAGTCCAACATTCGAGTTAAATCTTTCTTAAACCTCAAGTCTTTCCTAAATCTCATCTTTCCTAAGTCTAGGTTTCCCAAATCTCAATCTTTCCCAAACAAGTCCAAATCTTTCTTCTAAGTTCTATCTTTCCAAATCAAAGTCTAATCTTTCTAATTCCAAATTCCAAATTCCAATATTCTATTCTAAGTTCTAATCAAACCATTTTTCAAATCAAATCTTTTTCAAATCAAACCTTCTATTTTCTATTAGACTCTTGTCCAAACTACGACTGACTTGATTCCTCAAAAAGAATATGTAGGCAACCTTCATGGGTGCGGTCACAACTTTTTTCAAGCTTCTATTTCCACAACCTTTTTCAAATCTCCAATTCCATAACTGCTTTCCAATTTCCAATTCTATGTTCTATTTCCAACTTCCAATTCTAAAAATCTATTTTCAATCCTCAATTTCAATTTCTAAACTTTCTTTCCAATTTCAAACTTCAATTCTTCTTTTCCAAATCTATTTTTCAATTCTCTTTTCTTGCATTTGCACATCATGCATCATTCTTTTAAAAATTCTTTTCTAAAGTGGATAGGATTGGACATTTGTTAGTTGAAGACTCTCATAGGTGAATCGAGGGTGAATAGACATGTAGGTAGTACCATAAAGGCAGGGTAGGGTAATGGCTTAGTGCGTCTTCCCTACACGTAACCAACCTCCGAACCTAGGATCATTGTTTTCAAAAGACCAAAATGGAGTTATTTCTCTAAAAAGGGCTTAAATATTTTCCAAAGTTTGCTAAATAACCTATTTTCCTAAGAACCCTCTCTTGAGGAAGTATTTTCAAAATCGTTTTCAAAAACCCTAAGTGTAGTCTGCGGATTGTGTTTAGTTTTTAGGTGACCTAACTCACCTTAATCAAGTTAGGTGGCGACTCCAAATTATTTTCCAAAAGCCCTTTATTCAAATAAATTTTTTATTCAAACCTAGTCGCACTCATTCTTCTAGGAGGATGAGTTCTAACGAGAGAGTATAGTATTTTTCCGCTTGTATGTGTATTCCTTGAGTGCGAAAAATCTAGGCGCGACACCTTGATATGACCCTTCTAGTTAGAAAGGGGGAATGGTATATTGATTGTGGGCAAGATACTGTGTCAGTTTCTTCGCCTACGGCCTCTTAATGGTTCTCCAGCTTGGATCACCAACCGATCATGGCACCACCTCGGGGAATGGGCCTAGGTTTGAAGATCTGGGGGCCGCGCCTTTTTAGGACGCATTAGTCAACCCTCAACCTCATGCTCATATAGACACCTTGCATAGCTGAACCTCTGCCGGATTTAAGGCACGCGCACCGTTTTCAAAACCATGAAGGAAATGGCGACTGCTCTTACTTTCATTTATGCCTGTTTATTCCTGTTGTTATAATGACTGTATTCCTACTGTTATAATGCCTGTCTAACTGCTTATGCATGCACGTTTACTTTACCATTGCGCTCTTTTTCCTTATACTCTTTGCATATCCAATTTCATGCATTCAATATCCCATGACAAGATAAGAGTTTCAAAGTAACTTAAGTCACTGCATTCTCATGCATATGATCAACCCATTGAGAGTGACACCTAGGTCACTCTCCCTTGCATTAAACCTACCCAAACCCTAAGAGTTCCCACGAAACCCTAAGGACTCATGGCATGCATTTCAATCCATTCCATAAGAGGGGCCCCAATCCCTTTATGCTCACAGAGATAGGGTTGCCAAGAAGACAATGGGCAATCAATCAACAAGGTCTCATAGCGACCTCCTCGACATTAAATCCAATGAAGGCGAATTCGAAGACTCAAGAGTAGTTTAGGAATTCTTTTATAAAATTAGATAGGTGAAAGTCCAAAGAAACGTGTTTCCCCTCCCCCTATTGAAGTGCATTTTGTCTCTTTTAGGTTTTAAACCCAGAAGTTTAATGTACTCCTTTTTCCTGAATGAATGAATGTAAGAATAAATATAGATACTTGATCTATGGTAAGGTACTTGCATAGAAGGGTAGAAAACCCTATCTCCGGAAATGAGCCGAAGCCATCACATTTAGTCTCCCTCTTAAATAGGGACACCCTAGGACATGCATTGCATAAAGCTCTCTAAAAACCAGAAACTGACTTGCAATTTGTGTTTTTGTTTTTCTGTCTATTTCTTTTTTAAATACAAGAGAGCACCCTACACTGAGTCAACATTGCTCCCAAGAAGGGGCAACATCCACCTAGGGACCCCATTATCACCCAACATAGAGCCTCACTGATGGCTGCCAACCTTGAAGAATCATCTCAGGTCTCTCGAGAAGAGGTCAACGAAATGAGGACCAAGATGGATGAAATGCTCAAACTCATTCAAACCACGACCATGAAAGATATTGCTGCAATCCCATCGTCATCTATAACTTCGTCCAAAGACCCTAAACCCGCTAACCCAAGGATCGTGCTTTAATCTGATAATGTTGGGAGGAACAAGAAGGAGGCCAAAGAGATCAACACTAAAGAGGAGGAAACCATATTGCTTTCACCTACCGTAAAAAGGACTCCCTTAGACCCTCTCAGTTTGAAAATCCAAGGGCTAGAGGACTCGCTACGAAGTCTCCATGGCCATGACACCTACGGTTTCACTGCCTACGATAAGCTATGTTTCTTTCCTGACCATCCGAGACCAGCCAAGTTCAAGATGATTGACTTCCAGAAATATGCTGGCACTGGTAACCCTATCGCTCATCTTTGCCTGTACATTGGAGCATTAAGTGGTTATGGGAACGATCTGAAGATCTTGATGCAACTGTTCCAACACAGTCTTACTGGATTTGCTCTGCAATGGTTGGCCCGTTTGGATTTGAGGAAGATCACGACTTGGGTTGAGTTGGTCAATGCATTTAAAGCCCAATATCATCATAATATTGACCTCACTTCTGATCGATGGTCCCCGGTGACTATGAGCAAAGGTGAAAAGGAAAGTTTCAAGAACTATGCCTTGAGATGGAGAGAAGTTGCTGCATAAGTCAATCCCCCATTGGAAGAGAAGGAGTATGTACAACTGTTTGTACATACTTTCCAAGGTATATACTATAAGAAGCTCTGCATAAGTGGAGGGAAAAACTTCTCTGAGCTTATCATGTAAGGGGAGATGATAGAAAATGGTCTCAAGACGGGGAGGATTACGAACCCCCATGCCAAGACTAGAGAGTGTACCGCCAATTTAGCCAAGAAGGTGGCTACTACAAGGGGAACAATCAAGAAGGAAAGTGAAGTATCTACCATCCTGCTTGGCCAATCCTCCCAATATACCGTCTTTCCAGACCAATCACCCTAATACCGACCGCCACCACAATCACCCCCTATCTTGCCCTTAGCCACTTTAACCATGCCTGCTCCAACCCCTAACTATGGCCCTGCTAGGACACAACCTAACTTTAATAGGATTGCTCGACGCACCCGTGCCTTTGATACCTTAGTTTGCACCCAAGCTGAGGCTTACCACAACCTTCTGAAGAACAATATTTTGAAGCCCATACCTGCTCGTCCATTGCCAAGCCCTCTACCCCCAACCTTCAATGTCGCCCTTACTTGTGAATACCATTCGGGTGGCCAAGGGCACGACACCAAAAGCTGCTTCTCTCTTAAGCACAAAATTCAAGACCTAATAGACAACAAGACTACTGATATGCAACCAATGAAACCCGCTCCTACTCCCAATGTGACCACCAACCCTCTGTCGGACCACACCATCAACATGATACTAGTAGAAATAGAAGGCGAGGGAGAGTTAGACGAGCCTGGGGCCGAAGGTTATGAGGACGATTGGGAGACCGATGAAGAAGATGACTGGAAGGAGGATCCCCCATTGTGCCCGATTTATCTCTATAACCCTGATGAGGTGCCTGATGCTTCTGACTGGCCCATTGAGGAGCCAATGTTCCCGAAAGAGGAGCATATCGAAAGCATAACTGCTGATGGATGGGGTACTGAGTTTCTACACTCGAAGTATACAGCAACTAAATGTCACTTGTTGGAAAACCCTTGGCCCACAAACGAGTACAACTATGAAGACATAGGTTGGGAGCTAGAAGAGTCAAGAGAATAGACGGAGTTGTTCAAGTTAGAAGGAGGTGAACTAGCCATTCTGTTTACAGAAGGACCTGTTGCAAAGAACAAGATAGAGATCAATGAAGCTACCAACAGTACCATCACTGCCAACATGTCCGGATCTCTAGAAGAAGCCTTTGCCTGTCTTACCCTGGCCAAGGACCCGAATCACGAATGGAGTATCGAAGATGTGGGCATTGGCCTAAGGCCTTACTGAAATAGGAATCCCTTCAAAAGCGTACAAGAGAGGGGTGTTTTCACCCACCCTCTTTCTATCCCCTTTATATTTTTGTTCTTAAATTAATATCTGCACTTCTTTTTCTTTAAACAGAACTATATGCTTTCCACTAGTATAATGAAATGATTAAGTCTTTTTATTCATTGCTGTTATCTTCTTTTCTCTTGTGAATGGTGACTACTTTCTATGCCAGGGGTATAGTTTATCTGATGGAATGATCCGACTTGAAGGGATGATAACATGAGTTAACCACTCCCCAAATGATCAGCTTTCTGAAGAAAAAGTGTATAAGGATGAGTGAGGAAACTACCTAGAGGTAACACTTGCAAGATGCCAAAACTAAGCGATGTGTGGCCAAACTATCAAGATGAAGAGGAGCAACCTTTTATTTCCCTATGTAAAAGAAAAAGTGTTCATATTCCCTTTGCTTAGCCCCTAGTGCCTCGTATCAAATGAAGTTTTCCTTGTCAACCCCGATCCAAGACTGTCCTCGCCACACTCAGGTAGACAATAGTTGAGAACTCTAGGAATGGTATCCACCTCTATCGTGCTAGGATAGTATCAAAAGCTCTATAGATCAAACAATCTAGTTCAAAATGAAGAGAGGCCCTCATTTCATTTCCCATACAGTCAGAAGCAACCCCTTGCCAAACCTGTTGAGCCATTTATCTTTTTCGAGAAAACCCTAACCTAGGGATCAGCGTCCACATTGGATTAAATTGAATTGCTAAGGAAAAGGTCTAAGGAAAAAAGGGTGGTAGAATTGTTTATTTCATAAAAGGAAAGGAAAGAGATGAAAAGGGAGAAGAAAAACAAGGAAAAGAGTTCCTAGAGGGCAAAAGGCCAAAAAAAAAAAGGGGGCCCCCGAAGAAAACCATGATTGTGCCATCTTGAAAAGCATAATAGAAGGGCCAAAAAAGAAGAAAGTCATGTTTATACAGAAAGGGCGAAAGAAAGGAGGCATTTTCACCCTGAGAAGTACATAGTAAGAGCAAAGAGGAAATTAAAGGTGATCCTAGGTTACAAAGAATTCTAGTAGAAACAATAGGTTCGAGCCTTTACCCTTTCTTGTAAAACCTCGAGACCATAGCCTACATTACAACCTTACTAAAGTCCACTCGGATTGAAAAACGAATTGCTTGATCTAAATGAGCTAGACATGCTGCCGAAGCCATGAAAGGATGCTAACCCTACTGGAAGAAAAATGGTCAAGGATGGTATGGATCTAAACCCTGCTGAAAGTAACATCGAATTTGAGCCTACACATCCCATTGTTTTGAAAACCCCATAACCTAGCCTACATTATGGATTGAAAATAAAGTCTCCTCAGATTAAAGGACTGGCCGCCTATTGTTCTGCTAAAAGTCAGGTAAGATGTTGCTGAAGCCTCAAGAGTTGAGAGTTTCAGCCCAGGAACCCTAAACACCAACCCCAAGGCAAAGAGTCGGAGGCGGTCAAAAGGTTGAGAAAGGTATGAAATGCTATCATCCAGACAAGGTAAGGTTGAGCCAAAGGAGAGGCCAAGCCCCCTGAAAAAGAAGGAGTTTCCGTTCCGAAGATACCGAGTTCGACAGCACCCCTTGTCATTCCATTTAGCTAGAATATCTCTAATATGTGCATGCATTTTCATAAAAAAATTAAAAAAAGAAAGAAAAAAAATTGGCATGAGCTTTGCATACATAGGACATATCTCTCTGCAGAAATAGAAGTCACCAATACAGTATTATCTCATGTGATAAATATACTATCGCGCCCAAATTTTTCGTACTCGGAGAATACTCACACAAGCGGGAAAAATGCTGTACTCTCTCGTTAGAACTCACCATCCTAGAAGAACGAGTGCGACTAGGTTTGAATTGGAAATTGATTTGAATAAAGGGCTTTTTGAAAAAAGTTTGGAGTCGCCACCTAACTTGATTAAGGTGAGTTAGGTCACCTAAAAACTAAGAATAATCCGCAGACTACCCTTAGGGTTTTTTGGAAAACGATTTTGGAAAACATCTTCAAGAGAGGGGTTTTAGGAAAATGGGTTGTTTAGCAACCTTTGGAAAACATTTAGCCCTTTTTAGAAAAATAACTCCTTTTGGTCTTTGAAAACAGTGATCTAGGTTTGGAGGTTGGTTACGTGTAAGGAAGACGCACTAAGCCATCACCTTACCCCGCCCTTTCGGTACCTACATGTCAATCTACCCTAGATTCACCTATGAGAGTCTTTAATTAACTAATGCTCAACCCTATTCACTTTGAAAAATAAATTTTGAAAAGAAATTGACATGATGCATGATATGCAAGTGCAATAGAAGAGAGTTGATTTGGAAATAGATTTGAAAATTAATTTGAAAAGAAATTGATTTGATTTAAAAAAAGAGATTTGAAAAGATAGATTCGAAATTGGAATTGAAAAGAGGTTTGAAAAGAGTTATGGAATTGGAAACTTGAAAAATGTTGTGGAATTCGAGATTGGAAAGAAATTATAGAAATAGAAATTGAAAGATGTTATGGAATTTGAGATTTGAAAAATGTTGTGACCGAACCCATGGGGGTTGCCTACGTATCCTTTTGGAGGAATCAGGTCAGTTGTAGTTCAAACAAGAGTCTGATTGAAAATAGAATGTTTGATTTGAAAAAGGAGTTGAATTGGAAATTGAATTGGAAGATTGAGAAATTGAACTTTGATTGGAAGATTTGAAAAGATTTGATTTTGAAAGACTTGATTTTAGGAAACCTAGACTTAGGAAAGAGAGGACTTAGAAAAGAAGGATGGGATTTGACTTAGAAAGGTTTTGGAAAAAAATTGACTTGAAGATTGGATTTGGAAGATTAGAAAAGCTTGGAATTAGGAAGGATTCAGATTAGGAAAGTTTCGAATTAGGAAAGTGTCATTTTAGAAAAGCTTTAGAATTAGGAAATTTTTCGACTTAGGAAAGTTTTGGAATTAGGAAAGTTTCAACTTAAGAAAGTTTCGAATTTGGAATGTTTTGAAATAAGGAAGTTTTGAAAATTGGAAAGCTTCGTTTTAAGAAAGGTTTTGAAATAGGAAAGTGTTGAATTAAGAAATGTTTTGAATTAGGAAAAGTTTAGATTAAGAAAGGTTTAGAATTTGAAAAGTTTCAAGTTAAGAAAGTTTTGAATTTGGAAAGTTTAGAATTTTAGAAAGATTTTAAATTAGAAAAGTTTTGAAATTAAGAAAGTTTTGAAAGTTGGAAAGTTTAGAAAACAATGAAGTTTTGAAAATAAGAAAGTTTTGAGTTTAGAAAGTTTTGAAATTTGGAAGGATTTGAAATTTGGAAAGTTTAAGATTTAGAAAGTTTTAGAGTTTGAATTTTAGAAAATCTTGAAATTAGGAAAGGTTTGAATTTAGGAAATGTTTGAAACTTAGGTTTGAAAAGTTAAGATTTGAAAGAGGGTGGAATTAGGAAAGGGTTGAATTTTAGGATTTTAGGAAAGATTTTTATGTTCAAGTTTTGGAAACTTAAGATTTAGGAAATGAGAAGATTAGGAAGGATTCGATTGAGGAAAGATTTGGATTTTGAAATTTAAGGAAAGATTTGAAGTTTAGGTTTAGGAAACTTATGGTTTAGGAAGGTAGGAAATTAGGAAGGTGTTAAATTAGGAAGGGTTTGGATTTGTTTCCAAAAACGGAGGATTGGAGCTGGTTTCCTAAATGGATAGATTGGATTTGGTTTCCTAAAAGGAAGGTTAGATTTGGTTTCCTAAAAGGGAAGATTGGATTTAACAAGGATTTGGAAAGGGACGTTTTTGAAACCCTAGATTTGGAAAACTATAGTTTCGATGTAGAAAGTAGGTTTTGGAAACATGTGTAGTTTTGACGTAGAAAACAAAAGGCTTTGGAAACTTAGGTTTGGGGCAAAGTTTGAAAATCCATGTTTTTGGAAAGAAAATTAGGGTTTCCTAATTGTGAGTTCTAGGGCTTGATTTGGGTTCTAAGGAAAGAGTTTTTGGAAAGCGCATTTTTGGAAACGAAGGTTTTTAGAAGGGAATCCTAGAGAGGAATTTTTGGAAAGTGTATTTTTGGAAACGAGTTTTTTGGAAGGAAAATCCTAAAGGGTGGTTTCTAGAAGGAAGATTTTGGGAAGAGAGTTTTTAGAAAGATTTTTAGGAAGCGTTTTTAGAAAGTGGATTTCGAGGAGAGTATTTTGGAAAGGAGTTGAAAAAGGGAGTTTTGAAAAATAGAGAGCCTATCGTATGTCTTGTTAAATCCAAATAGAGAGGGGGAAGTGCGGAAATTTAAATAGGGAGCCTATCGTATGTCTTGTTTATTTTGCGCGCCTTGCTTGTCTTCGATCTTCGTCTTGATCTTCATCTTCAATCTGCAAGAGCCGCCTTCAATCTTCAAACTTCAGATTGCAACTCTTCAAGTCTTTGAAGGAGAGTTGAAGGTTAGTGTATGAGTGTATGGGGGTGTGTATGAGTATGTAAGAGACTAGGGCTTAGTGTATGGTGGCTAGGGTTTGGAAAACCCAGGGAGGCTAGGGTTTAGGGATTGTTCGAGCTCTGTATATCGAATTATATGATTTTTAGACTGAGTTTGCGCATCCTTTCATGCTGGAAGAGGCTTTGTATTTATAGAGGTTGGACAACACTGGTGCCTATTGCAGTAGCGCTAGGCCAAACTTTACACTGGCGCCACTAGGAGTGGCGCCAGGCCATTTTTTGGCTTGGCGCCACTAGTAGTGGCGCCAGCCATTTAGGAAATATTTAAGGTCGGCAAGCAACGTATCTTTGACTAGATTTGGGCGCCTGTACTAGTGACTACCATGCAATTTTTAGCCTGGCTTCACTAGGAATGACTTCGGAAAGTCCGGGAATGGTTTAAGGGAACGGGAATGGCCCGGAAGGCTAGAAAAGAGCAGGAACACTTAAAATAGTGTCCCGAAGGTATTTGACTTGAAAAAAATGAGGATATGACATGTTGGAAGGGTTGACCAGGCCGTTAGGGGCAAAATGGTCAATCGGGTTAGAAAGCTGTCAGGACAGACTCGGACTGTCCCGGAAGAAGACTTGGGATTTGGAAACATTATTTAGAATGTTTCCAAAGGTTGCTGGTTTGATACCCAGAGCCGGTGTGGTCAGAAGAGGTGACCGGCCCACTAGGGGCAAAACGGTTATTTTGCACCGGGTTTGCCAGAACTGACTCGGAATGAACTGGAAAGGTAGGGGAAGGTTGAGAATACTATAAGAAGTAATCTCAGAAGGTTACTGGTTTGATACCCAGAGCTAGTGTGGTCAAAAAAGGAGACCGGGACACTAGGGGCAAAACGGTCATTTTGTACCGGGTTTGTCGGAACTGACTTGGAATGATCCGGAAAGGTAAAAGGAGGTTGAGAACGCTATAAAAAGTAGTCTTAGGAGGTTACTGGTTTGATACCCAGAGCCGATGTGGTCGAAAAAGGAGACCGGCCCACTAGGGGCAAAACGGTCATTTTGCACCGGGTTTGTCGGAACTGACTCGGAATGATCCGGAAAGACAAAGGGAGGTTGAGAACACTATAAATAGAATTCTCTAGAAGTTACCAAAGGGACCTTGATTGGAACCGTCTCGAGAAATAAACTGTCTCGAGAGAGGGATTGGAAAGGGGACTTATCGTCTTCGAAAAGACGTGCCTGAATTAGAACCGTCTCGAGGAATAAACTATCTCGAGAGAGGGATTGGAAAGGGGACTTACCATCTTTGAAAAGACGTGCCTGGTTGGAACTGTCTCGGGGAATAAACTGTCTCGAGAGAGGGATTGGAAAGGGGACTTACCATCTTCGAAAGGACGTGCCTGAATGGAACCGTCTCGAGGAATAAACTGTCTCAAGAGAGGGATTGGAAAGGGGACTTACCGTCTTCCAAAAGACGTGCCTGAATGGAACTGTCTCGAGAGAGGGATTAGAAATGGGGCTTACCATCTTTAAAAAGACGTGCCTGATTGGAACCGTCTCGAGGAATAAACTGTCTCGAGAGAGAGATTGGAAATGGGACTTACCGTCTTCGAAAAGACATGCCTGAATAGAACCGTCTCGAGGAATAAACTATCTCGAGAGAGGGATTGGAAAGGGGACTTACCGTCTACGAAAAGACGTGCCTGGATTGGAACCGTCTTGAGGAATAAACTGTCTCGAGAGAGGGATTGGAATTGAAAAGGACAATGCCCCTAAGGGCATTTTGGTCATTTTACCTCTATTTGGGCCTGGCGGGCCCACTAAGCAATGGAAAGACGGATTTGGACTTAGAAAGTTGGTTTCGATTGGAATACGTCCACAATGATTTAAAAACAAGTCTGGACGGAGTGTAGACTGCCGAGCGGTAAAAGATGGGGTGCTTACGTATACACCATTATCATCTCTATGCATTTATTTGATCATATATTTAGCTATCAAAATAAAAAATGTCTTTGCTTGTCCACACATTTAACTACGATAAACATCCATCTTTGTATAAGATTTACAAAATAAAATTGTCTAACATAAATACATCTCAAGAATAGGGGCAAAGGAAGATCAAGGTCTACGGCAAGGGGGGCATTTGTCAGAGATCAAAGTCAATGTCATCTGGATCGAAATCCCCGAAGCGTGGATCCAGAGGAGGTGGATAACTACTAGAAGCACCTGCATCCTGTAAAGAAGACAGAGTCGAAATCAGCCACATGAAAGAATTACTAAACAACAGCAAAGTGAAAAGAAAGAAGGAAAAGACGACATACCCTGCCACCTCCCATCTGGACTAACCGAGCCGTCAAGGAAGCCACCTCTGCTTGATACTGATCTCGCTCCATTTGGTATCGATCCCTTTGGTCCCTTATAGCAGCAAACTCAGACTGGGGCACGTATCCTCAAGCACGGAGCCACAAGTCAACCACCTCCTAGCCCACAGCGTATCTGTTGACTACTACCTCAAACCGGGTGAAGGCACCGACAGAATAAGCCCAAAATGCGTAGCATAGTCTGCATCCGGAGGAAGCAAGAACTCGGTACCTGGCTGCCGCTCCTGATAGGGGATAGGCACTCCCACCACCAAAGCTCCAAACATATACTCCGGTGGATCTCCAGCAGATCTCTTGCTGATCGGAACTCCTCATGAAACTACCGCCAGTGTCGCTCTCCTAGATAGGACTCCCAAATATTATCACTGAGAAAAGTAGCCCTCAACAAGGACAATGGAACCAAGTACCGTACTGTCTCATAATGAACAAACCCGATAAAGGGCTGCCAAGTCACGTCCCTCACCTCAATCGACTACAGGTTTGCCCGTAGCATCATGAAGTCAGTAATCTCTGATCACTTAGCCACCCGGTCATAAGCCCACCTCAAAGTAGAGGATAAAGGTCACCCTTAATAACCACGGGTCAACGAACAGGTAGGTTCTCGTAGCTCCACTAGATAAGAAAGGGCCAGAAACTAGTCATGCTGCCTCAACGGGAAGAAGTCTGAACCCGCATCGATCAAAGGAAGCAGCCAAAGGAGAAGAACCCCCAATCCAGCTCAGATAAAGCCCCAAGATCAGCTACTATGCTCACTAACCAAAAAGGCACAAGCGACTTCTTGTTATTACAGAAGTAGCTGAAAATGATATACAAAACAAGTGGCCGCCTTATGATGTCTCGCCGAGAATGGATGGCGCAACAGCAAAGGTACTGTCATCCCGACTGAGCCAGGAAACCGTAAAAGTAGAACGCTCAGGAGGGGGCAAATCCAATAGAATGCACGCATCGTCTCTACTAATCGACTGCAAGGTGATCTAACGACCAACAAAGGAAAGCCCTGTGATGATAGCTCAGTCCAAAGGGGTAGGACCTAACTCAAAGCCAACAAAATGGAAAGTCCCCGTCTCTCCAAACCACCTCTCAATCAGTGCCAGCACGAGATGTCTATTTAGGTGGTTAGCTTGTAATCCCATGAAAGCCCCGAACCCGATCTCAGCCAAAAAAGCATGATATGATGGAGCAGCCCGCTGTATGGTCACGAAGACATGATGAACAGCCCCTCTAAAACTGTGTGTACCCACGGAGGGGGCAAATGCTGTCTAGAATATACACTGGGGTGATAAGCAAGATCCCCAAGTGGTGGGACGTCCGGTATCTCCAGGTCGCCTAAATCAGCATTTATGTGTCTATGTTTGGAGGAGGCTCTCCCGTAACCAGTCACCTGGTCGCCAAGACCTAGTGCCTCCTCTTTCACACCAATCTCCTCCGCAAAGGCTTGCTCAACCAGAGGAAAGGGGTCAACAGGTGGCTTACTCCCCCGTCTACCCTGGCTAGATGACGCATGTCTAGTAGATCATCGACCACTCCTAGATTGACTGGAGCTGTTAACAGAATCTGTACGGGCTGCCTTCCTAGAGCGGCGTCTCCTCTCGGAACCATCATCACCCGCATCTGCCATCCTCAAAAGGTAAGCTAGGGTAAGAAGTGTTAATATACGGTATATGTAGATAAAAATAATAATTACAAAAATAAATAATCAAAACAAATAGAAAATAATAAAATAACATTAAAAAAAAGATTTCAAGTTCTAAGTCAAAATGAATTTCCTACACATTTTTTTTCTAAGTCAAAATGAATTCCTTACACATTTTGATTTTAATCTTCTACATCAAAATGAATTTCCTACACATTTTGATCTATCAACTTCGAGTCAAAATAAGTTTTCTTAAAGCATGAGGATAAAGGTCACCCTCAATAACAGTGGAGCGATGAACAAGCAGGTACTCGTAGCTCCATCAGATAAGAAAGGGCCAGAAACTAGTCATGCTACCTCAACAGGAAGAAGTCCGAACCTGCATCGATCAAAGGAAGCAGCCAAAGGAGAAGGACCCCCAATCCAGCTCAGATAAAGCCGCAAGATCAGCTACTATGCCTACTAACCGAAAAGGCACAAACGACTTCTTGTTATTGCAGAAGTAGCTGAAAATGATATACAGAACAAGTCACCACCTCATGATGTTGCGTGAAGAAGGGGATGGCTCAACAGCAAAGGTACTGTCATCCCGACTGAGCCAGGAAACTGGAAAAGCAGAACGCTCAGGAGGGGCCAAGTCCAATAGAATGCACGCATCGTCTCTACTGACCGATTGTAAGGTGATCTGCCGGCTGACAAAGGAAAGGCCTATGAAGATAGCCCAGTCTAGGGGGGTAGGACCTAACTCAAAGCCAACAAAATGGAAAGTCCCCATCTCTCCAAACCACCTCTCAATCAGTGCCAGCACGAGATGTCTGTTCAGGCGGTTAGCCTGTAATCCTATGAAAGCCTTGTCGCGCTTAGATTTTTTGCACTCGAGGAATACACACATAAGCGGGAAAAATATTGCACTCTTTTGTTAGAACTCATCCTCCTAGAAGAATGAGTGCGACTAGGTTTAAATTGAAAATAGATTTAAATAAAGGGCTTTTGAAAAACATTTGGAGTCGCCACCTAACTTGATTAAGATGAGTCAGGTCACCTAAAAAGTAAGCACAATCTGAGAATCACAATTAGGGTTTTTGAAAATGATTTTGAAAATACTACCTTAAGCGAAGGTTTTTAAGAAAATAGGTTGTTTGACAACCTTTAGAAAACATTTAAGCCCTTTTTAGAAAAATAACTCCGTTTTGGTCTATCGAAAATTGTGATCCTAGGTTTGGAGGTTGGTTACGTGTAGGGAAGACGCACTAAGCCATCACCCTATCCCGCCCTTGCGGTTCCTACATGTCTATTCACCCTAGATTTACCTATGAGAGTCTTCAACTAACAAATGTCCAATCCTGTCCACTTTAGAAAATAATTTTTAAAAGAATGATGCATGATGTATAAATGCTAGAAAAAGAGAATTGGAAAATAGATTTAGAAAAGAAGAATTGAAGTTTGAAACTGGAAAGAAAGTTTAGAAATTGAAATTAAGAATTGAAAATAGATTTTTAGAATTGGAAGTTAGAAATAGAACATAGAATTGGAAAATGGAAAGCAGTTATGGAATTGGAGATTTGAAAAAGGTTGTAACTGTACCCATGAGGGTTGCCGGCGTATCCTTTTTGAGGAATCAGGTCAGTTGTAGTTCGGACAAGAGTCCGATAGAAAATAGAAGATTTTTTTATTGGAAGAAAGAGATTTTGATTGGAAAAAGAAATTGAATTGAAATTTGGATTGGATTTGAATTTAGAATAGAAGATTGGAATTTAGAATTTGGAATTGAAAAGATTGGACTTTGATTTGGAAAGATAGAAGTTGGAAGAAGGATTTGGACTTGTTTTGGAAAGATTGAGATTTAGGAAACCTAGACTTAGGAAGATAGGATTTAGGAAGGACTCGAGGTTTAGGAAAGATTTGACTCGAATGTTGGACTGGGAAGATTAGGAAAGATTGGATTTAGGAAAGGTTCGAATTGGGAAAGTCTCATTTTAGGAAAGTTTCAAAATAGGAAAGTGTCATTTTTGGAAAGTTTCGTTTTAAGAAAGATTTCATTTTAAGAAAGCATTAGAATTAGAAAGTTTTGAAATAGGAAAGTTTAGAATTTAAGAAAGATTTGAAAGTTTGGAAAGTTTAGAATCTAGAAAGTTTACGATTTGGGAAAGATTTGAATTTAAGAAAGTTTAAAGTTTTGGAAGTACTTGAAATTAGAAAGATTTGAAAAGTAAGATTTGGAAAGGTATGGAATTTGGGAAAGGTTTAGACTAGGAAGGATTTGGAAGCTTAAAGTTTAAGGAAAGATTTAAAAGTTTAGGTTTAGGAAACTTATGGTTTAGGAAGGTAGGAGATTAGGAAGGATTTAAATTAGGAAAGTTTTAGACCAGGAAGGATTGAGATTCCTATTTCCTAAAACATAGGATTGAATTTTGTTTCCAAAAACAGAGGATTGAATCTAGTTTCTTAAATGGGAGATTGGATTTGGTTTCCTAAAGGGAAGATTGGATTTGATATGGATTTGGGAAGGGAAGTTTTAGAAACCCTAGATTTTGAAGACTATAGTTTTGACATAGAAAAGAGGTTTTGGAAACTTATGATTTTGATTTTGGAAACCTAGGTTTTAAGGCAAGAGTGGAAATCATGTTTCAGGAAAAAAAATTAGGGTTTCCTAATCGTTGACTCTAGGGTTTAACTTAGGCTCTAAGGAAAGAGTTTTTGGAAAGTAAATTTTTAGGAAGAGAGATTTTTGGAAGGCAATCCTAGATTTTTGAAAAGAAATTTTTTCGAAGGGGATTTTGGAAAGTAAAACTTTGAGAGAGTTTTTGGAAAGAGAAGTTTTGGAAGGAGATCTTAAAAAGGAGTTTTTGGAAAGCAAATTTTGAAAAGAAAGTTTTTGGAAAGGGATTTTTGGAAAGAGTTTTTTTAGGAAGGAGACCTAGGGAGCATTTTTAGAAAGGAATTTTGAAGAGAGCTTATTGGAAAGGAGTTTAAAAACAAGTTTTGAAAAATAGATTTTTGGAGGGAGTTTTTGAAAATAATTTTGAAAAAGAATTTAAAGAGAGTTAATGGAAGGGATGTTAGAAAAGAGATTTTTAGGAGGAGATTTTTTAGAAGAGATTTTTTAGAAAGTATATAAAATATCTCACTTTCCTAAAACGATTCTAACCATAAGAAGATTAGAAACACTTTAATATAGTGATTTTGAAAACAACAATATTTTGAAAATATGAACCATATTGGTCACTTTAAATGTAACATTTTTCTAAAGCAACCCTAGTCATGAAAAGGCTAGGATCACCCTAGGATTATAGTTTTGAAAACAAGTTTTGAAAAAGAATATTTTGATATAAGCTTTTGAAAATGAGTTTGAAAACAAATTTTGAAGGAATGTAAGGTCATGATATGCACAATGCAAGTTGGGGTCATGAATGTAAGCACTCCATGGCAGTTTACAGTCCGTCCAGACTTGTATTCAAGTCAATGTTGACATATTCTAAGTCAAATCAACTTTTCAAGTCTAATCCCATCTATCCATCGGTTCGCGGGCCCACCAGGCCCAAACAGAAGCAAAATGACCAAAATGTCCTTAGGGGCATTGTTCGGGCTAATTCCAAATCAGGCGCATCTTTCCGAAGATAATAAGTCCCCTTTCCATATTCCAATAGGCACATCTTTTCGAAGACGGTAAGTTCCCTTTCCAATTCCGATAGGCATATATTTCCGAAGGCGGTAAGTCCCCTTTTCACATTCTAATTCCAATCCCTCTCTCGAGAAAGTTGATTGTTCAAGACAGTAAGTCTATCCAATTTGGCACGTTTTCCAGAGAAAGTTTCTTCAGAATGGTAGTCCCTTTAAACCTGTCGACCGAGACGAGAACCTAAGTCCCCTAGATGGTAGAACGGTCCACCTTTGGCGCCTACTAACCCGCCAGTGCAGAAATGTCCGTTTCGGCATGCCTTATGAGAAAGTTGACTTCTTAGGCACTAAGTCCCCTTTAATAGCTTCCCGAGATTAGGCAGTCTTGGGAATGATCGTAAATCGTTAGAGTAGCGGAAGTACTCGTAAATATCGCAACCGTCAAAGTAGCGGAAATACTCACAAGCAGGTCGATATAGGGAATTGGCAACAAACTCCTGTATCACGAGACCGCCGTCAGAGTGGTGGAAATACTCAAAACCCAGGTCAACACCAGTGCCTACTAGTCCACTTCGGTGAAAAATGACAAACTGCCCCTAGGGCCATTTTTCGGCACATTTCTTGAGAACACACCTAAGTCCTCAGAATGATAAGACCACCCTTCCAAGATTGTCTTAAAAGTAATCTGGCATGATTAGGTGCCTTCTAGTCTGTTTCGGGCCAGTTCCGAGACTTTCTAATCAAGATAACCATTTTGCCCCTAGGCATCCGAACACATCGGGGATCACACCGACTCTGGGTATTAAACCAGTAGCTTTCCAAGAATGCTTCTTATAGTGTTCTCAACCTTCTATTATCTTTCCGGATCATTTCGAGTCAGTTCCGGTAAACTAGGTGCAGAATGACCGTTTTGCCCCTGGTGGGCCGGTTGCCTTTTTTTATCACACCAGCTCTAGGTATTGTCGCGCCCAGATTTTTTGCACTCGAGGAATACTCACACAAGTGGAAAAAATGCTGTACTCCCTCGTTAGAACTCACCCTCCTAGAAGAATGAGTGCGACTAGGTTTGAATTGAAAAATTGATTGAATAAAGGGCTTTCAAAAAAGATTTGGAGTCGCCACCTAACTTAATTAAGGTGAGTTAGGTCACCTAAAAACTAAGCATAATCCGAAAACTACACTTAGGGTTTTTAAAAAAACAATTTGAAAATATCTCCTCGAGAGAGAGTTTTTTTAGGGAAACAGGTTGTTTGGCAACCTTTGGGAAACATTTAGCCCTTTTTTAGAAAAATAACTCCTTTTGGTCTTTGAAATCAGTGATCTAAGTTTGGAGGTTGGTTACGTGTAGGGAAGACGCACTAAGCTATCACCCTACCCCGCCCTTTCGGTACCTACATGTCAATCTACCCTAGATTCACCTATGAGAGTCCTGAATTAACTATTGGCCAATCCTATTCACTTTGAAAAAAATAATGTTTGAAAGAAAATTAACATGATACATGATATGCAAGTGCAAAAGAAGAGAGAATTGAAAAATAGATTTGAAAAGAGATTTGAAGAGATAGAATTGAAATTGGAAAGTTTGAAAATTTGGAAATAGAAATTTTGAAATTGGAATTTTGAAAATTGATTGGAATTTGAGATTTGAAAAGATTTTGAAAACCGCACCCATGAGGGTGGAATTGAAAGTTTGAAAAGTATAGTGACCGCACCTATGAAGGTTGCCTACGTATCCCTTTGGGGGAATCAGGTCAGTCGTAGTTCGGACCGGAGTCCGATTGAAAATAGAATGTTTGATTTGAAAAAGGAGTTGAATTGGAAATTGAGTTGGAAGTTTTGAAAAGATTTGATTTTTTTTAGGAAACCTAGACTTAGGAAAGAGAAGGGACTTAGGAAAGATTTGACTTGGAAGAGTTCTAGGAAAGATTGGACTTAGGAAATGTTTAAATTAGGAAAGCTCCGATTTAGGAAAGTTTCAAATTAGGAAAGTTTCATTTTTGGAAAGTTCCAAGTTGTGAATTAGGAAAGTTTTGGTTTAGGAAAGTTTCAACTTAGGAAAGTTTTGTTTTAGGAAGGTTTTGGAATTAGAAAGTTTTGAAAATTGGAAAGTTTCGAGTTTAGAAAGTCTTCGAAAAAGGAAAGGTTTAAGATCAGGAAAGTTCCCAAATTAGGAAAGTTGTGAAATAGGGAAATTTTGAAAATTGGAAAGTTTCGTTTTGGGAAAGGTTTGAAAAAGGAAAGTTTTCAGCTTAGGAAATGTTTGAATTAAGAAAGTTTCAACTTAAGAAAGTCCTAAATTAAGAAAGTTTTGATTTTAGAAAAGTCTTAAATTTGGAAAGATTTGAAGTTTAAGAGAGTTTAGAATTTAAAAAGATTTGGGTTTAGAAAGATTTAAGTTAAGAAAGTTTCAAATTTAGAAAGTTTTGAATTTGGAAAGATTTGAAATTTAGAAAGTTTTAGAGTTTTAGAAAATCTTGAGATTAGGAAAGTTTTGAGTTTAGGAAGAGTTTGAAAACTTAGGTTTGAAAAGTTAAGGTTTAGGAAAGGGTTGAATTAGGAAATATTTGGCAATTGAGTCTTAAAATTTAGGAAAGATTTTTATGTTCAAGTTTTGGAAACTTAAGATTTAGGAAAGTAGAAGTTTAGGAAGGATTTGAATTAGAAAAGAATTAGATTTTGAAACTTAAGGAAAGGTTTAAAGTTTAGGTTTAGGAAACTTATGGTTTAGGAAGGAATCGAATTAGGAAAGGTTTGGATTAAGAAGAGATTGGACTTGGTTTCTTAAAACAAGGGTTTGATTTTGTTTTCAAAAACGGAGGATAGGATCTAGTTTCCTAAACGGGGAGATTGGATTTGGTTTCCTAAAGCAAAGGTTTGATTTTGTTTCCTAAAGGGAAGATTTGATTTGGGAAGGATTTGGAAATTGAGATTCTAGAAACCCTAGATTTGAAAAACCATAGTTTTGACGTAGAAAATAGGTTTTGGAAACATGTATAGTTTGGATGTGAAAACAAGAGATTTTGGAAACTTAGGTTTGGGGCAAAGTTTGAAAATCATGTTTTGGGAAAGAAAATTAGGGTTTCCTAATTGTGGGTTCTAGGGCTTGACTCGGGCTCTAAGGAAAGAGATTTTTGAAAAGTGCGTTTTTTTTTTGGAAACGAAGGTTTTTCTAGAAGGGAATCCTAGGGAGGAATTTTCGGAAAGTGAATTTGAAGAGGGAGTTTTTGGAAAGATTTTTGAAGAGAAGGAGTTTTGGAAAGTGTGTTTTTAGAAACGTAGATTTTAGAAGGAAAATCCTAGAGGGGAATTTCTAGAAGGGAGATTTTGGAAAAGAGAGTTTTTGGAAAGATTTTTAGGGAGCGTTTTTGGAAAGTGGATTTTTAGGAGGGAGAGTTTTGGAAAGGAGTTGAAAATGAGATTTTGAAAAATAGATTTTGGAAGGGAGTTTTTGAAATCAATTTTGAAGAGGAGAGTTTTAGGAAAGTATGTTGAAAAAGAGATTTTTAGGAAGAGATTTTTAAAGAGAGTTTTTAGAAGGTGTAAAAACATCTCACTTTCCTAAAGCAATTCTAACCATAAGAAGGCTAGAACCACTTTAGGAAAGCGGTTTTGAAAACAATAAGATTTGAAAATATAGACCAAAAGGTCACTTTTAATGTAACACTTTCCTAAAGCAACCCTAGCCATGGAAAGGCTAAAATCACCCTAGGATTGTGATTTTGAAAACATGTTTTTGAAAAAGAGCTTTTGATGCAATTTTGAAAACAAGTTTGAAAACGATTTTTGAAAACAACTTTTTGAAAACGAATTTTGGAAGATGCAAGACTATGATATGCACAATGCAATTTGGGGTCGTGAACATACAAGGTTAAGGCTTCACCACATAATCAAGGGGGCCGGACCCACGTGGTCTTTGGTTAGACTAGAAGAAAGCCCTCGACACGGTGACTCTCCAATAGTCCAATCCTACACATGGACCGGGAATCCCCTTGTTTCAAGCATGCAAAGAAAGGGGGGGAAAGAGATGGGGGATTAAAATAGAGAAAACCCAAGTGGGTTGGAGAGAGAAGAGAGGGGGGAAGTGCAGAAAATTAAAGAGGGAGCCTACCTTGTATCTTGTTTCTTTTGCGCGCCGTGCAGTCTTCAATCTTCGGTCTTGATCTTCATCTTTTGTCTTCAAGAGTTATCTTCAAGCTTCAGGTTGCAGCTCCTCCAATCTTTAAAAGATGGTTGAAGGCTAGTGTATGAGTATATGGGGGAGTGTGTAAGTGTATAGGAGGCTAGGGTTTGTGTATGATGGCTAGGGTTTAGTGTAGGGTGGCTAGGGTTTGGAGAACCTAAGGAAACTAGGGTTTTTGGAGGTGCTCGAGCTCTGTATATCGAATTGTGTGATTTCTAGGTTAAGTTTGCAGACCCCTTTCACGTTGAACGAGGCTCTGTATTTATAGAAGTTGGACAAGCCTGGCGCCTGTTGTAGTGGCGCCAGGGCAAAATTTACATTGGCGCCACTAGGAGTGGCGCCAGGCCATTTTTTGGCTTGGCGCCACTACTAGTGGCGCTAGCCAATTAGGAAAGATTTAAGGTCGGCAAGCAACGTATCTTTGACTAGATTTGGGCGCCTGTACTAGTGACTACCATGTAAACTTTAGCCTGGCTTCACTAGGAGTGACTCCGAAAAGTCCGGGAATGATTTGAAGGAGCCGGGAATGACCCGGAAGGCCGGAAGGGAGCAGGAACACTTAAAACAGTGTCCTGGAGGTATTTGACTTGGAAAGTGAGGATAAGGTGGGTCGGAAAGGTTGACCGGGCCTTTAGGGGCAAAACGGTCAATTGGGCTGGAAAACTGCCGGGGCGAACCCGGATTGTCCCGGAAAAAGACTTGGGATCTGGAAACATTATTTAGAATGTTCCCAGAGGTTTCCGGCTTGATTCCCAGAGCCGGCGTGGTCGGAAAAGGAGACCGGCCCACTAGGGGCAAAACGGTCATTTTATACCGAGTTTGCCGAAACTGACTCGGAATGATCCGGAAAGGTAAAGAAAGGTTGAGAATACTCTAAAAAGTATTCTCGGGACATTACCGGTTTGATACCCAAAGCCGGTGTGGTCGAAGAAGGAGACCGGCCCTCTAGGGGCAAAACGGTCATTTTGTACCGGGTTGGCCGGAACTAACTCAGAATGATCCGGAAAGGTAAAGAAAGGTTGAGAATACTCTAAAAAGTATTCTCGGGACATTACCGGTTTGATACCCAAAGCCGGTGTGGTCGAAGAAGGAGACCGGCCCTCTAAGGGCAAAATGGTCATTTTGTACCGGGTTGGCCGGAACTGACTCAGAATGATCCGGAAAGGTAAAGGAAGGTTGAGAATACTCTAAAAAGTATTCTCGGGACATTACCAGTTTGATACCTAGAGCCGGTGTGGTTCCCGGAGCGTTCGGATGCCTAGGGGCAAAATGGTCATCTTGACCGGAAAGTCTCGAAAAAGGTCCTAAGGGTAGTTTGGTCATTTTCCACCGAAGTGGGCTAACAGCCACTGGTGTTGACCTAGGTTTTGAGTGTTTCTGCCACTCTCACGGTGTGAGTATTTCCGCCACTCGGATGGGGTTTGATGATTTGTGAGTATTTCCGTTACTCGGACGGGGTTGATGACTTGGGAGTATTTCCGCTACTCGGACGGGGTTGAGTATTTCCGCTACTCTAACGGTTCTGTGAGTATTTCCGCTACTTTAATGGTTCTGTGAGTATTTCCGCTACTCTAACAGTTCTGTGAGTATTTCCGCTAATCTAACGGTTCTGTGAGCATTTCCGCTACTCTAACGGTTCTGTGAGTGTTTCCGCCACTCTAACGGTTTTGTGAGTAGTTTTGCTACTCGGACCGTCTCGAGGAATAAACTGTCTCGATAGTGGGACTGGAAGGGGTCTTACCATCTCCGAAGAGACGTGCCTGGATTGGAACCGTTTCGAGGAATAAACTGTCTCGAGAGTGGGATTGGAAAGGGGTCTTACCGTCTCTGAAGAGACGTGCCTGGATTGGAACCGTCTCGAGGAATAAACGGTCTCGAGAGTGGAATTGGAAAGGGGTCTTACCGTCTCCGAAGAGACGTGCCTGGATTGGAACCTTCTCGAGGAATAAACGGTCTCGAGAGTGGGATTGGAAAGGGGTCTTACCGTCTCCGAAGAGACGTGCCTGGATTGTGAGTGTTTCCGCCACTCTAACGGTTTTGTGAGTGTTTCCGCCACTCTAACGGCTTTGTGAGTAGTTTTGCTACTCGGACCGTCTCGAGGAATAAACTGTCTCGAGAGAGGAATTGGAATTGAAATAAGAAAGGACAATGCCCCTAAGGGCATTTTGGTCATTTTGCCGCTATTTGGGCCTGACAGGCCCGTGAAGCGATGGAAAGACGGAATTTGGACCTAGAGGATTGGTTTCGATTGGAATATGTCCACAATGACTTGAAAACAAGTCTGGACGGAGTGTAGACTGCCGAGCGGTCAAAAATGGGGTGCTTACAGGTATCAAACCGGTAATCTCCCGAGAATGCTTCTTATAGAATTCCAAAACTTCCTTTATCTTCTCGGATCATTCCGAGTTAGTTCCGGTACACCCGGCGCAAAATAACCGTTTTGCCCCTGGTGGGCCGATCGCCTTTTCTGACCACACCGGCTCTAGTTATCGAGCCAGTAGCCTTTGGGAACATTCTAAATAATGTTTCTAAATCTCGGGTCTTCTTCCGGGACATTTCGAGTCTGTCCCGGCAGCTTTTCGGTCCAGTTGACCGTTTTGCCCCTAATGGCCCGGTCAACCCTTTCGACAAATCTTGTCATCCTTTTTCAAGTCCATTACCTTTGAGACTCTATTCCAAGGTTCCTGCTCTTTTTCGGCCCTCTAGGCTCTTCCCGGTCCCTTAAGTCCTTCCCAGGCTTTCCGGAGTCACTCCTAGTGAAGCTAGGCTAAAAATTGCATGGTAGTCACTAGTACAGGCACTCAAATCTTCTCAAGATACGTTGCTTGCCGACCTTAAAACTTTCCTAACTAGCTGGCGCCAAGCCAATATTTGGCCTGGCGCCACTCCTAGTAGCGTTTGTCGCGCCCAGATTTTTTGTACTCGAGGAATCAACACACAAGTGGGGAAAACACTGTACTCTCTTGTTAGAACTCACCCTCCTAGAAGAATGAGTGTGACTAGGTTTGAATTGAAAATTGATTTGAATAAAGGGCTTTAGAAAAGATTTGGAGTCGCTACCAAACTTGATTAAGTTGAGTTAGGTCACTTAAAAACTAAGAATAATTCGAAGACTACACTTTGGGTTTTTGGAAAAGGTTTTGAAAATGTCACCTCAAGAGATGGGCTTTTAAGAAAAACAAGTTGTTTGGCCACCATTGGAAAACATTTAGCCCTTTTTAGAAAATAACTCCGTTTTTTGTCTTTCGAAATCAGTGATTCTAGGTTCGAAGGTTGGTTACGTGCAGGGAAAACACACTAAGCCATCATCCTACCCTGCCCTTTCGGTACCTACATATCAATTTACCTTAGATTCACCTATGAGAGTCTTCAACTAACTATTGTTCATTCCTATCCACTTTAGAAAACAATGTTTAAAAAGATATGATGCATGATATGCAAGTGCAAGAAAAGTGAATTGGAAAATAGATTTGAAAAGAGGAATTTGATTTGATTTTAAAAGAGAGATTTGAAAGGATAGATTTGAAATCGAAAAGTTTTAGAAATTGGAAATAGAGATTCGAAAATATATTTTTGGAATTAGAAACTTGAAATAGATATGGAATTGGAGATTTGAAAAAGGTTGTGAAATTTGAGATTTGAAAAAGAGTTGTGGAAATAGAAACTTGAAAAATGTGGTGACCGCACCCATGAGGGTTGCCTACGTATCCCTTTGGAGGAATTAGGTCAGTCGTAGTTCGGACAAGAGTCCGATTGAAAATGGAAGAGTTGAAATTAGAATTTGGATTGGAATTGGAAGAGTAGGGAAATTTGGACTTTGATTGGAAGATTTGAGAAGATTGGTTTTGAAAGACTTGGTTTTAGGAAACCTAGACTTAGGAACTTAGAAAAGAAAGATTGGATTTGACTTGGAAAGAATCTAGAAAAGAATTGACTTGAATATTGGACTTGGAAGATTAGGAAACTTAGAATTAGGAAAGATGTTGATTTAAGAAAAATTTTAACTTAGGAAAATTTTAGGTTTAGGAAAGTTTTCACATTAGGAAAGTTTCAACTTAGGAAAGTTTTGGAATTAAGAAAATTTCAAATTAGGAAAGATTTCAATTTAGGAAAGTTTCAAATTAGGAAAGTTATGAATTATGAAAGTTTTGAAGTTGGAAAGTTTTGAATTTAGAAATGTTTTGAATTAGGAAAAGTTTAGTTTAAGAAAGGTTTAGAATTTGGAAAAGTTTTAACTTAGGAAAGTTTTGAATTAAGAAAAGTTTTAACTTAGCAAAGTTTCAAATTTAGAAAGTTTTGGAATTAGGAAAGTTTTGAAAAAGGAAAGGTTTCACTTTAGGAAAATTTCAATTTAGGAAAGCTTTAACTTAAGAAAGTTTCAAATTTAGAAAGTTTTGAATTTGGAAAGTTTTGAAATAGGGAAGTTTTGAAAATAAGAAAGTTTTGAGTTTAGAAAGTCTTAGATTTGGAAAGATTTGAAGTTTGAGTTTTAGAAAATCTGAAGATTAGGAAAGGTTGAATATAAGAAAGATTTGAAAACTTAGATTTGGAAAGTTAAGATTTGGAAAGAGGTGGAATTAGGAAAAGGTTGAATTAGGAAAGATTTGAAAATTGAATTTTAGAATTTAGAAAAGATTTTTATGTTCAAGTTTTGGAAACTTAAGATTTAGGAAAGTAGAAGATTGGGAACGAGTTAAATCAGGAAACATTTGGATTAGGAAGGGTTAAGATTTCTATTTCCTAAAACTAGGGATTGGAGAAGGTTTGATTTTGTTTCCAAAAACGGAGGATATCATCTAGTTTCCTAAACGGAAAGATTGGATTTGGTTTCCTAAAGGGCAGATTGGATTTGACAAGGATTTGGAAAGGGAGGTTTTAGAAACCCTAGATTTGGAAGTGTATAGTTTTGACGTAGAAAATAGGTTTTTGAAAATATAATTTTGTCGTAGAAAATGGGAGGTTTTGGAAACCTAGGTTTTAAGGCAAAATTGAAAATCATGTTTTTGGGAAGAAAAATTAGGGTTTCCTAATTGTGGGTTCTAGGGCTTGACCTGGGCTCTAAGGAAAGAGTTTTTTGGAAAGTGCGTTTTTTGGAAATAAGTTTTTGGACGGAAATCCTAGAGAGGAGTTTCTAGAAGGAAGATTTTGGAAAGAGAGTTTTTAGAAAGATTTTGGAAAAAGATTGTTGGAAAGAGTTTTTAGAAAAGTGAATTTTGAGGAAAGAGTTTTATAGGAAGGAAACCTAAGGAGTGTTTTTAGGAAATGAATTTTGAAGAGAGTGTTTTGGAAAGTAGTTTTTAGGAAGTTTTGAAAAATAGATTTTTAGAAAACAATTTTGGAAAGAAGAGTTTTAGGAAAGCATGTTGAAAGATAGATTTTTGAAAATAGAGTTTTTTGAAAAGTATGAAAACATCTCACTTTCCTAAAGCGATTCTAACCATAAGAAGATTAGAACTACTTTAAGAAAGTGGTTTTGAAAACAACAAGGAGTTAAAAATATGGACCATGTTGGTCACTTTAAATGTAACACTTTCCTAAAGCAATCTTGGCCATGAAAAGGCTAGAATCACCCTAGGATTTTGATTTTGAAAACAAGTTTTGGAAAAGAAGATTTTGATGCAATTTTGAAAACAAGTTTTAATGCAAGTTTTGAAGACGAGTTTGAAAACGATTTTGGAGAGATGCAAGATCATGATATGCACAATGCAAATTTGGGGTCGTGAACATACAAGGTTAAGGCTTCACCACATAATCAAGGGGGCCGAACCCATGTGGTCTTCGGTTATACTAAAAGAAAGCCCCCGACATGATGACCCTCCAATAGTCTAACCCTACACATGGACCGGGAGTTCCATTGTTTCAAGCATGCAAAGAAAGGGAGAGAAAGAGATAGAGGATTAAAATAGAGAAAATCCAAGTGGGTCAGGAGAGAGAAGAGAGAGGGGGAAGTGCGGAAATTTAAACAAGAAGCCTACCCTGTGTCTTCTTTATTTTGCTTGGCTTTGCGCACCTTGCTTTGCTTGTCTTGCTTCAATCTTCACTTTAATCTTCAAGAGTTCGTCTTCAATCTTCAAACCTTCAGATTGCAGCCCTTCAAGTCTTCAAAGGAAGGTTGGAGGCTAGTGTATAAGTGTATGAGAGTGCATAGGAGTGTATAGGAGGCTAGGGTTTGGTGTATGGTGGCTAGGGTTTGGAAAACCTAGGGATGCTAGGGTTTTAGGAGTGTGCGAGCTTTGTATATCGAATATTAGGGTTTTTAGACTGAGTTTGCGGACCTCTTTCATGCTGGAGTAGGCTCTGTATTCATAGAAATGGGATAGACCTGGCACCTGTTGTAGTGGCACTAGGGCAAAATTCCTCTTGGCGCCACTAGGAGTGGTGCTAGGCCAATTCTTAGCTTGGCGCCACTCCTAGTGGCGCCAACTAGTTAGGAAAGTTTGTAAGTTGGCAAGCAACGTATCTTGAGAAGATTTGGGCGCCTGTACTAGTGACGACAATGCAATTTTTAGCCTGGCTTTACTAGGAGTGACTTCGGAAAGTCCGAGAATGAATTGAAGAGGCCAGGAATGACCCGGAGAGCCAGAAAAGGGTAGGAACACTTAGAATAGCGTCCCTTAGGTATTTGACTTAAAAAATGAAGATAGGATGTGTTGGAAGGATTGATCGAGCCGTTAGGGGCAAAACGGTTAATTAAGCCGGAAAGCTGTCGGGATGAACCCGGAATGTCCCAGAAGAAGACTCGAGAATTGAAAACATTATTTAGAATGTTCCCAAAGATTGCCAGTTTGATACCCAGAGCCGGTGTGGTTAGAAAGGCGACTGGCTCACCAGGGGCAAAATGGTCATTTTGACCAGGTTTGTCGGAATTGACTTGGAATGATCCGGAAAGATAAAGAAAGGTTGAAAATACTATAGGAAGCATTTTGGGAGGTTACCAGTTTGATAACCAGGGCCGGTGTGGTTCTCGGGGCACTTGGATGCCTAGGGGCAAAAATGGTCATCTTGATCGAAAAGTCTCGGAATTGACCCGAAATTGACTGGAGGGCACCTGATCATGCCAGATCATCTCTGGGATGATCTAGGAAGGGTGGACTTACCATTCTGAGAACTTAGGTGTGCCCTCGAGAAACGTGCTGAAAAATGGCCTTAGAGGCAATTTGGTCATTTTTCACCGAAGTAGGCTAGCAGGCACTGGTGTTGACCTGAGTTTTGAGTGTTTCCGCCACTCTGACAGCAGTTGCGTGATATAGGGGTTTGTTGGCAATTCCCTATATCGACCTATTTGCGAGTATTTTCACTACTCTAACGGTTGTGATGTTTACGAGTATTTTCGCTACTCTGACGGTTTGCGATCATTCCAGAGACTGCCTGATCTCGGGAAGCTACTAAAGGGACTTAGCGCCTGAGAATCAACTTTCTCGGAAGGCGTGCCTAAACTAACATTTTTGCATTGGCGGGCTAGTAGGCGCCAAAGGTGGACCGTTCTACCATCTAGGGGACTTGAGGTCTCGTCCCGGTCGACAGGTTTAAAGGGACTTACCGTTCCGAAGAGATTTTTTTTGAAAAACGCATCGAACCATCTCGAGGAATCAACTGTCTCAAGAGAGGGATTGGAATTGGAATTGGAAAGGGGACTTATCATCCTCGAAAAGACGTGCCTGATTTGGAATTAGAAAGGGGACTTACCGTCTTCGGAAAGACGTGCTTGTTGGAATTGGAAAGGGGACTTATTGTCTTCAGAAAGACATGCCTGTTTTGGAATTAGACCAAACAATGCCCCCAAGGGCATTTTGGTCATTTTACCTCTATTTGCGCCTGACGAGGCTCGCGAAGAGATGGATTGACAGGATTAGACTTAGAAAGTTAATTTGGATTGAAATATGCCTACAATGATTTGAACACAAGTCTGGGCGGAGTGGAGACCGCCTAGTGGTAAAAAATGGGGTGGTTACAGCGCCAGAAGCATTTTTGGCCTAGCGCCACTACAACAGGCGCAAGGTCATTCCCTTGTCTATAAATAAAGAGTCTCCTCCAGCGTGAAAAGGGTCCACAAACTCAATCTAAAAACCCTACTTTTTGATATACAGAGCTTGTAGCCTCTCTAAACCCTTGTCTCCTTAGGTTTTCCAAACCTTAGCCTCTATACACAAACCCTAGCCTCCTATACACTCACATACACTTCTATACACTCATACACTAGCATCCAAAGCCTCATTTGAAGACTTGAAGTGCTACAATCTGAAGCTTTGAAGATTGAAGACAAACTCTTGAAGACTGAAGTGAAGACCGAAGCAAGACAAGCAAAGCAAGGTGCACAAAGCTAAGCAAAATAAAGAAGACACAAGGTAGGCTTTTTATTTACGTTTATGCATCTTCCCCCTCTCTTCTTTCTCCTAACCCACTTGGGTTTTCTTTTATTTTAATCCCCCATCTTCTTCTCCCCCCCCCCCCCCCCTTCTTGCATGCTTGAAACAAGGAAATTCCTGGTCCATGTGTAGGATTAGGCTATTGGAGAGTCACCGTGTCAAAGGCTTTCTTTTAGTCTAACCGGAGACCACGTGGGTTTGGCCCCTTTGATTATGTGGTGAAGCCTTTAACCTTGTATGTTCATGACCCAAATTTGCATTGTGCATATCATGATCTTGCATTCCTCCAAAGTTTGTTTTAAACTTGTTTTCAAAAGCTTGCATTAAACTTGTTTTCAAAAACTTACATCAAAATCTTTTTTTTCAAAACCGCAATCCTAAGGTGATTCTAGCCTTTTCATGGCTAGGGTTGCTTTAGGAAAGTGTTACATTTAAAGTGACTAATATGGTCCATATTTTCAAAACATAGTTGTTTTCAAAACCACTATCTTAAAGTGGATCTAATCTTCTTATAGTTAGAATCGCTTTAGGAAAGTGAGGTATTTTATATACTTTCTAAAAAACTCTTCTAAAAAATCTCCTCCTAAAAATCTCTTTTCCAACATATTTTCTAAAAACTCTCTCTAATCTCCTTTCGAAAGTTGTTTTCAAAAACTCCATCCAAAAATCTATTTTTCAAAAGCTCCTTTTCAATTCCTTTCCAAAACAATCTCTTCAAAATTCATTTCCTAAAAACACTCCCTAGGTTTCCTTCTTAGAAAACTCTCCCTAAATCTCTTTCCTAAAAACTCTTTTCTAAAAGCTTCTTCCAAAGTCCTCTTTTTAAAACTCCTCTTAAATTCACTTTCTAAAAACTCCTCTCTAAAAGCTCCTTCCAAAATCTTCCTTCTAGAAACTCCTCTCTAGGATTTTCTTCTAAAAATCTTTCTTTCTAAAAACTCACTTTCCAAAAATCCATGTTCTTAGAGTCCATGTTAAGCCCTAGAGCCAACAATTAGGAAACCCTAGTTTTTCTTCCCCAAAACATGATTTTTAACCTTGCCTAAAAACCTAGGTTTCCAAAACCTCTTATTTTCTATATCAAAACTATATATATATATATTTCCAAAACCTCTTCTTTACGTCAAAACTATAGTCTTCCAAATCTAAGGTTTCTAAAACTCTATCTTTCAAATCCTTACCAAATCCAATCTCCCATTTAGGAAACTAGGTCCTATCCTCCGTTTTTGAAAATAAAATCAAAACATCTCTTTTTAGAAACAAAATCCAATCCCTTGCTTTAGGAAATAGGAATCTCAATCCTTCCAAACCCAAATCTTTCCTAATTCAACTCCTTCCTAATATAGTACTTTCCTAAACCTTAAGTTTCCTAAACTTACACTTTTAAGTCTTTCCTTAAACTTTAAGCTTTCAAAACTTCCTAATTTCATCCCTTTTCAAATCTTAACTTTCGAAATCTAAGTTTTCAAACCCTTCTTAAACTCAAAACCTTTCCTAATTTCAAGAATTTCTAAAACTCAAACTTTGAAACTTTTCTAAATTCTAAACTTCCCTAAACTTCAAATCTTTCCAAATCTAAAAGTTTCTAAATTCGAAACTTTCTAAATTCTAAACTTTCCAACTTTCAAAACTTCCCTATTTCAAAACATTCCAAATTCAAATCTTTCCAATTTCAAAACTTTCTTAAAACGAATTGTTTCCTATTTCAAAACTTTCTTAATTCAACACTTTCCTAAATTGAAACTTTTCTAAAAGAAACTTTCCAAAAATGACACTTTTCTATTTTGAAACTTTCCTAATTCGAACCTTTCTTACATTCAATCCAATCTTTCTCTGATCTTCCGAATCCAACATTCGAGTCCAATCTTTCTTAATCTCAAGTCCTTGTCAATTTTAATTCTATCTTTTCAAATCTATTTCCAAATCTATTTTCCAACCCTCTTTTTTCTTGCATTTACATATCATGCATCATGTCTTTTAAAACATTCTTTTTCTAAAGTGGATAGGATTGGACATTTGTTAGTTGAAAACTTTCATAGGTGAATTTAAGGTAAATAGACATGTAGATACCGCAAGGGCAGTGTAAGGTGATGGCTTAGTGCGTCTTCCCTACACGTAACCAACCTCCGAACCTAGAATCACTGTTTTCAAAGACCAAAATGGAGTTTATTTTTCTAAAAAAGGCTTAAATGTTTTCCAAAGGTTGCCAAACAATCTATTTTCTTAAAAACCCTCTTTTGAGGAGATATTTTCAAAATCGTTTTCAAAAACCCTAGGTGTAGTCTTCGGATTGTGCTTAATTTTTAGGTGACCTAACTCACCTTAATCAAGTTAGGTGGTGACTCTAAATGTTTTCCAAAAGCCCTTTATTCAAATCAATTTTCAATTCAAACCTAGTCGTACTCATTCTTCTAGGAGGATGAGTTCTAACGAGAGAGTACAGTGTTTTTCCCGCTTGTGTGTGTATTCCTCGAGTGTGAAAAATCTGGGCGCGATAATGAACATACAAGGTTAAAGACTTCACCACATAATCAAGGGGCCCGAACCCACATGGTCTCTGGTTAGACTAAAAGAACGCCCCCAACACGGTGACTCTCCAATAGCCTAATCCTACACATGGACCGGGAAGTCCCTTGTTTCAAGCATGCAAGAAAAGGGGGGAAGAAGATGGGGGATTAAAATAGAAGAAAACTCAAGTGGGTTCAGAGGGAGAAGAGAGGGGGAAGATGCATAAACTTAAAGAGAAAGCCTACCTTGTGTCTTATTTATTTTGCTTTACTTTGCGTGCTTTGCTTTTCTTGCTTTGCTTCGGTCTTCACTTCAATCTTCGTCTTGATCTTCGAGAGCTTGTCTTCGGCCTTGAGGAGCTTCAAAGTTGCAGCACTTAAAGTCTTCAATGGAGGCTTTGAGACTAGTGTATAAGTGTATAGGAGTGTATAGGAGTGTATATGAGTCTATAGGAGGCTAGGGTTTGTGTATGGAGGCTAAGGTTTGGAAAACCTAAAGAAGCTAGGGATTAGGGAGGCCATGAGCTCTGTATATCGAAGAATAGGATTTTTAGACTGAGTTTGCGGACCTCTTTCACGCTGGAGGAGGCTTTGTATTTATAGAGAAAAGAATGACATGGCGCCCGTTGCAGTGGCGCTAGGCCAAAAATCCTTATGGCACCACTAGGAGTAGTGCTAGCCAGTTAGGAAAGTTTTAAGGTTGGCAAACAACGTACCTTGAGAAAATTTGGGCGCCTATACTAGTGACTACCATTCAATTTTTAGCCTGGTTTCACTAAGAGTGACTTCGGAAGGTAAGGGAAGCATTTAAGGGATAGGGAATGGCCCGAAAGGCCGAAAAGGGATAGGAACCCTTAGAGTATAGTCCTAGAGGTAATGGACTTGAAAAAGGATGTCAGGGTTTGTTGCAAGGGTTGACCGAGCTATTAGGGGCAAAACGGTCAATGAGGCCAGAAAGTTGCCGGGATGGACTTGGAATGTCCCGGAAGGAGGCTCGATGTTTGGAACCATTATTAAGAATGTCCCAGGAGGTTACCGATTTGATACCCAAAGTCGGTGTGGTTGGAAAATATGACCAGCCTACTAGGGGCAAAACGGTCATTTCGCACTTAGTTTGTCAGAATTGAGTCGGAATGATCTGGAAAGTCAACGAAAGGCCGGAAATACTATAAGGAGCATTCCCGGGAGGTTACCGGTTTGATACGCAAAGCCGGTATGGTTGGAAAAGGTGATCGGCCTACTAGGAGCAAAACAGTCATTTTGCGTCAAGTTTGCCGGAGCTGACTCGGAATGCTCTGGAAGAGTAATGGAAGGCCAAGAATGCTATCAAAAACATCCTTGGGAAGTTACCGGTTTGATACTTAGAGCCGGTGTGGTTCCCGGGGCTTTCGGAGGCCTGGGGGCAAAATGGTCATTTAGCTTCAAGTGGGCCCAACAGGCCCAAGAAGCGACTAATGGACTAAATTCAAGTTTAGAAGGTAGGTTAGAGTCTGGATATGCATGTGATGTGTAAAAGTGAGCCCAGTCGGAACAAAGATTGCCATGCGGGCAAAATTGGGTGCTTCTATCAGTGATGGATACAATGAAAAAACTCTCAAGAGAATGGGGTACACTATGAAAAACAACAAATGGACTCCTAAAAAATTTGGTAGTGGTAGTACCTCAAAGGAAAAGGCTCCATTTGGGAGTAGTTCCAGACAAAGGAGTACCAAAAGGAGTTTAAATCCAGAATTTGAAGAGAGTGTGCAGGGGACTTAAGTATGTTTATGGCTCAAGTGATGGAATCACTGGAAAAATTGAACAAAAAGGCAAACATTGCCGCACAAGAATATTATTTGTGGAAAGGAAGGTGAGAGAACTGAAAATGGAAGTACACATGCTGAGAAATGGAAAAGGAAAAATTATAGAAGAAAAAGAAGAAGTCAGTGAAGAAGAAGAGCAAGCATAAAAAGAACTAGAAACTAAAAATGTTACTCTAGCAAAAAACCAAGAAGAAGATTAAGAACAGATGGACACAGAAGAAGAAACTGAGGATGAGTTTGAGGATAGCATATCTGATGGCAGAAGAAAGCGAGCTGGTAAAGCCAAGAAAGCCACATCACCTGTACCAGTCTCTAAATCATTGGGAAGACTGAAATATAGTCTAAGGTCGCGATACAGACCTGGTCCTTCCAACACTACATCTAATCCAGTCAAATTATCCCCCTCTTCCTCAACCTCTCCTTAACCTCCTTCCAAAATTCTACACACTCTCTTTGCATCACAGTCATCACCTTATGGGTATGTTACACATATGTTTGTCCTGTTTTGCATATTTTGGTTATGGATATTGACTTTTTTTGGCTTAATCTATATATTTTGAAGTTTAGTCTTTTATTGAATTTATATAATCTTTTGCAACATTTTATGGATGTCTATTGTCTAATAAAATGTAATATCTTTTTGAATGACATATAACAATGTTATTATGAAAGCTTGATGCCTTGTTGATTGAATGTTTTGCTTGCTACCCTGTTTATACAAATTGTCTTGCTATAAGTTTTTTTGCTATTGTACCTGTCTCTGTTATAATTTTCTCTCTTTCTCTCTTTGATGAGTTGACAAAAAGGGGGAGAAGATTAAGATTGTTGCATGAATGATGAGAAGAATGTTGCATGAATGGTGAATGAAAATAAGATGTTGCAATGGTGAATAGAAATAAGATGTTGTAATGGTGAATGGAAATAAAATGTTGCAATAAGATATTGATTAATGAAATGCTGAAATGAGTAAAATGATAAGGAAATTGAACTTTAAAGCATGTTCTTAGGGGGAGTAAAAAGTTAAAGGAAAGATTTCCCAAGGAAAGGGTTCCCTCAATTTATTTTGAATTTGCTATAAATTGTGACTTTCATTGATAAAAAATCTTTTGATAAAAGCTCTTTGAGAATTATTTATGATAAAAGAACAAAAAGAAAGGATATTTTTTTTTTGGAAGCATCAATTGCAAAACAAAGGGGGAGTAGCTTTTTTATGGTATGAAACTTGACTCTACTTATTTCATTTAATTTTACACCTTTTTTTTGCAAATTTTTGTCTATTTTCACAAAGGTTTTGTCATCATCAAAAAGGAGGAGATTGTTGACTCTATGTTTTGCTTTTGATGATAACTAAATCTTATGTTAGTTTACTAATGAAATTAATTAGTGTGCAGATCAATGAGGAAATATATTTTACACCTAAAGTGAAATGAATGTCAAAATGGATGCTCAACAACTTAAGGATCGAGCAATGCATCAAAAGAGAGCAATGCACCAAAAACAGAGCAATGATACTCATTCAAATGTTAAACCAATGATGTGAATTTAAAGAGATTGAAGGTGCTCAAAAGGAGAATTCATTAAGCCTATAAAGACTCTATGAAGTTGATATAAATTCGAAGAGATTGAAGGAGTTCAAAAGAGAATTCAAGGTGTATGCAAACGCTTTATGAAGAATCCAAAAAAAGGTTTTGAAGAAATCAAAATGAGTTCAATCCAAATTGAATTAAAGACTTTATTGAAGGACCACACTAGATTGAAAGTCTTAAAGAATCACTATACCTCAAAGAAAAGACTCCTTGAAGATCTTAAAGTGTTTTTGAAGTCATATTTGATCAAGGAAGGCTTGGAAGAATTTTTCTAGGTGATGTGTTGACACATAGATTTGAAGTGTCGACACATGAAGACAATGGCCAAAAATTTGGAGAATGAAAGGTCATGTGTCAACACATATAGATAGAAAGCAACTTATGGAGAATGCAAGCTTGATATGTTGACACACGAAGCCAAGTGTCGACACGTGGGGACTAACGGCTATATTTTTAAACGTTATATTGAACTGAACTTGCATTAAATGAGCCTCCAATG
Organism: Euryodendron excelsum; assembly: GCA_033060915.1. Lineage (NCBI taxonomy): Eukaryota > Viridiplantae > Streptophyta > Magnoliopsida > Ericales > Pentaphylacaceae > Euryodendron > Euryodendron excelsum. The sequence continues at coordinate 37,233,021 of CM065389.1, forward strand.
GGTGAAATCAATTCAAGGCCTTATACACAAGCCTTTAAATGCATTTATGGACAAGAGATACAACATTCACTGATTGATTGAGCTGAAAATTCTCTTTGTATTCAAGTTGGCATTTAGTGAGCTATTCAATTCCCATCTACTCTTCATATAGAGTTTATATTTGATTTGTATATCTTTCATATACTTGTAAGTGAGAGTTGGAGTGTTCTCTTAGTAAAGAAAAACACTTGTAAGTTGAAGTGGTTTTGGACCAGCTCAATTAATCAGTGAATGTTGTATCTCCTATCCATAAATGCATTTAGAGGCTTATATATAAGGCCCTGAACTGATTTCACCCGTTGGAGGTAGTTGGAGGCTCATTTAATGCGAGTTCAATTCAATATAACGTTTAAAAATATAGTCTTTAGTCCTCATGTGTCAACACTTGACTTCATGTGTCGACACATCAAGCATGTATTCTCCAGAAGTTGCTCTCTGTCTCCATGTGTTAACACATCAAACCCATGTGTCGACACATGATCTTCTATCCTCTAGATTTTTGGCCACTGTCTTCATGTGTCGACACATCACCTAGAAAAATTCTTCCAAGCCTTCCTTGATCAAATATTACTTTAAAAACACTTTAAGATCTTCAAGGAGTCTTCTCTTTAGGGTATAATGATTCTTTAAGACTTTCATTTCAGTGTGGTCATTCAATAAAGTCTTTAATTCAATTTGGATTGAATTCATTTTGATTTCTTCAAAAACTTTTCTTAGATTCTTCATAGAGCCTTTGCACACACATTGAATTATCTTTTGAACACCTTCAATCTCTTCAAATGTATATCAACTTCAAAGAGCCTTTATAGGTTTAATGAATTCTCCTTTTGAGCACCTTCAATCTCATTAAATTCACATCATTGGTTTAACATTTGAATGAGCGTCATTGCTTTATTTTTGGTGCATGCCTCTGTTTTGATGTATTGCTCGATCCTTGAGGCATGTCTTTCGAGAAAGTTGATTTCTCAGACAATAAGTCCACATAGCAGCTTCCTGAGATCAAGCAGTCTCTAGAATGAACACGCATCGTCAGAGTGGCGAAAATACTCGCAAACATCGCAACCATCAGAGTGGCGGAAACACTTGTAAATAGGCTGACATCGGGAATTGCCAACGAAACCCCTATGTCACGAAACCGAACTCGCCTCTTGACTGTGACACGTTTACCAAAGGATGAGATACCTTTGGAAACCAACACATCACAGACCATTAGAGTGGCAAAAAACTCAAAACTTGAGTCAACACCATGTCGCACCCAGATTTTTCGCACTCGAGGAATACTCACACAAACGGGAAAAATACTGTACTCTCTCATTAGAACTCACCCTCCTAGAAGAATGAGTGCGACTAGGTTTGAATTGAAAATAGATTTGAATAAAGGGCTTTTGAAAAAGATTTGGAGTCGCCACCTAACTTGATTAAGGTGAGTTAGGTCACTTAAAAACTAAGCATAATTCGAAGACTATACTTAGGGTTTTCGGAAAAGGTTTTTGAAAATACCACCTCAAGAGAGAGTTTTTAAGAAAAACAGGTTGTTTGGCAACCTTTAGAAAACATTTAGCCCTTTTTTGAAAAATAACTCCGTTTTTGGTCTTTAAAATCAGTGATCTAGGTTTGGAGGTTGGTTACGTGTAGGGAAGACGCACTAAGCCATCACCCTACCCTGCCCTTTCAGTACCTACATGTCAATCTACCGTAGATTCACCTATGAGAGTTTTTAACTAACTATTGTTCAATCCTATCCACTTTGAAAAAGAATGCTTAAAGAGATATGGTGCATGAGATACAAGTGCAAGATAAGAGAGAGTTGGAGAATAGATTTGGAAATAAATTTGAAAAGAAATTGATTTGATTTGAAAGAGATTTGAAATTGGAAAGTTTAGAAATTAGAAATAGAGATTTGAAAATAGAATTTGGAATTGGAAGTTAGAAAATAGATTGGAGATTTGAAAATATTTTGTAGAATTTAAAATTTGAAAAATGTGGAGATAGAGACTTGAAAAATGTGGTGACCACACCCATGAGGGTTGCCGATGTATCCTTTTGGAGGAATCAGGTCAGTCGTAGTTCGGGCTAGAGTCCGATTGAAATAGAAGAGATGATTGGAAGAAAGAGATTGAATTGAAAATTGGATTTGATTTGAACTTAGAATAGAAGATTGAAAATTGGAATTTAGAATTTTAGAATTGAAAAGATTGGATTTTGATTTGAAAAGATAGAACTTGGAAGAAAGATTTAGACTTGTTTTAGAAAGATGAAGGTTTAGGAAACCTAGACTTTGGAAAGAGAAGAGACTTAGGAAAGATTTGACTCGAAAGGATTTAAGAAAGATTCGACTTGACTTTTTAGAAAAAATTAGATTTAGGAAAGATTCAAATTAGGAAAGGTTGGATTTAGGAAAGTTTCGAATTAGAAAAGTTTTCAATTAGGAAAGTTTTCACATTAAGAAAGTTTTCAATTAGGAAAGTTTTCAAATTAAGAAAGTTTCAAAATTAGGAAAGTTTTGAATTAAGAAAGTTTCAACTTAGGAAAGTTTAGAAAACAAGGAAGTTTTGAAAATAAGAATGTTTTGAGTTTAGAAAGTTTTGAAATTTGGAAAGATTTGCAATTTAGAAAGTTTAAGATTTAGAAAGTTTTAAAGTTTTAGTTTTAGAAAATCTTGAGATTAGGAAAGATTTGAAAACTTGGATTTGGAAAGTTAAGATTTGGAAAGGAGTAGAATTAGGAGAGATGTGGAAGTTGAGTTTTAACTTCTGGGGAATGCAGTAGCTTGAGCTATATCTTACATCTAAATCTCTAGCTCCCAACCCTTCCCCCTTTTTTTTTTTTTTTTTTTTGCTATTTTTACTACTAGTGCCCCTGAGGGTTTTCACCACTCCCAGCTCCATCATTTTTGCACCAAGGCACCTTTGCAGGTTTTTGCCAGGGTCGACAGTTTTGTATCTTGCCACATCCCTACCTTTTTACCTACGGCGCCCTTTCGGGTTTTCACCGCATCCTCGGGAAGCGCTTAACTTTTCTCTCTTCTTTCTCTCTCTTTCCTCAGCTTAGTCTCCGGTTTCTGTTAAGAAGCTCGTAAACGCTACTTGCATCATTCTCCAGCCAATGGCATATCTTAGTAAGCTCATTTGGACTAATCAATTTAACTCTAATCTAAGAGGGCTTTTAAGGTTTGTGGTGTGGTTTCTTTACTTTTGAAAGAAAAGGAAAAGGCTCAAGCCTACTATTCTACTAGTGATCACCATCAATAGTTTTTGGTTTAATAGCACTTTTTTGTGTATTCCCATCTGTCTTTGGGTATCTCATCTCACACCCCCTTCTTTTTTGTTTTTGTTTTTTTTTTTTCACCAACGACGTTAATACCAATGTTTGTGTGAACTTAAAGTAATACTTCAGGGGTTTTTTTTTTTTTTTTTTACGCATATCTGCAGTGCCTCTACTTTGACTTAACATGATCACTTTGTTGGGGAATGTTTATGAAAGAAAGTAACCGGCTCTAAGGGTTTGACAAATGTTATATATATATGCGTTTTAATTGGATAGAAAATGAAACAAGGGCCTCTCATCATCTTGGAATTAGATTGTTTAGTCCATAGAGCTTTACCCTTGAAACACTACCCTATTAATTAGTGGAGAATGAGGAAAGTAGATTTTACTATTTTTCCACAGAAACCAAAGGTCTAACTTTTGGAATCATATGTAGTAGTGTTTAACAACATCCGAATTCAATGGACTAGGGAATTCTTGGCCATCCATTTCCTCCAAAATGAGAGCCCCTCCAGACAGGACCCTCTTTACCATGAATGGCCCTTCATAGTTTGGAGCAAATTTCCCCTGTGCTGCCTCTTGATGGGGGAACACCTTTTTGAGCACTAAATCTCTCAGTTGGAATGATCGAGGTTGTACTTTCCTATCAAACGTCCTGGCTATTCGCCTTCTGTAGCATTGAGCGTGATAAACTGCAGCTAGCCGCTTCTCGTCCAGCAAACAGAGTTGGGCATATCGGTCATTGATCCATTTTGCTTTGTCTAGTTTGGTTTCTGTTAAGATCCTTAAAAAAGGAATCTCAATCTCAATAGGGATGACCGCCTCGGTGCCGTAGACCATCTCGAAAGGAGTACTTCCGGTGGAGACCCTCATAGTAGTTCGGTAAGCCATCAGTGCAAAAGGAAGCTTCTCATGCCAATCTCTATAGTTGTCAATCATTTTTTGGAATATTTTCTTAATGTTCTTGTTGGCTACTTCCACTGCTCCATTCATCTGAGGCCGGTAGGTGACCTAATTTCGGTGAGTAATGCGAAACATTTGGCATAGCTTTGACATCAATTCGTTGTTCAGATTGGAAGCATTATCGGTAATGAGTGACTCGGGAATCCCATACCGGCAGATGATGTGATTTTTTATGAACCTTTCTATGACCCTCTTGGTGACACGAACCTAAGAAATAGCTTCCATTCATTTAGTGAAATAATCAATGGTGACCAGGATGAAGCGATGGCCGTTGGAAGCTTTAGGAGTGATTGGACCAATCATATCTATCCCCCACATAGAAAAGGCCACGGGGCTGACATGGAATGGAGCTCAGTCGGTGGTGCTTTGATCTTATCCCCATGTATCTGGCACTTGTGACACCGAAGAACATATTTAATACAATCTGACTCCATTGTTGACCAGTAATACCTTGTCTGGAGAATCTTCCTTGCAAGCATGTGGCCATTCATGTGGGGACCGCAAACTCCTTCGGGTACTTCTTCCATGATGACTTTGGCTTCGGTGGCATTGACGCATCTTAGAGGCCCGAACCGTGATCTCCTGAAAAGTTTATTTCCTACCATGAAATAATGTCCTGCCAAACGACAAATGGTCTTCCTATCTCATTGTGATGTTGCGTCAGGGAATGTCTTGGCCTGGATATACCTCTGGATGTCATAAAACCATGGTTTCTCGCTAGGTTCAACAGTCGTGTGCAGGCAATGGGAGGGGATATCCCTGGTAAAGATCTGTAGAGGGGGTATTTCAGTGCCCTTGTCAACCTTGATTGCTGCAGCTAACGTAGCTAAGGCATCAGCAAAACTATTCTCTGCTCGGGGTACGTGATGAAAATCCATGCTTCTGAATAGCTGACACAACTCTCTGACCTGTTGATGATACGGGGAAAGTTTGGCATCTCGAGTTTGGTATACGTCTTTGGATTGCTGAATAACCAAATCTGAATCACCGAAAACAACCAGTTCGTGAATTTTCATTTCTAATGCCAATCTTAATCCCAAGATGCAGGCCTCATATTCGGCGATGTTATTGGTGCACCGTTCAAGTTGCAGCTTAACCACAATTGGATAGTGACTGCCTGCTCTTGACACTACTACTGCCCCAATGCCAGCTCCTTTTTTGTTAGCAGCCCCATCGAAATACATCTTCCACCTAGCTCCTGCTTGCTCTTCAAATGTGTCATCAACGCATAGTATATTTTCATCGGGAAATTGGGGCTCCATGGATTGATAATCATCAATAGGGTTATCGGCCAGATAATCAGCTATCACCTGCCCCTTGACTGCTTTGCGAGTAGTGAACACGATGTTGAATTCTGACAGGATCATGTGCCATCAGGCAATTCTGCTGGACAGGGTTGGTTTCTCGAATATATACTTGAGGGGATCCATCTGAGAGATGAGGAAGGTGGTATGATAGAGCATGTAGTGTCGAAGCCTGTGAGCTACCCAGGCTAATGTGCAGCAGGTTTTCTCGAGATCCAAATACTTTGTTTCATACGACAGGAATTTCTTATTGAGGTAGTAAAGGGCTTGCTCTTTTCTTCCTGTTTCATCATGCTGCCCCAAAACGCATCCCATAGAAGTATTTAACACTGACATGTACATCAACAAAGGACGTCCCGGGGTTGGTGCCACTAGGACAGGGGGATTCCGAAGATATTCTTTGATTTTCTCAAAAACTATTTGACAGTTATCATCCCACTCTTTCGGAACGTCTTTCTTAAGGAGCTTGAAAATAGGTTCGCACAGGTGGGTCATTTGGTCGATGAACTTGCTGATAAAGTTTGATTTTCCTAGAAAAGATCGAACCTCCTTTTCCCCCTTTGGTGTGGTCATTTCAACAATGGACTTTACTTTGGCAGGATCAACCTCTATCCCCTTTTCATTGACTATAAACCCCAACAGTTTCCCTGAAGATACTCCGAATGTGCATTTGGCCGGATTTAGCTTAGGCTGATACCTACAGAGGCAGTCAAACACCCTCCACAAGTTGAACAGGTGGTCTTTCTGCTGCTTGGACTTGACGATCATGTCATCCACATAGATCTCTACTTCCTGATGCATCATGTCATGGAATAAGGTTACCATGGCTTTTTGGTAGGTTGCGCCTGCATTGCGAAGTCCGAATGGCATGACTTTAAAATAGTATACTCCCCAGGGGGTAATGAAAGCAGTCTTCTCCCGATCCTCTTCAGCCAGCTTGATCTGATTATATCTCGAAAAACCGTCCATGAAGGAAAACATTCCATGACTGGCTGTGTTGTCAACAAGCAAGTCTACGTGTGGGAGAGGAAAATCATCCTTTGGACTGGCCCTGTTGAGGTCCCGAAAGTCAATGCACATACGCACCTTGCCATCTTTCTTAGGTACCGGGACAATATTAGCCAACCATTGAAGATACTCTACTACTTGCAGGAATCCTGCCTGGAATTGTTTAATCACCTTCTCCTTGATCTTCAGGCTCCATTCGGGTTTCAATCTTCTTAGCTTCTGCTTAAAGGGTTTCATCTGCGGGTCCAAGGGTAGTCTATATTCTATAGTGGATTCATCCAGCCCGGGCATGTCTTGATAGGACCATGCGAAAACATCCAAGTATGCACGCAAAAGTTCCAATAATTCTTTGTGTTGCCATTGATCTAGGCCTGTACCAATTCTAAGCTCTTTTAGATCATCTTCATTTCCAAAATTAACGGTTTCTGTTTCCTCAATGTTTGGGGTATTACGATTCTCATGTCTTTCTATTTGTTCCTGAATTTCCTTTGGCATCTCCTTTATAAAATTTACATCTTCTTCAATTCCCAGTTGTTGGTAATCAAACTCGGTGTTCAAGTCATCATTTATCAAGATTGGCATTCTCCGGATTAGCTGAGTAAGATATCGGATGCAAGGGTCCCTGGCATGGAAAATAGTGTACAATGAATCAAACAAGAAAATAATATTTTTTTATTGATAACTTGATTTTAAAAGTAAAGACAAATAAATTAAAAGGACAAAGTTTGTTTATGGCGAATCAGTTGCTCCGGGATCTCGCTCTAGTAAGCTTTGTACCTAAACTTACAAACACGGATGATGTCTTTGCTGGCCCAATTATACAACCTTTCGCCTGGCAACATCGCTTGAATGGATCCATCTTGGGTTAATCCAATGCTGGCCGTCATGGCGGGCACTTCTTCTTACACTTTTCTCTTTTTCTTACTTAATATACATATTCCTTCCCCCATGTCCAACTGCTTGAATTGGTCCGAGAGTTCCACGACAGCTTTCTTATCAGCCCTCTTGGTGAGAACGGGTAGAGTGGTCGGCACAATTGGCTTCTTTGGCAAGACTAAAGGTAGCTTAGGTCATATGACTCCTTGGTTGTTGGTTTGAGGTTCAGGTCCAGCCATAGCGATCATGGGTTCAGATTCGAATAATGTAGTAAGGACAAGGTGATAATGGAAAGGGTCCAGTAAGGTTCCTATGGTTAGGTTCATGTCGGGTTGATAAGATTGCATGGCATGAATTGTCCTTCTGGAGTTGCATTAAGTGGGTTGTACAGGGGGTTTCTGCTAACGTTCCTACTTTCCAATGGTATGTTCTCCTGAAGCTTGTGAACCATGGCCTTCACTATTGTGGAGGATGTTGGACTAGTATTCATTACCTATAACAATGACGACAACAGTTACAAATTAGAGTTCGGTTCTTGGAGAATTCTATGCAATGTATGCCCTGGGATGCCCCTCTTTAGGAGGGAAACTAGTCACGATGTGTTGGCCCACTTTTGGAGATAGGGGATTTGCCCCTGTATGCAGAAACTTTACCATCAAGTAGGAACCTTCAGCTATCCATGCATTTATTCATAAAAGTAAAAAAGTACATTAAATTTTGGGTTTATGATACAAAAGAATTGAAATGCATTTTAATAGGGGGAGCGGGAACATTTTCCTTTGGACTTCCACCTATCTACTTTTACAAAGGACAACCCTAAACTACTCTTGAGTCTTCAGATTCGCCTTCCTTGGATTTGATGTTGAGGAGGTCGCTGAGAGACCTTGCTAATTGGTTGCCCCATGTCTTCTTGGCAACCCTATCTCCGTGAGTATAAAGGGATTGGGGCCCCTCTCATGGAATGAATTAAGATGCATGCAGTGAGTCCTTAGGGTTATATGGGAACCCTTAGGGTTTAGGTAGGTTTAATGCAAGGGAGAGTGACTTTGGTGTCACCCTCAATGGGTTGATCATATGCATGAGAATGCAGTGACTTGAGTTGCTTGGAACTCTTGTCTTGACATGGAATATGGAATGCATGAACATGGGTATGCAAAGAGTATAAGGAGAGAGAATGCAATAGCAAGATAAACGTGCATGCATGAGCAGTTGGACATGCATTATAACAGTATGAATACAGTAAGTATAACAATAGGAATAGACAGGTATAAATGAAAGTAAGAGCAGTCGCCCTTTCCTCCGTGGTTTTGAAAACGGTGCTCATGTCTTAAATCCGGCAGAGGTTCGACTATGCATGTTGTCTATATGAGTATGAGGTTGAGGGTTGACTAATACATCCTAAAAAGGCTCGGTCCCTGAATCTTCAAACCTAGGCCCACTCCCCGAGGTGGTGCTATGATCGGTTGGTGATCCAAGCGGGGGAACCATCAAGAGGCTGTAGGCGAAGAAACTGACACAGCATCTTACCCATAACCAATATACCGTTCTCCCTTTCTAACTAGAAAGGTCACATCAGGGTAATAATGCAAGTATGCAGAATGCAGGTGCACATGCAGTGTGTGTGTGATTTTTAAAAGTGGAGGAAAGAGCCTAACAACTTCCATTCATCCTGTTCATCACATTCATGTATAGTAATTAATAAAATTTAAACAAAATACGAACCTGTAAAACAAATATGCAAGTGTCAGTATGAGGATGGCAAACATAATACAAGATAATATAAATGCATGGTTTTTGAAAACAATTTTGAAAATTTGGTTTTGAAAATTTAAAGCGAATAGAATTGAACCAAGTTAATTGAAGACACTACATGGGTGAAGGGTAAAGAGATATGACTAACGGCCTAACCCTCTAAGTGTCCCCAGCGGAGTCGCCACCTGTCGGGCCCGGATTTTTCGCACTCAAGGAATACTCACACAAGCAGAAAAAATACTGTACTCTCTCGTTAAACTCACCCTCCTAGAAGAATGAGTGTGACTAGGTTTGAATTGAAAATAGATTTGAATAAAGGGCTTTTTAAAAAGATTTGGAGTCGCCACCTAACTTGATTAAGGTGAGTTAGGTCACTTAAAAACTAAGTATAATCCGAAGACTACACTTAGGGTTTTGGAAAAGTTTTTTGAAAATACCACCTCAAGAGAGGGTTTTTAAGAAAAAAAAGGTTGTTTGGCAACCTTTAGAAAACATTTAGCCCTTTTTTGAAAAATAACTCCGTTTTTAGTCTTTGAAATCAGTGATCTAGGTTCGGAGGTTGGTTATGTGTAGAGAAGACGCACTAAGCCATCACCCTACCCCGCCATTTTGGTACATACATGTCAATCTACCATAGATTCACCTATGAGAGTCTTTAACTAACTATTGTTCAATCCTATCCACTTTGAAAACAAATGCTTAAAGAGACATGATGCATGAGATGCAAGTGCAAAATAAGAGAGAGTAGGAGAATAGATTTGGAAATAAATTTGAAAAGAAATTGATTTGATTTGAAAGAGATTTGAAATTGGAAAGTTTAGAAATTAGAAATAGAGATTTGAAAATAGAATTTGGAATTGGAAGTTAGAAAATAGATTGGAGATTTGAAAAGATTTTGTAGAATTTAAGATTTGAAAAATGTGGAGATAGAGACTTGAAAAATGTGGTGACCGCACCCATGAGGGTTGCCTACGTATCCTTTTGGAGGAATCAGGTCAGTCGTAGTTCGGACTAGAGTCCGATTGAAATAGAAGAGATGATTGGAAGAAAGAGATTGAATTGAAAATTGGATATGATTTGAACTTAGAATAGAAGATTGGAAATTGGAATTTAGAATTGAAAAGATTTGATTTTGATTTGAAAAGATAGAACTTGGAAGAAAGATTTAGACTTGTTTTAGAAAGATGAAGGTTTAGGAAACCTAGACTTTGGAAAGAGAAGAGACTTAGGAAAGATTTGACTCGGAAGGATTTAAGAAAGATTCAACTTGACTTTTTAGAAAAGATTAGATTTAGGAAAGATTCAAATTAGGAAATGTCCGATTTAGGAAAGTTTTCACATTAAGAAAGTTTTGAAATTAGGAAAGTTTTCAATTAGGAAAGTTTTCAAATTAAGAAAATTTCAAAATTAGGAAATTTTTCAATTAGGAAAGTTTTCAAATTAAGAAAGTTTCGAAATTAGGAAAGTTTTGAATTAAGAAAGTTTCAACTTAGGAAAGTTTTGAACCTTGGAAAGTTTAGAAAACAAGGAAGTTTTGAAAATAAGAAAGTTTTGAGTTTAGAAAGTTTTGAAATTTGGAAAGATTTGAAATTTAGAAAGTTTAAGATTTACAAAGTTTTAGAGTTTTAGTTTTAGAAAATCTTGAGATTAGGAAAGTTTTGAAAACTTGGACTTGGAAAGTTAAGATTTGGAAAGGGGAGAATTAGAAAAGATGTGGAAGTTGAGTTTTAAAATTTAGGAAAGACTTTTGTGTTCAAGTTTTGGAAAGTTAAGATTTAGGAAAGTAGGAGATTAGGAAGGAGTTGAGTTAGGAAAGAGTTGGATTAGGAAGGGATTGGATTTTGTTTCTAAGAAGAAGTGTTTGTTTTTATTTCCAAAAACAGAGGATTGTATCTAGTTTCCTAAACGGGAAGATTGGATTTGGTTTCCTAAAGGAAAGATGGGAATTGAGAAAGATTTGGAAAGGGAGGTTTTAGAAACCCTAGATTTGGAAGACTATAGTTTTGATGTAGAAAAGAGGTTTCAAAAATGTGTATAGTTTAAATGTGAAAACAAGAGGTTTTGGAAACTTAGGTTTTAAGACAAGTTTGAAAACCATGTTTTGGAAAGAAAATTAAGGTTTCCTAATTATGGGTTCTAGGGCTTGACTTGGGCACCAAGAAAAAAGATTTTTGGAAAGTGCGTTTTTGGAAACGAAGATTTTTAGAATGGAATCCTAGAGAGGAGTTTCTAGAAGGAAGATTTTGGGAAGAGTTTTTAGGAAAATGAATTTAGGGAGTGTTTTTAGAAAGTGAATTTTGAGGAGATAGAGTTTTTGGAAAGAGATTCTAGTGAGAAGTTTTTTAGAAAGAGATTTAGGAAGAGGTTTTTCTAAGAAGGAAACCTAGGGAACGTTTTTTGAAAGTAGACCTCGAAGAGAGCGTTTTGAAAAGGAGTTTAAAAAGAGAAGTTTTTGAAAATAGATTTTTGGAGGGAGATTTTGAAAACAACTTTGTAAGGGAGAGTTTTTAGAAAGCATGTTGAAAGAGGAGATTTTTAGAAAGAGATTTTTTTTGAAAAGAGAGTTTTTAGAAGGTATAAAAACATCTCACTTTCCTAAAGCGATTCTAACCATAAGAAGGCTAGAACCACTTTAAGAAAGTGGTTTTAAAAACAACAAGGGTTGAAAATATGAACCATATTGGTCACTTTGAATGTAACACTTTTCTAAAGCAACCCTAGCCATGGAAAAGCTAGAATCACTCTAGGATTGTGATTTTGAAAACAAGTTTTGAAAAAGGAGATTTTGATGCAATTTTGAAAACAAGTTTAACGCAAGCTTTGAAAATGAGTTTTAAAATGGTTTTAGGAAGATACAAGATCATGATATGCACAATGCAAATTTGGGGTCGTGAACATACAAGGTTAAGGCTTCACCACATAATCAGGGGGCCAAACCCACGTGGTCTTTGGTTAACCTAAAGGAAAGCCCCCGACGCGGCGACCCTTCGATAGTCTAATCCTACACATGGACCAGGAGTCCCTTTGTTTCAAGCATGCAAAGAAGGGGGGGGGGGGGGGGAAGAGATAGGGGATTAAAATAGAGAAAACCCAAGTGGGTTAGGAGAGAGAAGAGAAAGGGGGAGTGCGAAAATGTAAAATGAAAGCCTACCTTGTGTCTTGTTTATGTTGCGCGCCTTGCTTGTCTTCAGTCTTCATCTTGATCTTCGTCTTCAATCCTCAAGAGTCGTCTTCAATCTTCAAACTTCAGATTGCAGCTCTTCAAGTCTTCCAAGGAGGGTTAGAGGCTAGTGTATAAGTGTGTAGGGGTGTGTATGAGTGTACGTAAGGTTTAGGGTTTGTGTATGGTGGCTAGGGTTTGGAAAACCTAAGGAAGCTAGGGTTAGGGAGTGTTCAAGCTCTGTATATCGAATTTTAGTGTTTTTAGACTGAGTTTGCGAACTTCTTTCACGCTGGAAGAGGCTTTGTATTCATAGAGGGAGGAATGCACTGGTGCCTGTTGTAGTGGCGCCAGGCCAAACATTACACTGGCGCCACTAGGAGTGGCGCCAAGCCATTTTTTGACTTGGTGCCACTAGTAGTGGTGCCAGCCATTTAGGAAATGTTTAAGGTCGGCAAGCAACGTATCTTTGACTAGATTTGGGTGCTTGTGCTAGTGATTACCATGCAATTTTTAGCCTGGCTTCACTATAAGTGACTTCGGAAAGTCCAGAAATGATTTGAAGAGTTCGGGAATGACCCAGAAGGGCAGAAAAGAGCAGGAACACTTAGAATAGCGTCCCAGAGGTATTTAACTTGAAAAGTGAGGATAGGATGTGTCGGAAGGGTTGACCGGGCCTTTAGGGGCAAAACGGTCAATTGGGCTGAAAAGCGACCGAGACGAACTCGGACTATCCCGGAAGAAGACTCAAGATTTGGAAACATTATTTAAAATGTTCCTAAAGGTTGCTGGTTTAATTTCCAAAGCCGGTGTGGTCGAAAAAGGTGACCGGCCTACCAGGGGCAAAACTGTCATTTCGCACCGGGTTTACCGGAACTGACTTGGAATGATCCGAAAGGATGAAGAAAGGTTGAGAATACTATAAAAAGCATTCTCGGGGAGTTACTGGTTTGATACCCAGAGCTTGTGTGGTCGGAAAAGGAGACCGGCCCACGAGGGGAAAACGGTCATTTTGTACTGGGTTTACCGAAATTAACTCAGAATGATCCGAAAGGATGAAGAAAGGTTGAGAATACTATAAAAATAAATCTCATGAGGTTACCGGTTTGACACCCAGAGCCGGTGTGGTTCCCGGGGCATTCGGATGCCTAGGGGCGAAATGGTCATCTTGACCGAAAAGTCTTGGTAAAGGCCCAAGGGGCAGTTTGGTCATTTTTCACCGAAGTGGGCTAGCAGGCACCGGTGTTGACCTAGGTTTTGAGTGTTTTCGCCACTCTAACGGCAGTCGCGTGATACAGGGGTTTGTTGGCAATTCCCTATATCGACTTGTTTACGAGTATTTTCGCTACTCTAATGGTTGCGATGTTTGTGAGTATTTTTGCTACTCTGACGGTTCGCGATCATTCCCAAGACTGTCTGATCTCGGGAAGCTGCTAAAGGGACTTAGCGCCTGAGAAATCAATTTTTTCGGAAGGCGTGCCTAAATGGACATTTATGCATTGGCGGGCTAGCAGGCGCCAAAGGTGGACTGTTCTACCATATAGGAGACTTGGGGTCTCGTCCTGGTCGACAGGTTTAAAAGGACTTACCATTTTGAAGAGATTTTTTTCAAAAAGCGCGCCAGACTGTCTCGAGGAATAAACTGTCTCGAGAGAGGGATTGGAATTGGAAAGGGGTCTTATCGTCTTCGAAAAGACGGGCCTGATTTGGAATCGTCTCGAGGAATAAGTTGTCTCGAGAGAGGGATTAGAATTGAAAAGGGAACTTACCGTCTTCGGAAAGACATGCCTGATTGGAGTAGATTTACCGTCTCGAGGAATCAACTGTCTCGAGAGAGGGGTTGGAGTTTGAATTGGAAAGAACAATGCCCCTAAGGGCATTTTGGTCATTTTGCCTCTATTTGGGTCTGGCGGGCCCGCGAAGCGATGGACAGACGGGATTTAGGACTTAGAAAGTTGGTTTCGATTGGAATACGTCCATATTGACTTGAGTACAAGTCTGGACGGAGCGTAGACTGCCGAGCGGTCAAAAATGGGGTGCTTACACACCAGTGCCTGCTTAGCCCATTCTAGTGAAAAATAACCAAATTGCCATTTGAGCCTTTTTTAACACGCTTCTCAAGAAAGTACCTATGTGCTCAGAGCGGTAAGTCCAGCTTTCCAAGATCATCCCAAAGACGATCCGGCATGTTCAAATGCCTTCCAGTCAATTCCGAACCAATTTCGAGACCATTCGGTCAAAATGACCAATTTGCCCCTAGGCACTCGAGTGCCTCCAGGAACCACACTGCCTCTGGGTATCAAACCGGTAACCTCCTGAGAATGCTTCTAATAGTATTCTCGACCCTACAATACCTTTTCGGCTCATTTCGAGTCTATTCCAGCAAATTCAGTGCAAAATGACCGTTTTGCCCCTGGTGGGCTGGTCACTTTTTCCAACCACACCGAATCTGGGTATCAAACCAGTAACCTTCTGGAACACTTTTAATAGTGCTTCCAACCTTCAAGTCCTCTCATGGGACATTCTAAGTACATTCCGGTGGTTTTCCAGTCTAGTTGACCGTTTTGTCCCTAAGGGCTCGACTGATCACTTTAACAATCCCGACCTTGTTTTTCAAGTCCATTATCTCTGTGACACTATTTCAAGGGTTTCTACCCATTTCTAGCCTTTTAGACCATTCTCAGCTTCTCGAAACATTCTCGGACCTTTCAGAGTTACTCCTAGTGAAGCTAAACCAAAAATTGCATGGTAGTCACTAATATAGGCGCTCAAATCTTTTGCTTTGCATATCAAGGTTTGAAAGATACATTGCTTACCGACCATAAAACTTTTCTAAGTCAAAGATTAGTCTAGCACCACTCCTAGTGGTGCCAGAAGAAAATTTACCCTGGTGCCATTGTAATAGGCGCCGGGTCAGTCTTCTGTCTATAAATACAGAGCCTTTCCCCTATGTGAAAAGGGTTTGCAAACTTAGTCCAGAAACTCTACTTTTTGAATTACAAAGCTTGAAGCCTCTCAAAATCTTAGCTCTATTTAGTTTTCTTAAACCCTAGGCCTCCGTACACTTAACCCTAACACATATACACACTCCATACATTCATACACAAGCCTCCATTGAAGACCCAAAGTGCTGTAACTTGAAAGTTCTCAAGGATTAAGCAAAGCAAAACAAATAAAGCAGGAAAACAAGAAGAATACAAGGTATGCTCTCTTTTTATGTTTATGTACTTTCCCCCCTCCCTTCTTCCTCCTAACCCACTTGGGTTTTTTTCTATTTTAATCCCCTATCTTCTTCTCTCCTTTCTTGCATGCTTGAAACAAAAGATTCCTCGCTTCATGTGTAGGAGGGATTATTGAAAGTCACAATGTCGGGGGCTTTCTTCCAATTAAACCTTAGACCATGTGGATTCAGCCCCCTTGATTATGTGGTGAAGCGTAAACCTTATATGTTTACCTCTCTACTTGCATTGTGCATATCATGTTCATTCATCCCTTCAAAACTTGTTTTCAAAATAGTTTTCAAAACTTGCATTCAAAACTCATTTTGAAAATCACAATCTTAAAGTGATTCTAGCTATTCCATGATTAGGGTTGTTTTAAGAAAGTGTTATATTCATTGTGACCATCAAGGTCCATATTTTGGGTGTAAACCCTAACTTACTTTTCATCAAAATCACAATCTTAAGATGATTCTAGCCATTCTATGGTCAGGGTTGTTTTAGGAAAGTATGATATTCAATGTGATTTTATTGGTCCATATTTCAAATCCATGTTGTTTTCAAAACCACTAACTTAGAATAGTTCTAATCTCTTCATGGTTAGAATCGTTTTAGGAAAGTGAGACATTCAAAAGGTTTTAAAAAATTCCATATTCAAACTACTTTTCAAATTGGTTTTTAAGTTCTTTTCCAAAAACTCTATTCAAGCTCCTTTCCGAAAATTACTTTTCAAAATACTTTCTAAAAGTTCTCTTCAAAAATCCACTTTGTAAAAAACTCGTTCCTAAAAGCTCTCCTCGTAAAGCTACTTTCTAAAAAAACTCTTTTAGACTTCTTTCTAAAAACTCTCTTTTTAAAAAACTATCTTTAAGTCTCCTTCCTAGAAACTCTTTTCAAAGGTCTCCTTTCCAAAAAGCTCTTTTTTTTTTTAGTCCAAGTCAAGCTCTGGATCCCATGGTTAGGAAACCTTAATTTTCTTTCCTAAAAACATGATTTATACTTTTGCTTCAAATCAAAGTACTAATTTTATTTTTCCTAATTCGAACATTTCGTAAATTCAACTTTCTAAAATCAAACTTTTCAAATCTAAATCAAACCTTCCTAATTCAACTATATGTTCCAACCCTAGGATACCTTTACCCTAGTTCAACCCTAATTCCAAGTTAGGAAGCTTTAACTTTTTTCTAAAACTCCTTTCTAAACCAAGATGGTTTTCCAATTTCAATCCAAGTCCGAAATGTTTTCAAAACTCTACTTCTTCTTTCTTAAATCAAGTCCAAGTTTCTCTTCCAAATTTCATCTTTTCAAATCAAAGTCAATTCTAAGGTCAATTCTAAATTCAAGTTTCAATTTCAAATCTTCTATTCCAAGGTCAAAATCAAACTCTTTTTCAAATCAAACTCTTTATGAATCAAACCTTATCAAATCAAGTTTTTCAAAAATCTAAAAGTGTCCAAACTACGACTGACTTAATTCTTGAAAATGAATATGTAGGCAACCCTCATGGGTGCAGCCACAACCTTTTTCAAACTTCCAATCCTATGTTCCATTTCAAGTTTCTAATTTTAAAGTTTATTTCAAATCTATAATTTCTAAAACCTTCTTTGAAAAATCAAATCTATTTTTTCAAATCTATCTCTAAATTTCAACTCAAGTCTTTTCAAATCTATTTTCAAAATCAAATTTATTTTCCAAAATTAAAACATTTTTTCATGCATCATATAGTTCATTTCAAAGTGGATAGTATTGGACATTTATTAAACAAAGATTCTAAATGAATGAACCTAGAGTGAATAGACATGTAGATACCGTAAGGGCGGGGTAGAGTGATGGCTTAGTGTGTCTTCCCTATACGTAACCAACTTGCGAACCTAGAATTACTGTTTTCAAAGACCAAAATGGAGTTATTTTAAAAAATGGCTTAAATATTTCCAAAGGTTTCCAAACAACTTATTTTCTTAAAAACCCTCTCTTAAGGAAGTTTTTAATATCTTTTCAAAAACCCTAAGTGTAATCTTCAGATTTTGTTTAGTTTTAGGTGACCTAACTCACCTTAATCACGTTTGGTGGCGACTCCAAATTTTTTTTCAAAGCCCTTAATCAAATCAATTTTCAATTCAAACCTAGTCGCACTTGTCCTTCTAGGAAGATGAGTTCTAATGAGAGAGTACCTTATTTTTTCCACTTGTGCATATTTTCCTCGAGTGCGAAAAATTGGGGCGCGACAGTTGGCGACTCCACTGGGGACGCTTAGAGGGTTAGGCCATTGTCATGTTTCTTCACCCTCACCCATTTGGAGTCTTTGATTAATTTATCCAATTCTATCCATGTCAAACTTTCAAAATCAAGCTTTTCCAAGTTGTTTTCAAGAAGCGTGTCATCGCATGCATTCTATTCATATTCAATTATCCAAATATTGTATTAAGTTTGTCATTCAAATACTAACTTCTGCATCTTTATTTTTGTAGGTGGACCTTTGTTTACATGTTTATTTCATGTTATATTAACTGTTATGTCTGAATGAATGTATGCATTCTTCGTCCCTATGCTTGGAGGTGGGATATCTCAAACAAAGAAACATCAACTGGCCGATGCTGAAGAGGTATTGTATTGCACATAGGGAGAAAATTTCATCTCCAAAATGGACTTAACATCATGCTTAGATTCCCTCAAAGAAGGAACCTCTGCAGGATATGCACTGCATAAAACTTCCAACTCCACATGCTAACTGCATTTTATTTCTCTTCTCCTTTTTTAGATCAAAGAGCATAATTGAACTTATGGAACCCCTTTAGCATCCCGCCTAATTCAAACTCATGCAAGGATAAGCCCGCTTATTAGAGGAGGCTGAATCTACACTGAGCAAGAAGAACTAACTGTCCATCTGCAAGACACTACCTCTAACCAACTACCTCTATGCCATGCCACGATAATCACCATCCATGCAGAAGAAGACTTTACTGTTTGCAAAGTGTTGTTAGACTCGTGCATTGCTACAATAAAATCCCCTAACTTCCAAATGCATGTCGAACACCACCAAAGATGTGTCAATCCACCCTCCATTATTTGGTGATATACCCGGAGAATAAAATGCCAAAGAGGTCAACGCAGTCCCCAAACCCTATTAGAGGTTCTCACCAAAAGGCACTCAAGAAAAGAGAGGTTTCTACAAAATTCGTCCATTTTCTAATTTTTTTTCATATCTTATTTAAATGAACATTACATGCCATACAGTCATAATTTGAAATGAAAATGAAGCAGTTTTTAGTTTATCCCCTCGGTCCCATACTCTTATGGATGATTATTGTTTTTAGGGATTCTTTCCCATTTTGTAGTGACTCGACTGGAAGGATGGGATAGCATGGGTAACTCATTCAACAGGGGTTTAAACCTTTGAGAAAAAAAGAGAGAGTCAACAAAGAAGTGCAGAGCTTATTGAAGAGGTGACACTTGAGTGATATCTTGGCTAAGCGATCGGCAGCAGAGTCTTCAAAAAGATGAGAAGCCATTGTTCAAGCCATCCAAAAAGAAATAAACACTACCCTTTGCTTAGCCCACTAAAGCCGTACGTGATTTCTATTTAGATATCCTCAAATAAATAACCATCCCCCATACTAAGGTAAGCACAGAGTAGTTGATTCGATAGAGTATACAGGGGTTTACTGGTAGAAACACACCATCTCTAGGAACATTGTCTAAGTTTTGTACAAAGACTTTATGGACTAAGCAATTCAATTTGAAATGATGATAGACCCTCAATTCTGCTACCATACATAAAAAAAAAAAAATCCCTTTGCAGAGCCCACTTAAGCCGGTTTTATTTTCCAAGAAAATTGACCAGATGATCACCGCCCACATTGGGTTAAGGCAAAAGTCATGAGCAGGAACTAACAAGCAACTATAAAAATAGTGATTTCCAAGAAGATATGGTAAAAAAAAAAAAAGGAAGAAGAAGGTGATGTGTTGCTGGTGGTTTTCAAAAGAAGATATTGTCATCCAAAAATAGAAATGAAAAGTTGGCATCTCTAAAAGTCGACTTAGGAACAAATTTGTTGATGAGAAAATCCTAATCAGAAAGTAGAGAACGGTCTAGAAGAACAAAAGGAGTTGGAAAGAAAGAAGAAAACAGGGAATAGAAGTTAAATTGTCAAAGGTGATCATTGGTCTTTTAAAATCCCACAAGTGATAATGTTTGAGTCTTTATACCCGTTCATTCATAAACCACTTAACCTAACCTTCATTATGGTCCAAATTAAAGTCTTTTTTGATCAAAGAAAATTGCTTAGTCCGAGTAAGCCTGAACAATACCAAGACAAGTAGGGTGAGAAAGGAGAATTGGGGATGAATGCAGAAGCAATCTCATGCACTAAAGTGTGCTTCAATGATTTTGGTTTAAACAACCCACTCAAAAAAAGTCTTTCAGCATAAGTATCCCTTCGTTTCTTATAACACCTAAACCCAGCCTGCATTACAGTCCTAAAAGAAGTCTTCTCGGAATGAGGCCAATCTGTTTATCGCTTTGCAAAGGGCATGCGAGTTGTTGCTTAAACCACGGTGGCATTTTGGATATCTAAGAGAGAAAACAAAGTGAGGTAAGAAAAACCCCAAACAACAACCCTGAAGAAAGCAGAGATAAGATAGCAGATGGCAAACCAAAAGGTAAAGATCCCTGGTGTAAGCACCCCATTTTTGCCTGCTCGGCAATCTCCGGTCCGTCCGGACTTACAGTCAAACCAACACAGATATATTCAAGTCCAAATCAACTTTTCACACTTAATATAATCAATCAATGGCTTCGTGGGCCCATGAGGCCCAACAAAGGCAAAATAATCAAAATACCCTTGTGGCAATGCTCGGTCCTATTATAGTTGGCACGTCTTCCTGAAGACCGTAAGTCCCTATTTCAATTTCAATTCCAAGTTCAAAATCCAATTCCAATTCAAATCAAATCCGGCACATCGTTCGAGAAAGTTGATCCTTCAGGTGGTAAGACAATCTAGTTTGGCTTGTTGTTCAAGAAAACTCTTTGGAACGGTAAGTCCCTTCAAACTCATCGATCGGGATGGAACCCAAGTCCCCGAGATGGTAGAACGGTCCACCTTTGGCACCTGCTAGCCCGCTAATGAAGAATATCCGTTATTCGACACGTCTTTCGGGAAAGTTATTTCTTTAGACGATAAGCCCACATAGCAGCTTCCTGAGATCAGGCAGTCTCCAGAATGAATATGCACCGTTAGAGTGGTGGAAACACTCACAAACATCACAACCATCAGAGTGACGAAAACACTCACAAATAGGTCAACATCAAGAATTGCCAACAAAACCTCTATGTTGTGGGACCGAACTCGCCTCTTGGCTGTGACACGTTTACTAAGGACGCGATACCTTTGGAAATCCAACTCATCATAGACCGTCAGAGTGGCAGAAACACTCAAAACTCGAGTTAACACCGGTGCCTGCTAGCGCACTCCGGTGAAAAATGACCAAACCGCCCCTTGGGCCTTTTTCGGCATGCTTCTTGAGAAAGTACCTAAGTCCTCAGAGTGCTAAGTCCATCCTTCCAAGATCGTTCCAAAGATGATCCTACATAGTTAAGTGCCTTCTAGTCGGTTCTGGACCAATTCTGAGACCATCTGGTCAAAATGACCATTTGGCCCTTAGGCATCCAATCACCTCCAAGGACCATACCGGCTCTGGGTATCAAACCAGTAACCTCCCGAGAATGCTTTTAATAGTATTCTTGACCTTCCAACATCTTTTTGGAGCATTCCGAGTTTATTTTGGCAAACCCGGTGTAAAATGATCATTTTGCCATTGGTGGGTCGGTCGCCTTTTTTGGTCACTCCGGCTCTGGGTATCTAACCGACACTCCCTTGGAAAAGTCTAGACAGTGTTTCCAACCTTCAAGTCCTCTCATGACTCTTTCCAAGTCCATGCCAGTGGTTTTCCAGTCTAGTTGACCGTTTGGCACCTAATAGCTTGGTCGACAATTCCAACCTTATTTTTCGAGTCTGTTACTCCTGGGACACTATTTCAAGGGTTTCTACCCATTTTTGGCCTTCTGGACCATTCTTGGCCTTCCGGAATACTCTCAAACCTTCCAGAGTCACTCCTAGTGAAGTTAAGCCAAAAATTGCATGGTAGTCACTAATACAGGCACCCAAATCTTTTACCTTACATGTCAAGGGTTGAAAGATACGTTGCTTGCCAACCTAAAACATTTTCTAAATGGTTGGCACCACTGTTAGTGGCACTAAGCGAGAAATTAGCCTGGTGCCACTCCTAATGGCGCTAGTAGAAAAATTGCCTTAGCGCCACTACAACAGGCGCCAAGCTAATCTTCTGTCTATAAATACAGAGCCTCCCCCTGTGTGAAAAGGGTCAGCATTCTAGATCCAGAAACTCTGTCTCTCTGCATACAGACCTTAAACTCTCCCCAAACCCTAGCCACCAAACACTTAACCCTAGTACCAATATACACTCCATACACTCATACACAAGCCTCCAAAGCCTCAATTGAAGACTCAAGGTGCAGCAGCTTACAAGCTCTCAAGGATCAAGCAAAGCAAAATAAATAAAGCAAACAAAACTAGAAGAAAACAAGGTAGACTTTCTTTTTATGTTTATGTACTTCCCCCCCCCCTTCTCTCTCTCTTTTCTTCCTTCTAACCCACTTGGGTTTTCTTCTATTTTAGTCCCCTATCATCTTCCCCCCTTTCTTGCATACTTGGAACAAGGGAATCCCCAATTCATGTGTAGGAAGGATTGTTGAAAATCATCGTATCGACGGCTTTCTTCTAATTCAACCTTAGATCATAAGAATTCGACCCCCTTGATTATGTGGTGAAGCCAACCTTGTATGTTCACGAGTTTACTTACATTGTGCATATCATGTGTATACATCTCTTCAAAAGTGTTTTCAAAAGTTGTTTTCAATGTTAGCATCAAAATCATCTTTCAAAACTTGCATTCAAAATATTGTTTTCAAAATCACACTCCTAGAGTGATTCTAACCAATCCATGGTTAGCGTTGCTTTAGGAAAGTGTTATATTCATTGTGACCATCAAGATTCATACTTTAGGTATAAACCCTAACTTGGTTTTCATCAAAACCACCATCTTAAGTTGATTATAGCAATTCCATGGTTAGGGTTGTTTTAGGAAAGGTGTGATATTCAATGTGATCATTTTGGTCCATATTTCAAATCCATGTTATTTTCAAAACCACCAACTTAGAATGGTTCTAATCTTTTCATGGTTAAAATCATTTTCGAAAAGTGAAACATTCAAAAGGGTTTTCAAAAAGTCCATGTTCAAACTTCTTTTCAAATTGCTTTTTAAGTTCCTTTCCAAAAACTCTCTTCAAGCCCCTTTCCAAAAATTACTTTTCACTATACTTTCTAAAAGCTCTTTTCAAAAATCCACTTTTTAAAACCTCCTTTCCAAGTGTTCTCTTCAAAAACTCCACTTTCTAAAACCTCTCTTCAAGTTTCCTTACAAGAAATTTTCTTCAAAAGATTCACTTTTCAAAAACACTTGGAGTCTAAGTCAGGCCCTAGATTCCATGGTTAGGAAACCCTAATTTTCTTTTCTAAAAACATGACTTCCATTTTTGTTTCAAATAATAGGTTTCCAAAACTATTTTCTACATCAAATCCAAGATTTTTAAAATCGCTTTTGCTACACTAAGTCATAGCTTTTCAAATGCTAGATTTTTAAAATCTAACCTTTCCAATTCTATGTCAAATCTGATCTTTCAAATTAAGAAACTAGATCAAGTCTTTCCATTTAGGAAACTAAATCAAATCCTCCAATTTTAGAAACCAAATCAAAACACCCATTTTCGAAAACCAAATCAAATCATTCAATTTTAGAAACTAGATCAAATCATCTCTTTTTGGAAATAAAATCAAATCCTCAACTTTAGGAAATAGAAATCAAATCTTTCTTAATTCAAATATTTCTTAATTCTAACCTTTCCTAATTCCAAGCCTTTCTAAATTTCAATCTTTCTAAATTCTAAATCTTTCCTAAAATGAAAACTTTCCTAATTTGGCACTTTCCTATTTTGAAACTTTCCTAATTCAAAGCTTTCCAAAGTCCAATTTTTCTTAAACCCTAACTTTCCAAATCATTTCAATTCAAGTGTTTTTTAAATCAAATCAAATCTCTTTCCAAACATTTCTTAAATTCAACTTTCCTAATTCAAACTTTTCCTAATTTGACCATATCCTAAATCCAATTTTCTAAAATCAAACCTCTCAAGTCTAAATCAAACCTTCCTAAGTCAATTATATGTTTCAATCTTAGGTTACCTAAACCCTTGGAGGCCTAAACCCTAGTTCAACCCTAACCCTAAAGTTAAGAAGCTTCAATACCTTTTCTAAAACTTCTTTCTAAACCAAGATAGTTTTCCAACTTCAATCTAAGTTAAAATTTTTTTCAAAACTCAACTCTATCTTTCCTAAGTCAAGTTCAAGTTTTCTTTCCAAGTTCAA
Source organism: Euryodendron excelsum (assembly GCA_033060915.1). Lineage (NCBI taxonomy): Eukaryota > Viridiplantae > Streptophyta > Magnoliopsida > Ericales > Pentaphylacaceae > Euryodendron > Euryodendron excelsum. Next base: position 37,257,106 of record CM065389.1, read on the forward strand.
ATCCTTAAGTTCTATTTCAAATCGAGGTCAATTCCAAGTTCAATTTCAAGTTTCTTATTCAAAGTTCATATCAAACTCTTTTTCTAATCATATCTTTTCAAATCAAATTTTTTAAACATCAAAGTATCTATTTTCAATCAGACTCTTGTCTAAACTACGGTTGAGCTAATTCCCAAAAAGGGATACGTAGGCAACTCTCATGGGTGCGATCACAACCTTTTTCAAACTTTCAATTCTATAATCTATTTCAAGTTTCTAATTCTAAAATCTATTTTCAAATCTCCAATTTCAATTTCTAAAAACCTTCCTCCAAAAATCAAATCTATATTTTCAAATCCATTTCCAAAATCAAATCAAGTCTTTTCAAAATCTATTTTCAAAATCAAATCAAGTTCTTTTCAAATCTACTTTCAAAATCAAATTAAATTCTTGCACTTGCATATCATGCATCATATCAAACTTCTTTCTAAAAGTTCTTTTCTGAAGTGGATAGTTTTGGACATTTATTAATCAAAGATTCTGAATGAGTGAGCCTAAGGTGAATAGACATGTAGGTACTGCAAGGGCAGGGTGGGGTGATGGCTTAGTGCGTCTTCTCTACACGTTACCAACCTTCGAACCTAAAATCACTAATTTCAAAGATCAAATGGAGTTATTTTAAAAAAATGGCTTAAATATTTTCAAAGGTTGCCAAACAACCTATTATCTTAAAAACCCTCTCTTAAAGAAGTTTTCAAAACCTTTTCAAAAACTCTAAGTGTAATCCTTAGATTGTGCTTAGTTTTAGGTGACTTAACTCACCTTAATCAAGTTAGGTGGTGATTCCAAATGTTTTTCAAAAACCCTTAATCAAATCAATTTCAAATTCAAACTTAGTCGCACTTGTCCTTCTAGGATGATTAGTTCTAACAAGAGAGTACTATATTTTTTCCACTTGTGTGTATTTTTCTCGAGTGCAAAAAATCTGGGTGCGATAGCTGGTGACTCTATCGGGGAAGCTTAGAGGGTTAGGCCATTGTTATGTTTGTTCACCATCGCCCATTTGGAGTTTTTGATTAATTTGTCCAATTCTATCCACTTTAAAAACTTCCAAAATCAAGTTTTTCCAAGTTGTTTTCAAAAACATGTCATTGGTTACACTAAGTTTGTTATTCAAAGTACTAACTTTTGCATATTTATTTTTGTAGGTGGACCTTTGTTCACTTTTCGTTTCATGATATATTAACTGCTATGTATGTCATGAATGTATGGAATGGACAGGATGGATGAGAGTTGTTGGGCCCTTTCCTCCGCTTTTCAAAATTTCACACACACACTGCACATGCACAAGCATTTGCATACTTGCATTCTTTACTTGAAATGTCCCTTCTAGTTAGAAAGGGGAATAGTATATTGGTTGTGGGTAAGATGCTGTGTTAGTTTCTTCGCCTATGGCCTTTGGATGGTTCCCCTGCTCGGATCACCAACCGACAATGGCATCACCTTGGGGAGTGGTCCTATGTTTGAAGATATGGGAACCGAACCTTCTTATGAAGTATTAGTAAACCCTCAACCTCATGCTCATATAGAAACCATGCATAACCGAACCTTTACCGAATTTAAGACACGCACGTCAATTTCAAAACCATAGAGGAAAGGGTGACTACTTTACTTTCCTTTAAACTTGTCTGTTCTTGGTGTTATAATACTTGGATTCCTGCTATTATAATGCCTATCTAACTGCTTATGCATCTATGTTTACTTTGCTAATGCATTCTCTCTCTCTACTCTATGCATCCATGCTCATGCATTCAATATTTCATGTCAAAACAGAGTTCCAAAGTAACTCAAGTCATTACATCTTCATGCATATGATCAACCCAAAGAGAGTGACACTAAGTTCACTCTCCCTTACAGTAAACCTACCAAAATCCTAAGGGTTCCCATGTAACCCTAAGGGCTCATAACATGCATTTCAAATCATTCCATAAGAGGGGCCACAATCCCTCTATGCTCATGGAGATAGGGTTGCCAAGAAGATAAGGGGCAATCAAACTAGGTCTCTCAACGACCTCCTTGACATCAAACTAAAAGAAGGTGAATCCAAAAACTCAAGAGTAGTTTAGGATTTCAAATGTAAAAGTAGATAGGTGGAAGTCCCAAGGAAATTGTTCCCTCTCCCCTTACTAAAATGTATTTTAATCATATTGTATTTAAACTCCAAAGTTCAATGTACTTCCTTATTTATGAATGAGTGAATGAATGACTGAATGTATGTCCCCACTCAAATGGTAAAGTATTTGCATATAGGGGCAAACCTCTTATCTCCAAAAAGTGAGCCAATCCCATTATGTTTAGTCTCCTTCTCAAAAAGGGACACCCTTAGGATATGCATGGCATAAAGCTTTCCAAATATTGAAAAAACTAACTTATGGCTTGTTTTTCTTTTCTTTCTTTTTCTTTTGTAGAAGATACACCATAGGAAGTCATTATTGCTCCTAAGAAAGACCAACATCCACCTAGAGACCCCATCATCACCCAACAAAGAGCTGCACTAATGGTTGCCAATTCTGACGAGTCATCTTTTGTTTCTCATGAGGAAGTCAATGAAATGAGAACTAAGATCGATGAGATGTTCAAGCTCATCTAGTCTATTTCCAAGGATACCAAACCTGCTAACTCAAGAGTTGTGCTACAATCCAACCTTATAAGGAATAACAATGAGGATCCCAAAGGGGCCAATATTGAAGAAAAAGAATCCATACTGCTTTTGGCTGGTGTGAAGACAACTTCTCTCGACCCTCTCAGTTTGAAAATTCAAGGGTTGGAGGACTCACTGTGAAGCCTCTACGACCATGATTCCCTTGGGCTTGCTTCTTTTGACGAGTTGTGTTTCTTCCCAAACCATCTGAGACTTGTTAAATTCAAAATGCCTGACTTCCAAAAGTATGATGGTACTGGTAACCCTATTACCCACCTTCACCTATATAATGGGGCATTAAGTGGCCATGGCAATGACCTAAAGCTCCTCATGCAATTATTCCAACATAGTCTTACTGGATCCACTCTGCAATGGTTTGCCTGATTGGACTTAAGGAAGATCACAACTTGGATTGAGCTGGTCAATACATCTAAAGCTCAATATCGTCACAACACTAATCTTACCTCTGACCGGTGGTCCCTAATGACAATGAGCAAGGCGAGAAGGAAAGCTTTAAGGGTTACACCTTTAGGTGGAGGGAAGCAGCTGCCCAAATCAATCCCCTGCTAGAAGCAAAGGCGTCTGTGTAGTTGTTTATACACACTTTTCAAGGCATATATTATGAGAAGCTCTACACTAGCGTACGCAAAAGCTTCTCCGAGTCCGTCATGTAAGGGGAAATGATAGAAAATGGTCTTAAGATAGGGAGGATTATTGATCCCTATGTAAAAACTGGAGAAAGCTCTACCAACATAGCCAAAAAAGTGGCTATTACAAGCGGAGTAATCAAGAAGGAAAGTGAGGTGTCTACAATCTTACCCATTCAACCACCCCAATATTGTCCCCCATTTCAATCTCACCCTATCTTACCCATACACACTTTAAACATGCCAACTCAGGTCCGCAACTTTGGCCCTTCTGGGGCATGACCTAACTTCAATAGGCCAGCTCGATGCTTCAGCAATTTCGATGCCTTAGCCTGCACCCAAACTGAAGCTTACCATAAGCTCCTGAAGAACAACATCCTAAAACCTATACCGGCACGTCCATTGCCAAGTCCCCTACCTCCCAACTTTAATGGCTCCCTCACCTGTGAGTACCATTCGAGCGGCCAAGGGCATGACACCGAGAATTACTTTTCCCTTAAACATAAGATCCAAGACTTGATCGACAACAAGACCATTGACCTATAACCAGTGAAACCAACTCCTGTCCCTAAAGTGACCACAAACCCTTTGCTGGACCACACAGTTAATGTGATACTAGGAGGAAATAGAAGATGAAGGGGAGTTGGATGAAATCATGGTTGGGGATTACGAAGGAGATTGGGAGATTAAAGAAGAGAGCAATTAGGAGGAGGATCTCCCACTATATCTAATCTATCTCTATAACCCTAATGACGTGCCTGATTCTTTCCACTTGCCAATTAAAGAGCCCACACTCATGGAGGAAGACCCTGCAGAAGATATGGTTGTTGATGGTTGGGGTGCAGAATTTCTACACCCTAGGTATGCCAAAGCTAAGTGCCACATGTCAAAGAACCCATGGCCCATGCCTAAGTTTGACTATGAAGACATCAAGAGCCAAGGGCACCTGTGGAACCATTCGAGCTTAAGGGAGGTGAGCTAGCCAACTTGTTTATGGAAGAGATTAAGGAGGCAATTGAGGAAAACAAAAGGGTCAACGAAACTGACAACTACACCATCATTGCCAACACATCTTGAGATCTAGAAGAAGCCTTTGCCTGCCTCGCCTTGGTCGGAGACCATAACCATAGATGGAGTGTTAGACATATGGGCATCGTCCCAATGCCCTACGAAGAGGGGTTCTCATCAAAAAGCATACAAGAGAGGGGTGTTTTCATCCACTTTCTTTCTATCCCTTTTATTTCGCGTCTTTAAATTGATGTTTGCATTTCTATATTGCTTAAGGAACTCTATGCCTTTCTTTAAGAGAATAAAATGATAGTTTTTTTCCATTCATTGCTGTTATCTTATATTTTTCATATGAATGGTGAATGTTTCTTACACAAGGGGTATGGTCTATCTTATTGAGGATCTGATTTGAAGGGTATGATAACATGAGTTAACCACTCGCCGATTGATTAACTTTTCAAAAAGAGAGAGGATGAAGATGAGTGAGGAAACTACTTAAAAGCAAAACTTGCAAGACACCAAAGCTAAGCGATGTATAACCAGGCTATCAAACAGGAAGAGGAGCCATCTCTCATTTTCCCATAAAAAAAAAAAAAAAAAAAAAGTGTTCATATTCACTTTGTTTAACCCACTAGTGCCTCGTAGAAAATGAAGAGTTCTTATCAAAACCTAATCTAACACCATCCCCCCACACTGGGGCAAACTGATAATTAAGGACTTCGTAAAGCATGTCATTCACCCTCCATCAAGCTGAAGCAACGTGAAGGCTCTATGGATTAAGCAATCTAGTTCAAAATGGAGAGACACCCTCATTTCATTTCCCATACAGTCAAAAGCAACCCTTGTCAAACCTGTTGAGCCATTTACTTTTCTTCTCAAGAAAACTCCAACCTAGGGATCACTGCCCACAATGGGTTAAATGGAAATGCTAAGGAAAAATCTAAGAGAGAGAAGTTCTAGGAATGTTCGTCTCACAAAAAATAAAAAAAAAAAAAACTAGGAAAAGAAAAAGAAATGGAAGAAAAAGAAAAGAAAAGAGAAAGAATTGCCAAGGGGCAAGAGGCCAAAAAAAGGGGGGGGCATATCTGAGAAAAGGCCTGAAAAGAGTTATGTTTGTGCTATCTTGAAAAGCATATAGAAAAGCCAAAAGAGAAAGGGGCTGCTTCATGGCTTCTTGAGAAATATATAGCAAAGGCAAGAAAGAAAATCCAAGGGTGATTGTAGGTGATAAAGAAGCCCAATAGAATCTATAGGTTTGAGCCTTTACCTTTTCTTGTGAAACTCTAAAACCATGGCCTACATTATAACTCTGTTAAAGTCCACTCCGATTGACAACAAATTGCTTGATCTAAATGAGCTAGATATGTTGCTAAAACTGAAGAAGGATGCTAATCCTACTAGAAAAACAATCAAGGATGGTATGGATCTAAACCCTATCGAAAGCAATATCAAATTTGAGCCTGTATATCCCATTGTTTCAAAACCCCATAACCTAGCCTACATTATGGTCCAAAAACAAAGTCTCCTCCAGTTGAAAGGCTGGTTGCTCATCGCTCTGCTAAGGTCAAGTAAGCTATTGCCAAAGCCTCGAGGGTTGAGAGTTCAAGCCAAATGATTCCATATACTAACCTAAGGTAGAAAGTCAGAGTCGATCAAAAGGACGAGAAAGGTACAAAATGCTATCATCCAGTCAAGGTAAGGTTGAGTCAAAGGATAGACCAGATCCTTGACAAGAAAGAAGTTGCCATTTCAAGGATGTATAATTTGATAGTGCCCCATTCATTGTATTAATTGTTGCAACCCTAACAAGTATATATATTTCTGTAAAAATTTTGGTATGAGCTTCGCATATATAGGATATAGCTCTCTATAAACACAGAAGTCACCAAAATAGTTTAATATCATCTCATTTAATAGATACATATCATCATCATTATCCTTGTGCATGCATATGTTCATATACCTAGCTATGTAAATCGTAAATATCTCTGCATGTCCACGCATCAATACATACATCTAACTATCTAAATCATAAATGCCCACTCTATGTAAAATTTACAAAAAAAATAAACTGCCTGACAATGAAACTGAATACATCTCCAGGATAGAATACAAGAAAAGTCTGGGCCTATGTCAAGGGGGCACTCATTAAAAGTTAAAGTTGATATCCAGGTTAAAGTCTCTGAAGCCTGGCTCTAGAGGAGGCGGGTGACTACTAGAAGCACCAGCATCCTACAAAGAAGAAAAAATGGAATCAACCAGGCAAATGAATAACTAAGCAATGTCAGGACAAAGAAAGGGAAAGGACAACAAACCCTGCCACCTCCCATTTGAGCCCACCAAGCCGTCAAGGAAGCTACCTCCATCTGGAAATGATCCCTTTCTATCTGGAACTGGTCCTTCTCAATCTGGTACCGGTCCCTCTAGTCCCTCACAGCGGTAAACTCAGCTTAGGGCACGTATCCTCCAGCTCGATGCCGTAAATCCACCACCCCTTGGCCAACGGCATACCTACCGACGAACACCTCAAACTGAGTAAAAGCACTTACAAAATGGGCTACAAAGTGTACGGCATAATCAATCTCTCGTGGAAGTAGAAAACCTATATCGAGTTGACACTCCTAATATGGAATAGGGACCCCTCAATGAAGGCTCTGAACATGTACTCCAATGGATCCCCTGTTGACTGGAACTCCTCGTGGAACTAACGCCAATGCCAGTCTCCCAGATAGGATTCTCAGGAATCATCACTAAGAAAGGAAACCCTCGATAGAGATAACAAGACCAAGTACCTAACTGCCTCATAATGAACAGATCCAACAAAGGGCCGCCAAGTCACGTCTATCGCCTCGATGAGTTCCAGGTTAGCCCGGATCGTCACAAAGTCAGTTATCTGGGATTGCTGGGCCACCCGGTCACGAGCCCACCTCAATGCTCGGGGATAAAGGTTAGCCTCAATAACCTCGGGATGACAGAACGATAGGTACTCATAACTCCACCAGACAAGGAAAGGCCAGAAACTAGTTATACTGCGCCAACAGGAGGAAGTCCAGACTTGCATCGATTGCAGGAAGCAGCCAAAGGAAAAGGACCCCCAATCCAGCTCAGATAAAGCCCCAAGATCAGCTACTATGCTCACCAATTGAAAAGGGACGAGCGACTTGTTGTTGTAAAAGCAGCTAAAAATGATGTACAAAACAAGTCGTTGTCTCATGATGTCTCGTCGGGCAGTGGTGCCTCAACAGCAAAAGTACTATCGTCTCAACTAAGCCAAGAGGCTGGAAAGGTATAATGCTCATGAGGAGGCAAGTCCAACAAGATTCACGCATCGGCCCTACTGATTGACTGTAAGGTGATCTGCCGATCGACAAAGGAGAGCCCCTTGATGATGGCCCAATCCAACGGAGTAGGACCCAACTTGAAGCCCATGAAATGGAAGGTCCCGTTCTCGCCAAACCACCTCTCAATCAAGGCCAGCACTAGATGCTTGTTTAGGCAGTTAGCCTGTAATCTCATGAAGGCCCTGAACCCGATCTCTACCAAGAAAGCCCAATAAGATAGAGCCGCCGGTACATAGTGCTGAAGACAAGATGAGTAGCCCCTCTAAACAATGTGTGCACCCGTGGAGGAGGCAAGTGCTGTCGAGAGTATACACTAGGGTGATAAGCTAAGTCCCCTAGTGGAGGAATGTCTGGCATCTCCAAATCACCAAGATCTGCATCTGGCTATCTATGCCTAGAGGAGGCTCGCTTGTAACCTGTCACCCGATCACCAAGGGCTGATACCTCCTCTGCATCCATCTCCTCTTAGAAGGCTAGCTCAATTGGAGGGAAGGTGTTGACTAGAGATCTACTCCCCCTTCCGCTTTGGCTGGAGGACGCTCAGCTAGTGGACTTCTGGCAACCTCTAGAATGACTAAAGCTACTGTCGCGCCCAAATTTTTCGCACTCGAGGAATACACACATAAGTGGAAAAAGCACTGTACTCTCTTGTTAGAACTCACCCTCCTAGAAGAATGAGTGCGACTAGGTTTAAATTGAAAATAGATTTGAATAAAGGGCTTTTAGAAAAGATTTGGAGTAGCCACCTAACTTGATTAAGGTGAGTTAGATCACCTGAAAACTAAGAATAATCCGAAGACTACACTTAGGATTTTTGAAAAACGATTTTGAAAATATCTCCTCAAGAGAGGGTTTTTTTGGAAAACAGGTTGTTTGGCAACCTTTGGAAAACATTTAACCCTTTTTTGAAAAATAACACCGTTTTGGTCTATCGAAAATAGTGATCTAAGTTCGGAGGTTGGTTACGTGTAGGGAAGACGCACTAAGCCATCACCCTACCCTGCCCTTTCGGTACCTACATGTCAATCTACCCTAGATTCACCTATGAGAGTCTTTAACTAACTATTGGTCAATCCTATCCACTTTAGAAAGGAATGTTTAAAAGATATGATGCATGATATGCAAATACAAGATAAGAGATTTGAAAAATAGATTTGGAAACAGATTTGAAAAGAAATTGATGTGTTTTTAGAAAGAGATTTGAAAGGGAAAAGTTTTAGAAATTGAAAATTGAGATTTTAAAATAGATTTTGTGGAAATTGGAAAAAGAACATAGAATTAGGAATTGGAAAACAGTTATGGAATTTGATATTCGAAAAAGGTTATGAAAATAGAAATTTGAAAAATGTTGTGGAATTTGAGATTTGAAAAATGTGATGACTGCACCCATGAGGGTTGCCTACGTATCCTTTTGAAAGAATCAGGTCAGTCGTAGTTCGCATAAGAGTCCGATTGAAAATAGAAGAGTTGACTTGGAAAAGAGTTGGAGTTGGAATTCGAATTAGAATTGGAAAGGTAGAAAATTTAGACTTTGATTGGAAGATTTTAAAAGATTGGATTTGAAAGACTTGGTTTTTAGGAAACCTAGACTTAGAAACTTAGAAATGGATGATTGGACTTGACTTGGAAAGATTTTTAAAAAGAATTGACTCGAATGTTGGACTTGGAAGATTTGAAAAGATTGGATTTAGGAAAGGTTTGAATTAAGAAAGTTTCAAAATAGGAAAGTGTCATTTTAGGAAAGTTCCGTTTTAGAAAAGTTTTGAATCAGGAAAAGTTCGAATTAGGAAAGTGTTGGATTAAGAAAGTTTTGAAATAGGAAACATTTCGTTTTAAGAAAGTTTTGAAATTGGAAAGTTTTGAATTTAGAAAGGTTTTGAACTTAGGAAAGTTTTGAAATTAAGAAAGGCTTTGAAATAGGAAAGTTTTGAATTAAGAAATTTCAACTTAGGAAAGTTTTGAAATTAAGAAAGGTTTTGAAATAGGACAGTTTTGAATTAAGAAAGTTTTAACATAGAAAAGTTTTGAAATTAAGAAAGGTTTTGAAATAGGAAAGTTTTGAATTAAGAAAGTTTCAACTTAGGAAAGTTTTGAAATTAAGAAAGTTTAAGATTTAAGGAAGATTTGAATTGAGAAATTTTAACATAAGAAAGGTTTAAAAATTAAAAGGTTTGGGATTTAGAAAGTCTTAACTTAAGAAAGTTTTGAATTTAGAAAGATTTTAAATTTAGAAAATTTAAGATTTAGAAAGTTTTAGAATTTGAACTTTAGAAAATCTTGAAATTAGGAAAGTTTTGAGTTTAGGAGCGATTTGAAAACTTAGATTTGGAAAGTTAAGATTTGAAAGGGGGTAGAATTAAGAAAAGGGTTGAATTAGGAAAAATTTGGAAGCTTAATGTTTAAGGAAAGATTTGAAAGTTTTAGGAAACTTATGGTTTAGGAAGGTAGGGAATTAGGAGACAGTTGAATTAGGAATGATTTAGATTTTGAGTTTTAAAATTTAGGACAGATTTTTATGTTCAAGTTTTGGAAACTTAAGGAAGATTAGGAAGGATTTGAATTAGGAGAGATTTAGACTAGGAAAAGTTAAGATTCCTATTTCTTAAAACAAGGGATTATATTTTGTTTCTAAAAAAGAAGGTTTGATTTTGTTTTCAAAAACGGAGGACTGAATTTAGTTTCTTAAACGGGAAGATTGGATTTGATAAGAATTTGGAAAGGGAAGTTTTGAGAAACCCTAGATTTGGAAGACTATAGTTTTGACGTAGAAAAATAGGTTTTGGAAATATGTATAGTTTCGATGTAGAAAGAGAGGTTTTGGAAACCTAGGTTTGGGGCAAGGTTGAAATTCATATTTTTTTTTGGGAAGGAAAATTAGGGTTTCCTAATTGTGGGCTCTAGGGCTTAACTTGGGCGCCAAGAAAAGGGATTTTTGGAAAATGCATTTTTGAAAACAAAGATTTTGGAAAGGAAATCCTAGAGAGGAGTTTTTAAAAAGAGATTTTGAAAAGAGTTTTAGGAAGGAGGTTTTTGAAAAGTAAAACTTTGAGAGAGTTTTGAAAATGAAATTTTGGAAGAAACTTTTAGGAAAGAGTTTTTAGGAAAGCGAATTTTGAAGAGAGTGTTTTGGAAAGGAGTTTGAAAAGAGAAGTTTTGGAAAATAGATTTTTGAAGGGAGTTTTTAGATAACAATTTTGGAAAGAAGAGCTTTTGAAAGCATGTTGAAAAATAGGGTTTTAGAAAAAGAGACTTTTAAAAAGAGAGTTTTTAGAGAGTATAAAAACGTCACACTTTCCTAAAGCGATTCTAACCATAAGAAGGTTAGAACCACTTTATGAAAGTGGTTTTGAAAACAACAAGGAGTTGAAAATATAGACCATATCGGTCACTTTAAATGTAACACTTTCCTAAAGCAACCCTAGCCATGGAAAGGCTAGAATCACCCTAGGATTGTGATTTCGAAAACAAGTTTTGAAAAAAGAAGATTTTGATGCAATTTTGAAAACAGGTTTAATGCAAGTTTTGAAAACGAGTTCAAAAATGATTTTTAGAAAAATGCAAGACAATGATATGCACAATGCAAATTGGGGTCGTGAACATACAAGGCTAAGACTTCACCATATTATCAAGGGGGTTGAACCCACGTGGTCTTCGGTTAGACTAAAAGAAAGCCCCCGACACGGTGACCCTCCAGTAGTCCAATCCTACACATGGACTGGGAATCCCCTTGTTTCAAGGATGCAAAGAAAGTGGGGGAAAGAGATGGGGGATTAAAATAGAGAAACCCTAAGTGGGTTAGGAGAGAGAAAAGAGAAGGGGAAATGCAGAAACTTAAAGAGAAAACCTACCGTATGTCTTGTTTATTTTGCTTGGCTTTGTGTGCCTTGCTTTCTTGCTTTTTCTTCAGTCTTCGCTTTACTTCAGTCTTGATCTTTGAGGGCCTATTTTTGGTCTTCAAAGCTTCATAGTTGCAGCAATCCAAGTCTTCAAGAGAGAGCTGGAAGCTAGTGTATAAGTGTATAGGAGTGTGTATGAGTGTATAGGAGGCTAGGGTATAGTGTATGGTGGCTAGGCTTTGGAAAACCTAGAGAAGCTAGGGTTGAGGGAGACTACGAGCTTTGTATAATGAATATTAGGGTTTTTAGACCGATTTTGCGGACCCCTTTCACGCTGGATGAGGCTCTGTGTTTATAGAGGTGGGATAGACTTGGCACCTGTTGCAGTGGCGCCACTAACTAGTTAGGAGAGTTTGAAAGGTGGCAAGCAACGTATCTTGGGAAGATTCGGGCGCCTGTACTAGTGACTAACACGCAATTTTTAGCTTGGCTTTACTAGGAGTGACTCCGGAAAGTCTGGGAACGATTTGAAGAGACCGGGAATGACCCAGAGAGCCGAAAAAGGGTAGGAACACTTAGAAAAGTGTCCCAAAGGTATTTGACTTGAAAAATGAGGATACGATGTGTCGGAAGGATTGATCGAGCCGTTAGGGGCAAAACGGTCAATCGGGTTGGAAAGTTGCCAGGACGGACTTGGAATGTCCCGAAAAAAGACTTGAGACTTGGGGACATTATTTAGAATGTTCCCAAAGATTGCCGGTTTGATACCCAGAGCCGGTGCAGTCGGAAAAGGCGACCGGCCCTCCAGGGGGAAAATGGTCATTTTGTACCGGATTTGCCAGAATTGACTCGGAATGATCCAAGAAGGTAAAGGAAGGTTGGGAATATCATAAGAAGTATTCTTGGGAGGTTACCGGTTTGATACCCAGAGCCGGTGTGGTTCCCGGGGCATTCGAATGCCTAGGGACAAAATGGTCATCTTGACTAGAAAGCCTCGGTATTGACCCGAAACTGACTAAAAGGCACCTAATCATGTTGGATTACCTTTAAGACAATCTTGGAAGGTTGGACTTACCGTTCTGAGGATTTAGTTGTGTTCTCGAGAAACATGCCAGAAAATGGCCCTAGGGGCAGTTTGGTCATTTTTTACCGAAGTAGGCTAGCAGGCACAAGTGTTGACCTGGGTTTTGAGTGTTTCCGCCACTCTAACGGCGGTCACGTGATACAAGGGTTTGTTGGCAATTCCCTATATTGACCTGTTTGCAAGTATTTCCGCTACTCTGACGGTTGCGATGTTTGCAAGTATTTCCACCGGGACGAGACTGCCTGATCTCGGGAAGCTGCTAAAGGGACTTAGTGCCTGAGAATCAACTTTCTCGAAAGGCGTGCCTAAACGGACATTTCTGCATTGGCAGGCTAGCAAGCGCCAAAGGTGGACCGTTCTACCATCTAGGGGACTTGGGGTCTCGTCCCGGTGGATAGGTTTGAAAGGACTTACTGTTTTGAAGAGATTTTTTTCGAACAACGTGCCGGACCGTCTCGAGGAATCAACTGTCTCGAGAGAGGGATTGGAGTTGGAATTGGAAAGGGAACTTACCGTCTTCAGAAAGACGTGCCTGATTTGGAATTGGAAAGGGGACTTATTGTCTTCGGAAAGACGTGCCTGATTTGGAATTAGAAAGGGGACTTACCGTCTTCGAAAAGACGTGCCTGATTTGGAATTGGAAAGGGGACTTACCGTCTTCAGAAAGACGTGCCTGATTTGGAGTTAGACCAAACAATGCCCCCAATGGCATTTTGGTCCTTTGTCCTCTATTTGGGCCTAACGGGGCCCGTGAAGCAATGAATTGATGGGATTAGACTTAGAAAGTTGATTCGGATTGAAATATGCCCACAATGACTTGAACACAAGTCTGGACAGAGTGGAGACCTCCAAGCGGTCAAAAATGGGGTGCTTACAGCTACCCCTCTTTTTTTGTCTTTGCTTGTCAAAGATAGAAAACGATAAAGTAAGAGCCCCATGTTGACCGTTGTAAGCACCCTATTTTTGGCCGCTCGACAGTCTACACTCCGTCCAAACTTGTACTCAAGTCAATATGGACGTAATACGATCGAAATCACCTCTCTAAGTCTAATCCCGTCAATTCATCACTTCGCGGGCTCCACGGGGCCCAAAGAGAAGCAAAGTGACCAAAGTGCCCTTAGGGGCATTATCCTTTCCATATTCCGAATCAATCACGTCTTTCCAAAGACGGTAAGTCCCCTTTCTAATTCCTTTCCAATTCCAATTTCAATTCCTCTCTTGAGACAGTTGATTCCTTGAGACGATAAATCTACTTCAATCAAGCGCGTCTTTCCGAAGACGATAAGACCTCTTTCCAATTCCAATCCCTCTCTCGAGACAGTTGATTCCTAGAGACAATAAATCTATTCCAATCAGGCGCGTCTTTCCGAAGACGATAAGACCCTTTTCCAATTCCAATCCCTCTCTCGAGACAGTTTATTCCTCGAGACAGTAAATCTACTCCAATCAAGTGAGTCTTTCCAAAGACGATAAGACCCCTTTCCAATTCCAATCCCTCTCTCAAGACAGTTTATTCTGCAAGATGGTCCGACACATTTTCTGCAGAAAGTCTCTTCGGAACGGTAAGTCCCTTTAAACCTGTTGAGCGGGACGAGACCTCAAGTCCCCTAGATGGTAGAACGGTCCACCTTTGGTGCCTGCTAGCCTGTCAATGCAGAAAGGTCCGTTTACGCACGCCTTTCGAGAAAGTTAATTCTCAGGCGCTAAGTCCCTTTAGCAGCTTCTCGAGATCAGGCAGTCTCGGGAATGATCGGGAACCGTCACAGTAGCGAAAATACTCATAAACATCACAACCGTCAAAGTAGCGAAAATACTCGCAAATAAGCCGATATAGGGAATTGCTAGCAAACCCCTACATCACGCGACTGCTGTCAGAATGGCGGAAACACTCAAAACCCAGGTCAACACCGGTGCTTGCTAGCCCACTTCAGTGGAAAATGACCAAACTGCCCCTTGGGCCTTTCCTAACACGTTTCTCGAGAACACACCTGAGTCTTCAAAACGGTGAGTCCAACCTTCTAAGATTTTCTTAAAGGCTATTCGGCATGATTAGGTGCCTTCTAGTTAGTTTCGGGCCAGTTTCAAGACTTTTCGGTCAAGATGACCATTTCGCCCCTAGGCATCCGAACACCCCGAGGACGACATCGGCTCTGGGTATCAAATCGGTAACTTTCTGAGAATGCTTTTTATAGTATTCTCAACCTTACTTTATCCTTTTGGATCATTCCGAGTCAGTTCCGGTAAACCCCGTGCGAAATGACCGTTTTGCCCCTGGTATGCCAGTTACCTTTTCTGACCACACCGGCTCTGGGTATGAAACCGGCAACCTTTGGGAACATTCTGAATAATTTTTTCAAATCTTGAGTCTTCTTCCGGGACAGTCTGAGTCCGTCCCAGCAGCTTCCCGATCCGATTGACCGTTTTTCCCCTAAAGGCCCGGTCAATCCTGCCGACACATCGTATCCTTATCTTTAAAGTCAAATACCTCTGGGACACTATTCTAAGTGTTCTTACCCTTTTCCGACCTTCCGGGCCATTCCCGATCCCTTAAGTCTTTCCCCGGCTTTCTAAAGTCACTTCTAGTGAAGCCAGGCTAAAAATTGCATGGTAGTCACTAGTACAAGCGCCCAAATCTAGTCAAAGATACGTTGCTTGCCGAACTTAATAGTTTCCTAATTGGTTGGCGCTACTACAAGCCAATATTTGGCCTATCGCCACCAGAAGCATTTTTGGCTTGGCGGCACTGCAACAGGTGCCAGCTCTTTCCCATCTCTATAAATACAAAGCCTCCTCCAGCGTGAAAGAGGTTTGCAAACTTAGTCTAAAAACCCTAATTTTTGATGCACAGAGCTCGTACACTCTTAAAACCTTAGCTTCCTTAGGTTCTCGAAACCCTAGCCACCATACACAAACCCTAACCTCATACACACTTATACACACCCCCATACACTTATACACTAGCCTCAAGCTTCCTTTGAAGACTTGAAGTGCTACAAACTAAGGCCTTGAAGATTGAAGACAAACTCTTGAGGATTGAAGACGAAGATCAAGACGAAGATCGAAGAAAAGCAAGGCGCGCAAAATAAATAAGGCACAAGATAGGCTTTCGTTTTACATTTTTGCACTTTTCCCCTCTCTCTTCTCTCTCCTAACCCGCTTGGGTTTTTTCTATTTTAATCCCCCATTTCTTTCCCGCCTTTCTTTGCATGCTTGAAACAAGGGGACTCCCGGTCTATGTGTAGGATTAGACTATTAGAGGGTCACCGTGTCGGGGGCTTTCCTTTAGGCTAACTGAACACCATGTGGGTTCGGCCCCCTTGATTATGTGGTGAAGCCTTAACCTTGTATGTTCATGACCCCAAACTTGCATTGTGCATATCATGATCTTGCCTCTTCCAAAAATCGTTTTCAAACTCGTTTTCAAAGTTTGCATTAAACTTGTTTTAAAAATTGCATCAAAATCTCCTTTTTCAAAACTTATTTTCAAAATCACAATCCTAGGGTGATTCTAGCCTTTCCATGGCTAGGGTTGCTTTAAGAAAGTGTTACATTTAAAGTGACTTTTATGGTCCATATTTTCAAATCTTGTTGTTTTCAAAACCGCTTTCTTAAAGTGGTTCTAGCCTTCTTATGGTTAGAATCGCTTTAGGAAAGTGGAATGTTTTTATACCTTCTAAAAACTCTCTTTTCAAAAGTCTCTTTTCCTAAAAATCTATTTTTCAACATACTTTCCTAAAACTCTCCTTTCTAAAGTTATTTTCTAAAACTCCTCCCAAAAATCTATTTTTCAAAACTCTCTTTTTCAACTCCTTTCCAAAATCCTCTCCCCAAAATCCACTTTCCAAAAACGCTCCCCAAAATCTTTCCAAAAATTCTCTTCAACAATCTTCTACCGAAAATCTTTTTAAAAACTTTCTTCCCAAAATCTTTCTTCTAGAAACTCCCCTCTAGGATTTTTCTTGTAAAAATCTTCGTTTCCAAAAACACACTTTCCAAAAACTCTTTCCTTAGAATCCAAGTCAAGCCCTAGAACTCACAATTAGAAAACTCTAATTTTCTTTCCAAAAACATGATTTTCAAACTTGCCTTAAAACCTAGGTTCCCAAAATCTCCTACTTTCTACGTCAAAACTATACACTTCCAAATCTAGGGTTTTTAAAAACTTCCTTTTCCAAATCCTTGTCAAATCAAATCTTCCCTCTGGAAAAACAAATCCAATCTCCCGTTTAGGAAACTAGATTCAATCCTCCGTTTTTGGAAACAAAATCAAATTTTCTCTTTTAGAAACAAAATCCAAGCCCTCCCTAGTCTAAATCTTTCCTAATTTTCTACTTTCCTAAATCCTAAGTTTCCAAAACTTGAATATAAAAATCTTTCCTAAATTTTAAAACTCAAAATCCAAATATTTCCTAATTCAACCCTTTCCTAATTCTACCTCTTTCCAAATCTTAACTTTTCAAATCTAAGTTTTCAAATCTTTCCTAAACTCAGCCTTTCCTAATCTCAAGGTTTTCTAAACTAAAACTCTAAAACTTTCTAAATCTTAAACTTTCTAAATTTCAAAATCTTTCCAAATCCAAAACTTTCTAAATTCAAAACTTTCTTAAGTGAAATCTTTCTAAACTTCCAACCTTTCTAAAATCTAAACTTTTTCTAAAACTTAAAATCTTTCTAAATCCAAAACTTTCTAAATGCAAAACTTTCTCACTTTCTTAGCTTCCCTATTTCAAAGCATTCCAAATTCAAAACTTTCTTAAGTTGAAACTTTCTAAATCTTAAACCTTCCTTAAACTAAACTTTTCCTAATTCAAACATTTCTAAATTCAACACTTTCCTATTTCAAAACCTTTCTTAAAACGAAACTTTCTAATTTCAAAACTTTCCTAAATCTAAAACTTTCCTAAGTTGAAATTTTTTCCAAATTGAAAACTTTATTAATTCAAAACTTTCCCAAGTTGAAACTTTCCTAATTCCAAAACTTTCCTAAAATGACACTTTCCTAATTCAAACATTTCCTAAATCCAATATTTCCTAATCTCCTAAATCTTCCAAGTCGAGTCAAATCGTTCTTAAGTCTCTTTCTTAAGTCTAGGTTTCCTAAACCTCCATCTTTCCAAAATAAGCCTAAATCTTTCTTCCAAGTTCTATCTTTTCAAATCGAAACTCAATCTTTTCAACTCCAAAATTCTAAATTCCAATTTCCAATCTTCAATTTCTAAGTTCAAATCAAATCTTTCTTCCAATCAAAATCTCTTTATTCCAATCCAACATTCTATCTACTATCAGACTCTTGTCCGAACTACGATTGACCTGATTCCTCCAAAAGGATACGTAGGCAACCCTCATGGGTGCGGTCTCCACAATTTTCAATTTTTTCTAATTCCACAACATTTTTCAAAATTCTATTTCTACAATTTCTTTCCAATCTCCAATCCTACAATTTTCTTCAAGTTTTCAATTTTATGATCTATTTCTATTTTTAATCTTCAATTTCAATTTCCAAATTCAATTTCAATCTTCAAATTCAAGCTTCTATCTCTTTCTTTTCAAATCAAATCAAACTCTTTTCAAATCAAGTCTCTTTTCTTGCACTTGCATATCATGCATCATGTTTTTTTTTAAACATTCCTTTTCAAAGTGGATAGGATTGAACAATAGTTAGTTGAAGACTCTCATAGGTGAATCTAGGGTAGATTGACAAGTAGGTACCGAAAGGGCGGGGTAGGGTGATGGCTTAGTGCGTCTTCCCTACACGTAACCAACCTCCAAACCTAGATCACTGTTTTCATAAACCAAAACAGAGTTATTTTCAAAAAAGGGCTAAATATTTTTCAAAGGTTACCAAACAACCTATTTTTCTTAAGAACCCTCTCTTAAGGAGATATTTTCAAAATTGTTTTCTAAAACCCTATGTGTAGTTTTCGAATTATGCTTAGTTTATAGGTGACCTAACTCACCTTAATCAAGTTAGGTGGCGACTCCAAATATTTTCTAAAAGCCCTTTATTTAAATCTATTTTCAATTCAAACCTAGTCGCACTCATTCTTCTAAGAGAGTGAGTTCTAACGAGAGAGTACAGTATTTTCCCACTTGTGTGTTTATTCCTCGAGTGCGAAAAATCTAGGCGCGACAGCCGTGAGGGGTTCGGAGGGACGGATTTGGAAAATTATGAAAAACGAGGGTTTGGAAATAGATATTAGGTCCAAAAGGCCTTCGAAAATGAGTTTTGGCAGGAAGAAGGGCAAAGCTACCCAGATTTGGGACTAGCGCCACTAGGAGTGGTGCCTTTGGCAAATCTGGCTTGGCGCCACTATTAGTGGCGCCAAGCTTAGGATCAAAACAAGCAAACTGCTGGTTTGATACTACTATGGGAATTGAAGAGTTTGGGAGAATCTTAAACCTAATTGGAAAATAAATTTCCTTAAAGAACTGAATCAGAAAATCTTAGAGATGGATTGAAAAAATTAAGATTTGATTTTAAAAATGATTTTTGACCTTGATTTTCGAAGTAGATTTGGGAAGGAAACATTTAGCAATCTTAGAATTTGATTTTAAGAAGTGATTTTGAAGATGAACTTTTGGAAGAGAGAATTAGAAAACCTTTTGAAAATCGATTTTGGAAAGGAACTTTTAGAAGAAAGATTTTTTGAAAACTTTTGGAGGAAAATAATAAGAAACCCTTGGGAAACTGATTTTGAAAAAGAACTTTTGAAGGGAAGAGGTTAAGAAACTTTTCGAGAATTGTTTTTGGAAAAATAACTTTTTTAAGAAACCTTTGAGAGTTGATTTTGGAAAAGAACCTTTGAATGAAAAGTTGAAGAAACCCTTTAAGTTGGTTTGAGTAGAAGCTGTGTCATTCATTTTCATTTATATTTTATCTTTGGTTATTGTCATTATTAATTTTTCCTTGCTTTTATTTCTTATCTTTTGAACTACATATACCATGTATTAATACCTCTTACCTCGACTCACCTTTCGGGACGGCATCTGCGGGCGATGACAGTTCCGAGGGGAGACACTGCTTCGGGGAGGTGGCCCTGAAAAATTTTGTTGGCAGCTCCAGCCAATCTAGGGGTAGTCAGCACTCTACCAATGGAGCACCTTCTAGCCAAAGTGGGAAGGGGGAGTAGGCCTCCAGTTGACCCCTTCCCTCCAGTTGAGCTAGCCTTCGAGGATGAGATGGACGTCAAGATTTCCACTTTTGACTTCTAGGATGGCCGACGATATTTGGAGCTGACTACGGGTTTGGTATGACGGGTATCCATTAGATGAGCAAGATATTTTTGCTGGTCCTTTGGTTGCATGGCTTCTCCCCCATTGACGCAGCTTATTTTCTGGCAGTTGTTCCCTTTTGGCCACCTGATCCGTCTTTCTTGGGGAATGTGAGCTTGCCCCTACTCCCCATGAGTATGGCTTCCTCCTATGTCTTTGGGATGGTTCAGCTAACATTATGGGACCTACTTTTCCTAATGCCTGCGTCGCGATTGTCGCTTCTCAACTTGGGCTTCGTTGTGTGGCCTTTTCTTCTAATATGCTGCCCCAGTTTCCTCATGTCCCGGTGAAGTTCTTATTTCTCTCATTTTGAGTTTGCGACAGATAGGGGACCAGCATACTCCTCAAGATTGGTCCATTTCTCCATGGTAGCCCTAGCTCTACATCTCCTAAACTTATTGATGTTTCCACCAGGGGTGATGACTTGGTCGACTATCGGTTATGTGCACAGCTTGTCAAGATTCGTGAGGGGCATTCCCATTCCCTTATGGTTGTGGGAGAGACCTTTGTGAGCCTTACCAGACTCTAGCCAGGGGTCAATGCTCATTTTCGGGGATATGCCTCATTATTCCAGCTTTGAGCGATCAAACACTTATTCGTTACTCTCCTTTTTCAGCATACATGGTATCTTGAGTCAGGAGTCACTTGATTGGGGAGGTCGAGGGTGGGTCATTGCCCCATTCTCTGTTTCTTATTGGTCATAGAAATCTAAGCTTTCTGATGTGTGTAACGGTGTTGTAGATGTCTGAATGGTGGCTTTAGCTCCTTTTTGCATTTACCTTGTTCTCTGTTTCTCGTTTGAGAGAGAGGGAAAGACATAGAGTTAGTTTTTTTTTTTTTTTTTGTACAAAACAATTTAAAAATGCCTTGGTAATGGGTGTCATTTTTTTTATTTTTTTATGATGATTGCACATAGGATTAAATGCATGATTTATTTTTTATGAATGCATAGGTTCACACAGAAGTGGAATTGAATTCATGTTATACTTTTGGATAATGCGCATACATGAATAGAATTAAATGCAATGTCCCGCATGTTTTTTTTTTTTTTGATAAATGCACAAACTTATGTAAAAATTGAATTAAATGCATGACCTACTGAATGGGGCAGAATCCTAGAAAGGAAACAGAATCCTAAGAGTATGAGCCCTGAGGCAATCCTAGGATATTATTTGTGAATAGCTTATATACATGTAGTACTGATGCATCCATGACATGTATAACCTGTACATCCATTTGGATTCCTGTATAGTTTACATCTATTCATGCATTCAACTGCATTCGTGTATGAACCTGTTCATTTGTAAGCCCATACTCTTAGGATTCTGTTTCCTTTCTAGGATTCTGCCCCATTCAGTTTTGTCCTATTCTTATCGGGGTGTGATAGCATTTGCACCATTCTCCAGGGATCTTGACCTTTTGGTTTGCTATCCTATCCTTACTTTTTACAGGGTTACTGTTTAGGGTTTTTTTTTATCTCACTTGGTTTTCTCTCTCTAATTTCCAAAATGCTAGAGGGACAACTCGCATGCCCTTTGCAAAGTGATAAACAGCTAAGCCCTCAATCCGAGAAGACTTCTTTTAGGACCGTAATATAGGCTGGGTTTAGGGGTTGTAAGAAACGAAGAGATATTTAGGCTCAAAGATCTTCTTTTAGTGGGTTGTTTAAACCAAAACCATCTTAGCATACCTTGGAGCATGAGATTGCCCCTTATATTCCTTCCTTTCTCATCCTAGTTGTCTTGGTATTGTTCAAGCTTATTTGGACTAAGCAATTTTCTTTGATCAGAGAGGACTTTAATTTGGACCGTAACGTAGGCTAGGTTAAGGGGTTTATGAATGAACGGGATATGTAGGCTCAAATTTGATGTTGCTTCCAGTAGGGTTTAGATCCAGACCATCCTTGGTTGGTCTTCCAGTGGAGTTTCGTCCCCTAATATCCGCTTCTAGCTTCAACAACACATTTGGCTCATTTAGATCAAGCAATCTTTCTCAATCAGAGTGGACTTTAGTAGGGTCGTAATGTAGGCTATGGTTTGGGGTTTAACAAGAAAGGGTAAAGGCTCAAACCTATTACTTCTACTGGGCTTCCTTATTACATAGGATCACCTTTGAACATATATTCTTTAAGAGTTCACCTTTCTTGAAGTCTAATCATTGACCTTGTAACAGAGTTGTCTTTAAGAGTTCACCTTTCTTGAAGTCTAATCATTGACCTTGTAACAGAGTTGTCTGACATTTGTCCCCTGACTTCTGGCCTTTCTATATGTTCTTCAAGATAATACAAATATTTTTTCTTTTCGGCCTCCTACCCCTTGGCAACTCTTTTCCTTTGCTGTTCTTTTTCATCTATTTTCTTTCTTTTTATGAAACGAACAATTCTACAACCCTTTTTCTCCTTTGACCTTTTTCTTAACAACTTAATCTAACCCATTATGGGCGGTGATCCCTAGGTTGGGGTTTCTTTCTAGAGAAAAAGGTAACTAGCTTAACAAGTTTGATAAGGGCTGCTTTTAACTATATGGGAAATGAAATGAGGGCCTCTCTTCATTTTGAACAAGATTGCTTGATCTATAGAGCCTTCATGTTACTTCAGCTTGATGGTCGATGACATTCCCCGCTAGATCTTTTGCTACCTGTCTGCCCCAGTGTGGGGGATGGTTTTGGATCGAGGTTGACGAAGGATCTTCCGCTTTCTGCGAGGCACTAGTGGGTTAAGCAAAGGGGATATTTTTGTGTATGATAGCAGAATTGATGGCCTCTAATCATTTCAAATTGAATTGCTTTGTCCATAAAGCCTTTGTACAAAATTTAGACAATATTCCTATAAATAGTGTGTTACTGCCCATGAACCCCTACATATTCTACTGAATCAACTATTATGTGCTTACCGCAATATGGGGGATGGTTATAGGTTTGGGGATATCAAAAAAGAGATCACTGACGGCTGTAGTGGGCTAAGCAAAGGATAGTGTTTATTTGGGATAAATAGAACAATGGCTCCCTATCATTTTGAGCACTTGGCTGCCCATCACTTAGCCAAGATATCACACAAGTGTTGCCTCTTCAATGAACTCCATATTATCTCCTTCCTATCTCTCACTCACTCTTTGTCTCTCAGAGGTTTTAACCCCTCTTTGAATGGGTTGCCCATGCTATCCCATCCTTCAAGTCAAGTCATTACTGAATGGGAAAGAATCCTTAAATGCAACAATTGTCCACAAGAGTATGAGACAAAGGGGATAAATTGAAAACTAACTATTTTCATTTAAAAACATAATTACATGGCATGCAGTGTTCATTTAAATAAGATATGCAAGAAATAAAAAGATAAAAAGGAAGCAGACGAATTTTATGAAAACCTCCCTTTTCTTGTGGGCCTTTTGGTGAGAAACCTTAGTAGGGTTTTGGGACTATGCCAACCTCCTTGGTGCTTCATTCGCTGGGTGTATCAATGGAGGGTGAGTTCATGACATCCGAAATGCATTTGGAAGTTAGAGGATTATGTCGTTGCGATGCACGGGTCTGACCAGACTTTGCAAATGGTGAAGTCCTCCTCTGCATGGATGGTGATTGTCTTGGCATGGCGTGACGGTAGCTGCTTAGGGGTAATGCCTTGTAGATGGATGGTTAGTTATTCTTACTCCTTCATGTAGATTCAGCCTCTTTCTATAGCCAGGCTTATCCTTGCATAAGTTTGAATTAGGCACGATGCTAGAGGGGTTTTCATGAGTTCAGTTGTGCTTTTTGACCTAAAAAAGAAAAGAAAAACAAAACGTAGTTAGCATGTGGAGTTGGGGGTTCTATGCAATGCATGTCCTACGGAGGTCCCTTATTTGAGGGAGTCTAGGAATGATGACAAGTCTATTTTGGAGGTAGGGTTTTGCCCCTATTATGCAATACAATACCTCTTCGGAATGGGCCGGTTAATGATTGCCTATGTGGGCAATCCCACCTCCATGGACTGAGAGAGATTTGTGCCTCACTCAAGATATGGTTCTATGCATGCTATGAATCCTTAGGGTTAAAGAACCCTTAGGAGTTTTGGTAAATTCGATTAACATGAGGTCAGATTGCTCCTTTCTGTTTACAGCTAATTAAATGCATGAGAATGAAATGACTTGAATTTCTTGGAACTCTTGTCTCAGAATAGACATGGATGCATGAATATAACAGAAGTGAACGTGTTGTCGCGCCCAGATTTTTCGCACTCGAGGAATACTCACCCAACCGGGAAAAATGCTGTACTCTCTCGTTAGAACTCACCCTCCTAGAAGAATGAGTGCGACTAGGTTTGAATTGAAAATTAGGTTTGAATAAAGGGCTTTTGAAAAAGATTCGGAGTCGCCACCTAACTCGATTAAGGTGAGTTAGGTCACCTAAAAACTAAGAGTAATCCGAAGACTACACTTAGGGTTTTGAAAAACGATTTGAAAAATATCTCCTCAAGAGAGGGTTTTTTAGGAAAACGGGTTGTTTGGCAACCTTTGGAAAATATTTAGCCCCTTTTTAGAAAAATGACTCCTTTTTAGTCTTTGAAAACAGTGATTCTAGTTTCGGAGGTTGGTTACGTGTAGGGAAGACGCACTAAGCTATCGCCCTACCCCGCCCTTTCGGTACCTACATGTCAATCTACCCTAGATTCACCTATGAGAGTCTCCGACTAACTATAGTTCAACCCTATTCACTTTGAAAAACAATGTTTGAAAAATATGATGCATGATATGCAAGTGCAAAAGAAGAGAGAATTGAAAAATATATTTGAAAAGAGATTTGAAGAGATAGAATTGAAATTGGAAAGTTTGAAAATTTGGAAATAGAAAATTTGAAATTAGAATTTTGAAAATAGATTGGAATTTGAAATTTGGAAAGATTTTGGAAACCGCACCCATGAGGGTGGAATTGAAAGTTTGAAAAGTATGGTGACCGCACCTATGAAGGTTGCCTACGTATCCCTTTGGGGGAATCAGGTCAGTCGTAGTTCGGACCGGAGTCCGATTGAAAATAGATTGATTTGAAGAGAGAGATTGGATTGAAAGAAAGAGATTGAATTGAAAATGGGATTTGACTTGAGATTAGAAAAGGAGATTGGAAATTGAAATTGGAAAGATTGGACTTTGATTTGAAAAGATTGATTTTGGAAAGACTTGGTTTTGGAGAGATGGAGGTTTAGGAAACCTAGACTTGGGAAAAGCTTGACTCGACTTGGAAGGTTTAGGAGATTAAGAAAGGTTGGATTTAGGAAATGTTTGAATTAGGAAATGTTCGATTTAGGAAAGTGTCATTTTTGGAAGGTTTCCAAATTAGGAAAGTTTTCATTTTAGGAAAGTTTTGAAATTAGGAAAGTTTGGAAATTGGAAAGTTTTGAAAACAAGAAAATTTCGTTTTAGGAAAGGCTTGAAAAAGGAAAGTTTTTAGTTTAGGAAATGTTTGAATTAAGAAAGTTTCAACTTAAGAAAGTCTTAAATTAAGAAAGTTTTGAGTTTGGAAAAGCCTTAGATTTGGAAAGATTTTGAAGTTTTAAGAAAGTTTAGAATTTAGAAAGTTTTTAGGTTTAGAAAGATTTAACTTAAGAAGATTTCAAATTTAGAAAGTTTTGAATTTGGAAAGATTTGAAATTTTTTAAGATTTTAGAGTTTTAGAAAATCTTGAGATTAGAAAAGGTTTGAGTTTAGGAAGAGTTTGAAAACTTGAATTTGGAAAATTAAGATTTGGAAAAAGGAGTTGAATTAGGAAAGGGTTGAATTAGGAAAGATTTGAAAATTGAGTCTTAAAATTTAGGAAAGATTTTTATGTTCAAGTTTTGGAAACTTAAGATTTAGGAAAGTGGAAGTTTAGGAAGGTTTTGATTTAGGAAAGAATTGGATTTTAAAATTTAAGGAAAGATTTAAAATTTAAATTTAGGAAACTTATGGTTTAGGAAGGAATTGAATTAAGAAAGGTTTGGATTAGGAAGGGATTGGATTTGGTTTCTAAAAGAGAAAGGTTGGATTTTGTTTCCAAAAGCGGAGGACGGGATCTAGTTTCCTAAACGGGGAGATTGGATTTGGTTTCCTAAAGGGGAGACAGGATTTGGGAAGGATTTGGAAAAGGAGATTCTAGAAACCCTAGGTTTGGAAAATTATAGTTTTGACGTAGAAAAGAGGTTTTGGAAACATGTATATTTTTTATGTGAAAACATGAGGTTTTGGAAACCTAGGTTTGGGGCAAAGGTTGAAAACCATGTTTTTGGGAAGAAAATTAGGGTTTCCTAATTGCGAGTTCTAGGGCTTGACTTGGGCTCTAAGGAAAGAGTTTTTGGAAAACGTATTTTTGGAAACGAAGGTTTTCTAGAAGGGAATCCTAGGGAGGAGTTTTTGGAAAGTGAACTTGGAGAGGGAGTTTTTGGAAAAAGATTTTAAAGGGAAAGAGTTTTTGGAAAGCGTGTTTTTTGGAAACAAGTTTTAGAAGGAAAACCCTAGAGAAGAGTTTCTAGAAGGAAGATTTTGGGAAGAGAGTTTTTAGAAAGATTTTTAAGGAGTGTTTTTAGAAAGTGAATTTTGAGGGAAGAGAGTTTTGAAAAAGAGATTTTGAAAGGGAGTTTTTGAAAACCATTTTGGAGAGGAGAGTTTTAGGAAAGTATGTTGAGAAAGAGATTTTTAGGAAGGGATTTTTGAAAAGAGAGTTTTTGGAAAGTATGAAAACGTCTCACTTTCCTAAAGCGATTCTAACCATAAGAGGGCTAGAACTACTTTAAGAAAGTGGTTTTGAAAACAAGGTTTGAAAATATAGACCAAAAGGCCACTTTTAATATAACACTTTCCTAAAGCAACCCTAGCCATGGAAAGGCTAGACTCACCCTAGAATTGTGGTTTTGAAAACAAGTTTTTGAAAAAGAGAATTTGATGCAAATTTCGAAAACAAGTTTGAAAACGAATTTTGGAAGATGCAAGATTATGATATGCACAATGCAATTTGGGGTCGTGAACATACAAGGTTAAGGCTTCACCACATAATCAAGGGGGCCGGACCCACGTGGTCTTTGGTTAGACTAGAAGAAAGCCCCCGACACAGTGACTCTCCAATAGTCCAATCCTACACATGGACCGGGAATCCCCTTGTTTCAAGCATGCAAAGAAAGGGGGGAAAGAGATGGGGGATTAAAATAGAGAAAACCCAAGTGGGTTGGAGAGAGAAGAGAGAGGGGGAAAGTGTAGAAAATTAAATAGGGAGCCTACCTTGTTTCTTGTTTATTTTGCGCGCCGTGCAGTCTTCGGTCTTCGGTCTTCGGTCTTGATCTTCTTCTTCAGTCTTCAAGGGTTGTTCTTCAAGCTTTGGATGGCTGCTCTTCAAGTCTTCAGAGAGTGGTTGAAGGCTAGTGTATGAGTGTATGGGGGAGTGTATGAGTGTTTAGGAGGCTAGGGTTTGTATATAGTGGCTAGGGTTTGGGAAAACCTAGGGAGGCTAGGGTTTTTTAGGTGCTCGAGCTCTGTATATCGAATTGTGTGATTTCTAGGTTAAGTTTGCAGACCCCTTTCACGTTGAACGAGGCTCTGTGTTTATAGAAGTTGGACAAGCCTGGCGCCTGTTGCAGTGGCGCCAGGGCAAAATTTACACTGGCGCCACTAGTAGTGGCGCCAGGCCATTTTTTGGCTTGGCGCCACTGCTAGTGGCGCCAGCCATTTAGGAAACACTTAAGGTCGGCAAGCAACGTATCTTTGACTAGATTTGGGCGCCTGTACTAGTGACTACCATGTCAACTTTGGCCTGGCTTCACTAGAAGTGACTCCGGAAAGTCCGGGAATGATTTAAAGGAGTCGGGAATGACCCGGGAGGCCGGAAAGGAGCAGGAACACTTAAAATAGTGTCCTGGAGGTATTTGACTTGAAAAGTGAGGATTGGATGTGTCGAAAAGGTTGACCGAGCCTTTAGGGGCAAAACGGTCAATCGGATCGAAAAACTGCCGAGACAGACTCAAACTGTCCCGGAAGAAGAATTTGGATCTGGAAACATTATTTAGAATGTTCCCAGAGGTTGCCGGTTTGATACCCAGAGCCGGCGTGGTCGGAAAAGGAGACCGGCCTACTAGGGGCAAAACGGTCATTTTGCACCGGGTTTGCCGGAACTGACTCGGAATGGTCCGGAAAGGTAAAGGAAGGTTGAGAATACTATAAAAAGTATTCTCAGGGGGTTACCGGTTTGATACCCAGAGCCGGTGTGGTTCCCGGGGCGTTCGGATGCCTAGGGACAAAATGGTCATCTTGACCGAAAAGTCTCGGAAAAGGTCCTAAGGGTAGTCTGGTCCTTTTCCACCGAAGTGAGCTAACAGACACGGGTGTTGACCTAGGTTTTGAGTGTTTTCGCCACTCTAACGGTGTGAGTATTTCCGCTACTCGGACGGGGTCGAAGATTTGTGAGTATTTCCGCTACTCGGACGGGGTTGATGATTTGGGAGTATTTCCGCTACTCTAACGGTTGAGTATTTCCGCTACTCTAACGGCTCTGTGAGTATTTCCGCTACTCTAACGGTTGAGTATTTCCGCTACTCTAACAGTTCTGTGAGTATTTTCGCTACTCTAACGGTTGAGTATTTCCGCTACTCTAACGGTTCTCTGAGTATTTCCGCTACTCTAACGGTTCTATGAGTATTTCCGCTACTCTAACGGTTTTATGAGTAGTTTTGCTACTCGGACCGTCTCGAGGAATAAACTGTCTCGAGAGAGGGATTGGAAAAGGGTCTTATCGTCTCCGAAGAGACGTGCCTGGATTGGAACCGTCTCGAGGAATAAACTGTCTCGAGAGAGGGATTGGAAAGGGGTCTTACCGTCTCCGAAGAGACGTGCCTGGGTTTTGAGTGTTTCCGCCACTCTGACGGTTTTGTGAGTGTTTCCGCCACCCTAACGGTTTTGTGAGTGTTTCCGCCACCCTGACGGTTTTGTGAGTGTTTCCGCCACCCTAACGGTTTTGTGAGTGTTTCCGTCACCCTAACGGTTTTGTGAGTGTTTCCGTCACCCTAACGGTTTTGTGAGTGTTTCCGCTACCCTAACGGTTTTGTGAGTAGTTTTGCTACTCGGACCGTCTCGAGGAATAAACTGTCGAGAGAGAGGGATTGGAATCGGAATAAGAAAGGATAATGCCCCTAAGGGCATTTTGGTCATTTTGCCTCTATTTGGGCCTGACAGGCCCACGAAGCGATGGAAAAATGGAATTTGAAACTAGAGAATTGGATTCGATAGGAATATGCCCAAAATGACTTGAAAACAAGTCTGGACGGAGTGTAGACTGCCGAGCGGTCAAAAATGGGGTGCTTACACGTGTGAGTAGTATGATAATAATAAATGAATAGTTCAGAAAAACCCCCTTTTTGTCTTGCTTGTGTCTTTGATTCCCTTAGTACATAGAGATGGGGAGGTGGAGGATAGAAGACAAGAAACAAAAGAGAAGTCAGTGCCTTAATTTGAAAATTTTTATATAATACATGTCCTAAGGATGCCCCTACTTGAGAGTGATGTGTTTGCTCACTTTTGGAGATAGGGAGTTTGCCCCTGTATGTAGATACCTTACCGTCAAGTGGGAACCTTCAGCTATCCATGCATTCATTTGCAAAAGTAAAGAAGTATATTGAATTTTGGGTTTAAGATACAAAAGAATTGAAATACATTTCAACAAGGGGAAGAGGGAACATTTTCCTTTGGACTTCCACCTATCTAGTTTTATAAAGGAAAAACCTAAACTACTCTTGAGTTTTCGGATCTGCCTTCGTTGGATTTGATGTTAGGGAGGTCGCTAAGAGACCTTGTTGATCGATTGCCCCTTGTCTTTATGGCAATCCTATCTCCGTGAGTATAGAGGGATTGGGGCCCCTCTTATAGAATGGATTGGTATACATGCAATGATTCCTTAAGGTTAACGTGGGAACCCTTAGGGTTTTGATAGGTTTAACGTAAGGGAGAGTGACCTCGGTGTCACTCTCAATGGGTTGATCATATGCGTGAGGATGCAGTGACTTGAGTTACTTGGAACTCTTGTCTTGACATGGGATATTGAATGCATGAACATGGATGTGCAAAAAGTATAAGGAGAGAAAATGCAAAAGCAAGGCAAACGTATATGTATGAGCAGTTAAACAAGCATTATAACAGTATAAAAACAGCCATTATAACAACAGGAATAAGTAGGTATACATGAAAAATAAGAGCAGTCGCCCTTTCCCCCGTGGTTTTGAAAACGGTGCGCGTGTCTTAAATCCGGCAGAGGTTCGGCTATGCATGGTGTCTATATGGTATGAGGTTGAGGGTTGACTAATGCATCCTAAAAAGGCTCAGTCCTTGGATCTTCAAACCTGGGCCCACTCCCCGATGTGGTGCCATGATCGGTTAGTGATCCGAGCAGGGGAACCATCAAGAGGCCATAGGTGAAAAAACTGACACAGCATCTTGCCGACAATCAATATACCGTTCCCCCTTTCTAACTAGAAAGGATATATCAGGGTAACAATGCAAGTATGCAGAATGCAAGTGCACGTGCAGTGCGTGTGTGATTTTTGAAAGTGAAGGAAAGAGCCCAACAACTCTCATTCATCCTGTTCATCACATTCATGCATAGCAGTTAATAAAACTTAGGCAAAAGCGCACCTAAAAAACAAAAGATGCAAGAGTTAGTATGTGGATGACAAACATAATACGAGATAATATGAATAAATGCATGTTTTTTTAAAACAATTTTGAAAATTTGGTTTTGAAAATTTAAAGTGAATAGGATTGAACAAGTTAATTGAAGACTCTATATGGGTGAAGGGTAAAAAGACAGGATTAACGGCCTAACCCTCTAAATCTCCCCAATGGAGTCGCCAGCTATCGCGCTCAGATTTTTCGCACTCGAGGAATACACACACAAGTGGGAAAAACACTGTACTCTCTCGTTAGAACTCACCCTCCTAGAAGAATGAGTGCGACTAGGTTTGAATTGAAAATAGATTTGAATAAATGGCTTTTAGAAAAGATTTGGAGTCGCCACCTAACTTGATTAAGGTGAGTTAGGTCACCTAAAAACTAAGAATAATCCGAAGACTACACTTAGAGTTTTTGGAAAACGATTTTGAAAATATCACCTCAAGAGAGGGTTTTTTAGGAAAACAGGTTGTTTGGCAAACTTTGGAAAATATTTAGTCCTTTTTTGAAAAATAACTCCATTTTGGTCTATCGAAAACAGTGATCTAGGTTCGAAGGTTGGTTATGTGTAGGGAAGACGCACTAAGCTATCACCCTACCCCGCCCTTTCGGTACCTACATGTCAATCTATCCTAGATTCACCTATGAGAGTCTTTAACTAACTATTGATCAATCCTATCCACTTTAGAAAAGAATGTTTAAAAGATATGATGCATGATATGCAAATGCAAGATAAGAAAATTGGAAAATAGATTTGGAAACAGATTTGAAAAGAAATTGATGTGTTTTTAGAAAGAGATTTGAAAGGATAGATTTGAAATTGGAAAAGAAATTAAAAATTGAGATTTGAAAATAGATTTTGTGAAAATTGGAAAAAAAACATAGAATTAGGAATTGGAAAATAGTTATGGAATTTGAGATTCGAAAAAGGTTGTGAAATTGGAAATTTAAAAAATGTTGTCGAATTTGATATTTGAAAAATGTGATGACCGCACCAATGAGGGTTGCCTACGTATCCTTTTGGAGGAATCAGGTCAGTCGTAGTTCGGACAAGAGTCCGATTGAAAATAGAAGAGTTGACTTTGAAAAGAGTTGGAGTTGGAATTCGAATTGGAATTGGAAAGGTAGAAAATTTAGACTTTGATTGGAAGATTTGAAAAGATTAGTTTTGAAAGACTTGGTTTTTAGGAAACCTAGACTTAGAAACTTAGAAAAGGAGGATTGGACTTGACTTGGAAAGATTTTCGAAAAGAATTGACTCGAATGTTGGACTTGGAAGATTTGGAAAGATTGGATTTAGGAAAGGTTCGAATTAAGAAAGTTTCAAAATAGGAAAGTGTCATTTTAGGAAAGTTTTGAATCAGGAAAAGTTCAAATTAGGAAAGTGTTGGATTAAGAAAGTTTTGAAATAGGAAACATTTCGCTTTAAGAAAGTTTTGAAATTAGAAATGTTTTGAACTTAGGAAAGTTTTGAAATTAAGAAAGGTTTTGAAATAGGAAAGTTTTGAATTAAGAAAGTTTCAACTTAGGAAAGTTTTGAAATTAAGAAAGTTTCAACTTAGGAAAGTTTTGAAATTAAGAAAGGTTTTGAAATAGGAAAGTTTTTAATTAAGAAAGTTTCAACTTAGAAAAGTTTTGAAATTAACAAAGTTTAAGATTTAAGGAAGATTTGAATTGGGAAATTTTAAAATAAGAAAGGTTTAAAAATTAGAAGGTTTGGGATTTAGAAAGTCATAAACTTAAGAAAGTTTTGAATTTAGAAAGCTTTGAAATTTAGAAAGATTTGAAATTTAGAAAATTTAAGATTTAGAAAGTTTTAGAATTTGAACTTTAGAAAATCTTGAAATTAGGAAAGGTTTGTGTTTAGGAGATATTTGAAAACTTAGATTTGGAAAGTTAAGATTTGAAAGGGGTAGAATTAAAAAAAGGGTTGAATTAGAAAAAATTTGGAAGCTTAATTTTTAAGGAAAGATTTGAGAGTTTTAGGAAACTTATGATTTAGGAAAGTAGGGAATTAGGAGAAACTTAAATTAGGAATGATTCAGATTTTGAGTTTTAAAATTTAGGACAGATTTTTATGTTCAAGTTTTGGAAACTTAAGATTTAGGAAAGTAGAAAATTAGGAAGGATTTGAATTAGGAAAGATTTAGACTAGGAAGAGTTAAGATTCCTATTTCCTAAAACAAGGGATTAGATTTTGTTTCAAAAAAAGAAGGTTTGATTTTATTTCCAAAAACAGAGGACTGGACCTAGTTTTCTAAACGGGAAAATTGGATTTGACAAGGATTTAGAAAGGGAAGTTTTAAGAAACCCTAGATTTTGAAGACTATAGTTTTGACGTAGAAAATAGGTTTTGGAAATATGTATAGTTTCGATGGAGAAAGGGAGGTTTTGAAAACCTAGGTTTGGGGCAAGGTTGAAAATCATTTTTTTTTTTTGAAAGGAAAATTAGGGTTTCCTAATTGTGGGCTCTAGGGCTTAACTTGGGCACCAAGAAAAGGGATTTTTGGAAAGTGCGTTTTTTGAAACAAAGATTTTGGAACGGAAATCCTAGAGAGGAGTTTTTAAAAAGAGATTTTGAAAAGAGTTTTAGGAAGGAAGGTTTTGAAATGTAAAACTTTGAGAGAGTTTTGAAAACAAAATTTTGGAAGAAGCTTTTAGGAAAGAGTTTTTAGGAAAGCGAATTTTGAGAAGAGTGTTTTGGAAAATAGATTTTTTGAAGGGAGCTTTTAGATAACAATTTTGGAAAGAAGAGCTTTTGGAAAGTATGTTGAAAAATAAGGTTTTAGAAAAAGAGAGTTTTTAGAGAGTACAAAAAATGTCTCACTTTCCTAAAGCGATCCTAACCATAAAAAGGTTAGAACCACTTTATGAAAGTGGTTTTAAAAATAATAAGGAGTTGAAAATATAGACCATATCGGTCACTTTAAATGTAACACTTTCCTGAAGCAACCCTAGCCATGGAAAGGCTAGAATCACCCTAGGATTGTGATTTCGAAAACAAGTTTTGAAAAAATAAGATTTTGATGCAATTTTGAAAACAAGTTTAATGCAAGTTTCGAAAACGAGTTCGAAAATAATTTTTGGAAGAATGCAAGAAAATGATATGCACAATGCAAATTGGGGTCGTGAACATACTAGGCTAAGGCTTCACCACATAATCAAGGGAGCCGAACCCACACGGTCTCCGGTTAGACTAAAAGAAAGCCTCCGACACGGTGACCCTCCAATAGTCCAATCCTACACATGGACTGAGAATCCCCTTATTTCAAGCATGCAAAGAAAGGGGGAGAAAGAGATAGGGGATTAAAATAGAGAAAACCCAAGTGGGTTAGGAGAGAGAAGAGAGAGGGAAAAATGCATAAACTTAAAGAGAAAACCTACCATATGTCTTGTTTATTTTGAATGGCTTTGAGCGCTTGCTTTGTTG
This sequence comes from Euryodendron excelsum, assembly GCA_033060915.1. Classification (NCBI taxonomy): domain Eukaryota; kingdom Viridiplantae; phylum Streptophyta; class Magnoliopsida; order Ericales; family Pentaphylacaceae; genus Euryodendron; species Euryodendron excelsum. Next base: position 37,291,053 of record CM065389.1, read on the forward strand.
CTTTTTCTTCGGTCTTCGCTTCACTTCAGTCTTGATCTTTGAGGGTTTGTCTTTGGTCTTCAAAGCTTTGTAGTTGCAGCAATCCAAGTCTTCAATAGAGGGTTGGAGGCTAGTGTATAAGTGTATAGGGGTGTGTATGAGTGTATATGAGGCTAGGGTTTGGTGTATGGTTGCTAGGGTTTGGAAAACCTAGAGATGCTAGGGTTGAGAGAGACTACGAGCTCTGTATATCGAATATTAGGGTTTTTAGACTGAGTTTGCGGACCCTTTTCACGCTGGAAGAGGCTCTATATTTATAGAGGTGGGATAGACTCGGCGCCTGTTACAGTGGCGCCAGGGCAAAATTCCTCTTGGCGCCAGGCCATTTCTTGGCTTGGCGCCACTACTAGTGACGCCAGCTAGTTAGGAAAGTTTGTAAGGTGGCAAGCAACGTATCTTGGGAAGATTTAGGCACCTGTACTAGTGACTACCATGCAATTTTTAGCCTGGCTTCACTAGGAGTGACTTCGGAAAGTCCGAGAACGACTTGAAGAGGCCGGGAATGACCCAGAGCCGGAAAAGGGTAGGAACACTTAGAATAGTGTCCCGGAGGTATTTGACTTGAAAAATGAGGATACAATGTGTCGGAAGGATTGACCGAGCCGTTAGGGGCAAAATGGTCAATCGGGTTGGAAAGTTGCCAGGACGGACTTGGAATGTCCCAGAAAAAGACTCGAGACTTGGGGACATTATTTGGAATGTTCCCAAAGGTTTCCGGTTTGAAACCCAGAGCCGGTGTGGTCGGAAAAGGCGACCGACCCTCTAGGGGCAAAATAGTCATTTTGTACCGAGTTTGCCGGAATTGACTCGGAATGATTTGGGAAGGTAAAGGAAGGTTGGGAATACCATAATAAGTATTCTCGGGAGATTACCGGTTTAATACCCAGAGCCGATGTGGTTCCCGAGGCATTCGAATGCCTAGGGACAAAATGGTCATCTTGGCCGAAAAGCCTCGGAATTGGCCTGAAACTGACTAGAAGCCACCTAATCAAGTTGGATTGCCTTTAAGATAATCTTGGAAGGTTGGACTTATCGTTCTGAGGATTCAGTTGTGTTCTCGAGAAACGTGCTAGAAAATGGCCCTAGGGGCAGTTTGGTCAATTTTCACTGAAGTGGGCTAGCAGACACTGGTGTTGACTTGGGCTTTGAGTGTTTCTGCCACTCTGATGGCGGTTGCGTGATATAGGAGTTTGTTGGCAATTCCCTATATCGACCTGTTTACGAGTATTTCCGCTACTCTGACGGTTGCGATGTTTACGAGTATTTTCGCTACTCTGACGGTTTGCGATCATTCCCGAAATTGCCTGATCTCAGGAAGCAGCTAAAGGGATTTAGTGCCTGGGAGTCAACTTTCTCAAAAGGTGTACCTAAACGGACATTTCTGCATTGGCGGGCTAGTAGGCGCCAAAGGTGGACCGTTCTAGCATCTAGGAGACTTGGGGTCTCGTCCCAGTCGACAGGTTTGAAGGGACTTACCGTTTCGAAGAGATTTTCTTCGAACAACGTGTCGGACCGTCTCGACGAATCAACTATCTTGAGAGAGGGATTGGAATTGGAATTGGAAAGGGGACTTACAGTCTTCAGAAAGATAAGCCTGATTTGGAATTGGAAAGGGGACTTACAGTCTTCTAAAAGACGTGCTTGATTTGGAATTGGAAAGGGGACTTACCATCTTTGGAAAGATGTGCCTGATTTGGAGTTAGACCAAACAATGCCCCCAACGGCATTTTGGTCCTTTTGCCTCTATTTGGGCCCGGCGGGGCCCGCGAAGCGATGAATTGACGGGATTAAACTTAGAAAGTTGATTCGGATTGAAATATGCCCACAATGACTTAAATACAAGTCTGAACGGAGTGGAGACCGCCGAGTAGTCAAAAATGGGGTGCTTACAGCTGCCTACGGAATTTGTACGGGCACCCTTCCTAGATCGACGCCTTCTCTCCAGACCGTCATCACCTCCATCTGCCATCCTGAAGATCCAGGTAAGAAAGTCGACATATGGTAAATATAGCTAAAAAAGGTAAGAGATAAAGAAAAAGAAAAAGTTAAAAAAAAATATTTCAAATGATAAGTCAAAATGAATTTGCTACACATTTTGATTTTAAAAAATACAATTTTCAAATTAAAATGAATTTTCTACACATTTTGCGTTCGTAAAATATCCAATTTTCAAGTCAAAATGAATTTTCTACACATTTTGTCTTCAAAGGTCAAGTTTCGAGTCAAGATGAATTTTCTATACACTTTGTTTTTAAAATTTTCATTTTGAGTCAAAATGAATTTTCTAAACATTTTTACCTCCAAAAAGTCAAATTTCAAGGCAAAGCGAATTTTCTACACATTTTGTTCAAATTTCAAAATGGTTTCTAATCCAAAGTCAAAGGTTCATTTCAAAATCAAGTTTCAAAAATTTTCAATTAAAATCTATCTCAAGTTCTTTCCTCAAAAGGATTTCTATTCTAATCAAGTTTCAAGAATTTCTAAGAATCCTTTTCCTTCAAAAGCTTCCTGTTCAAAAATCAATCCTCAAAAACATTCTCAAGTTTTCAATCCTTTAAAAGTTCTCATCAAATTCCAAGGTTTTCAATTTCAAAATCCATTTTTCAAATTTTTCTAAGTGTTTCATCCAAAAGTTTTCATTTAAAATTCCATTCTTAAAATTTTTCTCCTAATAGTTTTAGGACCCTCGAGTTTCTCGGGGCCTTCTCCACATAAAGGCCCCTCCCTCAAAGGTTTTTTTTTTTTTTTTTATCTTTTCCCCTTAAAAAGATTTCATCTAAAAAAAATATCTCTAACTCTTTCCTTAAATTTCAAAAATTTTGGCAGAGTTTCATTTAAAAATGGCCCTTACAATGCCCATGACACTGCAACAAAACATAAACAATTCACTTCACAACATCACAATCACATAGTACCAACGCACACAAAATAATTTGTGCACATTTTTAAGATTTTCAAAATTTCAAAGACATGGTTTAATTTTAAAAAATTCAAAGATTTTCAAGATCATTGCAATAGTCTTTCAAAACCACTACAAATCTTTTCTACAATATTCTCACATTTTTCTATGGATTAAAAGTTAGATGTTTCCATTATTTTCTAATTTTCCTTATTTTTAACCAATTTTTCTAATTTTCAAAAAATAAAAAATTCACAAGGTTTTAAAAAAGTCATGATATTGCATACGGCTGTTAAACACATTTTTTTAAGGCACATAGCATAAAATTTTGGCCAAAAAACTCAATACCCAAAGTTGTAGAAGTAAATTTCCAATTCCTACAGAAACCATCTTCATATAAAACATGCAAAACTACCCAAATTCAATCAAACAAGCACCAAAACGCAAAATAACTCTACCAAAGTGTTCAAAGCACATCAAAACATCACTTTTGAGTGTTTATACGACTCAAACCGAGTTACACACATTAAAATCAATACGAAACAAAAATCTTACCTCTTGGAGTTCTCTGGCAAAATCTTCTTCTTTGGTGACTTTTAATGCGACAGTGACTACTTCCAGCAACCCTCTGAGGTCCCCAAAGTCACTTTCAATGTTCAAGCCTCATTATTTGCAGAACACTCGAGATAGCTCTCTACACTTTCAAACCCGCAAAATTTTGAACCAGAAGTTTGCTAGTTTTTATTCTTAGGCCTGGTGCCACTAGCAATGGTGCCAAGGCAAATTTCATGCAGGCGCCACCAGTGTCCAATTCCAGGCAGCTTTACATTTTTCCCGCCAAAAATCGATTTTCAACGCCCCTTTGGGCCAAATATCCACTTTCAAACTCCAATTTTCAAAAATCTTCCAAGTTCGTCCCTCTGATAGCCTCACTGTCAATATAGGACTCTTACTTTATCGTTTTTTATCTTTGATAAGCAAAGACAAAAAAAAAAGGGGTAGTTATAAGCACCCCATTTTTGCCCACTTAGCAATCTCCAGTCCGTCCGGACTTACATTCAAACCAACACAAATATATTCAAGTCTAAATTAACTTTTCAAACTTAATCTAATCAATCAATCGTATTGTGAGCCCATCAGGCCCAACAGAGGCAAAATGACCAAAATACCCTTACGACATTGTTCAGTCCTATCCCAATTGGCACGTCTTTCCGAAGATGGTAAGTCGCCGTTTCAAGTTCAATTCTTAGTTCAAAATCCAATTCTAATCCAATTCTAATTCAAATCAAATCTGGCACGCCTTTCAAGAAATTTGATCCCTCAGGTGGTAAGACCATATAGTTTGGCATGTTTTTCAAGAAAACTCTTCGAAACGGTAAGTCCTTTCAAACCCGTCGATCGGGATAGAACCCGAGTCCCTGAGATGGTAGAACGGTCCACCTTTGGCGCCTGCTAGCCCGCCAATGAAAAATGTCTGTTATTCGGTACCTCTTTTGAGAAAGTTGATTCTTTAGACGATAAGTCCACATAGCAGCTTCTTGAGATCAGGCAATCTCCAGAATGAACGCACACTATTAGAGTGGTGGAAACACTCTCAAACATTGCAACAATCAGAGTAGCAGAAACACTCGCAAATAGGTCGACATCGAGAAGTGCCAACAAAACTCCTATGTCACGGTACCAAACTCGCCTCTTTGCTGTGACACGTTTACCAAAGGATGAGATACCTTTGGAAACCTAACTTGACACAGACCATCAGAGTGGTAAAAACACTCAAAACCTGAGTCAACACTAACGCCAGCTAGCCCACTGTGGTGAAAAATGACCAAACTGTCCATTGGGCCTTTTTCGGCACGCTTCTTAAGAAAGTACCTAAGTCCTCAGAGTGGTAAACCCACCCTTCGAAGATCATCCCAAAGACGATCTGGCATGTTCAAGTGCCTTCCAATTGGTTCCAGACCAATTCCGAGCCCATCCAATCAAAATGACCATTTTGCCCCTAGGCATCCAAGTGCCTCCGGGAACCACACTGGCTCTGGGTATCAAATCGGTAACCTCTCGAGAATGCTTCTAATAGTATTCCCAACCTTCCAACACCGACAAACCCGATGTAAAATGACCATTTTGCCCTTGGTGGGCCGGTCACCTTTTTCAACCACACCGGCTCTAGGTATCAAACCGGCACTCCCTTGGAACACTCTAGATAGTGTTTTCAGCCTTCAAGTCCTCTTATGAGTCATTCTGAGTCCATTCCGGTGGTTTCCCAGTCTAGTTGACCGTTTGGCCCCTAATAACTCAATCGATAATTTTGACCTTATTTCTTGAGTCCGTTACCCCTAGGACACTATTTCAAGGGTTTCTACCCATTTCTGGCTTTTCGGACCATTCCTAGCCTTTCAGAACACTCCTGGTCCTTCCAAAGTCACTCTTAGTGAAGCCAAGCCAAAAATTGCATAGTAGTCACTAATATAGGCACCCAAATCTTTTGTCTTGGGTATCAAGGGTTGAAAGATATGTTACTTGCCAACATAAACATTTCCTAAGTGGTTGGCACCACTGCAAGACAGAAATTAGCCTGGCGCCACTACTAGTGGCGCCTTTAGAAAAATTGCCCTAGTGCCACTCCAATAAGCACCAAGCTAATCTTCTGTCTATAAATACAAAGTCTACCCCTGCATGAAAAGGGTCGGCAATCTAAGTCCATAAAATCTATCTCTTTGCATACAAACCTTGAACTCTCTCCAAACCCTAGCCACCATACACTTAACCCTAGTACCTACATACACTCTATACTCTCATACACAAGTCTCCAATGTCTCCATTGAAGAATCAAGTTGCTGTAGCTTGGAAGCTCTCAAAGATTAAGTCAAGCCAAGCAAATAAAGCAAACAAAACATGAAGAAAACAAGGTAGGCTTTCTTTCTATGTTTATGTACTTCCCCCCCCCCCCCCCCCCCCCCCCCCCCCCCCCCCCCCCCCCCCCCCCCCCCCCTCTCTCTTCTTCCACCTAACCTATTTGGGTTTTCTTCTATTTTAATCCCCTATCTTCTTCCCCCTGTTCTTGCATGCTTGGAACAAGGGAATTCCCGATTCATGTGTAGGAAGGATTGTTGAAAGTCACTATGTTGGGGGCTTTCTTATAATTCAACCTTAGACCATGTGGATTTGGCCCCCTTAATTATGTGGTGAAGCCAACCTTGTATATTCACGACCTTACTTGCATTGTGCATATCATGTTCATACATCTCTTCAAAAGTATTTTCAAAGTTTGCATCAAAATCATCTTTCAAAACTTACATTCAAAATCTTGTTTTCAAAATCACTCCTAGTGTGATTCTACTCAATGCATGGTTAGGGTTGCTTTAGGAAAATATTATATTTGTTGTGACCATCAAGGTCCATATTTTTGGTATAATCCCTAACTTTTTTTTCATCAAAACCACCATCTTAAGTTATTCTAGTCATTCCATGGTTAGGATTGTTTTAGGAAATGTGTGATGTTCAATGTGATCATTTTGGTCCATATTTCAAATCCATGTTGTTTTCAAAACCACCAACTTAGAATGGTTCTTATCTCTTCATGGTTAGAATCATTTTAGGAAAGTGAGACATTCAAAAGGGTTTTCAAAAACTCCATATTCAAACTTCTTTTCAAATTACTTTTTAAGTTCCTTTCCAAAAACTCTCTTCAAGCCCCTTTTCAAAAATTACTTTTCAAGATACTTTCTAAAATCTCTCTTCAAAAATTCACTTTCTAAAACCTCATTTCCAAGAGTTCTCGTAAAAAATTTCACTTTCTAAAAACTCCCTTCAAGTTTTCTTCCAAGAAATATTTTTCAAAAGATTCACTTTCAAAAATACTCTTGGAGTCTAAGTAAAGCCTTAGATTCCATGATGAGGAAACCCTAATTTGCTTTCCTAAAAACACGACTTCCACTTTTGTTTCAAATCATAGGTTTTCAAAACTATTTTGTACATCAAATCCTAGATTTCGAACATCTCTTTTGCTACACTAAATCATAGCTTTCCAAATCCTAGATTTTCAAAATTTAATCTTTTCAATTTTATGTCAAATCGAATCTTTCAAATTAGGAAACTAGATCAAGTCTTCCCATTTAGGAAACTAAATCAAATCATCCAATGTTAGAAACAAAATCAAATCACCCATTTTTGAAAATAAAATCAAAACATTCAATTTTAGAAACTAGATCAAATCATCTCTTTTTGAAAATAAAATCAACTCTTTAACTTTAGGAAATAGAAATCAAATCTTTCCTAATTCAAACATTTCTTAATTCCAACATTTCCTAATTTCAAACCTTTCTAAATTTCAATCTTTATAAATTTTAAAACTTTTTAAATCTTTCCAAAGTTCAAATCTTTCTAAATTCTAAATCTTTCCTAAAATGAAAACTTTCCTAACTTGGAACTTTCCTAAAATGGAACCTCCCTATTTTGAAACTTTTCTAATTCAAAGCTTTCCAAAATTCAATTTTTCTTAAACCCTAACTTTTTGAATCATTTCAAGTCAAGTGTTTTCTAAATCAAGTCAAATCTCTTTACAAATCTTTCTTAAATTCAACTTTCCTAATTCAAACTTTTTCTAATTTGACCGTTTCCTAAACCCAATTTTCCAAAATCAAACCTCTCAAGTCTAAATCAAACCTTCCTAAGTCAATTACATGTTCCAATCTTAGGTTATCTAAACCCTAGGAGGCCTAAACCCTAGTTCAACCCTTACCCTAAAGTTAGGAAGCTTTAACCCCTTTTCAAAAACTTCTTTCTAAACCAAGATGGTTTTCCAACTTCAATCTAAATTAAAATGTTTTTCAAAACTCAAATCTATCTTTCCTAAGTCAAGTTCAAGTTTTCTTTCCAAGTTCAAACCCTATTTCAAATCCTCAAGTTCTATTTCAAATCAAGGTCAATTCCAAGTTTAATTTCAAGTTTTTTATTCAAAGTTTAAATCAAACTTTTTTTCTAATCAAATCTTTTCAAATGAAACTTTTCAAACCTCAAAGTATCTATTTTCAATTGAACTCTTGTCCGAACTATGACTTACCTGATTCTCAAAAAGGGATACATAGGCAATCCTCATGGGTGCAGTCACAACATTTTTCAAACTTTCAATTCCACAATCTATTTCAAGTTTCCAATTCTAAAATCTATTTTCAAATCTCCAATTTCAATTTCTAAAAACCTTCCTCTAAAAATTAAATTTATCTTTTCAAATCCATTTCCAAAATCAAATCAAGTCTTTTCAAAATCTATTTCCAAAATCAAATCAAGTTCTTTTTAAATCTACTTTCAAAATCAAATTTAATTCTTGCACTTGCATATCATGCATCATGTCAAACTTCTTTCTAAAAGTTATTTTCTAAAGTGGATAGCTTTGGACATTTATTAATCAAAGATTCCGAATGAGTGAGCCTAGGGTGAATAGATATGTAGGTACTTCAAGAGCGGGGCAGGGTGATTGCTTAGTGCATCTTCCCTACACATAACCAACCTCTGAACCTAGAATCATTGATTTTAATGACCAAATGGAGTTATTTTCAAAAAGGGTTTAAATATTTTCAAAGGTTGCCAAACAACCTATTTTCTTAAAAACCTTCTCTTAAGGAAGTTTTCAAAACCTTTTCAAAAACCCTAAGTGTAATATTCAAATTGTGTTTAGTTTTAGGTGACCTAACTCACCTTAATCAAATTATGTGGTGACTCCAACCTTTTTTCAGAAGCCCTTAATCAAATCAATTTCAAATTCAAACCTAGTCGCACTCGTCTTTCTAAGAGGATGAGTTCTAATAAGAGAGTACTGTATTTTTTCCACTCGAGTGTATTTTTCTCAAGTACAAAAAATCTGGGTGTGACACCTGGAGAATGGTGCAAATACTATCACACCCAGATGGGAATGGGACAAAACCGAGTGGAGCAAAATCTTAGAAGTGAAATAGCATCCTAAGAGTATGGGCCTTGGGGCAATCTTGGGACATTCTTCGTAAATAACCTATATATATATATATAGTACTAGTGCATCCATGTCATGTACGATCTGTACATCCATTAAACTCCTATGTAAGTTTGCATCTATTTGTGCATTATCAAAAAGCATAACATGCATTCAATTCCACTCTTGTATAAACCTATGCATTTATAAAAATAAAAAAATATAAAAAGGAAAAGAAAAAAGTGGGACATACATTCAATTCAATTCTTATATAAACCTGGGCATTCATAAAAAAAGTATGATATGCATTCAGTTCTATTCCTGTATAAGGCATTCATCAAAAAGGTATAAACATGCATTCACCCCTTTATTTGTACATTTATAGAATTGGTATAAATAAACTATTTTTGTACAAAACCTTGCTTTATCTCTTTCTCTCTCTCAAATAGGAAATAGGGAATGAGGTAAAGCAAAAAAAAGAGCTAAAGCCACCCCGTGACCAAGTAACCTCAGACATTTCCAACACTGGCATGCACCTCAAAAAGCTCAGACTTCCATAGCTGATAAGAAATAGAATGGGGCAATGGCCCACCCTCAACCTCCCAATAAACCTTGGACTTCCCCAAAGGAGCAGTGTTGTGCCAGAAAGAGTGCCGGTTCAAGAAGACATCAACCTTGGGTTTCCCCATAGGAGCATCGTTCCACAAGATGAAGTGCCAACTGAAGAAGTAGCAGTTTCAAGACATCAACCTTGGACTTTCCCAACGGAGCATCATTCCACAAGACGGAGTGCTGGTTCAAGAAGTAAGAGCTTTAAGACATCAACCGTAGACTTTCCTTATAGGAGCATTGTTTCGCAAGATGAAAGGTTGGTTCAAGAAGTAGCAATTTCAAGATATCAACCTTGGACTTCCTTATAGAAGCATCGTTCTACAAGGTGGAGTTTTGGTTTAAGAAGTAGCAGTTTCAAGACATCAACCTTGGATTTCCCCAAAAGAATATCATTTCACCAGACAGAGCATCAATTCCCCAAGAAGAGTATTATTCCACCAGACGAAACGCTAGGTATTGACCATAGGGCCTCCTTAAAAAGCTACCTCAACCCCAATCTTAGCAATCAACTCCGGCGGGGGTAGTCTCAATATCTCCAACAGCCTCATCTAGAGTATCTTTTATAGTAGCCCTAGCAAGGATACCCTCTTCTCATCAGTAGCACTAGTCCTCTACTCGACCAAAGCAGATCTCATTATTGCAACTGACGTAGATCATTGTCTTCTACATTAGCCACCCAGACAATCCCCAACTCATATTCGATGTCAATCAATGTGGTCATTCGAGCATGCCAATCATCCCTATCAGCCCAAGCATCAACAACATTAGTCCTCTCCATAGCTAGAGTAGCTCGCGTCATTGTTAGTTCAGCTGCCAGTCATGCCCCCTCAACTCTAGAATTTAGTTAGCAAAGTGACCTCTCCCACGTCAATCATCCTAAAGGTAAGGCAATAGAAAAGGAAAAAGGTAAGAACTCATCAAACCGAAAAATAAGTATATAAAAGAAGAAAAAAAAAAGGAAAAAAGTGGGAGAGAAGATAGAAAAAAGAAGATGCACAAGAAAAAGAAAAAAGGAAAGAAAGAAAAAAAAACAGTTGAAATAAATCTCAAGTTTCAAGTTGAAATGAATTTTCTACAGTGTTCCTTCAAAAAGTTTCAACTTTCAACTTCAAATGATTTTTCTAAACTTTCCCCTTCAAAAGAGTTTAAATTTCGAGCCAAAATGAATTTTCTATATATTTTGGCTTCAAAAATCCAAGTTTCGAGTCAAAATGAATTTTCTGAACATTTTGTCTTCAAGAGTTCATAGTTTCAAGTCAAAACAAATGTTCTACACGCTTTGTTTTAAGTTTCAAATCAAAATAGTTTCTAATTCAAAATCAAAAGTTTATTTTTACAAATCAAATCTTAGAGGTTTCAAATCAAAATCCATTACAAACTTTTTTAAGTTGCTCCTTTAAAGAGATTTATACTCCAATCAAGTTACAAGTTTTCTTAAAAAATTTGCTCCAAATTAGTCTTCCTTGAAATCAATCCTCAAAATTTTCAAGGTTTCAAATTCTCAAAATTTCTTCCTTCCAAAGTTCTTATCAATTTCAAAGCTTTCTAAACCCAAAAATCCATTTAAAAAAATTTCCTAAGTGTTTCTCTCAAATGTTTTATCCAAAATTCTATTAAAAAAAAAACATTTTCCTAGGTTTTTCTTTCAATAGTTTAATTCTAGGACCCCTTGAGTTTCTCGAGGCCTTTTATGCTAAAAAAGCCCTGTATTCAAATGTTTTACCTCTTTTTCCTTCAAAAAGATTTTATTTTAAAATTTTCAACTATTTCTTAATTTCAAAATATTGTCCAAGTTTTTCAGGATCTCCCCTGCCAAAAAGGCCCCACTCTTAAATGTTTTATCGTTTTCCTTCAAAAAAAAATTTCTATTTAAAAAATTTTTAACTCTAAAAAAAAAAAATCTTTGTTGAGTTTCTCGGATCTTCTCTGCCAAAAGGGCCCCATGCTAAAAGATTTTATCTCTTTTTCCTTTAAAAAATTTTATTTCATAAACAAAAAAAAAAAAAGAATGTTTGATTTCAAAAATACCTTTTTGGGCTTTCTAACCTTCTTTCCTTAAAAAAGTTTAATCTTAAAATTATTTCTCGGGTTTTTCGAACTTTATCATTCAAAAGCTTCATTCCAAAAAAAAATAAAAAAATAAAAAATATTTCAAAGGTTTTCAAACTTTCTTCCTTTAAAAATTTCTTAGCTTTTCTTAGCTTTTTCCTTCAAAAACCCCATTTTAAATTTTTTGGATTTTCAAGCTTTTACCTTAAAAATACTATTTTCAAAACTCTAGGTTTTCAAACTTTTTCCTTAAAAGTTTTGTTTCATGCTTCAAAGATTTTCCAAAACCATTCTAATTCAAATCCAAATCAATCCAATTCAAAAAGCAATTTTAAAATCATTCCAAACAATCAACTTTAATTTTAAAATCAAGTTTTTAAAATTTCTAAATTCAAAAATCAAAATAATTCAGTTTTCAAACTCAAAATTCTAAATTCTAACTATTCCATTTTTGCCCGCTTGGTAATCTCCGGTCCGATTGGACTTATGTTCAAACTAACATAGACACACTCAAGTCAAAACTAGTCTTCCAGTCTGAATTTAGTCAATCAATCGCTTTGCGAGCCCACTAGAACCAACAGAGGCAAAATGACCAAAATGCCCCTGTAAAATTGCTCGATCCAATTACAATGGGCATGTCTTCCTAAAGATGATAAGTCCCTATTTCAATCTTAAATCCAATTCCAATTCAAATAAAATCCGGCATACTTTTCGAGAAAATTGATCCCTATAGTGGTAAAACCATACAGTCTGGCATATTTTTCAAGAAAGCTCTTCAAAATAGTAAGTCCTTTCAAACTCGTCGATTAGGACGAAACCCAAGTCTCCAAGATAGTACAACGGTCCACTTTTGGTCCCTGCTTACTCGCCAATGAAGAATGTCCATTATTCGGCATGTCTTTCGAGAAAGTTAATTTCTCAGACGAGAAGTCTACATAGGAACTTCCCAAGATTAGGAAGTCTCCAAAATGAACATGCATCGTCAGAGTGGCAGAAATGCTCACAAACATCACCACCGTCAGAGTGGCGGAAACACTCGCAAATAGGTTGACATCGGGAATTGCCAACATAACCCCTATGACACGAGACTGAACTCGCCTATTGGCTGTGACACGTTTACCAAAGGATGAGATACCTTTGGAAACCAACTCTTCATAGACCATTAGAGTGGTGAAAAACTCAAAACCCATGTTAATACCAGTGCCAGCTGGGCAATTCTGGTGAAAATGACCAACCTGCCATTTTGGCCTTTTTCGACACTCTTCTTAAGAAAGTATCTAAGTCCTTAGAACGGTAAGTCCACATTTTCAAGATTGTCCCAAAGATGATCTGGCATGTTCAAATGCCTTCCAGTCAGTTTCAGACCAATTCCGAGACCATTCGGTCAAAATGATTATTTTGCCCCTATGCATCAGAGCGCCTCCGAGAACCACACCGGCTCTGGGTATCAAACTGGTAACCTCCCGAAAATGCTTCTAATAGTATTCCTAACTCTCCAATACCATTTTGGGTCATTTTGAGTCTATTCCGGCAAACTCAGTGCAAAATGATCGTTTTATCCCTGGTGGGCAGATCGCTTTTTCCAACCACACCGACTCTGCGTATGAAACTGGTAACCTTCCGAAACAGTTTCAATAGTGCTTCAAACCTTGAAGTCCTCTCATGGGACATTCCAAGTCCATTCTGATGGCTTTTCAGTCTAGTTGACCATTTTGCCCCTAAGGGCTCGACCGACCACTTTGATAATCTCGACATTGTTTTTCATGTCCATTACCACCAGTACATTGGTTTCTACCCATTTTCGGCCTTAAGGATCATTTTCGGCCTCACAAAACATTTTCGGGCCTTTCGGAGTCACTTCTATTGAAGCCAAACCAAAAATTACATGGTCGTCACTAATATAGGCGCTCAAATCTTTTGCCTTGCATATCAAGGGTTGAAAGATACGTTACTTGCCAACCTTAAAAATTTCCTATGTGGTTGGCACCACTAGGAACGAAATTTACCGTGGCGCCACTGCAACAGGCACTAGGTCAGTCTTGTGTCTATAAATACAAAGCCTCCCCCTGCATGAAAAGGGTCTGCAAACTCAGTCCAGAAACTCTGCTTTTCGAATTACAGAGCTCAAAGTCTCTCAAAACCCTAACGCTTTTTAGTTTCCTCAAACCGTAGCCTCCATACACTTAATGCTAACACTTATATGCACTCCATACACTCATACACAAGCCTCCAAAGCCTCGATTGAAGACTCAAAGTGCTGTAACTTGAAAGCTCTCAAGGATCAACCAAACCAAAGCAAAGCAAATAAAGTAGGAAAACAAGAAAAATACAAGGTAAGCTCTCTCTTTATGTTTATGTACTACCCCCCTCTCTTCTTCCTCCTAACCCACTTGGGTTTTCTTATATTTTAATCCCCTATCTATTTCCCCCATTTCTTGAATGCTTGAAATAAGGGATTCCCCAATTCATGTGTAGGAGGGATTGTTAAAAGTCACTATGTCGAGGGCTTTTCTCCAATTCAACTTTAGACCATGTGGATTCAGCCCCTTTGATTATGTGGTGAAGCCTAAACCTTGTATGTTCACGTCCCTACTTGCATTGTGCATATCATGTTCATTCATCCCTTTAAAACTTGTTTTCAAAATAGTTTCTAAAACTTACATCAAAATCATCTTTCAAAACTTGCATTCAAAAACTCGTTTTCAAAATCACAATCTTAAAGTGATTTTAGTCATTCCATGGTTAGGGTTATTTTAAGAAAGTGCTATATATTCATTCTGACCATTGAGGTCTATATTTTAGGTGTAAACCTTAACTTGCTTTTCATCAAAACCACAATCTTAAGATGATTCTAGCTATTCCATGGTTAGGGTTGTTTTACGAAAGTGTGTTATTCAATGTGATCATATTGGTCCATATTTCAAATCCATATTGTTTTTAAAACCACTAAATTAAAATGGTTCTAATATCTTTATGGTTAGAATCGTTTTAGGAAAGTGAGACATTCAAAAAGTTTTCAAAAAGTCCATATTCAAACTCCTTTTCAAATTGCTTTTTGAGTTCCTTTCCAAAAACTCTCTTCAAGCCCCTTTCCAAAAATTGTTTTTCAAAATACTTTCTAAAAGTTCTCTTCAAAAATTCACTTTCTAAAAAATTCTTCCTAAAAGCTCCCCTTAAAAAGCTACTTTCTAAAAAAACTCTTTTTAAACTTCCTTCCAAAAACTCTTTTTCTAAAAAAACTATCTAAATTCAAACTTTAGAACATGACTTGCACTTTTGCTTCAAATCAAAGTTTTCAAAAACTATCTTTTTCATCAAATTTTAGATTTTCAAAATCTCTTTTTCTACACCAAAATCATAGCTTGCTAAATCCGAGATTTTCAAAATTCAACCTTTCCTATTCTATGTCAAATTCAATCTTTCAAATTAGGAAACTAGATCAAATCTTTCAAATTAGAAAACTATATCAAATTGTCCAATTTTAGAAACCAAATAAAATCATCTCTTTTTAGAAATAAAATCAAATCTTTAACTTTAGGAAATAGAAATCAAATCTTTCTAAATTCAAACTTTTCCTAATTCCAACATTTCTAAATTTTAAAACTTTTATAAGTTTAAACTTTCTAAATTCAAAATTTTCTTAAAATGGAACTTTCCTATTTTGAAACATTCCTAATTCAAAGCTTTTTAAAGTCCAACCTTTCCTAAACCCTAACTTTCCAAATCTTTCCAAGCCAAGTGTTTTCAAAGCAAATCAAATCCCTTTTCAATTTTTTCTTAAATCCAAGTTTCCTAATTTGAATTTTTCCTAATTTGAATCTTTCCTAAGTCCAACTTTCTAAAATCAAACTTTTCAAATCTAAATCAAACCTTCCTAATTCAACTATATGTTCCAACCCTAGGATACTTATACCTTAGTTCAACCTAATGCCAAGTTAGGAAGCTTTAACTATTTTCTAAAACTCTTTTATGAACCAATATGGTTTTTCAATTTCAATCCAAGTCCAAAATGTATTCAAAACTCTACTTCTTCTTTCTTAAATCAAGTCCAAGTTCCATCTTTTCAAATCAAAGTCAATTCTAAGGTCAATTTTAAATCCAAGTTTTAATTTCAAATCTTCTATTCCGAGGTCAAAATCGAACTCTTTTTCAAATCAAACTCTTTTTGAATCAAACCATTTCAAATAAAGTTTTTCAAAAACCTAAAATTGTTTATTTTCAATCGGACTCTTGTCTGAACTACGATTGACCTGATTCCTAAAAAGGGACACATAGGCAACCCTCATGGGTGCTATCACAACTTTTTTTGAACTTCCAATCCTATGATCTGTTTCAAGTTTCTAATTCTAAAGTCTATTTCCAATCTCTAATTTCTAAAACCTTCTTTCAAAAATCAAAGCTATCTTTCAAATCTATTTTCAACATCAAATATATTTCCAAAATCAAAACCTTTTTCTTGCACTCACATATCATACATCATATAGTTCTTTTCAAAATGGATTGTATTGGACATTTATTAATGAAAAATTCCGAATGAGTGAACATAGGGTGAATAGACATGTAGGTACCGCAAGGGCAGGGTAAGGTAATGGCTTAGTGCGTCTTTCCTACACATAACCAACCTGCGAATCTAGAATTGTTGTTTTTAAATACCAAAATGGAGTTATTTTAAAAAAGGGTTTAAATATTTCCAAAGGTTGCTGTAAGCACCCCATTTTTTACCGCTCGACAATCTACGCTCCATCCAGACTTGTGCCCAAGTCAATGTAGGCATATTCCAACCGAAACCAACTCTCAAAGTCCAATTCCCGTCAGTCCATCGCTTTGTGGGCCCACCAGGCCCAAACAGAGGCAAAATAAACCAAATGCCCTTAGGGGCATTATCTTTTCCAATTCCAATTCCAACCCTTATCTCGAGACAGTTGATTCCTCGAGACGGTAAATCTATCCCCAAATTAGGCACGTCTTTCTGAAGACGGTAAGTCCCCTTTCCAATCCCTCTCTCGAGACAGTTTATTCCTTGAGACGATCCGAGTAGCGAAAATACTCGCAAACATCGCAATTGTTAGAGTAGCGGAAATACTCACAAATAGGTCGATATAGGGAATTGCCAACAAACCCCTGTGTCACGACGACCGCCGTCAGAGTGACGGAAACACTCAAAACCCAGGTCAACACCGGTGCCTGCTAGCCCACTTCGGTGAAAAATGACCAAACTGCCCCTTGGGCCTTTTTTGAGACTTTCTGGTCAAAATAACCATTTTGCCCTTAGGTATCCGAACTCCCCGAGAACCACACCGGCTTTGGGTATCAAACTGGTAACCTTCCGAGAATACTTCTTATAGTGTTCTCAACCTCCCTTTACCTTTCCAGATCATTCCGAATCAGTTCCGGCAAACCCAATACAAAATGACCATTTTTGCCCCTGGTGGGCCGGTCTCCTTTTTCGACCACACCGGCTCTGGGTATCAAACTGGTAACCTTCTGAGAATGCTTTTTATAGTGTTCTCAACCTTTCATTATATTTCTGGATCATTCCGAGTCAGTTCCGGCAAACTCGGTGCAAAATGATCGTTTTGCCCCTAGAGGGCCGATCGCCTTTTTTGACCACACCGGCTCTAGGGATCAAACCAATAATCCTCAGGAACATTCTGAATAATATTTTCAAATCTCAAGTCTTCTTCTGGGATAGTCCGAGTCCGTCCCGGCAGCTTCCCTATCCGATTGACCGTTTTATCCCTAAAGGCTCGGTCAACCCTTCCGACACATTTTATCCTCATTTTTCAAGTCAAATACCTCCGGGACACTATTTTAAGTGTTCCTGCTTTTTTTCGGCCCTCTGGGTCATTCCCGGTCTTCCAAACTCCTTCCCGGACTTTCCGGAGTCACTCTTAGTGAAACTAGGCTAAAAATTGCATGGTAGTCACTAGTACAGGTGCCCAAATCTAGTCAAAGATACGTTGCTTGCCGACCTTAAATATTTCCTAAATGGCTGGCACCACTAGTAGTGGCGCGAAGCCAAAAATTGGCCTGGTGCCACTCCTAGTGGCACCAGTGTAAAGTTTGGCCTAGCGCCACTGCAACAAGCGCCAGTGTATTCCAACCTCTATAAATACAGAGCCTCTTCCAACGTGAAAGGGGTCTGCAAACCCAATTTAAAAATCATATAATTCAATATACAGAGCTCGAACACTCCATAAACCCTAGCTTCGTTAGGTTTTCCAAACCCTAGCCACCATACACTAAACCCTAGCCTCCTACACACTCATATACACCCCCATACACTCATACACTAGCCTCCAACCCTCCTTCGAAGACTTGAAGAGTTGCAATATGAAGTTTGAAGATTGAAGACAAAGATCAAGATAAAGACCGAAGACAAGCAAGACACGCAAAATAAACAAGACATACGGTAGGCTCCCTATTTAAATTTCCGCACTTCCCCCCTCTCTCTTCTCTCTCCCAACCCACCTGGGTTTTTTCTATTTTAATCCCCCATCTCTTCCCCCCCCCCCCTTTCTTTGCATGCTTGAAACAAGGGGACTCCTGGTCCATGTGTAGGATTAGACTATCGGAGGGTCACCGTGTCGGGGGCTTTCCTTTAGGCTAACCGGAGACCACGTGGGTCCGGCCCCCTTGATTATGTGGTGAAGCCTTAACCTTGTATGTTCACGACCCCAAAATTGCATTGTGCATATCATGATCATGCATCTTCCAAAAATCGTTTTCAAACTCGTTTTCAAAATAGTTTTCAAACTTGTTTTCAAAATTGCATCAAAATCTCTTTTTCAAAAACTTGTTTTCAAAACCACAATCCTAGGGTGATTCTAGCCTTTCCATGGCTAGGGTTGCTTTAGGAAAGTGTTACATTAAAAGTGACTTTTATGGTTTATATTTTCAAATCTTATTATTTTCCAAAACCACTTTCTTAAAGTGGTTCTAGCCTTCTTATGGCTAGAATCACTTTAGGAAAGTGAGACGTTTTTATACCTTCTAAAAATTCTCTTTCCAAGTCCTTCCTCCTAAAAATCTCTTTTTCAACATACTTTCCCAAAACTCTACTTTCCAAAATTGTTTTCTAAAAACTCTTTCCAAAAATCTATCTTTCAAAACCTCCTTTTTCAACTCCTTTCCAAAACGCTCTCTTTAAAGTCCACTTTCCAAAAACGCTCCCTAGGTCTCTTTCCTAGAAAAACTCTCCACAAAAATCTTTCCAAAAACTCTCTTTCCAAAATCTTCCCTCTAGAAACTTCTCTCTAGGATTTCCTTCCAAAAACTTGTTGCCAAAAACACGCTTTCCAAAAACTCCTTCTCTTTAAAATCTCCTTCCAAAAACGCTCTTTTCAAATTTACTTTCCAAAAACTCCTCTCTAGGATTCCCTTCTAAAAATCTTCATTTCTAAAACTTTCTTTCCAAAATCTTCTCTCTAGAAAATTCCTCTCTAGGATTCCCTTCTAAAAACCTTTGTTTCCAAAAACGCACTTTCTAAAAACTCTTTCCTTAGAGCCCAAGTCAAGCCCTAGAACCCACAATTAGGAAATCCTAATTTTCCCTTCCAAAAACATGGTTTTCAATCCTTGCCCCAAACCTAGGTTTCCAAAATCTCTCGTTTTCTACATCCAAACTATACACATTTCCAAAACCTCTTTTCTACATCAAAAATGTAGTTTTCCAAATTTAGGGTTTCTAAAACTTCCCTTTCCAAAATCCTTGACCAAATCCAATCTTCCCGTTTAGGAAACTAGATCCCGTCCTCCGTTTTTTGAAACAAAATCAAACTTTCTCTTTTAGGAACAAAATTCAAATCCTTCATAATCTTCCACTTTCCTAAATCTTAAGTTTCCAAAACTTGAACATAAAAATCTTTCTTAAATTTTAAAACTCGACTTTCAAATCTTTCCTAATTCAACCATTTCCTAATCCTACCCCTTTTCAAATCTTAACTTTCCAAATCTAAGTTTTCAACACTTTCCTAAACTCAAACCTTTCTTAATCTCAAGATTTACTAAAACTCTAAAACTTTCTAAATCTTAAACTTTCCAAATTTCAAATCTTTCCAAATTCAAAGTTTTCTAAATTCAAAACTTTCTTAAGTAAATTTTTCTAAAACTTGCTAAATCTTTCCAAATTCTTAATTTTCCTAAACTCAAATCTTTCCAAACCTAAAACCTTTCTAAACTCAAAACTTTTCAATTTTCAAAACTTCCCTATTTCAAAACTTTTCAAATTCTAAACTTTCCAACTTTCAAAACTTCCTAATTTCAAAAACTTTCCTAAAACAACACTTTCCAAATTCGAAACTTTCCTAATTCGAAACTTTCCTAAATTGGACCTTTTCTAATTCGAATTTTTCCTAAATTCAATCCAATCTTTTTCTAATCTTCAACGTCCAGCATTCAAGTCTAATCTTTCTTAATCTCAAGTCCTTTCTAAATTCTCTCTTTCCTAAGTCTAAGTTTTCTAAAACCAAGTCTTTCAAAATCAAATCTTTCAATCAAAGTTCAAATCTCTCAATCTTCTAATCCAATTTCTAATTCAATCTCTTTCTTCCAAAATAGATCTATTTTCAATCGGACTCTTGTCCGAACTACGACGGACCTGATTCCGCCAAAAGGATACGAAGGCAACCCTCATGGGTGTGGTCACAACCTTTTTCAAATCTCAAATTCCATAACATCTTTCAATTTCTATTTCTACAATTTCTTTCCAATCTCCAATTCTACAACATTTTTCAAGTTTCCAATTCCATAACTCTTTTCAAATCTCTTTTCAATTCCAATTTCAAATCTATCTTTTCAAATCTCTTTTTAAATCAAATCAATTTCTTTTCAAACCTGACGGTAAGGTGTCTGCATACAGGGGGCAAACCCCCTATCTCCAAAAGTAGGCCAATACATCATGATAAGTTTCCCTCTTAAATAGGGATATCCTAGGACATGCATTGCATAAAGCTCTCTAAAAGAACCAAAAACTGACTTGTGACTTGTGTTTTTGTCTTTTTCTTTTTTCATTTTTATTTTTATTTACAAAAGTCACCTTGCACTGAGTCAACATTGCTCTCAAGAAGGGGCAACATTTATCTAGGGATCCCATTATCACCCAGCAAAGAGCATCATTGATGGCTGCTAAACCTGAAGAATCCTCTCAAGTCTCTCGAGAGGAAGTTAACGAAATGAGGACTAAGATGGATGAGATGCTCAAACTCATTCAAACTCTAGCCATGAAGGATGCTACTGCGGTCCCATCATCATCTATGACTTCATCCAAGGACCCAAAACCCGCTAATCCGAGGATCATGCTTCAGTCTGACAATGCTGGGAGGACTAAGGAAGACACCAAAGGAGTCAACACTGAAGAAGAAGAGACCATATTGCTTTCACCCGTCATAAAGAAGGCCTCTCTAGACCCTCACTTCTGATCGCTGGTCCTTGATGACAATGAGCAAGGGTGAGAAGGAGAGCTTTAAAGCATACGCCCTAAGATGGAGGGAGGCCGCTACACAAGTTAATCCCCCGTTGGAGGAGAAGAAGTATGTACAACTGTTTGTGCATACTTTCCAAGGTATATTCTACGAGAAACTCTGCACAAGCGTGGGAAAAAGCTTCTCCGAGCTCATCATGCAGGGAGAGATGATAGAAAACGGCCTCAAGACAAGAAGAATTACAGATCCCTATGCCAAGACTGGAGAAAATACCGCCAACATAGCCAAAAAGATGGCTACTACAAGGGGCACGATCAGGAAGGAAAGTGAAGTGTCCGCTATTCTGCCTAGCCAACCACCCCAATACCGACCCCTGCAACAATCACCCCGAGTCCTGCCCTTGCCCACCTTGACCATGCCTGCTCCAACCCCTAACTGTGGTCCTACTGGGGCATGACCCCACTTTAATAGACCTGCTCGACGTTTCCGTACCTTCGACGCCTTAGCCTGCACCCAAACCGAGGCTTACCATAACCTTCTAAAGAACAACATCTTGAAGCCCGTCCCTGCTCGCCTGTTGCCAAGCCTTTTGCCCCCGACCTTTAATGCTGCCCTTACCTGCGAGTACCATTCGGGTGGCCAGGGGCATGACACCGAAAGCTGCTTTGCTCTCAAGTACAAAATCCAAGACTTGATTGATAATAAGACCATTGATCTGCAGCCGGTAAAACCTGCTCCTACTCCCAATGTGACCGTTAACCCTCTGCCAGATCACACTGTCAATATGATACTAGTAGAAATAGAAGGCGAGGGGGAATTCGACGAGCTTGGGGCCGAAGATTATGAGGACGATTGGGAGGCTAATGAAGAAAATGACTAGGAGGAAGATCTCCCATTGTGCCCGATTTATCTTTATAACCCTGAGGAGGTGCCTAATGCTTCTGACTGGGCCATTGAGGAGCCAATATTTTCGGAAGATGAGATGACCAAGAATACAGTTGTTGATGGATGGGGTGTTGAGTTCTACATCTGAGGTATGCCGCAGTGGAACGTCACTTACTAGAAAACCCTTGGCCCACAACTGAGTACAACTATGAAGAAATGGGCTGGGAGCTAGAGGAGTCAAGAGAACAGACAGAGCCTTTCGAATTGGAAGGGGGTGAGCTGGTCACCCTATTTACAAAATAACCCACTGCAAAGAACAAGAGGGAGGCTAACAACTGCATCAGCAATGTTAACATCTTTGGAGCTCTAGGAGAAGCCTTTGCCTGTCTCGCCTTAGTCGAGGATATGGGTCACGAATGGAGCATCGAAGATGTGGGAGTTGTCCCGAGACCTTACTAAAAAGGGGTTCCTTTCACAAGCGTACAAGAGAGGGGTGTTTTCACCCACTTTCTTTCTATCCCTTTCACGTTCTATCTTTAAATTAATGTTTACATTTTCTTATTGCCTAAAAAATTTATGCTTTTGGTAAAAATAATAATAATAATCACATGACAGTCTTTTATTCCATTGTTATTGTCTTGTCTTCCCTGGAGAATAGTGACTACTCTCTACGCAAGGGGCATAGCGTATCCTATGGAATGATCCAACTTGAAGTGATGATAGCATGAGTTAACCACTCACCAAATGATCAACTTTCTAGAGAGAGAGAGGATAAGGATGAGTGAGGATGCTACCTAAAGGCAGCACTTGCAAGACTCCGAAGCTAAGCGATGTGTGGCCAGTTTATCAAAATGAAGAGGAGCCATTTTTCACTTCCCCACATATAAATAAAAGGAATGAATCACTGAATAAATAAACAAATGTGCTCATATTCCCTTTGTTTAACCCCTAGAGCCTCGCGGAAAGCGAAAATCTTCCTTGTCAACCCCGGTCCAAGACTGTCCTCCCCACACTGGGGCAGACAATAGTTGAGAACTTTAGGAATGGTATCCACCCCCGCTGTGCTAAAGCAGCAATGAAAGCTCTATAGATCAGGCAATCTAATTCAAAGTGAAGAGAGGCTCTCATTTCATTTCCCATACAGTCAAAAGCAACCCCTTGCCAAACCCGTTGAGCCACATATCCTTTCTTAACAAAATTCGCCCACACTTGGTATATTGAACTACCAAGGACAAGGTTTAAGAGAAAAGGGTTACAGAATTGTTTCGTTTCATAAAAAGAAAAAGCAAAAGAAAGGAGTTGCCAAGGGTCAAGAGGCCAAAAAAAAAAAAATCCTTTAAGAAAAGGCCTGAAGAAAATCATAATTGAGTCATCTTCAAAGGCATAATAAGAGGATTGAAAGAAAAGAAAGTCATGTTTATCTCAATAAGTATATAGAAAGGGTGAAAGAACAAGGTCATGGTCACCCTGAGAAGTATATGGTCAAAAGCAAGAAGGAAATTTAAAGGTGATCCTAGGTTACGAAGAAACCTAGTAGAAACAATAGGTTCGAGCCTTTACCCTTTTCTTGCAAAACCCCGAAACCATGGCCTACATTACAACCCCTATGATTGGAAGCTGATTGCTTGATCTAAATGAGCCAAAGCCAAGAAGGATGCTAGCCTTACTGAGAACATGGTTCAGGACGGTATGGATCTAAACCCTGTTGAAAACAACATTGAATTTGAACCTACATCTCCCATCGTTTCGAAGACCCCACAACCTAGCCTACATTACGGTCCCAAGCAAAGTCTCCTCGGATTGAAAAGATTGGCCACTTATCGCTCTGGTGAAGGTCGGGTAAGCTGTTGCTAAAACCCCGAGAGTCGAGAGTCTCAGGCCAATAACCATATACACTAACCCTAAGATAGAGAGTTGGAGGCAATCAAGAGGTTGAGAAAGGTGAGAAATGCTATCATCCAATCAATGTAAGGTTGAGCTAGAAGAGAGGCTAAATCCCCGAAGAGGAGGGAGTTACCATTCCCAGGACTATAAGTCTAACAACACCCTGTGTCATTCTATTAACATATTTCTAACCTATGCATATGTTAAAAAATAAAAATAAAAAATCAGCATGGGCTTCGCACACATAGGATATAACTCCTTGTAGAAATAAAAGTCATCAACATCAACTAATGTAACAAATATCTAACATCATCATACATCACATGCATCCAATCATATGTCTAGCTGTAAAAATCATAAATGTATCTGTCTATCCATGCATCTAAATACCATAAATATCCATTTTTGTACAAAATATTAGAATAAAACTGTCTAACATAAACATAACTCAGGGACAAGGGGCAAAAGAGGATCAGAGTCTCCACAAGGGGCATCTATCATAGGTCAAAGTCGATATCATCTGGATCAAAGTCCCCGAAACCCAGCACCAGAGGAGATGGATAACTACTCGAAGCACCACCATCCTACAGGGAAGATAGAATCGAAATCAGTTGTATACAAAAAGAACTAAGCAACAGCAGAGCAAGAAGAATCAAAGAAAGAATAAACTTACCCCCCCACCACCCAGCTGAGATAACTGAGCCGTCAAGGAAGCTACCTCGGCTTGGTACTGATCCCGCTCCATCTGATACTGATCTCTCTGGTCTCTCACGGCAGTGTAAGCACCCCATTTTTGACTGCTCGGCAATCTACACTCCGTCCAAACTTATTTTCAAGTCATTATGGGCGTATTCCAATTGAAATCGATTTTCTAAGTCCAAATCCCATTTGTCCATCGCTTCGCGGGCCCATCAGGCCCAAATAGAGGCAAAATGATCAAAATGCCCTTAGGGGGCATTGTTCTTTCCAATTCCAACTCCAAATCCCTCTCTCGAGATAGTTTATTCCTTGAGACGATTCCCAATTCAGGCACGTCTTTTCGAAGACGGTAAGTCCCCTTTCCAATCCCTCTCTCATAACAGTTTATTCCTCAAGACGGTTCCAATCTAGGCATGTCTTTTCGAAGACGGTAAGTCTCCTTTCTAATCCCTCTCTCGAGATAGTTTATTCCTTGAGATGGTTCCAACTCAGGCACGTCTTTTCGAAGACGGTAAGTTCCCTTTCCAACCCCTCTCTCGAGACAGTTGATTCCTCGAGACGGTTCCAACTCAAGCACGTCTTTTCGAAGACGGTAAGTCCCCTTTCCAATCGTACTCTCGAGACAGTTTATTCCTCGAGACGGTTCCAACAAGGCACGTCCTTTCGGAGACGGTAAAACCCCTTTCCAATCCCACTCTAGAGACAGTTTATTCCTTGAGACGGTCCGAGTAGCAAAAATACTCATAAATATCACAACCGTTAGAGTAGCGGAAATACTCACAAATAAGTTGATATAGGGAATTGCCAACAAACCCCTGTGTCACGACGATCGCCGTCAGAGTGACGAAAACACTCAAAACCTAGGTCAACACCAGTGCTTGCTAGCCCACTTCGGTGAAAAATGACCAAACTGCCCCTTGGGCCTTTTTTGAGACTTTTCGGTCAAAATAACCATTTTGCCCCTAGGTATCCGAACGCCCCGAGAACCACACCGGCTAGCAGCGATTGGAAGTGAGGTCCTAGTATTCTCAACCTTCCTCTATCCTTTCGGATCATTCCGAGTCAGTTCCGGCAAACCAGGTGCGAAATGACCGTTTTGCCCCTGGTGGGCCGATCACCTTTTCTGACCACACCGGCTCTGGGAATCAAACCGACAACCTTTGGGAACATTCTGAATAATGTTTTCAAATCTTGAGTTTTCTTCCAGGACAGTCTAAGTCCGTCCCAGTAGCTTTCCAATCCGATTGACTGTTTTGCCTCTAAAGGCCCGGTCAACCCTTCCAACACGTCCTATCCTCATTTTTCAAGTCAAATACCTCCGGGATACTATTTTAAGTGTTCCTACTCTTTTCCAGCTTTCCGGGCCATTCCCGGTCCCTTAAACCATTCCCGGACTTTCCGAAGTCATTCCTAGTGAAGCCAGGCTAAAAATTACATGGTAGTCACTAGTACAGGCACCTAAATCGAGTCAAAGATACGTTGCTTGCTGACGTTAATAGTTTCCTAATTGGCTGGCACCACTAGTAGTGGCGCTAGAAGGAATTTTGGCCCGGCGCCACTGCAACAGGCTCCAGTGTATTCCTCCCTCTATAAATATAGAGCCTTTTCCAGCATGAAAAGGATATGCCAACTCAGTCTAAAAATCATATAATTCGATATACAAAGCTCGAACAATCCCTAAACCCTAGCCTCCCTAGGTTTTCCAAACCCTAGCCATCATACATTAAACCCTAGCCTCCTTTACACTCATACACACCCCCATACACTCATACCCTAACTTTCAACCCTCCTTCGAAGACTTGAAGAGTTGCAATCTGAAGTTTGAAGATTGAAGGCGACTCTTGAAGATTGAAGACGAAGATTAAGACGACGACCAAAGAAAGCACGGCGTGCAAAATAAACAAGATATAAGGTAGGTTCTTCATTTAAATTTCGGCACTTCCCCCCCTCTCTTCTCTCTCCAACCCACTTGGGTTTTCTCTATTTTAATCCCCCATCTCTTTCCCCCCTTTTCTTTGCATGCTTGAAACAAGGGGACTCCCGGTCCATGTGTAGGATTAGATTATTGGAGAGTCACCGTGTCGGGGGCTTTCTTCTAGTCTAACCAGAGACCACGTGGGTCCGGCCCCCTTGATTATGTGGTGAAGCCTTAGCCTTGTATGTTCACGACCTCAAAATTGCATTGTGCATATCATGATCTTGCATCTTCCAAAAATAATTTTCAAAGTTGTTTTTCAAATCATTTTCAAACTTGTTTTCAAAATTGCATTAAAATCTCTTTTTCAAAATATGTTTCCAAAATCACAATCCTAATGTGATTCTAGCTTTTCTATAGCTAGGATTGCTTTAGGAAAGTGTTATATTTAAAGTGACCTTCATGGTCCATATTGTCAACTCTTGTTATTTTCAAAACCGCTTTCCTAAAGTGGTTCTAGCCCTCTCATGGTTAGAATTGCTTTAGGAAAGTGAGATGTTTTTACACCTTCCAAAAGCTCTCTCTTCAAAAAACTCTTTCCTAAAAATCTCTTTCAATATACTTTCTTAAAACTCTCCTTTCCAAAGTTGTTTTCTAAAAACTTTTTTCAAAAATCTATTTTTCAAAACTCCCTTTTTCAACTCCTTTCCAAAACGCTTTCTTCAAAGTGCACTTTCCAAAAAAAAAAAAAAAAACGTTCCCTAGTTCTCTTTCCTAGAAAAAAAAATCTCCTTCCAAAAATCTTTAAAAAAAACTCTCTTTCCAAAATCTTCCTTCTAGAAACTCTCCTCTAGGATTTTCCTTCTAAAATCTTCGTTTCTAAAAAACACACTTTAGAAAAATTCCTTCTCTTTACAAATCTCTTTCCAAAAACGTTTCCCTCTAGAAACCCCTCTCTAGGCTTCCTTTCCAAAAATCCCTCTTTTCAAAAAATGCATTTTCCAAAAACTGTTTTCTTAGAGCCCAAATTAAGCCCTAGAATTCACAATTAGAAAACCCTAATTTGCTTCCCAAAAACATGGTTTTCAAACTTTGCCCTAAACCTAGGTTTCCAAAACCTCTTGTTTTCTACATCAAAACTATACATGTTTCCAAAACCTATTTTCTACGTCAAAATTATAATTTTCCAAATCTAGGGTTTCTAGAATCTCCCTTTCCAAATCTTATCTTCCCTTTAGGAAATCAAATCAAATATTCCCGTTTAGGAAACCAAATCCATTCCTCCATTTTTGGAAACAAAATTCAAACTTTCTCTTTTAGAAACCAAATCTAATCTCTTCCTAATCCAACTCTTTCGTAATTCAAATCCTTCCTAAACTTTCACTTTCTTAAATCTTAAGTTTTCAAAACTTGAACATAAAAATCTTTCCTAAATTTTAAAACTCAACTTTCAAATCTTTTCTAATTCAATCCTTTCCTAATTCCATCGCTTTTCAAATCTTAACTTTTCAAACCTAAGTTTTTAAGTCTTTCCTAAACTCAAAGCTTTCCTAATCTCAAGATTTTCTAAAAATTCTAAAACTTTTTAACTCTTAAACTTTCTAAATTTCAAATCTTTCCAAATTTCGACATAAGCAATTCCATGAAGGTTTCCAAGTCAAGAATGTGGAGAAATTGGAGGTTGAGGATCCGATTTATACTGATTGAAGAAGGAAGCATTGAGTCGAGCCCATGACAATAAACAAAGGCGCTGCTTGGGAGGCAACCCAAGGGAAGTTCGTTTTTCTTTTCTTATTTTTGCATTTATGTATTGGTTATTTATGCCCTTTCTATGCATTTTACTTTACATTGCGGACAACATAAGTTTTAAGTGTGGGGGAGGGGATTTCAGTAGTGTTTTTGTGTTTTAATTTGAAAATAATAATAATAATAATAATACAAATAAATATAACAAGATTCAATTAAGCTTGAAGAATTCATAACATGATTGAATAAGTAATTTTTCAACTTAGAATTAATTAGTTTACTATTTTATATGAGGTTGGAGTGACTGAATTTGGTAGATAAAAGCCAGTGAGATTTTGAGCCTTCAGACTGACACATTTATATCAGTCACTATTTTCTTTCATGTGAGATATTTTTTCATGGATTTGTTTACCTAGAACTTGCCTTGATTCTCTTCAAGGTCATATTGACACATGCATGCATGAACATGATTAAGGCCGTCTTTGTTATAAGCTACATAAGCCAAATAGCCTACCTTGTAATTAATTTTTCCCTTTGTGAACCCCTTTGAGCATGATATGTCACTATTGTGAACCCACATTACAAGTTTTAAACCCAAAAAAACATAATGCCTTTACCCAAGCCGTAGAGCTAGTGGAGCATTGTTCATCCTTATGATATGTATGGGTGCAAGAGAAATAAGTGTGGGGGTGTCCGAAATTTTGGGAGGGCTATGGTTGGTGAAAAGGAACATGTTTTCATTATCAATTCATGAGTTCCATTGTTCATGTAATTTTGAAAAAAAAAAGAAGAAAAAAAAAAGGAAGAGAAAAGAGAAGGGAAGTGATGGAGGAAATTACTTTTAATGTTACAAATTATCCATGTTCATAATTTCTCCTAAAATTCTAAGAAATAAGTTTGTTTATATGGGATATATATAAAGATAGAAGCTGTTGAATGGAGTGATTGGTTTTACATGTTTTATATATTCGAAATTGAGTTGAGTTATTTTTGCTCCACTAGTTTCGATGGCTTTTGAGCTACATTTCCAAATATTTCCCACCTTGACCTTAAATTCCGTTATAGCTCTTGAAAAGTCCTTCTGATTTGTGTTCTGTATGTGATCCTAGTGATGGAGAATGAGAAGATAGGCGAGCCTATGGTAGACCATTTTCATTGGAATGAATTTGAGTGACACACATACCCTTTAAATACATAAGAGTCGAGTGTTTATTTCCGTGAGGAGCTACATATTCAGTTTACTCCATCTTTAAGTGGAAATGCTTGCTAAGTGATTGTGAGTTGTTCGAGAATGTTGTTCATGATATGTTATGAGTTTTGAAAAGTTTGGTTGTTCTTTGTTGAGACTTTGATATCTTAGGAAAGTGAGTTTGAGTTTTGCCTGAGGACGAGCAAAGGTTAAGTGTGGGGGAATTTGATAAGAATGCAAATATCATATTTTTCTCCCTTAATGTTTAATGTTTTATACTTATTTGGTACCTAAAGATACTCACTATTCTTATATTTTGACTTAGGGTGCTATGGAATGCCCAGGAATAAAATCCTAGCTTAAAAGTGGTGAATTCACGCGAGATTAAAAGCAACATTCGAGGAGGCGTTCGAACGGTCCCAAGAGGAGTTTAAACGATAATATATGCGTTCAAACGCTACGTCAAACGGATACACGTCAAGTTCAGGTTCGAAGAGCGTTTGAAAGATTCAGAGAGCATGTCTTACCGTTCGAAGTGCGTTCGACGTACCGTTTGAATGATAGTCCGATCCGTTCGAACGGTGGCAAGGACGTTCAAACGGTCATGCGCAGCTGCCGAATTTCAGAAGCCTATAAAAGCTGGGACTATTTTGTTTTTAGGGTGGTTGACATTTTTCTATTATTTGAGGTTATTCTTTGAGTTGTTTCATGGCCCTGTGTGGCTAAACTTTGAATCTTGGTTGAAGGAGACAGAAATCTCAGAATTAATAATAAATTGTGAGATCTAATTTGTTTTCATTATTTGATTTATGCTTTGAGTATTGAATGTTGTTCTACGCCTATTTTCATGATTGTCTTGTTTAATTGCTAGGAGGCGTACTAGTTTATTAATCATTGCAATCTACTGCTGAGTTAGATATCAAATCCGTAATTGTTTGATTCCTCTAATTTGTGAAGCAACTGAGATTTAGTGATTTACTGCATTGGGAATTATTATATCTTAGGAAGGGCATTCGACTAAATTAAATGCAACCTTATGTGCTTGTGTTGTTTAGTTTTATTAATCTTTCTAATTCTTAAGGCTACTGTTAGATTAAACCTTGTGTGATTTTCTTGGGTTATTTAATAGGTAGGGTTAATCAGATCGCTTGTTTTTTATTAACTACGACTAAGGAGAGATAGGAAAATAATTCTGATGGTGACTATTCAATGTGTGAATTGAAAGGCTTGCATCAATGATTAGTTATAAATTCCGATGGTGGATATTGACCTAGACCAAGGTTTGTTCTTCTGATTGATTTCAATACTTTAATCTAAATTGTTTCATAGTTGAGATTATTAAAATAGTTTTCATTAAACCCAAAACCCCCCAAATCCTTGTTCATATAGCATAAACCTAGGCTAAACACTCTTCGTGGGAACAATCCTTACTTGAACTACCACATATTTGTTTTTCAGGTATCGGTTTTATTTTTGGGTGCCGGCGACAGCATACCACCCCCCCGGTCTCTTGTTGGAAGGAAAAACTCTCTTTAGTCGACCTCTCGATTTGTTCTAAGACTCTTCTTTGGATCAGTGGGCTCTCTCAAGTGACAACCGGCATTGCCCTTTGGCAAAGCAACAAGCAACTTGCTTCCTCTGTTCGAAAAGACCTTGAAAGTTATTAAGAAGTGCAGGCAATCCTAGTTTTTGGTAGAACTATTGAACTTTTCAAATTATAGGGACCCAATAAAGACTTGATCAATCAATGAAGGACAAATATAAATTTATGAATATCAAGATGTAGCTTAGCTTAAAAAGATCAACATCAAATATGCATGAAAGCACACAAAATGAGCACAATTGGTCGTGAGATGATCAAGATCATATCGGTGACCATGTAGTGGTGTAAGCGTGAACTTCCTTGAGACTAACGAGAATACAAACCCCAGACATGATCTAGGATGGCATACCATGTTCAGTAGCACGCGGATTAACACACCTAGAAGTTAAACCTGTCTCATCCCGTAATCTTAGTTTGCTCTTCTTCTTTTTTTTTAATGGAACTCCAACCCAATCTCTCCAATGATGGAAATACTGAAATGTAAAAATATGGTAGCTTTGACACACATGAGTAGGTAGCCTTCCTCTCTTGTCAAATAACAATGGCAGCTACACTCAAACTCACTGGTAGCCCTTTCCATAAGTGATGAGAGAGAGAATCGATAAAAGGTCAATCTAAGTGTGAGACAGTCCATAAATATTTAACAATGGCGAAACCATTTAAAATATATCATAAAGGTGGATTCCATATTCTAAGAAGTCTCAAGAAGTGTGCATTAAGATGAACATGAAACACCAATATGGTAAAGATCATCAAAACTATTGAATCATATTTATGCAAGTGATCATGCACACAAGATTCAATCCGAAACAAGCATGCACATCGATCTGTTCATAATTGAATATTTGCCCTAGTGATTGTGCATGTGTAGGATAAAAAGTATCAAAAATCTTTTTGGTTTTTCTGATTGATTTTTTTTAAAGATTTAATTATTCCAAGCTTGCCAATATGCGTTAATCTTTCTTTCGAGGATGTAGCTACTTGTCGATTTGCCAGGACGTCTTTTCAGGGTCACTCTTTGGACTTCAACGAGATATGTGATCGACCTTCACCTCTCACCTTTCTATATTTCCCCTCTCTCTGCACTTTCTATTTTTCTCTTCCCTCTTTTCGAAGTTAGAGATTATTTCTATTGAATGTGGTGCTTGTACTATCATTTCCTTCAAGTCGAGGGCATCACAAATCAAATTTATCCACAAGAGTAAGAAACAAAGGCGATAAACTAGAAATCATTATTTAGTTCATCTTGAATCTATTGATATGACATGAAAGCTCTTGCCTCAAGGTGAAAATGATAGGCAAAATAGGATGCAGAATAATAAAGGATAAGAAGAAAATAGACAAAGACAGGAAACATCCTTTTTCATTGTACTTTGAGAAAAACCCTCCAAATAAGTTTCGAAACCACAAAAACTTCCTCTATGCTCCATTTGTGTGGTTCATTTCTAAGGTGCCAATGACCTTCGCCTCAATAAAATCTTGTATTTTATGTTTTAGGATGAGACAATGCTCAGTATCATACCCTTGTCCTCCAGAATGGTACTCACAACAAGAGTCAGGTTGAAGGTAAGGGGCAAAGGATTCGGCAATGGTGGAGCACGTATAGGGCTCAGAAGGTTGGCTTGTAGGAGGTCATGATAGCCCTTCATTTGGGTACAGGCTAAGGGGAAAAAGGCA
The DNA here is from genome assembly GCA_033060915.1 of Euryodendron excelsum. Classification (NCBI taxonomy): domain Eukaryota; kingdom Viridiplantae; phylum Streptophyta; class Magnoliopsida; order Ericales; family Pentaphylacaceae; genus Euryodendron; species Euryodendron excelsum. Next base: position 37,323,619 of record CM065389.1, read on the forward strand.
TGAAGTCGGCGGGCCTGCCTGTTGGGGTTGAGATGTTGTTGGACTGTTGTGGGCCCAAGAGCAGGTGCTTGACTAGCCACGCGGATCTGAGATTGGTATTGGGGGTGATATTGTCGTGGCTGAGCAAGCACGATGCTAGATACTTCCCCCTCCTTTCAGCCTATTTCCCATGCTGTGGGCACCTTTTTTGCTAAGCTTGTAGAAAGTTCTTTAGTTTTAGCATAGGGGTCAATGATCGTTTTAATTTTTAGGCCATTCTCTATCATTTCCCCTTGCATGATCAACTCTGAGAAGCTCCTCCCTATGCTTGTGTAGAGCTTTTTATAGTATATACTGTGGAAGGTATGCATGAACAGTTGCACATACTCATTCTTTTCTAAAGGGAGATTGACTTGTGCTGCTGCTTTTCTCCACCTAAGGGCATAGCTTTTTAAGCTTTCTTTATCTCCTTTGTTCATTGTCATGATAGACAAATGGTTAGAAGTGAGGTCTATGTTGTGGCGATATTGGGCCTTGAATGCATTAACCAGCTCAATCCATGTTGTGATCTTCCTCAAATCAAGTTAAGCAAACCATTGAAGAGCAGGCCCAGTTAGGTTATGTTGGAAAAGTTGCATGAGAAGTTTTGAGTCATTCTCATGGCCACTTAATGCCCCGCATAAAGGCGAAAATGGGCAATAGGGTTATTAGTGCCATCATACTTTTGAAAATAAGGTATTTTGAACTTGGCAAGTCTTGGATGGTCGGGGAAAAAGCACAGCTCGTCATAGGATGCAAGCCTAAAGGTGTCATGGCCATGGAGGCTTTGCAGCGAGTCTTCAACCCTTGAATTTTCATACTGAGAGGGTTTAGGGAAGTTCTTTTTACAGTAGGCAACAACAGCATAGTTTCCCCTTTTTAGTGTTAGCTCCCGTAGAATCCTCGTTGTTTTTTCCTGTAGTGTCAAATTGAAGCACATCCCCTGGGTTAGCAGGTTTAGAGTCCTTGGAAGAAACCATGGATGATGATGGGACTGAAGAAGCATCTTTTATTGTCATGGCTTGGACAATCTTGAACATTTTATTGATCTTGGTTCTCATTTCATTGACCTCTTCTCAAGAGACTGAGGATGACTCATCAGGATCAACAGCCATTAGTACAACTCTTTGTCGGATAATGATGGGGTCTCTAGGTAGATGCCAATCTTTTTGGGAGCAATGATGACTTTTTATGGTGTAGTTTATGTGAAAGAAAAAGAAAGAAAAAGAAAAACAAGGACACAAGCCACAAGTTAGTTTTTGGTATTTAGAGAGTTTTATACAATGCGTGCCTTAGGGATGTCCTTTATTGAGAGCGAGACTAAACATGATGCATTTGGCCCACTTTTGGAGATAGGGGGTCAGCCCCTATATGTAGATACTTTACTGTTGATTGGAAACATACATTCATTCATTCATGTCGCTTAATGAAAGTAAAAGAGTACATTGAACTTTGAGTTTAAAATACAAGAGAATCGAAGTACATTTTAATAAGGGAAGCTGGAACATTTTTCTTGGGACCTCATCTTATCTACTCTAACATTTTGATATCCTAAACTACTCTCGAATCTTCGGATTCGTGTTCTTTGAGTTTGACGCTAAGGAGGTCATTGAGAGACCTTGCTTTCGGAATTGCCCTTTGTCTTCTTGGTATCCTATCTCTGTAAACAGAGAGGGTTTGGGGCCCTTCTCTATGGAATGACTTGAAATGTATGCCATGAGTCCTTAGGGTTACGTGGAACCTTTAGGGTTTTGGTAGGTTTTTTGCAAGGGAGAGTGATCTTGGCGTCACTCTCTATAGGTTGATCATATGCATGAGAATACAATTATTTGAGCTACTTTGGAACTCTTGTCTTGAAATGGAATATTGAATGCATGAACTTGTATACATAGAGTATAGAGAGAGAGAATGTAATTATAAAATAAATATGTATGCATGAGCATTTATACAAGCATTATAACAATAGGAATAGACAAGAATAAAGGAAAGTAAATTAGTCTCCCTTTCCTCTATGGTTTTGAAATTGATGTGCGTGTCTTAAATCTGGCAGAGATTTTGCTATGCATGGTTTCTACATGAGCATGAGGTTGAGGATTTACTAATGCTTCCTAAGAAGGCTCAATTCCCGAATCTTCAAACCTAGGCCCACTCCCCAAGGTGGTGCCATTATAGGTTGGTGATCTGAGTCAGGGAACCATCAAGATGCCGTAGGCTAAGAACTGATACAACATCCACTCACAACCAATATATCGTTCCCCCTTCTAACTAGAAGAGATGTAACTAGGTAAAGAATGCAAGTATGCAAATGTAAGTGCACGTGCAATGTGTGTGTGGAATTTTAAAAAACGGAGCAACTGGCCTAATAACTCCCATCCATCATGTCCATTTCATCCTATTTATTCATGACATACATGACAGTTAACATGACAAAATAAAAATGTGAACAAAGGTCTACCTACAAAAATAAAGATGCAAAAAGTCAGTACTTGAATGACAAACTTAATACAAAATAAAATGATTGAATGTAATTTGAATGCAAACAATGACATGTTTTTTGAAAATAGCTTTGAGAAGTTTGATTTTGAAAATTTTGAAGTGGATAGAATTGAAAAAATTAATCAAGATTCCAGATGACTGAGGGTGAAGAGACATGACAATGGCCTAACTCTCTAAACGTCCCCAGTGGAGTCACTACCTGTCGCACCCTGATTTTTCGCACTTGAGAAAACACACAAGTGAGAAAAACATGGCACTCTCTCGTTATAACTCATTTTCCTAGAAGGATAAGTGCGACTAGGTTGAAATTCAAATTTGATTTGATTAAGGGCTTTTAGAAAAGTTTTGGAGTAGCCATCTAACTTTGTTAAGGTGAGTTAAGTCACCTAAAACTAAGTGCAATTCAAAGATTAAACCTTTTTGAGAAGATTTTGAAAATTTTTTCATGAGAAGGCTTTTAAAGTAAATAGGTTGTTTGGGAACCTTTTCAAAGATTTAAGCCCTTTTTTAAAAAATGACTCCATTTTTTATCTTTGAAAATAGTGATTCTAGGTTCAAAGGTTGGTTACGTATAGGAAAGATACACTAGGCTATCACCCTATCCTGCCCTTGTGGTACCTACATGTCTATTAACCTAAGGTTCACTTATTAGAATCCTCGATTAATAAATGTCCAATACTATCCACTTTAAAAATAATTTTTTAGAAAGAAGTTTGATATGATGCATGACATGCAAGTGCAAGAAAAGACTTGATTTTAAAAATAGAATTGAATAGAGGATTTGAAGCTTCAAAAAAGTTGTAGAAATTGAAAACTTGAAAAATTATGTGGAATTAGAAATTTGAAAAAGATTACAGAATTAAAAATTTGAAAAAGATTATGGAATTGAAAATTTGAAAAATGTTGTGAAAATTAGAGATTTGAAAAAAGTTATGAAAATTGGAGATTTGAATAAGGTTGTGACCGCACTCATGAGAGTTGCCCACGGATCCATTTGTTGGAAATTAGATCAGTCGTAGTTCAGACAAAAGTCTGATTGAAAATAAATACTTTGAGGTTTTTGAAAAGTTTAACTTGATAAGGTTTGATTCGAAAAGGGTTTGATTTGAACTTTAAATAGAAGATTTGAAATTGAACTTTGATTTGAAATCGATCTTGGACTTAAAATTAAACTTGGAATTGGCTTTGATTTGAAATTGAACTTGAGGATTTTGAAATTGATTTTGCTTTGAAAAGATTGAACTTTGAAGTAGGATTTGGACATGATATCAAAAGATTGAGTTGAGCTTTGAAAACATCTTGACTGAGATTGAAGTTTGAAAATCATCTTCGTTTAGAAAAGAGTTGAAGCTTCCTAACTCTAGGGTTTAGGTATCCTAGGACTTGGGTAACTTAGGGTTGAAACATGCAATTGAATTTGAAAGATTTGATTTGATCTTGAAAAGTTGGATTAAGGAAAGTTTTGATTTTAGAAAACTTAGAATTAGAAAAGATGGGATTTAAAAAAGCTTGAAAACAGTTTGATTTGATTTAAAAACAATTGACTTGGAATGATTGGAAAATATATGACTTAAATATTTGATTTGAAAGAATTTAGAAAGTTAGGGTTTAGAAAATATTGGATTTTAGAAAGCCTTGAATTAGGAAGATTTTAAAATAGGAAAGTTCCATTCTAGGAAAGTACCAAATTAAGAAAGTTTTATTTTAGAAAAGTTTTGAATTTAGAAAGATTTGAAATTTAGAAAGACTTGAAAGTTTGAAATTAAGAAAGGTTAGAAAGTTTGGATTTAAGAAAGATTGAAATTAAGAAATATTAGAATTAGGAAATATTTGAAGTTTAGAAAGTCAGGATTTGAAAAGTTTTGAAATTGGAAAAGATCAAAATTAGGAAAGATTTGATCTCTATTTCATAAAGTTAAATAATGGATTTTATTTTCAAAAATAGATGATTTGATTTTGTTTCCAAAATTTGAGGATATGATTTGGTTTCCTAAATTGAAAGATTTGATTTGACATGGAATTGGAAATGTTGAGTTTTGAAAATCTTAGATTTAGAGATCTATGATTTGGTGGAAAAAGAGGTTTTGAAAATCTATGATTTGAAGAAAAATAAGAAGTCATGATTTTGAGAAAGGAACTAGGGTTTCCTAATCATGGACTCCATGACTTGACTTAGACTTCAAGACAAAGAGTTTTTGGAAAGTAGATTGTTGAAAAGAGTTTTTAGGCAATAGATTTGCAAAATGATTTGGAAAGGGATTTGAATATGGACTTTTGTAAGTCTCTTAAATATCTCACTTGCCTAAAATGATTCTAACGTTGAAAATATTAGAACCATTCTAGGGTTGTGATTTTGAAAACAAAATAAGGTTTGAAATATAGACCATAATGATCACATTGAATATCACATTTTCCTAAAACAACCCTAACGATGGAGTGGCTAGAATCAACTTAAGATTGTGGTTTTGATGAAAAAATAATTTAGGGTTTACACCTAAGATTTGGACCTTGATAGTCATATTGAATATAACACTTTCCTAAAACAACCCTAACCATGGAAAGGCTAGAATCACTCTAGGATTATGATTTTAAAAACTAGTTTGAAAAAGAAGATTTTGAATGTATGTTTTGAAAACAACTTTGATGCAAGTTTGAAAATAATTTTGAAAACAATTTTGAATAGATGTATGAACATGACATGCACAATGCAAGAGGGTCGTGAACATACAAGGCTAGGTTTCACCACATAATCAAGAGGGTCGAACCCATACCATCAAAGGTTAAACTAGAAGAAAGCCCCCAGCATGGTGACCTTCAACAGTCCTTCCTAATGAGTTATCTCGTTCAGCCTTAACGAAATAGACTCGGAATGGTCAAGAATGATGTTAGAAGGTTGGGAATACTATTGGAAGCATGCTCGGAAGGCAATCAATTTGATACCCAGAGCCGGTGTGGTCATTTGGCTTCAAGTGGGCCCATCGGGCCTAGGAAATGATCGGTGAATTGGATTGGAATTTGGAGGGTGAGTATGAGTCTGAATGTGCATGCAATGTTCGAAAGTGAGCCTAGTCGAACTGGAGATCGCCGAGTAGACAAAAATGGGGTGCTTACACCGACTTGAATGGAATTAGCCCCCTTTTATGTACACATAGAATCTATCTTGAGGAAAAGGCTAAATCTGTGAGGCAAATGCAAAGGGGATTGAACCCGAACATGAAGTGCTTAAGTTGCTTGATGCAAGTTTCATTTACCATATTGCCTACTCCAAATGGGTTAGTCCAACCCAAGTTGTCACAAAAAAATCCAGAGTCACGGTGGTGAACAATGAGAATAATGAACTAGTGCCCACTAGGATGCAAATTGGGTGGGGCAAGTGCATCGATTACCATAAGTTGAATGCCGTGACTAGGAAGGATCATTTCTCACTCCCATTTATAGACCAAGTTCTTGAAAGAGTGGCGGGGAGAGGTTTCTTTTACATTCTTGATGGCTGCTCGAGATACAACCAAATTGAAATTTCCCTAGAAGACCAAGAAAAAACCACTTTCACTTATCCTTTTGGTACCTATGCATATCGGAGAATGCCCTTTGGCTTGTGCAATACACCAACCACGTTTCAAAGGTATATGATGAATATCTTTATGACATGGTGGAATGATTCTTGAAAATTTTCAAGGATGATTTCTCGGTTGTAAGCACCTCATTTCTGTTTGCTCAACAATCTCCAACCCGACCGGACCCACATTAAAACTAATAAAAACACATTCAAGCCCACAATGACTTTCCAGACTTAATCTAGTCAATCAATAACTTTGCAGGCCTGTCAGGCCCAATAGAGGCAAAATGATCAAATTACCCTTGGGGCATTACTCGGTCCAATTCCAGTGGGCACGTCTTCTTAAAGACGACAAGTCCATATTTTAACCTCAATTCCAGTTCCAATTCTAGTCCAGACCAGTCAAACTCAAGCCGGTATGTCTTTCGAGAAAATTAATCCCTTAAAAGGTAAGTCCATCCAGTACAACAAGTTTACCGAGAAAGTACAAAATTCCTCGGATGAATAAATCCCTTCATACCCGTTGACCAGGATAGAACCCAAGTCTCCGAGATGGTAGAGCAGTTTACTTCAAGCGGTAGCTAGCTTGCTAACGTAAAATATTCGTTAGTCAGCACGTCTTTTGAGACAGTTAATCTCTCAGATGATAAGACCCTCTAGGAGCTTCCCAAGATCAGGTAATCTCCGAAATGAATGCACACTATTAGAGTGATGAAAATACTCATAAACAATGCAATCTTTAGAGTGACGAAAACACTTGCAAACAAGTCGATATCGATGTAAGCACCCCATTTTTGCCTGCTCGACAATCTCTAGCATGACCGGACGCATGTTCAAATTGATACAAACACATTCAGGCCCAAACTAGCTTTCCAGATTCAATCCAGTCAATCAACGGCTTTGCGGGCCTACTAAGCTCTATAGCGAGAAAATGACCAAAATGTCCTTAGGGCATTACTCGGTCCAATTCCAGTTGACATGTCTTCTTAAAGATGGTAAGTCCGTATTTCAACCTCAATTCTAGTTCCAATTCTGTTCGGACTAGTCAAATTCAATCAGGCACATCTTTCGAGAAAGTTGATCTCTCAAACAATAAGTCCTTCCAACAAGACACTTTTATCGAAAAAACTCTTAGAACGATAAATCCCTTCAAACCTATCCACTAGGATGGAACCCAAGTCCCTCGAGATGGTACAGCGGTTCACTTCTGGTGCCTACTAGCCTGCCAATGTAGAATGTCTACTATTTCGCATGTATATCGAAAAAAAACCTAAAGGCCTGAGACAATAAGACCATTCAACAGCTTCCCGAGATCAGATAATCTCCAAAAGAAACGTCCGTGGTGGAAACACTCACAAACATCACAACCATCGGAGTAGTAAAAACACTGGCAAACAGGTCGACATTGGAAATTGCCAACAAACCCCTTATGTCAAGGGACCAAACACGCCTCTTGGCCATGACACGTTTATTAAAGGATAGGATACCTTTGGAAAATAACTCGTCACACACTGTTAGAGTCGCAAAAACACTCAAAACTTGGGTCAACACCAGTTCCTGCTAGTTCACTCTGAAAAGAATAACCAAACTACCCCTTGGGCCCTACCAACACACTTCTTGAGAAAGTACTTGAGTCCTTATAGTGGTAAGTCCACCCTTTCAAGATTGTCCCAATGATAATTTGGCACGTTTGAGTGCCTTCCAGTCAATTCCAGGTCAATTTTGAGACTATCCAGTCAAAATAACCATTTTGGCCCTAGGCATCCAATTTCCTTCGGGAATCATACCGACTCTGGGTATCAAACCGATTATCTTCTAGGGATTCTTTCAGCAGTATTCCCAACCTTGTAATACATTTCCAAACCATTCTGAGTCTATCCCGGCAAACTTAATGCGAAATAACCATGTTGCCCCTAGAGGGCCGATAACCCTTTTTGACCACACTAGCTCTAGTTATCAAACTGGTTACCTCTAAAACACTCTTTTAGAGGTTCTTGTCCATCCTCGGCCTTCTAGATCATTCCCAGGCTTTTTGAAGTCACTCTTAGTAAAGCCAGGTTAAAAATTACATGGTAGTCAATAAAACAGGAGCCCAAATCTTTTGCCTTGCGTCCTAAGGGTCAAAAGGCTTTTTTTTTACTGTCTTAAAACTTTCCTAAGTGGTTAGCACCACTACAAGCCAAAGACTAGCTTGAGGTCACTTTTAGGGGCGCTAAGCCAAAAAATGGCCTTGCGCCACTTCAACAGGCGCCAAAGCCAACTTGGATTGCCTATAAATATAGACCACCCCTTGGGTAAAAAGGATTTGCATACTTGCTCCAAAAATATTGCCTCACTAAAAATAGGCCTCAAAACCCTAGTGTTCTCAAGTCTCCTTCAAACCTTAGCCTCCCTTTAATCCATACACTCAAACCCTAGCTCTCATACACTCTATATACTCAAATCCAAGTCTCTAATCATCCATTGAAGATCAAGTGCTAGGTATTCAAAGCTGTCAAGGTGAAGCAAATAAAGAAAGTGAAGCAAACAAAGTAATAAAACTAAAGAGAATACAAGGTAGGTTTTCAATTTAGTTTATGCAATTTTTCCCCCCCCCCCCCCCCCCCCCCACCCTCTCCTTCTCTCTCCTAACCCACTTAGGTTTTTTTCTATTTTAATCCCCATCTTCTATGGCCCTTTCTTGCATGCTTGAAACAAGAGACTTCTTGGTTCATGCCTAGGAAGACTTGTTAAAGGTCACCGTGCTAGGGGCTTTTGTCAAGTTCAACCTAAGATGGTATGGGTTCGGCCCCCATGATTATGTGGTGAAGCCTAAACTTGTATATTCACGAACCTATTGCATTATGATTGTCATGTTCATGCATTGTACTTAAAATTGCATTCAAAGTTGTTTTCAAACTTGCATCCAAAACCTCTTTCTTTCAAACTTGTTTTCAAAATCACAACCCTAAGTTGATTCTAGCCATTCCATGGTTAAGATCGCTTTAGGAAAGTGTTACATTCAATGTGACCATTAAGGTCCAAATTTTGGATTCAAACCCTAAATTGTTTTTCAATAAATCACAAATTCTAACCGCTCCATGGTTACGGTTGTTTTAGGAAAGTGGTACATTCAATATGATCATAATGGTCCATATTTGAAACCTTAGTTATTTTCAAAAGCACAACCCTAGAATGGTTCTAAACTTTGCATGATTAGAACCATTTTAGGAAAGTGAGATATTTAAGAGACTTGCCAAAGTCTATATTCAAACCTTTCTAAAATAGTTTTATTATTATATATTTTTTTTTTTGCAAATCCACTTACTAAAAACTCTTTTTGAAGATCTGATTTTCAAAACTCCTTGTCTTGAGAGTCCAAGTCAAAGACCCTAGAATCCATAATCAGGAAACCCTAACTCATTTCTTAAAATCATGACTTTCTATTTGCCTCAAATCATAGATTTTCAAAATTATTTTTCTACGTAAAATCACATATTTCCAAATTCAAGATCTCCGAAACTCAAACTTTCCAATTCCATGTCAAATCCTCTAGTTTTGGAAACACAAGTCCTCTATTTTTAGAAACAAATCCAATCTTCTATTTTAGAAAATACAGATCAAATATTTTCTAATTTCAAACTTTCAATTCTTTCCTAGTTTAAAGTTCTAAACCTTTCTAAATTCAAACTTTTCCAAATTCAAATCTTTCCAAAATCAATTCTTTCCTAAAACAGAACTTTCCTAATTCAAAGCTTTTCAAAATCACTTCTTTCCAAGCCCTAACTTTCTAAATTCCTTCAAATGAAATAGTCAAGTCAAATATTTCTAAATCAAGCCAAATATTTTCCAACCTTTCCAAGTCAAGTGTTTGTAAATCAAGTCAAACCATTTCTAATCTTTCCTAAATCATATCTTCCCTAAATCGGAATTTTCTAAAATTAAACTTTCCAAAATCAAATCCCTCTATTTCAATTGCATTTTTAAACCCTAGGTTACAAAAACCCTAGGATACCTAAGCCTTAGCTCAATCCTAACCTTAAGTTAGGAAGCTTAAACTCTTTTCTAAACTCATGTCCAAATTAAGATGATTTTAAAACCTCAATTCAAGTCAATACTGCTTCAAAATTCAATTCAAACTTTTCGAAACAAGTCGAAGTTCCATTTCAAAGTTCGATTTCAAATCAAAGTCAATTCCAAATCAACCAGTAATTTCAAATCTTCAAATCAAATCCTTTTTAAGTCTAACTTTTCAAAGGCCTCCAAAGTGTCTTTTCGAATCAAACAAGACCCCAAAGTATCTATTTTCAATTGGATCCTGAGTCCAAACTACGACTGACCTAATTCTTAACAAAGGGATATGTAGGCAACCCTCATGGGTGTGGTCACAACCTTTTTTAAAATTCCAATTCCCATTTTTAAAATCTCTTTTCAAATTTTTTTCCATGCACTTGCATATCATGCAATCATATCATCTTTAAAGTGATGACTCAAACCTCTTTCTAAAATTCTCAAAGTGAATATAATTTGGATATTGATTAATTAAAGATTCTAAATGAGTGAACCTAAGGTGAAAAGACATGAATGTACTGCAAGGGCGAGATAGAGTGATAGCCTAGTGCATATTTCCTATACGTAACCAACCTCTGAACCTAAAATCATTATTTTCAAAGATAAAAAATGGAGTTATTTTCAAGAATGGCTTAAATCTTTTTAAAGGTTGCCAAATAACTTATTTTCTTAAAAACCCTAAAGTTTTTCAAAATCTTTTCAGAAACCTTAAGTTTAATCTTTGGATTGCATATAGTTTTAGGTGACCTAACTCACCTTAACAAAGTTAGGTGGCGACTCCAAATCTTTTGTAAAGGCTCTTATTCAAATCAATTTCAAATTTAAACATAGTGACACTCACACTTCTAGGAGGATGAGTTCTAACGAGAGAGTACTGTGCATTTTCCCACCATTCTCGAGTGTAAAAAAATTAGGGCACGACAATCGGGAATGCTAACAAACTCTCCATATCACAAGACCTAACACATCTCTTAGCCGTGACACGTTTACCAGAGAATGGAATACCTGTGGAAACCTACTCATCACACACTATTAGAGTGATGAAAATACTCAAAACCCGGGTCAACACCAGTGCTTACTAGCCCATTCTAGTGAAAAGGAACTAAACTGCCCCTTGGGTTCCACTAGCATGCTTCTTGAGAAAGTACCTAAGACCTCAAAGAAGTAATTCTAGTCTTTTAAGATTGTCCCAAGGACAATCTAGCACGTTCTAGTGCCTTCCAGACCGATTTTGAGAGCATTCGGTCAAAATAATCATTTTTTCCCTAGGCATCCTATCACCTCTAAGGACCATACCAGCTCTGGGTATCAAATCAGCTACTTTTTTAGGGTGTTTCTAATAGTATTTCCAACATTCTAGTATATTTTTTGGATCATTTTGAGTCTATCCTAGTTAGCCGGGTGCAAAAAGATCGTTTTGCCCCTAGTGGACAGGTCGCCTTTTCCAACAACATTGGCTCTAAGCATCAAATTGGAAATCCCTCAAAGCATTCTTAATCGTGTTACCAACCTTCGAGTCCTTTCACGATCAACCCTACATCGATCTTAATGTTTGCTCAGTTTAAGTGACCATTTTGCCCCTAGTGGGTCGGTCACCCTTTTCAATTGCTCTAGCTCTAGTTACCAAGTTGTTTACTTCTAAGACACTCTTTCAGGGGTTTGTCCATTCCCAGCTTAGTCTGGTTACTCAGAACCTTTTGGATTATTTTTGGACTTTTCAGCCTAGTAAAACCAAGACAAAAATTACATGGTAGTCACTAGGACAGGCACCCAAATCTTCTGCCTTGAGTCACAAGGGTCAAAGATCTATTGCTTGCCGCCTCAAAAGTTTTCTAAAGGGACTGAAGCCACTACAAGCCAAAAAATGGTCTGGCGTCACTACAACAGGTGCTAGTTCCTGTTTTGCCTGCCTATAAATACAGGCTGCCCCTGTGTATTTTGGGTTAGCAAAATCACTCAAAAAACTCTGTCTCACAGAAATCAGAGCTTGAAATACCTCAAAACCCTAATTCTCTCAAGTCCATCAAACCCTAGCCTCCACACAATCTATACACTCAAATCCAAGCCTCCAAGCATCCATTGAAGATCAAAGTACTGCATATTCAAAGCTCTCAAGGTTCAAGTAAAGCAATGCAAACAAAGTATCAAAGCAAAGAGAAGACAAGGTAGGGTTTCTATTTACTTTTTTGTAATCCCCCTCTCTCTCTCTTCTATCTTCTAACCCACTTGGGTTTTCTTCTATTATAATTCCCATCTTCTACCTCATCTTCTTGCATGCTTAAAACATGGGACCTCCCGGTTCATGCCTACGACAGTCTTAGAGAGAATCACTATGTTGGGATTTTCTTTGACCTCCCTCCTAAGATGGTGTGGGTCTAACCCACTTGGCTATATGGTGAAGTCTAATCTTGTGTGGTCACATCTCTATTCCATTATGGTTGTCATGTTCATATATTACATTCAATATCATGTTCAAGGTTGTTTTTGAAGTTGCATTAAAAATAATTTGCAAAACTTGCATCCAAAAGAGTTGTTTTTATGGTTTGGGTTGTTTTAGGAAAGTGGTATATTCAATATGACCATCAAGGTCTAAGTTTGGGTTCAAACCCTAAGTTGTTTTTAAAATCACAACCCTAAGATGATTCTAACCATTCCATGGTTAAAGTTGTTTTAGGAAAGTGTTACATTCAAAGAGACCATCAAAGTCCATATTAGGGTTTCAAACCCTAGTTGTTGTCAAAATCACAACCCAAAAATGTTTCTAATCTCCTCACAATTAGAATTGTTTTAGGAAAGTGAGATATTTAAAAGATTTTCAAAATTTTATATCCAAAATTAGACTTTTCCAATTTCAATCTAGAACAAATCTTTTCCAACTAGGAAACCAAATCACATCATTTGTTTTTGGAAGTAAAAATCCAATCTTCAACTTTAGGAAATAGAGATCAAACCTTTCCTGACTTCAAATATATCCTAATTTCGAAACCTTTATAATTTAAAAACTTTTAAAAATCAAAACTTTCCTTTTTTCAATTGAAATACAATCTTGCTAATTCAAGTGCATCGCATAAATCTTAGGTCTTAGGATTGCTTAAATCCCAAGTTACCTCAAACCTAGGTCAAATCTTTTCAAACTTAACTTTTCAAATTTAATATTTCTTAAATTAAACATTTCCACATTCAAACCTTTTTCCAAAATCAAGTGTTTCCAAAATCAAGTCTTTCCTAAAATGGAACTTTCCTATTTTATATCTTTCAAAAATCAAATCTTTCCTAAATAAAATTTTTTTGAAATGAAACCTTCCTAATTTGAAACTTTCCTAAAATCAAACATTTCTATCTCAAATGCATGTTTAAACCCTAGGTTACCCCAAAGTCCTAGGAGATCAAAACCCTAAGTTCGACCCCTAACCCCGAGTTAGGAAACTTCAACTCTTTTTTAAGTCTTAAATCTGAATTAAGTTGGCTTTTAAATCCCAATTCCAGTCAAAATGATTTCAAAGTTCAATTTAATTTTTCCAAAATAAGTCCAAGCTCTACTTAAAACTTTGATTTCAAATCAAAGTCAATTCCAAATCAAAGTTCAATTTTAAATCCTCTAATGAAAGTTTAAATCAAACATTTTTCAAGTCAAAATGTCTAAAGGCCCCAAAGTGTCTTTTCAAATCTAACAAAACTCCAAAATATCTATTTTCAATCAGACTCTAAGTCCAAACTACGGCTGACATGATTCCCAACAAAGGGATACGTAGGCAACCCTCATGGGTGCGGTCACAACCTTTTTCAAATTCTAATTCTCCTTTTCATACACTTACATATCATGCATCATGTCATCCCTAAAGTGATGACATAAGCCTCTTTTCCAAAATTCTTTTCAAAGTAGATATAATTGGATATTGGATCATTGAAGTTTCTAAATAAGTGAACCTAGGGCAAAAAGACACGTAGGTACTACAAGGGCAGGATAGGGTAATAGCCTAATTCATCTTCCCTATACATAACCAACCTCTGAACCTAGAATCACTATTTTCAAAAGATCTAAACGGAGTTATTTTTAAAAAGGGCTTAAATATTTGTAAAGCTTGCCAAACAACCTGCTTTATCCACCAAAAAAAAAAAAAGAAGCAAAAACCCTTTCTTGAGGAAATTTTTCAAAACCTTTTCAAAAATCCTAAGTTTAATATTTGGATTGCACTTAGTTTTGGATGACCTAACTCACCTTAACAAAGCTAGGTGGCGACTTCAAATATTTTCCAAAAGCCCTTATTCAAGTTAATTTCTAGTTCAAATCTAGTTGTACTCGTTATTTTAGAAGTATGAGTTCTAACAAGAGAATACTGTGTGTTTCCTACTTATAATCTCGATGGTGCGAAAAATTGGGCCATGACAGCTAAGGACACTTACAGGATTAAGCCATTATCATGTCTCTTTACCCTTCACTCATTTGGAATCTTAGTTTAATTAGTCCAATTCTATCCACTCAAAATTTTCAAAATCAAACTTTTCAAAGCTGTTTTAAAAAACATGTCATCATTTGCATTCAATTCACATTCAATCATTCTATCTTGCATTAAGTTTATCATCTAAGTACTGACTTTTTGCATTTTGTTTTGTAGGTGGACCATGTTCACATTTATTTTTATTATTTATACAAATTGCCATGAATGACAATATGGAATGGATAGGATGGATGGGAGTTGTTGAACCCTTTCCTCTACTTTTTAAAAATTTTGCACACATTGCGCGCGCACTTGCATTTGCATCTTTGTATTATTACCTAGTTATGACCCTTCTAGTTAGAAAGGGGGATGGTACTTTGGTTGTGGGCAGATGCTGTGTCAGCTTCTTAGCCTACGGCCTCTTGATGGTCCCCCCACTTAGATCACCAACCGATAATGGCACCATCTCGAGGCATGGGCCTAGGTTTGATAATATGGGAACCAAGTCTTCTTAGGAAGCATTAGTAATCCCTCAACCTCTTGCTCATGTAGAAACTCATGCATAGCCGAGCCTCTGCCAGATTTAAGACAAGCACGTCAATTTCAAAACCATGGAGAAAATGGCGACCGCTTTATTTCTCTTTATTCCTATCTATTCCTGTTGTTATAATGCATATATAAATGTTCATATATGCATGTTTACTTTACTATTACACCCTTTCTCCTTATACTCTTATATACATGTACATGCATTCAATACTCCATTTGAAGATAAGAGTTCCAAAGTAACTCAAGTCACTATATTTTCATGCATATGATCAACCTGTAGAAAGTGACACCAAGCTCATGCTCCCTTGCATAAAACCTACCAAAATCCTAAGGGTTCCATATAACCCTAAGGACTTGTGGCATACATTTCAAGTCATTCCATAAAGAGGGCATTAATCCCTCCATGTTCACAAACATAGGATTGCCGAAAAGACAAAGGGCAACCCGTAAAGCAAGGTCAATGACCTCTCAAACATCAACAAAAGGTGAACTCAAGAACCCAAAAGTAGTTTAGGAACCTGCTTTGTAAGAGTAGATAGGCAGAGGTCCCAAAGAAAATGTTTCCCTTCCCCCCTATTAAAATGTACTCTAATTTTTCTATATTCATACTCAAGGTTCAATGTACGCTCTTATCTTTTGTGAATGAATGAATAAATAAATATATGTTCTCAATCGATGGTAAGGTATTTGCATACAAGGGCAGACCTCCTATCCCTAAAAAGTGAGCCAAATGCAACATATTTAGTCTCCCTCAAAAGAAGGGATACACCTAAGACATGCCTTGTATAAAGTTTTCTAAATATCACACACTAACTCATGACTTGTGTCCTTGTTTTTCTTTTTCCTTCGTAAAGATTACACCATAAAGAGACATCATTGCTCCTAAGAAATATTCACAACCAACTAGGGACTCGATCATTACCCAACAAAGAGATTTGCTAATGGCAGCCAATCTTGTTGAATCCTCCTCAGTCTCTTGAGAGGAGGTCATTGAGATGACAACAAAGATCAACAAAATGTTTAAGCTCATCCAAGCCATGGTTGTGAAAGATGTTATTTTAGCCCTATCATCATCCACAGTTTTTCCCAATGACTCTAAACCTGCCACCTGAGGATTGTGTTTCAATCTGACAGTACGAGAAAAATAAAGAGGATTTCAAGGGGACTAATAGTGAAAAAAGAGAGACCATACTATTCTCACTTACCACAAAAAGAATCTTCCCTAACCCTCTTAACAAGAAGATCCAAGGTTTGAAAGAGTCGTTATACAGCCTCCATGGCCATGACCCTTTTGGGCTCACTTCCTACGATAAGCTCTAATTTTTGTCGGATCATCCAAGGCTAGCCAAATTCAAAATGCTTGACTTTCAAAAGTACAATGGCAGTAGCAAACCCACAACCCATCTTCGCCTTTATCCTATGGCATTGAGTGGCCATGGGAATGATCCAAAGCTTCTCATGCAACTCTACCAACATAGTTTAACGAGGTCTGCTCTGTAATGGTTTGCTCGACTTGATTTGAGCAAGATCACTACTTGGATTGAGCTAGTTAATGCATTCAAGGCCCAATACTGCCATAATATAGATTTAACTTCTGATTGTTGGTCCTTGATGACGATGAGAGAAGGAGATAAAGAACGCTTCAAAAGCTATGCCCTTAGGTAGAGAGAAGCAACAACATAAGTCAATCCCCCTTTGGAAGAGAAGGAGTATGTGCAACTATTTGTGCATACTTTTCAAGGCATATACTATGAAAAACTTTGTACAAGTGTAGGGAAAAGCTTTTTCGAGCTAAGCTTGTAACGGGAGATGATAGAAAATGGTCTCAAGATGGGAAGGATTACGGACCCCTATGCCATGACAAGAGAAAGCTCTACCAACATAGGCAGAAAGGTGGCCACTGCAAGGGGAGTAATCAAAAGGAAGAAAGAGGTGTTGGCCATTTTGCTTATTTAACCACCACAATACCGTCTACCACGCCAATCACATCCTATACTACCCATACCCACTTTAACTATGCCTGCTCAATGTAAGCACTCCATTTTTGCCCGCATAGCAATCTCCGGCCCGACTAGACTCACATTCAAATTGATATAGGCACATTCAAGCCCAAACTATTTTTTTCAGACTCAATCCAATCAATCAATTGCTTCGCGGGCCCACTAGGCCCAATAAAGGTAAAATGACCAAAATGCCCTTGGGCCATTGTTCGGTCCAATTCCAGTTGACACGTCTTCCTAAAGACGGTAAGTCCCCATTTCAACCTTAATTTCAATTTCAATTCCAATCTAGACCAATTAAAATCCAATCGGCATGCCTTTCGAGAAAGTTAATCCCTCAAGCGGTAAGTCCATCTAGTCTGACACGTTCTCTGAGAAAACTCCTCAGAGCGGTAAGTCCCTTCAAACCTGTTGACCAGATAAAACCTAAGTCCCCGAGATGGTAGAATGGTTCACTTCTGGTGTCTACTAGCCTCGTTATTCAGCACGTCTTTTAAGAGAGTTGACTCCTTAGATGATAAGTCCATCTAGCAACTTTCCAAGGTCAGGCAGTCTCCAGAATGAATGTAACCGTCAAAGTAGTAGAAACACTCACAAACATCGCAACCATCAGAATGGCGAAAACACTCACAAACTGGTTGACATCGGGAATTACCAACAAACCCCTATGCCATGGGACCAAACTCGCCTCTTGGCCATAACACATTTACCAAAGGACGAGATACCTTTAGAAACGAACTCATCATACACTGTCAGAGTGATGGAAGCACTCAAAACCCAGGTCAACACCAGTGCTTACTAGCCCACTAAGGAAAAAAATGATCAAACTGCCCTTTAGGCCTTTTTTGGCACTCTTCTAAAGAAAGTACCTAAGTCCTCAAAGTAGTAAGTCCACCTTTTCAAGATTGTCCCAAAAACAATCTGGCATGTTCAAGTGTCTTCCAATCAGTGTCGAACCAATTCTGAGACCATTTGATTAAAATGATCATTTGGCCCTCAGGCATCCGATCAACACTGGGGACCACACCGGCTCTGGGTATCAAACCGGTAACCTCCCGAGGAAGCTTCTAATAGTATTATCAACCTTTTAACACCTTTTCGGATTATTCCGAGTCTGTTCCGATATACCCAGTGCAAAATGACTGTTTTGCTCCTAGTAAGCTGGTCGCCTTTTCCAACCACACTGGCTCTGGGTATCAAACCGACAACTATCCAGAACACTTTAAATAGTGTTTTCAACCTTCAAACCTTCTCACAGGTCACTCCGAGTCTATTCCGGTGATTTTTTGTTTAATTAACCATTTTACCCCTAGTGGGCCTACTAACCTTTTCAAACACTTCGGCATTACTTCTTAACCCTGTAACCTCTGAGTGAATCTCCCTAGGGTTTCCATCCATTCCTGGTTGAGTCTAGTTACTCAGGTCCTTCCAGATCATTCCTAGACTTTTCAAAGTCACTCTTAGTGGAGCCAATCCAAAAATTGCATGATAGTCACTAGTATAGGCACCCAAATCTTTTGCCTTGTGTCCCGAAGGTCAAAAGATACGTTTCTTGCCGTCTTAAAACTTTCTTAAGTGGCTGACACCACTAGCAATAGCACCAAGCCAAGAAATGGCCTAGTGCCACTCCTAGTGGCACTAGTGGATTTTTTGCCCTAGCGTCATTACAACAGGCGTCAGGCTATTCTAGTTACCCATAAATACATACCCTATCACTGCGCGAGAATGGTCTATAACTAGTCCAAAAACTTTATTTTTTGAAATACAGAGCTCGAAATGCAACACCCTAAATTTTCTTGACTGCATTACATCCCTATTAAAAAGGACATAGGTTTTCTCCTTTTTTTGATAAATAAGAAAGATGATCACCAGCATTAATTTCCCACTGAAACAAAATCGTCCTCACTCATTTTGATTGTTTCTTCCTTGTACCAATTAATCAAACGTCGAACCACTAGACACACCGGTCTAAACCTTTACGTATGAACCAACCTATACTTGAACTGTTTCAAAACCTACCCAAACAACCCACTATAAGCAAGCACCGGTTTAACCGGATACACACACATGCTAAGCCGGTTCACTCTCTTATTGAATACAACTCACCACAATATTTAAAACCCTACGTGAACCATCCCATGCAAAAGTGGATGGCACCACTCATGCACAAGCTTAGTTATATGAAGTATATCACCCATGATCACATAGTAACTGACCTAGAGTCTTATCGCATCGAAATTGTGCCATTACCCGATACACTACCTTGCACCATGCATCCTCTTGTCATGACACCTGGCCTTGTATACACTCCATAAAAATCACTGGAATGCTCCTGTTTTCTGTAGGTAATTCGAGCAACATAGAGTGTTAGCCGAAACAAATATAAAACAACAACAAACCGAGAGATAAAGAAAGGGAAGAAGAGAGAACATCAGGTCGAGCATTCCAAAGATAGTCTAAGGTAAGAAACCACTCCCCTCAACCTCCTTCATCATAAACCCAATGGAATAAAAGTGTACCCATGGCTGAAAACCTAGAAAACCGAAGAGAGAGAGAGAATTTAGCCTCGGTGCACTTGGTTGTGGCAAGATAGCTAGGGGCTGGGGGGCTATTGCAAAGGCCATGGAGTTTCTCAACGATGCCTATAGGTGTCCCAGATGTAAGCACCCCATTTTTGACCGCTCGACAGTCTACACTCCGTCCAGACTTGTTTTCAAGTCATTATGGACATATTCCAATCGAATCCAATCCTCTAGTCCAAATTCTGTCTTTCCATCGCTTCGCGAGCCTGTCAGGCCCAAACAGAGACAAAATGACCAAAGTGCCCTTAGGGGCATTGTCCATTCGTATTCCAATTCTAATCCCTCTCTCGAGACAGTTTATTCCTCGAGACGGTCCGAGTAGCAAAACTACTCACAAAACTGTCAGAATGGCGGAAACACTCACAAAACCGTCAGAGTGGCGGAAACACTCACAAAACCGTTAGGGTGGCGGAAACACTCACAAAACCGTCAGAGTGGCGGAAACACTCAAAACCCAGGCACGTCTCTTCGGAGATGGTAAGACCCCTTTCCAATCCCTCTCTCGAGACAGTTTATTCCTCGAGACGGTTCCAATCTAGGCACGTCTCTTCGGAGACGATAATACCCCTTTCCAATCCCTCTCTCGAGACAGTTTATTCCTCGAGACGGTCCGAGTAGCAAAACTACTCATAAAACCGTTAGAGTAGCGGAAATACTCAACCGTTAGAGCAGCGGAAATACTCACAGAGCCGTTAGATTAGCGGAAATACTCAACCGTTAGAGTAGCGGAACTACTCCCAAATCATCAATCCCGTCCGAGTAGCGAAAATACTCAACCCCGTCCGAGTAGCGGAAATACTCACAAATCTTCGACCTCGTCCGAGTAGCGGAAATACTCACACCGTTAGAGTGGCGGAAACACTCAAAACCTAGGTCAACACCAATGGCTGTTAGCCCACTTCGGTGAAAAATGACCAAACTACCCTTAGGACCTTTTCCGAGACTTTCCGGTCAAGATGACCATTTTGCCCCTAGGCATCCGGATGCCCCGGGAACCACACCGGCTCTGGGTATCAAACCGGTAACCCTCTGAGAATACTTTTTATAGTATCCTCAACCTTCTTTTACCTTTCCGAATCATTCCGAGTCAGTTCCGGCCAACCCGGTACAAAATGACCGTTTTGCCCCTGGAGGGCCGGTCTCCTTCTTCAACCACACCGGCTCTGGGTATCAAACCGGTAATGACCCGGGAACACTTTTTATAGTGTTCTCAACCTTCCTTTACCTTTCCGGACCATTCTGAGTCAGTTCCGGCAAACCCGGTGCAAAATGACCGTTTTGCCCCTAGTGGGCCGGTCTCCTTTTCCGACCACACCGGCTCTGGGAATCAAACCGGCAACCTCTGGGAATATTCTAAATAATGTTTCTAGATCCCAAGTCTTCTTCTGGGACAGTTTGAGTCTGTCCCGACAGTTTTCTGGTCCGGTTGACCGTTTTGCCCCTAAAGGCCCGGTCGACCTTTCCGACACATCTTACCCTCACTTTTCAAGTCAAATACCTCCAGGACACTATTTTAAGTGTTCCTGCTCCTTTCCGGCCTTCCGGGTCACTCCCGGCTCCTTCAAATCATTCCCGGACTTTCTGGAGTCACTCCTAGTGAAGCCAGGCCAAAGTTTACATGGTAGTCACTAGTACAGGCGCCCAAATCTAGTCAAAGATACGTTGCTTGCTGACCTTAATTGTTTCCTAAATGGTTGGCGCCACTAGCAGTGGCGCCAAGGCAAAAAATGGCCTGGCGCCACTACTAGTGGCGCCAGTGTAAATTTTGCCCTGGCGCCATTGCAACAGGCACCAGGCTTGTCTTCCCTCTATAAATACAGAGCCTCGATCAATGTGAAAGGGGTCTACAAACTTAACCTAAGAATCCTATATTTCGATATACAGAGCTCGAGCACCTCCAAAACCCTAGCCTCAGGTTTTCTAAACTCTAGCCACTATACACAAACCCTAGCCTCCTATACACTCATACACTCCTCCATACACTCATACCCTAACCTTCAACCATCCTTGGAAGACTTGAAGAGCTGCCATCTAAAGCTTGAAGACAACCCTTGAAGACTGAAGAAGAAGACCAAGACGAAGACCGAAGACCGAAGACTGCACGGCGCGCAAAATAAACAAGAAACAAGGTAGGCTCCCTATTTAAATTTTCGCATTCCCCCTCTCTCTTCTCTCTCCAACCCACTTGGGTTTTCTCTATTTTAATCCCCCATCTCTTTCCCCCCCTTTCTTTGCATGCTTGAAACAAGGGGATTCCCGGTCCATGTGTAGGATTGGACTATTGGAGAGTCACCGTGTCGGGGGCTTTCTTATGGTCTAACCAAAGACCACGTGGGTCCGGCTCCCTTGATTATGTGGTGAAGCCTTAACCTTGTATGTTCACGACCCCAAATTGCATTGTGCATATCATAGTCTTGCATCTTCCAAAAACCGTTTTCAAACTCGTTTTCAAAACCGTTTTCAAACTTGCTTTTCAAAATTGCATCAAAATCTTCTTTTCAAAAACATGTTTTCAAAATCACAATCCTAGGGTGATTCTAGCTTTTCCATGGCTAGGGTTGCTTTAGGAAAGTGTTACATTAAAAGGGACCGATACGGTCTATATTTTCAAAATCTTGTTGTTTTCAAAACCGCTTTCCTAAAGTGGTTCTAGCCTTCCTATGGTTAGAATTGCTTTAGGAAAGTGAGATGTTTTTACACCTTCTAAAAATTCTTTTTTCCAAATCCCTCTTTCTAAAAATCTCTTTTTCAATATACTTTCCTAAAACTCTCCTCTTCAAAATTGTTTTCAAAAACTCCCTTCCAAAATCTATTTTTCAAAACTCTCTTTTTCAACTCCTCTCCAAAATCTTTTTCTCAAAATCCATTTTCTAAAAACTCTCTCCAAAAATCTTTCCAAAAACTCTCTTTCTAAAATCTTCTTTCTAGAAATTCCCCTCTAGGATTTCCCTTCCAAAATCTACGTTTCTAAAAACACACCTTCCAAAACTCCTTCTCTTTAAAATCTTTTTCCAAAAACTCTCTTTCTAAATTCACTTTCCAAAAACTCCTCCCTAGGATTCCTTTCTAGAAAAACCTTCGTTTCTAAAAACACACTTTCCAAAAACTCTTTCCTTAGAGCCCCAAATCAAGCCCTAGAACCCACAATTAGGAAACCCTAATTTTCTTTCCAAAAACACAATTTTCAAACTTTGCCCTAAACCTAGGTTTCAAAAATCTTTTGTTTTCTACATCAAAACTATACATGTTTTCAAAACTTCTTTTTTACGTCAAAACAACAATTTTCCAAATCTAGGGTTTCTAGAATTTCCCTTTCCAAATCCTAGCCAAATCCTACCTTCCCTTTAGGAAACCAAATCCAATCTCCCCGTTTAGGAAACTAGATCCCGTCCTCCGTTTTAGGAAACAAAATCCAACCTTTCTCTTTTAGAAACCAAATCCAATCCCTTCCTAATCCAAATCTTTCCTAATTCCAATCCTTCCGAATCTTCCATTTTCCTAAATCTTAAGTTTCCAAAACTTGAACATAAAAATCTTTCCTAAATTTTAAAAACTCAACTTTCAAATCTTTCCTAATTCAACCCTTTCCTAATTCTACCCTCTTTTCAAATCTTAACTTCTTAAACCTAAGTTTTCAAACTTTTCCTAAACTCAAGCCTTTCATAATTTCAAGACTTTCTAAAATTTAAACTCTAAAAGTTTCTAAATCCTAAACTTTCTAAATTTCAAATCTTTCTAAAATTCTAAGCTTCCTAAATTTGAAACTTTCTTAAGTTAAATCTTTCTAAACCCAAATCTTCCCAAATTCTAAACTTTCCAAAACTTCAAAATCTTTTCAAATCTAAAACTTTTCTAAATTCAAAACTTTCTTAATTCAAGACTTTCTAAATTCAAAACTTTCTTAATTCAAGACTTTCTTAAGTTGAAAGCTTTCTTAATTCAAACATTTCCTAAACTGAAAACCTTCCTTTTTCAAACCTTTCCCAAAACGAAACTTTCGTATTTTCAAAACTTTCTTGTTTTCAAAACTTTTCAAAATCAAAACTTCCCTTTTTCAAACATTTCTAAATTCAAAATTTTCTTAATTCAAAACTTTTCTAATTTCAAAACTTTCTTAATTTTGAAACTCTCCTAATTTGAAAACTTTCCTAAATTCAAAACTTTCCTAATTTGAAAACTTTCCAAAAATGAAACTTTCCTAATTCGAAAACTTTCCAAAAATGAAACTTTCCTAATTCGAAACTTTCCTAAATCGAGCGTTTCCTAATTCAAACATTTTCTTAAATCCAACCTTTCCTAATCTCCTAAACCTTCCAAGTCAAGTCAAACCTTTCCTAAGTCTCTTTCCTAAGTCTAGGTTTCTTAAAACCTTCATCTCTCTAAAAACAAGTCTAAATCTTTCTTCCAAAATCAATCTTCTCAAATCCAAGTCCAACCCTCTCAATTCCAATTTCCAATCTCCTTTTCTAATCTCAATTCAATCTCTTTCTTCCAATCCAATCTCTCTCCTCAAATCAATCTATTTTCAATCGGACTCTTGTCCGAACTACGACTGACCTGATTCCCCCAAAGGGATACGTAGGCAACCTTCATAGGTGCGGTCACAATACTTTTCAAACTATCAATTCCACCCTCATGGGTGTGGTTTTCAAAATCTTCTCAAATCTCAAATTTCAATTTCAAAATTTCTATTTTCAAAATTCTACTTCCAATTTTCAAACTTTCCAAATTCAATTCCATCTTTTCAAATCTATTTTCAAATCAAATCAATCCCTTTTTAAATCTATTTTTCAATTCTTTCATCTTGCACTTGCATATCATGCATCATGCTAAATTAGTTTTCAAACATTGTTTTTCTAAATTGAATAGGGTTGAACTATAGTTAGTCGAAGACTCTCATAGGTAAATCAAGGGTAGATTGACATGTAGGTACCGAAAGGGCGGGGTAGGGTGATAGCTTAGTGCGTCTTCCCTACACGTAACCAACCTCCGAACTTAGATCACTGTTTTTCAAAGACCAAAAAGGAGTTATTTTTCTAAAAAGGGCTAAATGTTTTCCAAAGGTTGCCAAACAACCTGTTTTCCTAAAAACTCTCTCTTGAGGAGGTATTTTCAAAAACCTTTTTCCAAAAACCCTAAGTGTAGTCTTCGGATTATTCTTAGTTTTTAGGTGACCTAACTCACCTTAATTAAGTTAGGTGGCGACTCCGAATCTTTTTCAAAAGCCCTTTATTCAAACTTGTTTTCAATTCAAACCTAGTCGCACTCATTCTTCTAGGAGGGTGAGTTCTAACGAGAGAGTACAGCATTTTTCCCGCTTGGGTGAGTATTCCTCGAGTGCGAAAAATCTGGGCGCGACACCAGAGAGACCCAAAGCCTCTGTACCTGCTTTCTCTAGCTCTTGGAAGAGTATTTCACTGGAAAATCTACCTAGTAACGTGGCTCCGGCCACTAACCACTGTTGCTAACCACACCACACCACTTGGGGTCGACTCA
Organism: Euryodendron excelsum; assembly: GCA_033060915.1. Lineage (NCBI taxonomy): Eukaryota > Viridiplantae > Streptophyta > Magnoliopsida > Ericales > Pentaphylacaceae > Euryodendron > Euryodendron excelsum. The sequence continues at coordinate 37,348,805 of CM065389.1, forward strand.
TCTTGGGGTCTGGAACAAAACTCATAGAGGGCTTAATATTTGAAAATGGAGAGAAGACGGCCAAAATGGAAGTTGCAGGTCTAAACCGTTAGGGTTCCGTCATGCATCGACCATTTCAGGCTCCGTTCGACCACCTCTAGCCACTGTTGGTCGAGCTCTAGCTATGAGAGGGAAGCCCGGGACCTTACTAACACCTGGAGCTCACATGCATGGCTAGGAATATCAGTGGTTGGCTGAAAATAGTGCATAAACACACCCAGTCGAGGTGGGAGAAAGAAGAATGCTATGTCTTCCTCCCCCACGCACGGCTGGTGGCGCGTGTGGGCACGTCCCACTGTGTTTGGCTCTGAAATTTTTATGGCCATGCTATGAGCATCTAAATATCTTACCCTCAAAATTTCAGACCATGAGGACTTCTCTGTGAATTATCATGAATTTATTTCTATGGTTGGCATGAAAATACACAGAAAATGAAAGAGATATGAAAATATTATGTAATTTTACCAAAGAATCCCTAAAAATATAGGGGACATAGATATAGGAGAGTAGGTTTAGTAGCTATCGCGGAAAAGAATTCCAGAATATCTCCTATTCTGAGCCACTGGACGGTTTTGTTCCTACCAAAGATGTGTACCAGCCAAGCTACTGACTAATTATGACACCGCACTACTAACAGTTTAATTTACTTAGTAAAACTATATATGAAAAATAGATATCAAATTCATGTAATATGAACAGAAAATATTTGAAGAACGGGATCAAATCTTCTACACACATACTAGTAGGATAGGAAACTGTGCATTCTCTAAGATACGTGCTTATTTGATTATGTTCCTTTCTATCCAAATGCTTGGTTTAAATGCTAAAAGTTATATTCTGCTTGATTATATTACTTGCCTTGCAAAAGTGCATTTCATGTATGGTCACATTACTGGGGAGGAATAAGGGAGGAACAACTCGATAAATGAAAGAACCTCGAGTTTATATCATGGGTGACTACTGATCAACTGGTATCGGAGCTACCACGAATCAGTATTTATCAACTTGATATGGACTAGATAATCATGGGTGGGCCCCCACTAAACTTGAAGAGAATGAGTGTCAAGGTTGGGCCCACTAGGCTTGATGATGCCCCAAGCAGGTCATACCTGCAGGATCCTAGTGATGACAAAAAGAAACGAGTACGTACACATGTCATAGCATAACTTTACTGCACTACATTTTAAACTTGTGTCTTATGGAGTCATGGTATTTCTACTGGGCTTCGCAGCTCACTCCTATCTTATGGGACAAATTTTCAGGAAATGGGACTTCAGTTGGATTCCAAGGAAATGATTACAAGAAATGAACCATATAGTTCAATTGGAAATTTTCCTTAATGTTTAGTTTGGATTGTATATAAAATAAAGCTATGGATCTCAACTATAAGAATAATGTTCTTCTAATGTAATAATCATTTTGGAAGTATGTAGATGATGTATCTTTAATTGATAAAGCCCCTTGTCTCGATCTATAGGATAAAATGGGTCGTGACAAAAGTTGGTATCAGAGCTCGTATTAGGTTTGTTTGGAGAGTTAATATTATTACCTGTTGAAACCCTTAAGTCATATTAATTATAGATTGTTAATTGAGTGCTAACCTTAACTTTTTGGTGCAAATGAATCTATTTGTGTAGGATGACGTACTCATGCATCAGCTAGAAGTTGAAAGTGAGATAAGAGCTAACTGTAAGACTGTAACACATAACCAGGCTAAGGCATTTCTTCGCACTGAAATTATGGGGGTTGCTCAAAGATGGGGGGATCTTCCTAGAATCTTACAAGACTTCGTAGTACGACATTAAGTGACATCGTTGAAGGGAGTAGCTCAAGAGGTTTCTGAGATCGTGAGGAGCCCTACTGAGTACCAACAACTGATACTCGGTATGTAGTTGTCTGGAGACCTACCATTTACAGGAAGATAGGGACGCCTAATCCGCCCTCACCTCACCCAACTTCACAGGGACAACAGATTGCCCCACCTACGGCACCACCTCCTGAATATCATCCCCTAACGCCCGAGGTGTCAATGACTAACCCCACCCCGGTAGTTAGTCCTACCGTGCCTACCACATCAGGTGCCCCAGTAATAGATGTGTTGGAAAGTGAGGAAGACCCAGATGAGGATGTGAGCATGGGATTTGACTAGGCAAGAAATTAAGTAGAAGGAAATAGAATGCTAAGTATGAACTATATATGTTTATATTAGTTTGTGGGTTATATCTGTTCCTCCCCATTTTGGACCACTGTAGATAGGAGGAAGAGATCGAATAGTGCTATGACATTTTGCTATCTATACCTAGCACTTATGTACTTGTTGGTTTTAGTAATTGATCGCACTTATCTATTCATCTCTTCTATTGAGTGCTAGCACTGGATATTTCGTCTAGATGTGGTACTGTGTCATACAATAACAAAAATTAGACTAACCATGGTACTAATTTTAGATGGCAAGGATAAGAGCCGGAGTGGAATCAAGGGGGAACGACGAAACCCTAACCAATACTCAATGGAATCAAATTTTGCAAAGTTTGCAGACTATGACTACTGTAAGCACCCCATTTTTGACTGCTCGGCAGTCTACACTCCGTCCAAACTTGTGTCCAAGTCATTGTGGGTATATTCCAACAGAAACCAATTTTCTAAGTCCAAATCCCATCTTTCCATCGTTTCGTGGGCCCGCGAGGCCCAAATAGAGGCAAAATGACCAAAATGCCCTTAGGGGCATTGTTCTCTCCAATTCCAATTCCAATTCCAATCCCTTTCTCGAGACTGTTTATCCTCGAGACGGTTCCAAATCTGGCACATCTTTTCAAAAACGGTAAGTCCCCTTGCTAATCCTTCTCTCGAGACAATTTATTCCTTGAGACGGTTCCAAATCAGGCACGTCTTTTCGAAGCGGATAAGTCCCCTTTCCAATCCCTCTCTCGAGACAGTTTATTCATCGAGACGGTACCAAATCAGGCACATCTTTTCGAAGATGATAAGTCCCCTTTCCAATCCCTCTCTCGAGACAGTTTATTCCTCGAGACGGTTCCCAATCAAGTACGTCTTTTCGAAGACGGTAAGACCGCTTCTCAATCCCTCTCTCGAGACAGTTTATTCCTCGAGACGGTCCCAACTCAGGCACGTCTTTCTGAAGACAATAAGTCCCCTTTCCAATCCCTCTCTCGAGACAGTTTATTCCTCGAGATGGTCCAAGTAGCGGAAATACTCACAAATATCACAACCATTCGAGTAGCGGAAATACTCATAAACAGGTCGATATAGGGAATTGCCAACAAACCCGTGTCGGGGGCTTTCCTTTTGGCTAACCGGAGACCACGTGGGTTCGACCCCCTTAATTATGTGGTGAAGCCTTAGCCTTGTATGTTCATGACCCCAAACTTGCATTGTGCATATCATGATCTTGCATCTTCCAAAAAATCGTTTTCAAACTCGTTTTCGAAACTTGCATCAAACTTGTTTTCAAAATTGCATCAAAATCTCTTTTTCAAAAACTTGTTTTCAAAACCACAATCCTAGGGTGATTCTAGCCTTTCCATGGCTAGGGCTGCTTTAGGAAAGTATTACATTCAAAGTGACTTTTATGGTCCATATTTTCAAATTTTATTGTTTTCAAAACCACTTTCTTAAAGTGGTTCTAACCTTCTTATGGTTAGAATCGCTTTAGGAAAGTGAGACGTTTTTATACCTTCTAAAAACTCTCTTTTCAAATCCCTCCTCCTAAAAATCTCTTTTCCAACATGCTTTCCAAAAAGTTCCTCTTTCCAAAATTGTTTTCAAAAACTCCCTCCAAAAATCTACTTTTCAAAACTCTTTTTTTCAATCCCTTTCCAAAATCCTCTCCTCAAAATTCACTTTCTAAAAAAACGCTCCCTAAAAATCATTCCAAAAACTCTCTCCAACGATCTTCTACCAAAATTCACTTTCCTTAAAACTCTTTTCAAAATCTTCCCTCTAGAAACTCCTCTCTAGGATTTCCTTCCAAAAACTTGTTTCCAAAAAACATACTTTCCAAAAAACCCTTTTTCTTGGCGCCCAAGTCAAGCCCTAGAACCCACAATTAGGAAACCCTAGTTTTCTTTCCAAAAACATGGTTTTCAAACTTGCCCTAAAATCTAGGTTTTCAAAACATTTTGTTTTCCACATCTAAACCATGCACAAAACCTCTTTTTTACATCAAAACTATAGCCTTCCAAATCTAGGGTTTCTAAAAACTTCCCTTTCCAAATCCTTGTCAAATCCTACCTTCCCTTTAGGAAACCAAATCCAATCTCCCGTTTAGGAAAGCTAGATCCTGTCCTCCGTTTTTGGAAACAAAATCAAATCTTCTCTTTTAGAAACAAAATCCAATCCCTTCCTAATTCAAATCTTTCCTAATTCCACTCCTTCCTAAACTTTTCCTTTCCTAAACCTTAAGTTTCCAAAACTTGAACATAAAAATCTTTCCTAAAATTCTAAAATTCAAATCTTTCCTAATTCTACCCCTTTCCAAATCTTAATTTTCCAAATCTAGGTTTTCCAATCTTTCCTAAACTCAAACCTTTCTTAATCTCAAGATTTTCTCAAACTCTAAAACTTTCTAAATCCTAAACTTTCCAAATTTCAAATCTTTCCAAATTCAGAGCTTTCCAAGTTCAAAACTTTCTAAAGTTAAATCTTTCTAAACCTAAATCTTTCGAAATTTTGAACTTTCCTAAACTTCAAATCTAAAACTTTCTCATTCTCAAATCTTTTCCTAAACTTTCTAATTCTACCCCTTTCAAATTCCTCCATATTTTTCAAATCTCAAATTCTACAATCTTTTCAAATCTCCAATGAATTTTTAAACTTTCAATTTCAAATTTCTATTTCCAAATCTCTATTTTCAATTTCCCAAAACCTTCTTTCCAAATTCAAGCTTCTATCTCTTTCTTTTCAAATCAAATCAAATTCTTCTTCTCAAATTTATTTCCAAATCAACTGTTTTTTATTGCACTTGCATATCATGTATCATATCTTTTCAAACATTCTTTTTCAAAGTGGATAGGATTGAACATTAGTTAGTTAAAGACTCTCATAGGTGAATCTAGGGTAGATTGACATGTAGGTACCGAAAGAACGAGGTAGGGTGATGGCTTAGTGCGTCTTCCCTAAACGTAACCAACCTCCGAACCTAGATCACTGATTTCAAAGACCATAAATGGAGTTATTTTTCAAAAAAGGGCTAAATGTTTTCCAAAGGTTGCCAAACAACCTGTTTTCTTAAAAACCCTCTCTTGAAGAGATATTTTCAAAACCTTTTTCTAAAAACCCTAAGTGTAGTTTTCGAATTATGCTTAGTTTTTAGATGACCTAACTCACCTTAATCAAGTTAGGTGGCGACTCCAAATCTTTTCCAAAAGCCCTTTATTCAAATCAATATTCAATTCAAACCTAGTCGCACTCATTCTTCTAGGAGGGTGAGTTCTAATGAGAGAGTACAACATTTTTTCCGCTTGTGTAAGTATTCCTCGAGTGCGAAAAATCTAAGCGCGACAGCTGGCGACTCCACTGGGGACACGTAGAGGGTTAGGTCGTAGTCATGTCTCTTTACCCTTTACCCGTGTAGAGTCTTCAATTAACTTGGTTCAATTCTATTCACTTTAAATTTTCAAAACAAAATTTTCGAAATTATTTTCAAAAGGCATGCATTTATTCATATTATCTTGTATTATGTTTCTCATCCTTATACTAACACTTGCATCTTTGTTTTGTAGGTGCACATTTTGTTTAAATTTTACTAACTGCTATGCATGAATGTGATGAACAGGATGAATGAGAGTTGTTGGGCTCTTTCCTCCACTTTTAAAAATCACAAACACACTGCATGTGCACTTGCATTCTGCATACTTGCATTATTACCCTGATATGTCCTTTCTAGTTAGAAAAGGGGAACGGTATATTGGTTGTGGGCAAGATGCTGTGTCAATTTCTTCGCCTACGGCCTCTTGATGGTTCCCCCGTTCGGATCACCAACCGATCATGGCACCACCTCAGGGAGTGGGCCTAGGTTTGAAGATATGGGAACCGAGCCTTTTTAGGACGCATTAGTCAACCCTCAACCTCATACTCATATAGACACCATGCATAGCCGAACCTTTGCAAGATTTAAGACACGAGCACCATTTTCAAAACCACGGAGGAAAGGGCGACTGCTCTTACTTTCATTTATACCTATCTATTCCTGCTGTTATACTGACTATATTCATACTGTTATAATGCTTGTCTAACTGCTCATGCATGCACGTTTACCTTGCTAGTGCATTCTCTTTCTTTATAGTCTTTGCATACCATGCATTCAATATTCCATGTCAAGACAAGAGTTCCAAAGTAACTCAAGTCACTGCATTTTCATACATATGATCTACCCATTGAGAGTGACACCAAGGTCACTTTCCATTGCATTAAACCTACCTAAACCCTAAGGGTTCCCACGTAACCCTAATGATTCATTGCATGCATCTCAATTCATTCCATAAGAGGGGCCCCAATCCCTCTATGCTCACGGAGATAGGATTGCCATGAAAACAAGAGGCAACCAATCAGCAAGGTCTCCCAGCAACCCCCTTAACATCAAATCCAAGAAAGGCGAATCCGAAGACTCAAGAGTAGTTTAGGGTTTTCCTTTGTAAAAGTAGATAGGTGGAAGTCCAAAGGAAAATGTTCCCACTCCCCCTATTAAAATGTATTTCAATTCTTTTGTATCTTGAACCCAAAATTTAATGTACTTCTTTACTTGTATGAATGAATGCATGGATGGCTAAAGGTTCCTACCTGACAGTAAAGTATCTGCATACAGGGGCAAATCCCCTATCTCCAAGAGTGGGCCAATACATCATGATTAGTTTCCCTCTTAAAGAAGGGCACCCTAGGACATGCATTGCATAAAGCTCTTTAAAAACCAAAAACTGACTTGTGACTTATGTTTTTGTCTTTTTCTTTTTTTTTCCTTTATTATTTCTATTTACAGAAGTCACCTCGAACTGAGTCAACATTGCTCCCAAGAAGGGGCAACATCCACCTAGAGATCCTATTATCACTCGGCAAAGAGCATCACTGATGGCTGCTAACCCTGAAGAATCCTCTCATGTTTCTCGAGAGGAAGTTAATGAAATAAGGACTAAGATGGATGAGATGCTCAAACCCATTCAAACTCTGGCCATGAAGGATGCTACTGCAGTCCCGTCATCATCTATGACTTCATCTAAAGATCTGGAACCTGCTAATCCAGGGATCATGCTTCAGTTCGACAATGCTGGGAGGACTAAGGAAGACGCCAAAGGGGTCAACACTGAAGAAGAAGAGACCATATTGCTTTCACCGGCTATAAAGAAGGCCTCTCTAGACCCTCTCAGTCTGAAAATCTAAGGATTTGAAGATTCATTGCGAAGTCTCCATGGCCACAATGCTTACGGGTTCACTTCCTATGATGAACTCTATTTCTTCCCTGACCATCCGAGACTTGCTAAGTTTAAAATGCCCGACTTCCAAAAGTACAACGGTACTGATAACCCTATTGCTCATCTTCGTCTATATGCTGGAGCGCTAAGTGGACATGACAACGATCCGAAGCTCCTTATACAGCTATTCCAACACAGTCTCACAGGGTCGGCTCTGTAATGGTTTGCTCGTCTGGACTTAAGGAAGATCACAACCTGGATGGAGCTAGCCAATGCGTTCAAAGCCCAATACTGTCACAACATCAACCTCACTTCTGATCGATGGTCCTTGATGACGATGAGCAAGGGTGAGAAGGGGAGCTTTAAAGCCTATGCCCTGAGATGGAGGGAGGCCGCTGCACAAGTAAACCCCCCGCTGGAGGAGAAGGAGTATGTACAACTGTTTGTCCATACTTTTCAAGGTATATTCTATGAGAAGCTTTGCACAAGCGTAGGAAAAAGCTTCTCCGAGCTTATCATATAGGAAGAGATGATAGAAAACGGCCTCAAGACAGGAAGAATCACAGATCCCTATGCCAAGATCGGAGAAAATACTGCCAATATAGACAAAAAGGTGGCTACTACAAGGGGCACGATCAGGAAGGAAAGTGAAGTGTCCGCTATTCTGCCTAGCCAACCACCCCAATACCGACCCCCACTACAATCACCCCCAGTCCTGCCCTTGCCCACCTTGACCATGCTTGCTCCAACCCCTAACTATGGCCTCGTTGGGGCACGACCCAACTTTAATAGACCTGCCCGACGCATCCGTACCTTCGATGCCTTAGCCTGGACCCAAACCGAGGCTTACCATAGCCTTCTAAAGAACAACATCTTGAAACCCGTACCTGCTCGCCCGTTGCCAAGTCCTCTACCCCCAACCTTTAATGCTGCGCTTACATGTGAGTACCATTCAGGTGGCCAGGGGCATGACACCGAAAGCTGCTTCGCTCTCAAGCACAAGATCCAAGACCTGATTGATAATAAGACCATTGATCTGCAGTCGATAAAACCCGCTCCTACTCCCAATGTGACCACTAACCCTCTGCCGGATCACACCGTCAATATGATACTAGTAGAAGTAGAAGGCGAGGGAGAGTTCAACGAGCCCGAGGCTGAAGATTATGAGGATGATTGGGAGACCAAGGAAGAAGATGACTGGGAGGAGGATCTCCAATTATGCCCCATTTATCTCCATGACCCTGATGAGGTGCCCGATGCTTCTAACTGGCCCATTGAGGAGCCAATGTTCCTGGGAGATGAAATCGCTAAGAACATGGTTGTTGATGGATGGGGTACTGAGTTTCTGCATCCAAAATGTGTTGTAGCTGAACGTCACTTACTAGAGAACCCTTGGCCCACAAATGCGTACGACTATGAAGAAATGAGCTGGGGGATAGAGAAGCCAAGAGCACAGACAGAACCCTTCGAGTTGGAAGGGGGTGAACTAGTCACCCTGTTTACAGAAGAACCCACTGCAAAGAACAAGAAGGAGGCTGACAGCCGCATCAACAGTGCCAACATCTTTGGAGCTCTAGGGGAAGCCTTTGCTTGTCTCGCTTTGGCTGAGGATTCGGTTCGCGAATGGAGCATCGAAGATGTGGGAATTATCCCAATGCCGTACTAAAAATGGGTTCTTTGCACAAGCGTACAAGAGAGGGGTGTTTGTCACCCACTTTCTTTCTATCCCTCTTACTTCCTGTCTTTAAATTAATGTTTACATTTTCTTATTGCTTAAGAACTTTATGCTTTCCGTAATAATAATAATAATAATAATAATCAAATGACAGTCTTTTATTCCATTGTTGTTGTCTTGTCTTCCCTGGAGAATAGTGACTACTTTCTACACAAGGGGCATGGTTTATCTTTTGGAATGATCCAACTTGAAGGGACGATAGCATGAGTTAACCACTCACCAAATGATCAGCTTTCTAGAAAGAGAGAGGATAAGGATGAGTGAGGATACTACCCAAAGGCAGCACTTGCAAGACTCTGAGGCTAAGCGATGTGTGGCTAGTTTATCAAGATGAAGAGGAGCCATCATTCATTTCCCCACATATAAAGAATAAATAACTAAATAAAGAAATAAATGTGCTTACATTCCCTTTGCTTAACCCCTAGAGGCTCGCAACAAACAAAGTTTTCTTTGTTAACCCCGATCCAAGACTATCCTCCCCACACTGGGGTAGACAATAGTTTGAGAACACTAGGAATGGTATCCACCCCCCGATGTGATAAGACAGCAATAAAAGCCCTATAGATCAAGTAATCTAATTCAAAGTGAGGAGAGGCCCTCATTTCATTTCCCATGCAGTTAAAAGCAACCCCTTGCCAAACCCGTTGAGCCACTTACCCTTTCTTAACGAATCCCCAACCTAGGGGTCACCGCCCACGTTGGGTATATTAAACTACCAAGGAAAGGGTCTAGGGAAAAAGGTTAAAGAATTGTTTCATTTCATAAAAGAAAAGAAAAGAAATAGAAAGAAAAAGAAAAGGAAAGAAATTACCAAGGGGCAAGAGGCCAAAAAAAAAAAAAAAAGGGCTTGAAGAAAATCATGATTGAGTCATCTACAAAAGCGTGATAAGAAGGTCAAATGAGAAAAAAGTCAAGTCTATCTCAAAAAGTATATAGAAATGGTGAAAGAACAAGGTCATTTTCACCCTGAGAAGTATATGGTCAAAAGCAAGAAGAAAATTTAAAGGTGATCCTAGGTTATAAAGAAACCAAGTAGAAACGATAGGTTCGAGCCTTTACCCTTTCTTGCAAAACCCCGAAACCATGACCTACATTACAACCCTATTAAAGTCCCCTCTGATTAAAAACAGATTGCTTGATCTAAATGAGCTAGATACGCTACCAAAGCTAAAGAAGGATGCTAATCCTACTGAAAAGTAGTCAAGGATGGTATGGATCTAAACCCTACCAAAAACAACATCAAATTTGAGCCTGCATATCCCGTTGTTTCTAAAACCCCCATAACCTAGCCTACATTACGGTCCTAAACAAAGTCTCCTCAGATTGAAATGACCGGCCACTTATCACTTTGCCAAAGGCCAGGTAAGCTGTTGCTAAAACCCCGAGAGTTGAGAGTCTCAGCCCAATAACCATATACACTAACCCTAAGACAGAAAGTTGGTGGCGATCAAAAGGTTGAGAAAGGTGCGAAATGCTATCATCCAATGAAGGTAGGGTCGAGCCAAATGAGAGGCTAAATCCCCGAAGAGGAGGGAGTTACCATTCCCAAGACTACAAGTCTAACAGCACCTTATGTCATTTTATTAACATATTTCTAACTTGTGCATATGTTTAAAAAAAAAATCATCATGGGCTTTGCACACATAGGATATAACTCCCTATAGAAATAGAAGTCACCAACATCAACTCATGTAATAGATATCTAACATCATCATACATCACATGCATCTGATCGTATGCCTAGCTGTAAAGATCATAAATATATCTATCTATCCATGCATCTGAATACCATAAATATTCATTTTTGTACAAAATATCAAAATGAAACTGTCTAACATAAATACATCTCAGGCACAAGGGGCAAAAGAGGATCAGAGTCTCTACAAGGGGCATACATCACAGGTCAAAATCGATATCATCTGGATCAAAATCCCCGAAACCTGGCATCAGAGGAGGTGGGTAACTACTCGAAGCACCACCATCTTGCAGGGAAGATAGAACCAAAATTAGCTACATACAAAAGGAACTAAGCAACAGCAGAGCAAGAAGAAGCAAAGAAAGAAATAACATACCCCCCCACCGCCCATCTGAGATAACCGAGCTGTCAAGGAAGCTACCTCGGCCTGGTATTGATCCCGCTGGTCTCTCACAGCTGTAAACTCAGCCTGGGGCACGTATTCTCCGGCACGGCGCCATAACTCAACCACTTCTTAGCTAACAGCATACCCGCCGACTACTACCTCAAACCGAGTGAAGGCACCAACCGAATGAGCCCCAAAGTGTGCAGTATAATCTGTATTCAGAGGAAGCAAGAACTCGACACCTGGCTGACGCTCCTAATAAGGGATAGGCACTCCCGCCACCAGGGCTCCAAACATATACTCTAGCGAAGCTCCTGCTGATTGGAACTCCTCATGAAACTGCTGCCAGTGTCGCTCTCCAAGATAAGACTCCCAAGTGTCATCACTGAGAAAAGCAGCTCTCGACAGGGACAATGGGACCAAGTACCAGATTGTCTCATAATGGACTGATCCAATGAAGGGCCGCCAGGTCACATCCCTCGCCTCAATTAGCTCCAGGTTAGCTCGGAGCGTCACAAAATCAGTAATCTCCAATCGCTGGGCTACCCGGTCACGAGCCCACCTCAAAGCACGAGGATAGAGATATTCCTCAATAATTGCAGGGCGACGAACAGGAAGGTATTCGTAGCTCCACCAGACGAGGAAGGGCCGGAAACTGGTCATGCTAGCCCAATGGGAAGAAGTCCGGACCCGCATCGATCAAAGAAAGCAGCCAAAGTAAAAGGACCCCCAGTCCGGCTCAGATAACGCTCCAAGATCGGCTACTATACTCACCAAACGACATGGCATGAGTGACTTATTGTTCTTACAGAAGCAGCTAAAGATGATATACAACACAAGTCGCTGTCTCATGATGTCCCGCCTGGAAGGTGATGGCTCAGTAGCAAAAGTACGGTCATCCTGACTGATCCACGAGACTGGGAAGGCAGAACGCTCAGGAGGAGGCAAGTCTAATAGCAAACAGGCCTCGTCCCTACTGACTGGATGCAGGGTGATCCGCCGGCCGACAAAGGAGAGCCCTGTAATAATCGCCCAATCCAAAGGAGTAGGACCTAAATCGAAGCTGACAAAATGAAAGGTCCCGGTCTCCCCGAACCACCTCTCAACAAGTGCTAGTACCAAATGCCGGTTCAGGCAATTAGCCTGTAATCCTATAAAGGCGTCAAATCCGATCTTTGCAAGAAGTCACGATATGATGGGGCCGCCCGCTGCATGGTCACAAAAACCTAATGAACAGCCCCTCTGAAAGCTGTATGTACCCGCGGATGAGGCAAATGCTGTCTAGAATACACGCTGGGGTGGTAGGCAAGATCCCCGAGTGGTGGGACGTCTGGTATCTGCATATCACCCAAGTCGGCATCCGGCTACCTATGCCTGGAAGAAGCTCTCCCATAACCGGTCACCTAATCCCCAAGGCCCGATACCTCCTCCTTAACATCAATCTGCTCGGCGAAAGCCTGCTCAACTAGAGGAAAAGGGTCGACAGGTAACCTACTCCCCTGCCCACTCTGACTGGAGGAAGATCGTCCGGTAGATCGTCGACTAGCTCTAGATCAACTAGAGCCGCTAGTAGAATCTGTCCGGGCCACCTTCCCCGAGCGGCATCTCCTCTCAGAACCGTCATCACCCGCGTCTACCATCCTGAAAAGGTATGCCAAGGTAAGAGACGTTAACATGCCATACATGCAATTCAAATAATAGTAAAATAAAATAAATAATTAACACAAACAAAACAAATGAAGGATTTCGAATAACAAATCAAAAACAGAATTTCTACACATCTTGATTTTCCAACTTCAAGTCAAATCTCAAGGGTTTTCTGTCTTTTTCCTTCAAAAAGATTTTATTTCTAAAAAGTTTTTCTAATTCTTTCCCTAATTTCTAAAAATTTCGGTAGAGTACCGTTTAAAAGATGGCCCCTACAACACCCATAACATCAACACGAAACACAAAACGTGCACTTCACATTGTCACAATCACATGACACCAGCACTCGTGCACACTTTTCAATTTTTTAAAATTTTCAAAACACTTGTTTTTTTTTCAATAAATCCATGGTTTTTAAAAATGCCTTAAAATTCTTCAAGATCATTTCAAATGTTTTCCAAAAATATTCCTACCTTTTTCAAATTTTAAACTCTAAAAATCCCATCAATTTCTTAGGTTTTCTCATTTTTCTAAATTTTCTAAGTATTTTTCTATTTTTTAAAAAATAAAAAATTCACCGAGTTTTCAAAAAAATCATGAAACTTCATACAGTTGTTAAACACATTTTTCTAAGGCACATTGCACAAAAATATAGCTAAAAAATCCAATACCCAAGTCTGTAGGAACAAATCACCTATTCCTGCAGAAAACCCCTTTACATATTCACATATAATCATTCAAATTCAATCAAACAAGCACCAAAATGCAAAAATAACATCACCATCATGTTCAAAACACATCAAAACATCAATTTCCACTATTCACATGATTCAAACGAAGTTCTACACATCAAAATCAACAAAATTTGAAAACTCACTTTTTGGAAGTTCTCCGGCGAAATCTTCTCTTCTGGCGACTTTTCCGATGACGTGGTCTCCTTCCAACAATCACCCGTGGTCTCCAAGAAGTGCCCCTTCAAGGTTCAAGTCAATTTTCACTCGGAGTCTCTCGGATTTGCAAAATTTCTCCAAAATGCCGTGGTTCTTCGAACTAGAAATTTTCTGGTTTTAACTCGAAACCTGGCGGCACTAGCAAAGGCGCCAAGCATTTTCTGCCAAAGTCGCCACTGCTAGTGGCGCCAGTTGCAAATTCTAGGCGGCTTTGCCCTTTTTCCCGCCAAAACTCACTTTCGAAGGCCTTCCTGTCCCGCTATCCGTTTTCGACCCCCGTTGTCGAAATATTTCCAATGCTCGTCCCTCCGACTGCCTAGCGGTCAACATGAGACTCTTACTCTTATCGTTTTCTATCTTTGACAAGCAAAGACAAAAAAAGAGGGGCAACTGTAAGCACCCCATTTTTGACCGCTCGGCAGTCCACACTCCGTCCAGACTTATGTTCAAGTCACTGTGGGCATATTCCAACCGAAACCAATTTTCTAAGTCCAAATCCTATCTGTCCATCGCTTCGCTGGCCCGCCAGGCCCAAATAGATGCAAAATGACCAAAATGCCCTTAGGGGCATTGTTCTCTCCAATTCTAATTCCAATCCCTCTCTCGAGACAGTTTATTCCTCGAGACAGTTCCAAATCAGGCACGTCTTTTTGAAGACGGTAAGTCCCCTTTCCAATCCCTCTCTCGAGACAGTTTATTCCTCGAGACGGTTCCAAATCAGGCACGTCTTTTTGGAGACGATAAGTCCCCTTTCCAATCCCTCTCTCGAGACAGTTTATTCCTCGTGACGGTTCCAAATCAGGCAAGTCTTTTCGGAGACGATAAGTCCCCTTTCCAATCCCTCTTTCGAGATAGTTTATTCCTCGAGACGGTTCCCAATCAGGCACGTCTTTTCGAAGACGGTAAGACCCCTTCCCATTCCCTCTCTCGAGACAGTTTATTTCTCGAGACGGATTCAAATCAGGCACGTCTTTCCAAAGACGATAAGTCCCCTTTCCAATCCCTCTCTCAAGGTAGTTTATTCCTCGAGACGGTCCGAGTAGCGGAAATACTCACAAACATCGCAACCGTTCGAGTAGCGGAAATACTCGTAAACAGGTCGATATAGGGAATTGCCAACAAACCCCTGTGTCACGACGACCGATGTCAGAGTGGCGGAAACACTCAAAACCCAGATCAACACCAGTGCCTACTAGCCCACTTCGGTGAAAAATGACCAAACTACCCCTTGGGCCTTTTTTGAGACTTTCCGGTCAAGATGACCATTTCGCCCCCAAGCATCCGAACGCCCCGGGAACCACACCGACTCTGGGTATCAAACCGGTAACCTCCTGAGAATACTTCTTATAGTATTCTCATCCTTTCTTTATCTTTCCGGATCATTTCGAGTCAGTTCCGGCCAACCCTGTACAAAATGACCGTTTTGCCCCTAGTGGGCCGGTCTCCTTTTTCAACCACACTGGCTCTAGGTATCACACCGGTAACCTTCTGAGATTGCTTTTTATAGTGTTCTCAACCTCCCTTTACCTTTCCAGATCATTCCGAGTTAGTTCCGGCCAAGCTGGTACAAAATGACCGTTTTGCCCCTGGTGGGTCGGTCTCCTTTTGCGATCACACCAGCTTTAGGAATCAAACCAGCAACCTTTGGGAACATTCTGAATAATGTTTCCAAATTTTGAGTCTTCTTCCGAGACAGTCCGAGTCTGTCCCGGCAGCTTTCCAAACCAATTGACCGTTTTGCCCCTAAAGGCCCGGTCAATTCTTTCGACACATCATTTCCTCATCTTTCAAGTCAAATACCTCCAGGACACTATTCTAAGTGCTCCTGCCACTTTTCGGCTCTTCCGGGCCAATCCCGGTCCCTTAGATCATTCTTGGACTTTCCGGAGTCACTCTTAGTGAAGCTAGGCTAAAAATTACATGTTAGTCACTAGTACAGGCACCCAAATCTAGTCAAAGATACGTTGCTTGCCGACCTAAATACTTTCCTAACTAGCTAGTGCCACTAGTAGTGGTGCCAAGCCAAGAATTGGCCTGGCGCCACTAGGAGTGGCACCAAGAGCAATTTTGGCCTGGCGCCACTGCAACAGGCGCCAGTGCATTCCAACCTCTATAAATACAGAGCCTCCTCCAGTGTGAAAGAGGTCCATAAACTCAGTCTAAAAATTATATATTTCGATATACAAAGCTCGAACACTTCAAAAACCCTAGCTTCCTTAGGTTCTCCAAACTCTAGCCACCATACACTAAACCCTAACCTCCTATACACTCATACACACTCTTATACACTCATACACTAGCCTCCAACCTTCCTTTGAAGACTTGAAGAGCTGCAATCTGAAGTTTGAAGGCGACTCTTGAAGATTGAAGACGAAGATCGAAGACAAGCAAGGAGCGCAAAATAAAGAAGACATATGGTAGGCTTCCTATTTAAACTTCCGCACTTCCCCCCTCTCTCTTCTCTCTCCCAACCCACTTAGATTTTCTCTATTTTAATCCCCCATCTCTTTCCCCCCCCCCCCCTTTCTTTGCATACTTGAAACAAGGGGACTCCCGGTCCATGTGTAGGATTAGACTATCGGAGGGTCACCGTGTCGGGGGCTTTCCTTTAGGCTAACCGGAGACCATGTGGGTTTGGCCCCTTGATTATGTGGTGAGGCCTTAGCCTTGTATGTTCACAACCCCAAACTTGCATTGTGTATATCATGATCTTGCATCTTCCAAAAAACCGTTTTCAAACTCGTTTTCGAAACTTGCATCCAACTTGTTTTCAAAATTGCATCAAAATCTCTTTTTCAAAAACTTGTTTTCAAAACCACAATCCTAGGGTGATTCTAGCCTTTCCATGGCTAGGGCTGCTTTAGGAAAGTGTTACATTCAAAGTGACTTTTATGGTCCATATTTTCAAATTTTATTGTTTTCAAAACCACTTTCTTAAAGTGGTTCTAACCTTCTTATGGTTAGAATCGCTTTAGGAAAGTGTGACGTTTTTATACCTTCTAAAAATTCTCTTTCCAAATCCCTCCTCCTAAAAATTTCTTTCCCAACATGCTTTCCAAAAAGTTCCTCTTTCCAAAATTGTTTTCATAAACTCCCTCCAAAAATCTACTTTTCAAAACTCTTTTTTTCAATCTCTTTCCAAAATCCTCTCCTCAAAATTCACTTTCTAAAAAAACGCTCCCTAAAAATCTTTCCAAAAACTCTCTCCAATGATCTTCTACCAAAATTCACTTTCCTTAAAACTCTTTCCAAAATCTTCCCTCTAGAAACTCCTCTCTAGGATTTCCTTCCAAAAACTTGTTTCCAAAAAACATACTTTCCAAAAAACCCTTTTTCTTGGTGCCCAAGTCAAGCCCTAGAACTCACAATTAGGAAACCCTAGTTTTCTTTCCAAAAACATGGTTTTCAAACTTGCCCTAAAATCTAGGTTTTCAAAACCTCTTGTTTTCCACATCTAAACCATGCACAAAACCTCTTTTTTACATCAAAACTATAGCCTTCCAAATCTAGGGTTTCTAGAAACTTCCCTTTCCAAATCCTTATCAAATCCTACCTTCCCTTTAGGAAACCAAATCCAATCTCCCGTTTAGGAAAGCTAGATCCTGTCCTCCGTTTTTGGAAACAAAATTAAATCTTCTCTTTTAGAAACAAAATCCAATCCCTTCCTAATCCAAATCTTTCCTAATTCCACTCCTTCCTAAACTTTTCCTTTCCTAAACCTTAAGTTTCCAAAACTTGAACATAAAAATCTTTCCTAAAATTCTAAAATTCAAATCTTTCCTAATTCTACCCCTTTCCAAATCTTAATTTTCCAAATCTAGGTTTTTCAATCTTTCCTAAACTCAAACCTTTCTTAATCTCAAGATTTTCTCAAACTCTAAAACTTTCTAAATCCTAAACTTTCCAAATTTCAAATCTTTCAAAATTCAAAGCTTTCCAGGTTCAAAACTTTCTAAAGTTAAATCTTTTTAAACCTAAATCTTTCTAAATTTTGAACTTTCCTAAACTTCAAATCTTTTCAAATCTAAAACTTTCTCATTCTCAGAACTTCCTTATTTTCAAAACCTTTCCAATTTCAAAACCTTTCTTAAAATGAAACTTTCCTAATTTCAAAACTTCCCTATTTCAAAATTTTCCTAAGTTGAAATTTTCCTAATTCAAAACTTTCCTAAGTTGAAACTTTCTTAATTCAAAACTTTCCTAATTTCGAAACTTTCCTAATTTGAAAACTTTCCAAAAATGAAACTTTTCCAAATTCGAAACTTTCCTAAATCGGACTTTTCCTAATTCGAACCCTTCCTAAATCCAATCCTTTCCTAAATCTTCCAAGTCTAATATTAAAGTCAATTCTTTTTCAAAATCTTTCCAAGTCAAATCCAATCCTTCTTTTTGAAGTCTTTAAGTCTAGGTTTCCTAAAACCGAGTTTTCCAAAGTCAAGTCTGTTCAAATCTTTCAGTCAAAATTCAATCTCTTCAATTCCAAAATTCTAAATTCCAAATTTCAATCTTCTATTCTAAGTTCAATCTCTCAATCTTTCAATCCAATCTCCAATTCAATCTCTTTCTTCCAAATCAATCCTTCTATTTTTAATCGGACTCTTATTCGAACTACGACTGACCTGATTCCTCCAAAGGGATACATAGGCAACCCTCATGGGTGCGGTCACAACTTCTTTCAAATTTCAAATTCCTCCATATTTTCCAAATCTCAAATTCTACAATCTTTTCAAATCTCTAATCAATTTTCAAACTTAAATTTCTATTTCCAAATCTCTATTTTCAATTTTCCAAAACCTTCTTTCTGAATTCAAGCTTCTATCTCTTTCTTTTTAAATCAAATCAAAATTTTATTTTCAAATCTATTTTCAAATCAACTCTTTTTTATTGCACTTGTATATCATGTATCATATCTTTTCAAACATTCTTTTTCAAAATGGATAGGATTGAACATTAGTTAATTAAAGACTCTCATAGGTGAATCTAAGTTAGATTGACATGTAAATACCGAAAGGGCAGGGTAGGGTGATGGCTTAGTGCGTCTTCCCTACACGTAACCAACCTCCGAACCTAGATCACTGATTTTAAAGACCATAAACGGAGTTATTTTTTGAAAAAGGGCTAAATGTTTTCCAAAGGTTGCCAAACAACCTGTTTTCTTAAAAACTCTCTCTTGAGGAGATATTTTCAAAACCTTTTTCTAAAAACCCTAAGTGTAGTTTTCAGATTATACTTAGTTTTTAGGTAACATAACTCACCTTAATCAAGTTAGATGGTGACTCTAAATATTTTACAAAAGCCCTTTATTCAAATCAATATTCAATTCAAACCTAGTCGCACTCATTCTTCTAGGAGGGTGAGTTCTAACGAGAGAGTACAGCATTTTTTCCGCTTGTGTGAGTATTCCTTGAGTGCGAAAAATCTGGGCGCAACAACTACTCTACTGTAACAACAGCAGACACAGCCGACACCATTTACCCCTCCTCAACTACCAGTAGTAGCTCCCGAACCACCATGAGTAACTCCTGTGGCAACACCCATACTAAACCTGGAAGATAGGAAGACAAAACTTCTCCGAGAATTTCAAAAGCATAACTGTCCAGAATTTTTCGGAGCACCAGATCTCCCTAATAGTAGAAAGTTGGTTGAAAGAGATCCGCAAGGTGTTGGATATTGTGGGAACACCCGCAGAATTTCAAGTGGAATTTGTAACTTACCGCCTTCAGGGAGAGGTTGATTTTTGGTAGGATTCCTTCAAACTAATAAGGGATGTAAGAAACTTGCCATAGGTAGAGTTTGTAACTCTCTTTTAGAACCATTACTTTTGGAAAATAGTAAAGGAGATAAAGATGGAAGAGTTTGTACAACTATAGCAAAACAATATAACGGTCGGTCTGTATGTGGCTAAGTTTTTGGAATTATAACGTTTTGCCCTAGATTTCATGTCCACCGAAGAAAGAAAGACACGAAGATTTCTTAAAGGATTGAGACCTACAATTCGATCATGGGTAGTAGCATTTATGGGCCAGTAATTTACTGAATTGATAGATCGAGCTATGCTCATAGAATAGGAGTTAGATGGATTACAAGCTTTAAGCCAGAAGGAACTTAATTGAACCTCAAGAGGTTCCCCTAATTTTAACAACTATAGACACTCGAACTCTCGATATCAGCCCTACTCCTCAAGAGCCGGGGTAAATCCTCAGGGAACCCAGAATGACAACCCAATCTGTTACAACTGTCATAAAAAAGGACATATGAGATGGAGCTGCCCACATGCCATGAGGATCGGAAGTAGTAATAATAATACCAATCCAGTACCACCAAGAGTATAGTTGTAAGCACCCCATTTTTGACCACTTGGCAGTGTACACTCTGTCCAGACTTGTTTTCAAGTCATTGTGGGCATATTCCAATAGAAACCAATTTTCTAAGTCCAAATCCTGTCTGTCCATCGCTTCGCGGGCCTGCCAGGCCCAAATAGAGGCAAAATGACCAAAATGCCCTTAGGGGCATTGTCCTTTCCTTTCCAATTCCACTCTCAAGACAGTTTATTCCTCGAGACGGTTCCACTCCAGGCACGTCTCTTCGAAGACGATAAGTCCCCTTTCCAATCCCTCTCTTGAGACAGTTTATTCCTCGAGACGGTTCTAATCTAGGCACGTCTCTTCAGAGACGGTAAGACCCCTTTCCAATCCCTCTCTCGAGACAGTTTATTCCTCAAGACAGTTCCAACTCAGGCACGTCTCTTCGGAGACGATAAGTCCCCTTTCCAATCCCACTCTCAAGACAGTTTATTCCTTGAGACGGTTCCAACTCAAGCACGTCTCTTCGGAGACAATAACTCCCCTTTCCAATCCCACTCTCGAAACAGTTTATTCCTCGAGACGGTTCCAATCCAGGCACGTCTCTTCAGAGACCGTAAGACCCCTTTCCAATCCGTCTCTCAAGATAGTTTATTCCTCGAGACGGTTCCAATTCAGGCACGTCTCCTCAGAGGTGATAAGACCCCTTTCCAATCCCTCTCTCGAGACAATTTATTCCTTGAGATGGTTCTAATTCAGGCACGTCTCTTCAGAGATGGTAAGACCCCTTTCCAATCCCTCTCTCGAGACAGTTTATTCCTTGAGACGGTTCCAACTCAGGCACCCAATCCCTCTCTCGAGACAGTTTATTCCTCGAGACGGTCTGAGTAGCGAAACTACTCACAAAACCGTTAAAGTAGCGGAAATACTCACAAATAGGTCAATATAGGGAATTGCCAACAAACCCCTATGTCACGACGACCGCCGTCAAAGTGGCGGAAACACTCAAAACCCAGGTCAACACCAGTGTCCGTTAGCTCACTTCAGTGAAAAATGACCAAACTGTCCTTTGGACCTTTTCCGAGACTTTCCGGTCAAGATGACCATTTTGTCCCTAGGAATCCGAATGCCCCGGGAACCACACCGGCTCTGGGTATCAAACCGGTAACCCTCTGAGATTGTTTTTTATAGTACTCTCAACCTTCCTTTATCTTTCTGGATCATTTCGAGTCAGTTCCGGCCAACCTGGTACAAAATGACCGTTTTGCCCCTGGTGGGCCGGTCTCCTTTTCCAACCACACCGGCTCTGGGTATCAAACCGGTAATCTCCTTAGACTACTTTTTATAGTTTTCTCAACCTCCCCTTACCTTTTCGGATCATTCCGAGTCAGTTCTGGCAAACCTGGTGCGAAATGACTGTTTTGCCCCTGGTGGGCCGGTCTCCTTTTCTGACCACGCCGGCTCTGGAAATCAAACCAGCAACCTCTGGGAATATTCTAAATAATGTTTTCAGATCCCAAGTTTTCTTCCAGGACAGTCCGAGTTTGTCTCGGCAGTTTCCCGGTCCGATTGACCGTTTTGCCCTTAAAGGCCCTATCAACCTTTCTGACCCATCTTATCCTCACTTTTCAAGTCAAATATCTCCAGGACACTATTTTAAGTGTTCCTGCTCTTTTCCGGCCTTTTGGGTCATTCCTGGCTCCTCCAAATCATTCTCGGACTTTTCGAAGCCACTCCTAATGAAGCCAGGCTAAAAATTGCATGGTAGTCACTAGTACAGGCGCCCAAATCTAGTCAAAGATACGTTGCTTGCCGACCTTAAACATTTCCTAAATGGCTGGCGCCACTCCTAGTGGTGCCAGTGTAAACTTTGGCCTGGCGCCACTACAACAGGTGCCAATGTTGTCTAACCTTTATAAATACAGAGCATCATTCAACGTGAAAAGGATCTGCAAACTCAACCTAAAAATCATATAATTCGATATACAGAGCCCGAGCACCTCCTAAACCCTAGCTTTCTTAGGTTTTCCAAACCCTAGCCACCATACACAAACCCTAGCCTCCTATACACTCATACACACCCTCATACACTCATACACTAACTTTCAACCCTCCTTTGAAGACTTGAAGAGCTGCAATCTAAAGTTTGAAGACAACTCTTGAAGATTGAAGACGAAAATCAAGACGAAGATCAAAAACCAAAGAAAGCAAGGCGCGCAAAATAACAAGACATATGGTAGGTTTTCTCTTTAAGTTTCTGCACTTCCCCCTCCCTCTTCTATCTCCTAACCCACTTGGGTTTTCTTTATTTTAATGCCCCATCTCTTTCCCCCCCTTTCTTTGCATGCTTGAAACAAGGGGACTCCCGGTGTATGTGTAGGATTAGACTATTGGAGAGTCACCGTGTCGGGGGCTTTCTTTTAGTCTAACCAGAGACCACGTGGGTCCGACCTCCTTGATTATGCGGTGAAGCCTTAGCTTTGTATGTTCACGACCCCAAAATTGCATTGTGCATATCATGATCTTGCATCTTCCAAAAATCGTTTTCAAAGTTGTTTTTCAAATCGTTTTCAAACTTGTTTTCAAAATTACATCAAAATCTCTTTTTCAAAACCTGTTTTCAAAACCACGATCCTATGGTGATTCTAGCTTTTCCATGGCTAGGATTGCTTTAGGAAAGTGTTACATTTAAAGTGACCAACATGGTCCATATTTTCAACCTTTGTCGTTTTCAAAACCACTTTCTTAAAATGGTTCTAGCCCTCTTATGGTTAGAATCGCTTTAGGAAAGTGAGACGTTTTCATACTTTTCAAAAATTCTCTTTTCAAATCTTTTCCTAAAATCTCTTTTTCAACATACTTTCCTTAAAACTCTCCTCTCCAAAATTGTTTACAAAAACTCCCTCCCAAATCTATTTTTCAAAGCTTCCTTTTTCAACTCCTTTCCAAAAACTCTTTCTCCTCAAATTCACTTTCTAAAAACACTCCTTAAATTCACTTTCCTAAAAACTCTCTCCAACAATCTCCTTCCAAAAATCTTTCTAAAAAACTCTCTTTCCAAAATCTCCCTTCTAGAAACTCCCCTCTAGGATTTCCTTCCAAAAAAACTTGTTTCTAAAAACACACTTTCCAAAACTCCTCTTTAAAATCTTTTTCCAAAAACTCTATCTTCAAACTCACTTTCCAAAAACTCCTCCCTAGGATTCCCTTCTAGAAAACCTTCGTTCCCAAAAACGCACTTTTCAAAAACCCTTTCCTTGGAGCCCAAGTCAAGCCCTAGAGCTAACCATTAAGAAACCCTAATTTTCTTGCCAAAAACATGATTTTCAAATTTTGCCCCAAACCTAGGTTTCCAAAACCTCTTGTTTTCTACATCAAAACTATACATGTTTCCAAAACTTATTTTCTACGTCAAAACTATAATTTTCCAAATCTAGGGTTTCTAGAATCTCCCTTTCCAAATCCTTGCCAAATCAAATATTCCCGTTTAGGAAACCAAATCCAATCCTCCGTTTTTGGAAACAAAATCAAACCTTTGCTTTTAGAAACCAAATCCAATCCCTTCCTAATCCAAACCTTTCTTAATTCAATTCCTTCCTAAACCATAAGTTTCCTAAACCTAAACTTTAAATCTTTCCTTGAATTTCAAAATCCAAATATTTCTTAATTCGAATCCTTCCTAAGCTTCTCCTTTCCTAAATCTTAAGTTTCCAAAACTTGACCATAAAAATCTTTCCTAAGTTTTAAAACTCAACTTTCAAATCTTTTCTAATTCAACCCTTTCCTAATTCAACCCCCTTTCCAAATCTTAACTTTCGAAATTCAAGTTTTCAAACTTTTCCTAAACTCCCTTTCCTAATCTCAAGATTTTCTAAAACTTTAAAACTTTTAAAATCTTAAACTTTCCAAATTTCAAATCTTTCCAAATTCAAAACTTTCTAAATTTGAAACTTTCTTAAGTTAAATCTTTCTAAACCTAAATCTTCCCAAATTCTAAGCTTTCCAAAACTTCAAAATCTTTTCAAATCTAAAACTTTTCTAAACTCAAAACTTTTTTTTCAAAATTTCCTTGTTTTCTAAACTTTCCAATTTTCAAAACTTCCTTGTTTTCAAAACTTTTCAATTTTCAAAACTTCCCTATTTCAAAACTTTCCAATTTTCAAAACTTTCCTCAATGAAACTTTCTTAATTTGAAACTTTCCAAAAACCAAAACTTTCCTAATTCGAAACTTTTCTAAATCGAACCTTTCCTAATTCGAACATTTTCTAAACTCCAATCTTTTCAAATCATGCAAGTCCAACATTTGAGTCAAATCTTTCTAAATCTCAAGTCTTTCCTAAGTCTCCTACCTTTCCTAAGTCTAGGTTTCCTAAACCTCCATCTTTCCAAAACCAAGTCTTTCCAAAATCAATCTTTCCAAAGCAAGTCCAATCTTCTCAATTTCAACTTCCAATCTCCTCTTCTAATCTCAAATCAAATCCAATTTTCAATTCAATCTCTTTCTTCCAATCCAATCTCTTTCTTCAAATCAATCTCTTTTCAATCGGACTCCGGTCCGAACTACGACTGACCTGATTCCCCCAAAGGAATACGTAGGCAACCTTCATAGGTGCGGTCACAACACTTTTCAAACTTTCAATTCCACCCTCATGGGTGCGGTCTCCACATTTTCAAATCTCAAATTCTAATCTATTTTCAAAATTTTTATTTTCAAATTTCTACTTTCAATTTTCAAACTTTCCAATTTCAATTCCATCTTTTCAAATCTATTTTCAAATCAGATCAATTTCAAATCAGTCTCTTTCCAAATCTATTTTTTAATTCTCTTTTCTTGCACTTGCATATCATCCATCATGTTAGTTTATTTTCAAGCATTGTTTTTCAAAGTGGATAGGATTGGCCAATAGTCAATTGAAGACTCTCATAGTTGAATCTAGGGTAGATTGACATGTAGGTACCAAAAGGGCGAGGTAGGGTGATAGCTTAGTGTGTCTTCCCTACACGTAACCAACCTCCGAACCTAGAATCACTGATTTCAAAGACCAAAAAGGATTTGTTTTTCAAAAAGGGCTAAATATTTTCCAAAGGTTGCCAAATAACCTGTTTTCTTAAAAACCCCCTCTTGAGGTGGCATTTTCAAAAACCTTTTTCCAAAAACCCTTAGTGTAGTCTTCGGATTATGCTTAGTTTTTAGGTGACCTAACTCACCTTAATCAAGTTAGGTGGCGACTCTGAATCTTTTTCAAAAGCCCTTTATTCAAATCAATTTTCAATTCAAACTTAGTCGCACTCATTCTTTTAGGAGGGTGAGTTCTAACCAGAGAGTACATCATTTTTTCCGCTTGGGTGAGTATTCCTCGAGTGCGAAAAATCTGGGCGCGACAACAGTCAACTCAGAGTTTTTTGACATGCTCCATGACAACTTCCCAGCAGACCAGTGCAGGGCGACCGGTGACCACCTTAACCAACTTTAACCGGATTAATCAAAGGGGAGCAGGAAAGGGGAAACCAACTAATCAGCCCATTGTACCTTGAATGTTCACCCTCCCTACAACCAAAGGAAATGGTGAGACCTCTAATATGGTGATTAAAGGTATGATCTTACTTTACAATTCATGGGTTACCGTATTATTTGACTCAGAGCTACACATTTGTTTATTTCTACAATATGCGTAGATCATCTAAATTTATCTACCACACCATTAAACATACCATTGCGTATCCAAACTCCTACTAGTGGGATAGTAATGGTACATGTAAGATGTCCATCCAGTGTTTTGCGGGTAGGCACTTATGAATTTATAGTGAATTTAATTCAATTAGACATAGAAGGGTTTGATTTGATATTAGGAATGGACTGGCTAACAAAGAATAAAGCAATCATGGATTATAGCCAAAAGACTTTAATTTTGTGGCACCCAAATAAAGATGAGGTGCATTTTCCTGAGGAAAAGGGTATAACCATGGTACAACCTAGGGTAACTCTCCGTGAATGACAGGATTTGACAGAAGGGTGGTTTTAGTATGTTAAAGGAAGAGGGTGAGAGTCAAACCAAGACAAAGCCTCTCCTAATAGTAGATGAGTTTCTAGATGTATTTCTAGAAGACCTACCTGGATTACCCCCAAACCGAGAAATAGAATTCGTAGTTGAATTATACCCTGGAGTAGCTCCCATATCTATTGCACCCTATAGGATGGCACCGGCAGAACTCAAGGAATTAAAAATACAATTGGATGAGTTGTTAAAGAAAGGGTATATCCACCCTAGCACTTCACCATGGGGAGCACTGGTGTTATTTATGAAAAAGAAAGATGGAACTCTCCGACTATGTGTGGACTATCGGCAGTTAAATAAGGTGACCATTAAGAATAGATATCCCCTTCCGAGAATCGATGATTTCTCCGATCAACTCATCGGAGCAACGTACTTTTCTAAGATTGATTTAAGGTCAGGATATCATCAGTTGAGAATAAGAGAGTTTGACATCCCTAAAACTACCTTTAGAACCCGTCATGGACATTTTGAACTTGTGGTGATGCCCTTTGGTTTAACTAATGCACCTGTTGCCTTCATGGACATGATGAATAGAGTGTTTCGAGATTAGTTAGGCCGTTTTGTAATTATCTTTATTAATGACATCCTTATGTATTCTCTGGACGAGCAAACCCATAGGGAACACCTAAGGATAACTCTATAGATCTTAAGGAAACATCAACTTTATGCCAAGTAAAGCAAATGTGACTTTTGGATGAAAGAGGTGAAATTCTTAGGGCATGTAGTGTCTAAGGAAGAAATATCAGTAGACCCTACAAAAATAGAAGCAGTAATGGGTTGGAAGAAATCTTCTACTGTCACTAAAATTCGAAGCTTTCTAGGATTAGCAGGGTATTACCGAAGGTTCGTGGAAGGATTCTATAAGATAGTAGGTCCTCGTACGCAGCTAACTAGAAAGGGAGTGAGATTCATATGGATGGACAAGTGTGAAGAAGCATTTCAACAATTAAAGGACAAATTGACCACATCCCCCATTCTTACTCTTCCAAGTAGTAGAAAATCATATGTGGTATATATTGATGCCTCCCGTCAAGGGTTGGGATGTGTTCTAATGCAAGAAAGGAAGATTGTAGCCTATGGGTCAAGACAACTCAAAAAGCATCAAGAAAATTATCCTACTCATGATTTAGAAATGGTTGTAGTAATCTTTGCCCTCAAAATTTGGAGATGTTATCTGTATGGAGAAAAGTTCTAGTTATTTACCGATCACAAGAGTCTTAAATATATCATCACTTAAAAAGATTTCAATTTAAGGCAAAAAAGATGGATAGAGTACATGGAGGATTATGATTTCACCTTACAATAACACTCAAGTAAGGCCGATTTTATAGCAGATGCTTAAGTAGAAAGAATCAAGGAAATATGAGTAGTATTGTGTTAGATAAATGGAATGCTGTTCAATTGTTAGAATCTTATGAAGAATTAGAACACAGAGGGGAAGTATTATGTGGTCTCCAAATCTGATCCCAAACACTAGAAGAAGTTAAACAAGCCCAGCAAGGGAGCTCGGAAGTACTGGAAATAAAGGAAAAGTAGAAAAAAGAGATATTAACCCGGAATGGACTATAGGTGAGACGGGCGAACTTCAATATAAGAGAAGGTACTTTATAGTAAACATGGACGAGTTGAAACAAAAGATAGTATCAAAAGTACACCATTCTAAATTTACCATCCATCCAGGAAACACCAAGATGTACCAGGATCTTAGGCGATGATATTATTGGAAAGGAATGAAGAAAGATGTTGCAAAGTTTGTGGCACGTTGTCTCATCTATTAGCAGGTAAAAGCAGAACACCATCGCCCGGGTGGATTATTGCAACCATTACCAATCACAGAATGGAAATGGGAACAAATCACCATGGATTTTATCACAAGACTACCAAAGACTTGACAAGGTTATGATATGATTTGGGTCATTGTGGACCAACTAACAAAAATCGCACACTTCTTACCTATAAAGGCAACCAACAATCTAAGTACTTTGAGTCAATTATAAGCGAAAGAAATACTTAGTAAAGAAATACTTTGAGTCAATTAAGTACCCAAAATTATTGTGTCAGATCGAGATCCTAGATTTGCCTCACGATTCTGGCAAAGTTTACAGAAAGCTCTAGGAACACAAATACACATGAGTACAGCATATCATCCGCAGATGGATGGCCAATATGTGAAAACCAACCAAATCTTAGAAGATATGCTCTGCACTTGTGTTTTAGACTTTCAAGGAACTTGGAGTAATTATCTACCACTGGCAGAGTTTGCCTATAACAACAGTTATCAAGCTAGTATAGAAATGATCCCATATGAAGCACTACATGGACGACCCTGTCAAGCACCCAACTGTTGGTTAGAACTGGGAGACCAATTCCTGTATGGACCAGAGATCATTCGAGAGACCACAGAAAAAGTAAAAACAATACAGGAACGGCTTAAGACTGCTCAAAGCCGACAAAAGAGTTATGTAGATCGGCGTAGGCGACCCTTGGAATTTTAGGTTGGTGAATGGGTATTTTTAAAGGTAATCCCACATAAAGATATGATGAGATTTGGCAAAAAGGGAAAACTGGCACCACGATTTATTGGACCTTTCCGTATCTCAAAAAGAATTGGGCAACTAGCATATCGATTGGAATTACTCCTATAATTAAATCAGACACACAATGTATTTCATGTGTCGATGTTGAGGCAATATCACCCTGATCCTTCTCATGTAATTTAATGGGAAAGTATTAAAGTACAGCCTGATCACTCGTATGACGAGGGGCCCATTGAGATAGTGGATCATCGGATAAAAGTTTTGTGAAACAAAGAAATTTCTCTAGTTAAAGTAATTTGTCAACTTCATGGAATAGAAGAAGTCACATGGGAACCAGAGTCAGATATGAGGACTCGATACCCTTACCTATTTGAGATTAATTTCAAGGGCGAAATTCCCTAAAAGATGTAAGACTATAACACCCTAAATTTTCTTGACTGCATTACATCCCTACTAAAAAGGACAGAGGTTTTCCCGTGTTTTTCGTTAAATAAGAAAGACGATCACCACCATTAATTTTCTACTAAAACAAAACCGTCCTCATTCATTTTGATTGCTTCTTCCTTGGACCAAAGAATCGAATATCGAAACACTAGGCACACCGATCTAAACCCTTACCTATGAATCAACCTATACTTGAACCAATTCAAAACCTACCCAAACAACCCACTATAAGCAAGCACCGGTTTAACCGGTTACACACAAATGCTAAGAAGGTTCACCCTCTTATTGAATACAACTCACCACAGTATTTAAAAGCACACGTGAACCATCCCAAATCCTTGTAACCATGGTTGTTGAACCAACCCAAAGTCTTGTAACCATACATTAACAACCATGAATAAACCGGTTCAAGGCTCTATTGGTTCAATTATAGACCAAGGCTACACTAACTCTTGATATGACCAAACCCATGCAAAAGGGGATGGCACCACTCTTACACAAGCTTAGTTATATAAAGTATATCACCCATGATCACATAGTAACCAACCTAGAGTCTTATCACATCGAAATTGTGCCATTACTCGATACACTACCTTGCACCATGCATCCTCTTATCATGACACCTGACCTTATATACATTTCATAAAAATCACTAGAATGCTCCTATTTTCTGTAGATAATTTGAGCAACATAGAGTGTTAGTCGAAACAAATATAAAACAAAAACAAACCAAGAGATAAAGAGAGGGAAGAAGAGGTAACTTCAGGTCAAGCATTCTAGAGACAGTTTAAGGTAAGAAACCACTCCCCTCAACCTCCCTCATCATAACCTAGTGGAATAAAAGTGTACCCATGGCTGAAACCCAAAAAATCGAAAAAGAGAGAGAATTTAGCCTCAGTGCACTTGGTCGTGGCAAGACAGGTAGGGGCTGGGGGGCTGTTACAGTAGCCATGGAGTTTCTGAAGGACACCTATAGGTGTCCCATAGAGACCCAAAGCCTTTGTACGTGCTCTGTCCAGCTCCTAGAAGAGTATTTTGCCAGAAAATCTACCTAACAACGTGGCTCCAGCTGCACCACTTGGGATCGACTCATCTTGGGGTCAGGAACAAAACTCATGAAGGATGCAATGTTTGAAAATTGAGGGAAGACGGCCAAAATGGCAGTTGCAAGTCCGAACCGTTAGGGTTCTACCATATAGCGACCATTTCGGGCTCCGTCCAGCCACCTCTGGCCACCGTTGGTCGAGCTTTGGCCATGAGTGGAAAGCCTAGGACCTTACCTACACTTGGAGCTCACATGCATGGCCAGGAATACCAATGGTTGGCTGGAAAATCGAGCACAAACACACCCAGTCGCGGTGGGAGGAAGAAGAAGGTTGTGTCATCCTCCCCCACGCGCAGCTGGTGGCACGTGTGGGTGCGTCCCACCATGTTTGGCTCCAAAATTTTTATGGCCATGCTATGATCATCTAAGTATATTACCCTCAAAATTTCAGACCACGAGGACTTCTCTGTGAATTATCATGAATTTATTTCTATGTTTGGCATGAAAATTCACAGAAAATAAAGGAGATAAGAAAATATTCTGAAATTTTACCAAAAAATCCCTAAAAATGCAAGGGACATAGATATAGGAGAGTAGACTTAGTAGCTACCCCGGATAAGAATTCCAAAATATCTCCTATTTCAAGCCACCAGCTGGTTTTGTTCCTACCAAAGTTGTGTACCACCCAAGCTACTGACTAATTATGACACCGCACTACTAACAGTCTAATTTACTTAGTAAAACTATATATGGAAAATAGATATCTAATTCTTATAATATGAACAGAAAATATTTGAAGAACCGGATCAAATCTTCTACACACATACTTGCAGGGTAGGAAACTGTGCATTCTCTAAGATATATGCTTATTTGATTATGTTCCTTTCTATCTAAATGCTTGGTTTAAATGCTAACAGTTATATATTGCTTGATTATATTGCATGCCTTGCAAAAGTGCATTTCATGTATGGTCGCATCACTGGAGAGGAATAAGGGAGGAATAACCGGATAAATGAAAAAATTCCGGGTTTATATCATGGGTGACTGCTAATCAACTGCTATCGGGACTACCACGAATTAGTATTCATTAACTTGATATGGGCTAGATAATCATGGGTAGGCCCCCACTAAACTTGAAGAGGAGTGTCAAGGGTGGGCCCACTGGGCTTGATGATGCCCCGGGCTGGTCATACCTGTAGGATCCTAGTAATGATAATAAGAAATGGGTACATATGCATGTCATAGCATAAATTTACTGCACTGCATTTTGAACTTGTGTCTTATGGAGTTATGGTATTTCTACTGGGCTTCGCAGCTCACTCCTATCTTATGGGACAAATTTTCAGAAAATGGGACTTCAGCTGGATTCCAAGGAAATGATTACAAGAAATGAACCACACAATTCAATTGGAAATTTTCCTTAATGTTTAGTTTGGATTGTGCATAAAATAAAGCTATGGATCTCAACTATAAGAATAATGTTCTTCGAATTAATAATAATTTTGGAAGTACGTAGATGATGTATCTTTAATTGATAAACCCCCTTATCCCAATCTTGAGCATAAAATGGGTCGTGACACGAAATCTCTCCAAACCCTAGCCCTCTCTAGTCTCTTCAAAACCTAGCCTCCATACACTTAAACCCTAACATCCATACATTCTATACACTTAAACACAAGCCTCCAAAGCCTCCATTGAAGACTCAAGGTGCTACAATTCCAAGGTTCTCAAAGTCCAAATAAAGCGAAGAAAACAAAGCAAGAAGAAGACAAGGTAGGCTTTTGATTTATGTTTATGTAATTCTCCCCCCCCCCCCTCTTCTTCCTCATATCCCACTTTGGTTTTCTTCTATTTTAATCCCCCATCTTCTGCCTCCCTTTTTTGAATGCTTGAAATAAGGGACTTCCTGATTCATGCCTAGAAAAAATTGTTGAAGGTCACCATGTTGGTGACTTTCTTCAAATTTGACCCTTGATAGTGTGGGTTCGGCCCCTTTGATTTTGAGGTGAAGCCTAGCCTTGTATGTTCACAACCCTTATTGCATTGTGCATCTCATATTCATGCATCTTTTCAAACTTGCATCAAAGTTATTTTCAAAACTTGCATTTAAAATCTTCTTTTTTAAACTTGTTTTCAAAATCATAATCTTCAAGTGATTCTAGCCATTCCATGGTTAGGGCTGTTTAAAAAAATGCTATATTCATGGTGACTATCAAGGTCCATACTTTGGGTGTAAATCCTAAGTTGTTTTTTTTGTTTTTTTTTTATCAAAAACCACAATCTTAAGATGATTCTAGGTATTCCATGGTTAGGGTTGTTTTAGAAAAATGTGATATTTAATGTGATTATATTGGTCCATATTTTAAATCCATGATGTTTTCAAAATCATAACCCTAGAATGGTTCTAATCTTTTAATGGATAGAATCATTTTAAGAAAGTGAGATATTCAAAAGATTTTCAAAAGTCCATATTCAAGCCCCTTTCCAAATTGCTTTTTAAACTTATTTCTAAAAAAAAAAAAAAAAAAAAAAAAAAAAAAAACCTCTCCCCAAAATATCCACTTTCTAAAAACTCTTTTTCTTGGAGTCTAAGTCAAGCCCTAGATTCCGTGGTTAGCAAACCCTAGTTCTTTTTCCTAAAAATATGACTTCTTATTTTACTCCAAATCATAGGTTTCCAAAACTATCTTCTACGTCAAATTCTAGGTTTCCAAAACCTCTTTTCTACACCAAATCATAGATTTTCCAATTTAAGAAACCAAATCAAATCCTCCAATTTTGAAAACCAAATCAAATCATCAACTTTTGAAAATAAAATCTAGTCTTCTAATTTAGGAAATAGGATTTAAATCTTTCTTAAATCAAACATTTCCTAATTCAAATACTTCATAAACTCTAACCTTTCTTAATTCAAATCTTTCCTAAATGCAAACCTTTCCAAATCTCAACTTTCTAAATCTCAATTTTTTAAATCGTTCTAAATCCTTAGTCTTTCCAAAGTTCAAATCTTTCTAAATTCAAAACTTTTCTAAATTGGAATCTTTTCAAAATAAAAAAAATTCCTAAAATGAAACTTTCTTAAATTCAAATCTTTCCTAGTTTGAAAACTTGCCTAATTTTGCACTTTACTAAAATGGAACTTTCCTATTTTGAAACTTTCTTAAATTCAAAGGTTTCTAAAATCTAATCTTTCCTAAACCTAACTTTCTAAATTCATTCAAATCAAATAATCAAGTCAAAGCTTCCCAAATCAAATCTAATATTTTTCCAAATCTTTCTTAAATCTAACTTTTCTAATTCGAGCTTTTCCTAGTTCTAACATTTTCTAAATCCAACTTTCTAAAATCAGACCTCTTGAGTCTAAATCAAAATTTTCTAATTCAATTGCATGCTTCAACCCTAGGTAACCTAAGTCCTAGGATACTATCATGCCTCGATTTTTCACAGTCGAGGAAAATACACACAAGTAGCAAAAACATGGTACTCTCTCGTTAGAACTTATCCTCCTAAAAGGACGAGTGAGTCTAGGTTTGAATTAGAAATTGATTGGATTAAGGACTTTTGGAAAAGGGTTTGGAGTCACTACCTAACTAGATTAAGGTGAGTTAAGTCACCTAAAGTTAAGTACAATCCAAAGATCACACTTAGGGTTTTTAAAAAGGTTTTGAAAACTTGCTTAGGAGAGGGTTTTTAAGAAAATAGGTTATTTGGCAACCTTTGCAAAGTTTTAAGCCCTTTTTGAAAATAACTCCATTTTAGTCTTTGAAAATAGTGATTCTAGGTTCGAAGGTTGGTTATGTGTAGGAAAAATGCATTAAGCCATCACCCTACCCCGCCCTTGCAGTACATGTATGTCTATTCACCCTAGGTTCACTTATTAGAATCTTCGATTAATATATGCCCAATACTATCTACTTTAGAAAAGAATTATATGATGCATGATATACAAGTGCAAGAAAATATTTTATTTTGAAAATAGATTTGAAAAGACTTGATTTGAAATTAAAAATAAGGTTTTAAGAATTGGAAGCAGATTATGGAACTGGAGATTTGAAAATAGATCTTAGAATTAGAATTTGAAATAGATTATGAAATTGGAAATTTGAAAAAGTTTGTGGAATTGAAAATTTGAAAAAGATTGTAGAATTGGATGTTTGAAAAGATAGTGACCACACCCATGAAGGTTGCCTACATATCCATTTGTTGGGAATCAGGTCAATTGTAGTTTGGATAAGAGTTCTATTAAAAATAAACACTTTGAGGTTTTTAAAAGGTTTGATTTGAAAAGAATTTATTTGAAAAGAGTTTGATTTAAAAAAGAGTTTGAATAGAAGATTTGAAATTAAACTTAGATTTGGAATTAAACTTTGAAAAAGAACTTGGACTTGATTTGGAAAAGAAAGAGTTGAGTTTTGAAACACATTTTGACTTAGATTGAAGTTGGAAAACCATTTTGGTTTTAAAAGAAGTCTTAGAAAAGAGTTGAAGTTTCTTAACTTGGGATTAGGGTTGAACTAGGGTTTATCTATCCTAGGGTTTAGATAACCTAAGATTGGAATATGTAATTGAATTGGAAAGATTTGATTTATACTTGAAAGGTTTGATTTTAGAAAGCTGGATTTAGGGAAGGTTCAAATTAGGAAAATTTCATTTTAACAAAGTTTCATTTTAGGAATGTTTTGAATTTATAAAGATTTGAACTTTAGAAAGATTTAGAATTTAGAAAGATTTAAAATTTGGAAAGATTGAAGTTAGAAAAGGTTAGAATTAGGAAAGGTTTGAATTAAGAAAGATTTGTTTTCTATTTTCTAAACTAGAAGATTTAGATTTTATTTTAAAAAATAGATGATTTGATTTGGTTTCTAAAATTGAAGGATTTGATTTAGTTTCTTAAATTGGAAGATTGGATCTAGTTTCCTAATTTGAAAGATTGGATTTGACATGAGATTGAATTTGACATGGGATTGGAAAGGTTGAGTTTTGAAAATCTTGAATTTGGAAAGCTATGATTTAGTTTAGAAAAAGAGATTTTGGAGATCTAAGATTTGATATAGTTTTTGGAAACCTATGATTTGAGGCAAAATAGGAAGTCATGATTTTAGGAAAGAGAACTATGGTTTCCTAAACATGGAATCTAGGGCTTGACTTGGACTCCAACAAAAAGAGTTTTTAGAAAGGAAATCTTTGAAAAGAGTTTTTAGAAAGAGAATTTTTTGGAAGGAAGTTTTAAAAAGAGTTTTTAGAAAGTAGATTTTTGGAAAGGAATTTGAAAAGTAATTTTGAAAAGGGGCTTGAATATGGACTTTTGAAATCTTTTGAATGTCTCACTTTCCTAAAATGATTTTAACCATGAAAAAATTTAAACAATTCTAAGTTGGTAGTTTTAAAAACAACATGGATTTAAAATATGGACCAATATGATCACATTGAATATCACACTTTTCTCAAAAAAACCTAACCATGGAATGGCTAGAATCATCTTAAGATTGTGGTTTTGATGAAAAAGAATTTAGGATTTACACCCAAAATATAGACCTTGATAGTCACAATGAATATAATAACCCTAACAATAGAATGGCTAGAATCACTTTAAGATTGTGATTTTAAAACAAGTTTGAAAAAAAGTTTGAAAAAAAGATTTTAAATGCAAGTTTGAAATATGATTTTGATGCAACCTTTGAAAACCAGTTTGAAAATAAGTTTTGAATGGATGTATGAATATGACATGCACAATACAAGTAGGGTCGTGAACATACAAAGTTAAGCTTCACCACATAATCAAGGGGGCCGAATTCACACGGTCTAAGGTTAAGCTAGAAGAAAGCCCTCGACACAGTGACTTTCAACAGTTCATCCTAAGCATGAAGCAAGAAACCCCTTTGTTTCAAGCATGCAAGAAATAGAGGTAGAAGATAGGGGATTAAAATAGAAAAAAACCTAAGTGGGTTAAGAGAGAACAGAGAGGGGGGAAGTACATAAACATAAAGAGAAAACTAACCTTGGATTCTTCTTGCTTTACTTGCTTTGTTTGCTTTGCTTTACTTGATCCTTGAGAGCTTCCAAGTTGCAGCACTTTTAGTCTTTAATAGAGGCTTTGGAGGCTTGTGTTTAAATGTATGGAGTGTATGGATGTTAGGGTTTAAGTGTATGAAAGCTAAGGTTTGAGGAGACTAGAGAGGGCTAGGGTTTCGAGAGACTTCAAGCACTGTGTTTTGAAAAACAACGTTTTTAGACTGAGTTTGCAGACCCTTTTCACGCTAGGGTAGGGTTTGTATTTATAGACTCAAAAATAGCTTGGCGCCTGTTACAATGGCGTCAGGGCAAAAAAAAACTTACTAGTGCCACTAGGAGTGGCACCAGCCACTTAGGAAAGTCTTTAGGGTAACAAAAAACGTATCTTTCAACCCTGGATATGCAAGGCAAAAGATTTGGGCATTGTCGTAGTTACTACCACGCAATTTTTGGCTTGGCTTTACTAAGAGTAACTCCAGAAGGTCTAGGAATGTTTTAGGAGGCCGAGAATGATTCGTAAGGCCAAATATTGGTAGAAATTCTTGAAATAGTATCCCGGGGGGTAACGAGCTTGAAAAATAATGTCGGGATTGTTGATATGGTTGGCTAAGCTATTAGGGGCAAGAAGGTCAACTAGATCGGAAAACCACCAAAATGGACTTAGAATGTCTTATGAGACGACTTGAAAGTTGGAAACGCTATCTTGAATGTTTTGAAGAATTTTCGGTTTGATACCCAGAGCCAATGTGGTTGGAAAAGCTTATCGACCCACCAGTGGCAAAATAGTCATTTTGTAACGAGCTTACTGAAATGGACTCAGAATGTTCCGAAAAGGTGCAAGAAGATTTAAAATACTATTAGAAGCATCCTTGAGAGGTAACCGGTTTGATAACCAGAGCCGGTGTGATTCTTGGAGGCGCTTAGATGCCTATGGGCAAAATGGTCATTTTGACTAGATGGTCTCGAGAATTGGTCTAGAATCGACTGAAAGGCATTCGAACATGCCGGATTATCCTTGGGACAATCTTGGAAAGGTGGACTTACCACTCTGAGGACTTAGGTACTTTCTCGAAAAAGCATGTCAAAAAAGGCCCAAGGGGCAATTTGGTCATTTTTCACTGGAGTAGGCTAGCAGGCACTGGTGTTGATTGGTGTTTTGAGTATCTTCGTCACTCTAACGGTGTGTGACAAGTTGGTTTCAAAGGTATCTCATCCTTCGATAAATGTATCACGACCAAGAGGCGAGTTCGGTTCCGTGACATAAGAGTTTTGTTAGCAATTCCCAATGTTAACCTATTTGCGAGTGTTTCTGCCACTCTGACTATTGCGATGTTTGCGAGTGTTTCCACTGTGTTTATTCCGAAGACTTCATGATCTCAGGAAGCTGCTAGATAGACTTATCGTCTGAGGAATCAACTTTCTCGAAAGATGCGCCGAATAACAGACATTCTGTATTGGCGGGCTAGCAAGCGCAGAAGTGAACCGTTCTACCATCTAGGGGACTTGGGTTTTGTCGTGATCGACAGATACCATTCCGAG
Organism: Euryodendron excelsum; assembly: GCA_033060915.1. Lineage (NCBI taxonomy): Eukaryota > Viridiplantae > Streptophyta > Magnoliopsida > Ericales > Pentaphylacaceae > Euryodendron > Euryodendron excelsum. The sequence continues at coordinate 37,386,617 of CM065389.1, forward strand.
GAGTTTTTTTTGATAAACGTGCTGAACTAGAAGGACTTACCACTTAAGGGATCAACTTTCTTGAACGGCGTGCCGAATTTGATTTGGATTGGAATTGGATTTGAAATAGGGACTTACCGTCTTCAGGAAGACGTGTCCATTGAAATTGGACCGAGCAATGCCGCAAGGGTATTTGGGTTATTTTGCCTCTATTAGGCCTGGTGGGCCCGCAAAGTGATTGATTGATTGAATTAAGTTTGATAAATTGCTTTGGACTTGAATGTACCTGTGTCGTTTGAATACGAGTCGGACGGACTGGAGATTGTAGAGCGGGCAAAAATAGGGTGCTTATAGCTGCCCCTCTTTTTCTTTCTTTGCTTGTCGAAGGTAGAAAACGATAAAGTAAGAGTCTCATGTTGACCACGAGGCGATTGGTGGGATGGACTTTGAAGATTTTTGAAAACTGAAGTAGTTGGGATTTTGAATTTTGAGTTTGGAAACTGGATTGTCTGGATTTTTTGAAATTTTGGAATTTAGAAAACTTTATTTTGAAACGATGACACTCCATTAGGGAGATTCAGGGTTTTTGAAATTGATACTTTAAAATTGACGATGATTTTTTGAAATGATTTTGAAATCGCTTTTTGTAATGGATTGATTTGGATTTGAATTACAAGGGTTTTGAAAAACTTTCTAAACTTGGAACAAAACTTTTTGAGGAGAAAGTTTTGAAAATTGGATTTTTGAGGTGAAAGTTTGAAAATCCAAAGATTTTAAAATGGGGCTATTGAAGGAAATAGCTCAGGAAACCTATGAAGAATTTTTGAGAATGAAACTTTTTAAAGAAGAAAGTGTGAAAACATTTTGAACATTTTTTAGAACATAGCTTTTGAAGGATAAAGTTCGGGAAACCTGAGAAATGATTTTAAGATTTAAAATTTTTGAAAGAAAAAGTTTTAAAAAAACCTGGGAATGATTTTGAAATGAAACTTTTTTTTATGGAAGAAGTTAGAAAACACTAGAATGGAATTTTCGACATCAAATCTTTTGAAGGAAAATGTTAGGAAAACCTAGAAGATATTTCAAAGTCAAACTTTTTGAAGGAAAAAGCTAAGAACCCTAGAAGGTATTTTTGAAGGGGAAAGTTAGGAAAACTATATATTTTTATAAAATAGTTTTAAAAGAAAAAAAGATAAAACCCATGAAAATAGGGCCTTTTTGACAGAGAAGACCCTAAGAAACTTGGCTGAAATTTCATTTTGAAATAAAATAAAGGGCTAGAAAATTTATTCTTTTTAAATACAATCTTTTGGAAGGAAAATAGATAAAAATCTTTGAGTGTGGGGCCTTTTTGGCAGAGAAGACCTTAAAAAACTTGAATTGGATTTAGAATTAATACTTTTGCAAAGGAAAATTTAAAAGATATGGAAATGGACTTTTGGATGAAACACTTGAGGAAAAAGTTTAAAGAAACCTAGAAATTGACAAAACCTTTTGAAGGAAAAGTTTGAAAATCCTTGGAATGGATTTTGAATAGAACGTTTTGGAGATAGAATTTAGAAAAACTTGGAATTGATAAAAGTTTTGGTAAAAACCTTGAAATTCTTTGAGGATTGATTTTGAAGAAAAGTTTTAGAAAACTTTGAAACTTGACTGGAATATAAATCTTTTGAAGAAGAGGATTCGAAAACCTTTGAGAAGGATTTTGACAGAGAACTTTGAGATTTGATTTTGAAAATAATTTTGAAGATAAACTTTTGAAAGAGAAAGTTAGAAAACCTATTGAAAAAGAACTTTTGCAGGAAAAAGTTAAGAAACTTTTTGGAGAATTTATTTATTTATTTATCTATTATTTTTTTATACCCCTTATCTTTTTTACTATATATACTGTATTTTAATATTGTTACCTTGATTTACCTGTTGGTAGCTCTAATCATTCCAATGGTAATCACAAATCAACTAGTAGGGCATCCTCTAGTAAGAACGGGAGGGGGAGTAGGCCTCCAGTCGACCACTTCCCTCCTTTCGAGCCAGCTTTTGAGGAGGAGATGGACGTTGTGGACGAGGCACCAGTCTTTGGAGATCACTGAATGTCACGCCCAGATTTTTCGCACTCGAGGAATACACAAAAAAGCAGAAAAAATACTATACTCTCTCGTAAGAACTCATCCTCATAGAAGAATGAGTGCGATTAGGTTTGAATGGAAAATTGGTTTGAATAAAGGGCTTTTAGAAAACAATTTGGAGTCGCCACCTAACTTGATTAAGGTGAGTTAGGTCATCTAAAAAAAAACTAAGCACAATCTGAAAACTACAATTAGGGTTTTTGAAAATGATTTTTAAAATACTTCCTCAAGAGAGAGTTTTTAAGAAAACTGGTTGTTTGGCAACCTTTGAAAAATATGTAAACCCTTTTTTGAAAATAACTCCATTTTGGTCGTTTGAAAATAGTGATCTATGGTTCGGGGGTTGGTTACGTGTAGGGAAGATGCACTAAGCCATCATCCTACCCCGCCCTGGCAGTACCTACAGGTCTATTCACCCTAAATTCACCTATGAGACCCTACAATTAACAAATGTCCAATTCTATCCACTTTAGAAAATAATTTTTAAAAAGATATGATGCATGATATGTAAATGCAAGAAAAAGGGAGTTGGAAAATAGATTTAGAAATCAATTTGAAAAGACTTGATTTGATTTTAGAAAAGAGATTTGAAATTAGAAAGAAAGTTTTGGAAATTAGTGTTGCGCCCAGATTTTTCGCACTCGAGGAATACTCACACAAGTGGAAAAAATGTTGTACTCTCTCGTTAGAACTCACCCTCCTAGAAGAATGAGTGCGACTAGGTTTGAATTAAAAATTTGATTTGAATAAAGGGCTTTTGAAAAAGATTCGGAGTCGCCACCTAACTTGATTAAGGTGAGTTAGGTCACCTAAAAACTAAGCATAATCCGAAAACTACACTTAGGGTTTTTGAAAAATGATTTTGAAAATATCTCCTCAAGAGAGGGTTTTTAAGGAAAACAGGTTGTTTGGCAACCTTTGGAAAACATTTAGCCCTTTTTAGAAAAATAACTCCTTTTTGGTCTTTGAAAACAGTGATTCAAGTTTGGAGGTTGGTTACGTGTAGGGAAGATGCACTAAGCTATCACCCTACCCCGCCCTTTCGGTACCTACATGTCAATCTACCCTAGATTCACCTATGAGAGCCTTCAACTAACTATTGGCCAATCCTAATAAGGTTCTGGGACTACATCAACCTCTTGGTGCTTCATTCAGCAGGTGTATCAATGGAGGGCGAGTTCACAATATTTGTCATGCATTTGGAAGTTAGAGGATGCGTTATTGCAATGCATAGGTCTGACAAGACTTCGCAAATGGTGAGGTCCTCTTCTGCATGGATAGTGATTGTCTTGGCATGGCGCGAGCGTAGTTGCATAGAGGTAATATCTTGCGAATGGATGGTTAATTATTCCATCATGTAGGTTCAGCCTCCTTCAATAGCCGGGCTTATCCTTGCATGAGTTTGAATTGGGCATGATACTAGAGGGGTTTCCATGAGTTCAGTTGTGCTCTTTGACCTGAAAAAGAAAAGAAAAATAAAATGTAGTTAACATGTGGAGTTGGGGGTTCTATACAATGCATGTCCTATGGAGGTCCCTTCTTTGAGGGAGTCTAGGAATGATGACAAGTCCATTTTGGAGGTGGGTTTTTGCCCCTATTATGCAATACAATACCTCTTCGGCATGGGCCGGTTAATGATTCCCTATGTGGGCAATCCCGCCTCCATGGACTGAGAGAGAATTGGGTCTCTCTCGAGATATGGTTCTATGCATGCCATGAATCCTTAGGGTTTAAGAACCCGTAGGAATTTTGGTAGGTTTGATTAACATGAGATCAGATTGCTCATTTCTCTCTACGGTTGATTAGATGCATGAGATCGAAATGACTCGAGTTTCTTGGAACTCTTGTCTTGCAATGGATGTGGATGCATGAGCAATAAAGAAAAAGTGAACATGTAAGCAATATGATGATAATAAGTGAGTGATTGAGAAAACCCCCTTTCTTGTCTTGCTTTTGTCTTTGGTTCTCTTAGTACTTGGAGATGAGGAGGGGGAGGGTAGAAGACAAGAAGCAAAAGAAGAAAAAAGAAGTTAGTGCCTTGATTTGAAAATTCTTATGCAATGCATGTCCTAGGGGTGCCCCTACTTAAGAGGGAAATTAAACATTATGTGTTTACTCACTTTTGGAGATAGGGGGTTTGCCCTTGTATGCAAATACCTTGCTGTCAAGCGGGAACTTTCAACCATCCACACATTCATTCATAAAAGTAAAGAAGTACATTAAATTTTGGGTTTAAGATACAAAATAATTGAAATACATTTTAATAGGGGGAGGGGGAACATTTTCCTTTGGACTTTCACCTATCTACTTTTACAAAGGGAAAATCTAAACTACTCTTGAGTCTTTGGATCCGCCTTCGTTGGATTTGATGTCGAGGAGGTCGCTGAGAGACCTTGTTGATTGATTGCCCCTTGTCTTCTTAGTAACCCTATCTCCGTGAGCATAGAGGGATTGGGGCCCCTCTTATAGAATGAATTGAGATGCATGCAATGAGTCCTTAGGGTTACGTGGGAACCCTTAGGGTTTGGGTAGGTTTAATGCAATGGAGAGTGAACTTGGTGTCACTCTCAATGGGTTGATCATATGCATGAAAATGCAATGACTTGAGTTGCTTGGAACTCTTGTCTTGACATGGAATATTGAATGCATGAACATGGATATGCAAAGATTATAAGGAGAGAAGGTACAATTGAAGTAAACATGTATGCATGAACAGTTAGACAGGCATTATAACAGTATAAATACAGTCAGTATAATAGTAGGAATAAACAGGTATAAATGAACGTAAGAGCAGTCGCCCTTTCCTCCGTGATTTTGAAAACGGTGCTCATGTCCTAAATTCGGCAGAGGTTCGGCTATGCATGGTGTCTATATGAGTATGAGGTTGAGGGTTGACTAATGCGTCCTAAAAAGGCTCGGTCCCCGGATCTTCAAACCTAGGCCCACTCCCCGAGGTGGTGCCATGATCGGTTGGTGATCCGAGTGGGGGAACCATCAAGAGGCCGTAGGCGAAGAAACTGACACAACATCTTGCCCACAACCAATATACCGTTCCCCCTTTCTAACTAGAAAGGACATATTAGGGTATGCAAGTATGCAGAATGCAAGTGCACATGCAGTGTGTGTGTGATTTTTAAAAGTGGAGGAAAGAGCCCAACAACTCCCATTCATCCTATACATCACATTCATGCAAAGCAGTTAATAAAATTTAAACATAAAGCGCACTTACAAAACAAAGATGCAAGTGTCAGTATGTGGATGACAAACATAATACAAGATAATATGAATAAATGCATGTTTTTTTTTTTTGAAAACAATTTTGGAAATTTAGTTTTGAAAATTTAAATTGAACAGGATTGAACCAAGTTAATTGAAGACTCTACATGGGTAAAGGGTAAAGTGACATGACTAACGGCCTAACCCTCTAAGTGTCCCCAGCGGAGTCGCCAGCTGTCGTGCCCAGATTTTTCGCACTCGAGGAATACTCTCACAAGTGGGAAAAATGTTGTACTCTCTCGTTAAAACTCACCCTCCTAGAAAAATGAGTGCAACTAGGTTTGAATTGAAAATTTGATTTGAATAAAGGGCTTTTGAAAAAGATTCGGAGTCACCACCTAACTTGATTAAGGTGAGTTAGGTCACCTAAAAACTAAGCATAATCCGAAAACTACACTTAGGGTTTTTGAAAAATGATTTTGAAAATATCTCCCCAAGAGAGGGTTTTTAAGGAAAACAGGTTGTTTGGCAACCTTTGGAAAACATTTAGCCCTTTTTAGAAAAATAACTCCTTTTTGGTCTTTGAAAATAGTGATTCAAGTTCGGAGGTTGGTTACGTGTAGGGAAGACGCACTAAGCTATCACCCTACCCCGCCCTTTCGGTATCTACATGTCAATCTACCCTAGATTCACCTATGAGAGCCTTCAACTAACTATTGGCCAATCCTATCCACTTTGAAAAAAACAATGTTTGAAAGGAAACTAACATGATGCATGATATGCAAGTGCAAAATAAGAGAGAGTTGGAGAATAGATTTGGAAATAAATTTGAAAAGAATTTGAAAAATGGAGTTGAAATTGGGAAGATTTGAAATTGAAAAGTTTTGGAAATTGAAAGTGGAAATTTGAAAATAGATTGGAATTTGAGATTTGAAAATGTGGAGAGCGCACCCATGAGGGTGGAATTAAAAGTTTGAAAGTGTTGTGACCGCACCTATGAAGGTTGCCTACGTATCCCTTTGGGGGAATCAGGTCAGTCGTAGTTCGGACCAGAATCCGATTGAAAAGAGATTGATTTAAAGAGAGAGATTGGGTTGGAAGAAAGAGATTGAATTGAAAATTGGATTGGAATATTTGAAAAGACTGGATTTTAGGAAATGTTCGAATTAGGAAAGGTTCAATTTAGGAAAGTTCCGAATTAGGAAAGTTTCAACTTAGGAAAGCTTGAATTTGGAAAGGTTTGAAAAAGGAAAGTTTTCAATTTAGGAAATGTTTGAATTAAGAAAGTTTTGAGTTCAGAAAAGTCTTAGATTTGGAAAGATGTTGAAGCTTTAGAAAGTTTAGAGTTTGCAGAGATTTAGGTTTAGAAAGATTTAACTTGAGAAAGTTTCAAATTTAGAAAGTTTTGAATTTGGAAAGATTTGAAATTTAGAAAGTTTAAGATTTAGAAAGTCTTAGAGTTTTAGAAAATCTTGAGATTAGAAAAGGTTTGAGTTTAGGAAAAGTTTGAAAACTTGAATTTGGAAAGTTAAGATTTGGGAAGGGGGTTGAATTAGAAAAGGGTTGGATTAGGAAAGATTTGAAAGTTGAGTTTTAAAACTTAGGAAAGATTTTTATGTTCAAGTTTTGGAAACTTAAGATTTAGGAAAGGAGAAGCTTAGGAAGGATTCGAATTAGGAAAGATTTGGATTTTGAAACTTAAAGAAAGATTTGAAGTTTAGGTTTAGGAAACTTATGGTTTAGGAAGGTAGGAAATTAGGAAGGAGTTGAATTAGGAAAGGTTTGGGATTTGTTTCCAAAAATGGAGGATTGAATCTAGTTTCCTAAATGGGAAGTTTGGATTTAGTTTCTTAAAGGGAAGATTTGATTTGATAAGGATTTGGAAAGGGAGATTCGAGAAACCCTAGATTTGAAAAATTATAGTTTCGACGTAGAAAATAGGTTTTGGAACACATGTATAGTTTTGATGTAGAAAACAAGAGATTTTAAAAACCTAGGTTTGGGGCAAAGTTTGAAAATCATGTTTTTGGGAAGAAAATTAGGGTTTCCTAATTGTGGGTTCTAGGGTTTGATTTGGGCTCTACGAAAAGAGAATTTTTGGAAAGTGCGTTTTTGGGAAATGAAGGTTTTCCTAGAAGGGAATCCTAGGGAGGAGTTTTTGGAAAGAATTTTGGAAATAAGGAGTTTTTGGAAAGTGTGTTTTTGGAAACATAGATTTTGGGAGGAAAAATCCTAGAGGGGAGTTTCTAGAAGGGAGATTTTTGGAAAGAGAGTTTTTAGGAAAGTGAATTTAGGGAATGTTTTTTTAGAAAGTGAATTTTGAGGAGAAAGAGTTTTTGAAAAGGAGTTGAAAAAGGAAGCTTTGAAAAATAGATTTGGGAGGGAGTCTTTGAAAACAATTTTGGAGAGGAGAGTTTTAGGAAAGTATGTTGAAAAAGAAAATTTTTAGGAAGAAAGACTTTTGAAGAGAGAGAGTTTAGAAGGTGTAAAAACATCTCTTTTTCCTAAAGCAATTCTAACCATAAGAGGGCTAGAACCACTTTAGGAAAGCGGTTTTGGAAAACAATAAGATTTGAAAATATGGACCATATTGGTCACTTTTAATGTAACACTTTCCTAAAGCAACCCTAGCCATGGAAATGCTAGAATCACCCTAGAATTGTGGTTTTGAAAACAAGTTTTTGAAAAAGAGATTTTGCTGCAATTTTGAAAACAAGTTTGAAAACGGTTTTGAAAACGAGTTTAAAAATGAATTTTGGAAGATGCAAGACTATGATATGCACAATGCAATTTGGGGTCGTGAACATACAAGGCTAAGGCTTCACCACATAATCAAGGGGGCCGGACTCACGTGGTCTCTGGTTAGACTAGAAGAAAGCCCCCGACACGGTGACTCTCCAATAGCCCAATCCTACACATGGACCGGGAATCCCCTTGTTTCAAACATGCAAAGAAAGGCGGGGAAAGAGATGGGGGATTAAAATAGAGAAAACCCAAGTGGGTTAGGAGAGAGAAGAGAGAGGGGGGAAGTGCGAAAATTTAAATAGGGAGCCTACCGTATGTCTTGTTATTTTGCGCCCCCTGCTGTCTTTGGTCTTCGGTCTTTGGTCTTTGTCTTGATCTTCTTCTTCAACCTTCAAAGGTTGTCTTCAAGCTTTAGATGACAGCTCTTCAAGTCTTCAAAGGATGGTTAAAGGCTAGTGTATGAGTGTATGGGGATGTATAGGAGTGTATATGAGGCTAGGGTTTAGTGTAGGGTGGCTAGGGTTTGGGAAACCTAAGAAAACTAGGGTTTTGGAGGTGCTCGAGCTCTATATATCGAAATATAGGATTTTTAGGTTGAGTTTGCGGATCCTTTTCACGTTGAATGAGGCTCTGTATTTATAGAGGTTGGATAACACTGGCACCTGTTGCAGTGGCGCTAGGTCAAAGTTTACACTGGCGCCACTAAGAGTGGCGCTAGGCCATTTTTTGGCTTGGCGCAACTACTAGTGGCGCCAGCCATTTAGGAAATGTTTAAGGCCAGCAAGCAACGTATCTTTGACTAGATTTGGGCGCCTGTACTAGTGACTACCATGCAATCTTTAGCCTGGCTTCACTAGGAGTGACTTTGGAAAGTCCGGGAATGATTTGAAGGAGCCGGGAATGACCCGGAAGGTTGAAAAGGAGCAGGAACACTTAAAATAGTGTCGTGGAGGTATTTGACTTGAAAAGTGAGGATAAAATGTGTCGGAAAGGTTAACCGGGCCTTTAGGGGCAAAACGGTCAATCGGACCGGAAAACTGCCGAGACAAACTCGGACTGTCCCGAAAGAAGACTTGAGATTTGAAAACATTATTCAGAATGTTCCCAGAGGTTGCCGGTTTGATTTCCAGAGCCGGCGTGGTCAAAAAAGGAGACCGGCCCTCTAGGGGCAAAACGGTCATTTCGCATTGGGTTAGCCGGAACTGACTCGGAATGATTCGGAAAGGTAAAAGGAAGTTGAGAACACTATAAAAAGTAGTCTCAGGAGGTTACCGATTTGATACCCAGAGCCGGTATGGTCGAAAAAGGAGACTGGCCCACTAGGGGTAAAACGGTCATTTTGTACCGGGTTGGCCGAAACTGACTCGGAATGATCCGGAAAGATAAATGAAGGTTGAGAGTACTATAAAAAAGCAATCTCAGAGGGTTACCGATTTGATACCCAGAGCCGGTGTGGTTTTCGGGGCATTCGGATGCCTAGGGGCAAAATGGTCATCTTGACCGGAAAGTCTCGGAAAAGGTCCAAAAGGCAGTTTGGTCATTTTCACCGAAGTGGGCTAACAAACACTGGTGTTGACCTGGGTTTTGAGTGTTTCCGCCACTCTAACTGCGGTCGTCGTGACACAAGGGTTTGTTGCCAATTCCCTATATCGACCTATTTGTGAGTATTTCCGCTACTCTAACGGTTTTGTGAGTAGTTTCGCTACTCGGACCGTCTCGAGAAATAAACTATCTCGAGAGAGGGATTGGAAAGGGGACTTACCGTCTCCGAAGAGACGTGCCTGAGTTGGAATCGTCTCGAGGAATAAATTGTCTCGAGAGTTGGATTGGAAAGGGGTCTTACCGTCTTCGAGGAGGCGTGCCTGGGTTGGAACCGTCTCAAGGAATAAACTGTCTCGAGAGTGGGATTAGAAAGGGGTCTTACCGTCTCCGAAGAGACGTGCCTCGGTTGGAACCGTCTCGAGGAATAAACTGTCTCGAGAGTGGGATTGGAAAGGGGTCCTATCATCTCCGAAGAGACGTGCTTGGATTGGAACCATCTCGAGGAATAAACTGTCTCGAGAGTAGGATTGGAAAGGGGTCTTACCATCTCCGAAGAGACGTGCCTGGATTGGAACCGTCTCGAGGAATAAACTGTCTCGAGAGTGGGATTGGAAAGGGGTCTTACCATCTCCGAAGAGACGTGCCTAGGTTGGAACCGTCTCGAGGAATAAACTGTCTCAAGAGTGGGATTGGAAAGGGGTCTTACCGTCTTCGAAGAGACGTGCCTGGATTGGAACCTTCTCGAGGAATAAACTGTCTCCAGAGTGGGGTTGGAATCGGAAAGGAAAGGACAATGCCTCTAAGGGCATTTTGGTCATTTTGCCTCTATTTGGGCCTGACAGGCCCACGAAGCGATGGACAGATGGGATTGGGACCTAGAGAATTGGTTTCGATAGGAATATGCCCACAATGACTTGAAAACAAGTCTGGACGGAGTGTAGACTGCCGAGCGGTAAAAAATGGGGTGCTTACAATTAGGAATAGAGATTTGGAAATAGAAATTTGGAATTGAAATTTTGAAAAAAGTTGTGGAATTTGAGATTTGAAAAAGGATGTGACCGCACCTATGAGGGTTGCCTACATATCCTTTTTAAGGAATTAGGTCAGTCGTAGTTCGAACAAGAGTCTAATAGAAAATAAAATGTTTGATTTGAAAAAGAGATTTTGATTGGAAAAAGGAGTTGATTTAAACTTAGACTAGAAGATTGGAATTTGAAATTTCGAATTGAAGAGATTGGATTTCGATTTGGAAAGATAGAACTTTGAAGAAGGATTTGGACTTGTTTTGGAAAGATTGAGATTTAGAAAACCTAGACTTAGAAAAGATAGGATTTAGAAAGATTTGACTCGAATGTTGGACTTGGAAAATTAGGGAAGTTGAATTTAGGAAAGGTTTGAGTTAGGAAAGTTCCGTTTTAGAAAAGTTTCATTTTAGAAAATTTTTGATTTAAGAAAGTTTTCAAATTAGGAAAGTTTTGATTTTGAAATATTTTGAAATAGGAAGGTTTTGAAATAAGAAAGTTTTGAAAGTTGGAAAGATTTGAAAGATGGAAAGTTTAGAATTAGAAAGTTTCAACTTAAGAAAGTTTTGACTTAAGGAAGTTTTGAATTTGGAATGTTTTGAAATGAGGAAGTTTTGAAATAAGAAAGTTTTGAATTTTAGAAAGTTTTAGATTTGAAAATATTTGAAGTTTAAAGGTTAAGGAAAGATTTAAAAGTTTGAGTTTATGAAACTTATGGTTTAGGAAGGTATGAGATTAGGAAGGAGTGAATTAGGAAATATTTGGATTTTGTTTTTAAGAAGAAGTGTTTTGATTTTGTTTCCAAAAACAAATGATTGGATCTAATTTCCTAAATGAGAGATTGGATTTGGTTTCCTAAAGGGAATATTGGATTTGATATGTATTTGGAAGGTGAAGTTTTGAAAATCCTAGATTTGGAAGACTATAGTTTTGACGTAGGAAATAGGTTTTTGAAAACCTAGGATTTAGATGTAAAGAAGGAAATTTTGGAAACTTAGGTTTTGAGGCAAGAGTGAAAATCATGTTTTGAGAAAGGAAATTAGGGTTTCCTAATCGTTGGCTCTAGGGTTTAACTTGGACTCCAAGAGAAGAGATTTTGGAAAGTAAGCTTTAAAGAAAGAAGATTTTTATAAGGAAAATCCTAGAAAGGATTTTTTGGAAAGTGAATTTTGAAAGGAAAATTTTTCGAAAGGGATCTTGGAAAGTAAAACTTTGAGATAGTTTTTGGAAAGAGAGGTTTTGGAAGGAGATCTTAGAAAGGAGTTTTTGGAAAGAGATTGTTGGAAAAAGTTTTTAGGAAGAAAATTTAAGGAGTGTTTTTAGAAAAGGAATTTTGAAGAGAGCTTTTTGGAAATGAATTTTTAGGAAAGTGAGTTTTTTGGAGGGAAGTTTTTAAAAAAAAGAATCTTGGAAAGGAATTTTGAAAATGAGAATGAAGGGAACTTTTAGAAAGTGTAATGGAGAAGAGATTTTTAGAAAGAGAGATTTGAAAAGAGAGTTTTTAGAAAGTATATAAAATATCTCACTTTCCTAAAGTGATTCTAACCATAAGAAGGTTAGAACCACTTTAAGATAGTGGTTTGAAAACAATAAAGATTTGAAAATATAGACCATATTGGTCAATTTAAATGTAATACTTTCCTAAAGCAACCCTAACCATGGAAAGGCTAGAATCACTTTAGGATTGTGATTTTGAAAACAAGTTTTGAAGAAGAAGATTTAATGCAAGTTTTGAAAACGGTTTTGATACAAGTTTTGAAAACAAGTTTGAAAACGAATTTCGGAGAGATGCATGATCATGATATGCAAAATGCAAATTAGGGTCGTGAACATACAAGGTTAAAGGCTTCACCACATAATTAAGGGGGCTGAACCCACGTGGTCTCCGGTTAGACTAAAAGAAATCTCCCGACACGGTGACCTCCAATAGCCTAATCTTACATATGGACCGGGAAGTCCCTTGTTTCAAACATGTAAGAAAGGGGGGGCGGCCGGGGGGGGGGGGGGGGGGAAAGAAGATGGGGGATTAAAATAGAAGAAAACCCAAGTGGGTTCGGAGGGAGAAGAGAGAGGGGGAAGATGCGTAAACTTAAATAGAGAGCCTACCTTGTATCTTCTTTATTTTGCTTTGCTTTGCGCACTTTGTTTTTTTGTTTTTTTTTTTTTTTTTGCCTTGCTTTGGTCTTCGCTTCAGTCTTCGTCTTGATCTTCGAGAGCTTCGGGTTGCAGCACTTCAAGTCTTCAATGGAGGCTTTGGAATTTAGTGTATGAGTGTATATGAGTGTATGGGAGTATATAGGATTATATATGAGCTAGGGTCTGTGTATGGAGGCTAGGGTTTGGAAAACCTAAAGAAGACTAGGGTTTAGGGAGGCAACGAGCTTTGTATATCGAAGAGTAGGATTTTTAGACTAAGTTTGCGGACCCCTTTCATGCTGTAAAAGGCTTTATATTTATAGGGAGAATAACAACTTGGCACCTGTTGCAGTGCCGCCAGGCCAAAAATCCTTCATATTTATAGGGAGAAGAACAACTTGGCGTCTGTTGCAGTGACGCTAGGCCAAAAATCCTTCTGGCGCTACTAGGAGACTTAGGAAAGTTTTTAAGTCGGCAAACAACATATCTTCAGAAGATTTGGGCACCTGTACTAGTGACTACCATGTAATTTTTAGCTTGGTTTCACTAGGAGTGACTCTGGAAAGTCCAGTAATGATTTGAAAGGGTTGGGAATGACCCGGAAGGCCAGAAAGGGACAAGAACCCTTAGAATAGAGTCTTGGAGGTATTAGACTTGAAAAATGATGATATGACGTGTTTGAAGGGTTGACCAGGCCATTAGGGGCAAAATGGTTAATCGGGCCGGAAAGCTGCCAAGACAGACTTAGAATGTCCCAGAAGAAGACTCGAAGTTTGGAAACATTATTTAGAATGTCCCAAGAGGTTGCCGGTTTGACACCCAAAGCCAGTGTGGTTAGAAAAGGCGACCGGCCCACTAGGGGCAAAATGGTCATTTTGCACCAGATTTGCTGGAATCGACTTGGAATGATCTAGAAAGATAATGGAAGATTAAGAATACTATAGTAAGCATTCTCGAGAGGTTACCGATTTGATACCCAGAGCCGGTGTGGTTCTCGGGGCATTCGGATGCCTAGGGGCAAAATAGTCATCTTGACTGGGAAGTCTCAGAATTGGCCCGAAACTGACTATAAGGCACTTAATCAAGCCGGATTACCTTTAAGACAATCTTGGAAAAGTGAACTTACCATTCTGAGGACTTAGGTACTCTCTCGAGAAATGTACCGGAAATGGCCCTAGGGGCAGTTTGGACATTTTTCACCGTGGTGAGCTAGTAGGCACCAGTGATGACTTGGGTTTTGAGTGTTTCCGCCACTCTGATGACGGTCCCGTGATACAGGGGTTTGTTGGAAATTCCCTATATTGACTTGTTTACGAGTACTTCCGCTATTTTGATGGCTGCGATGTTTACAAGTACTTTCGCTACTCTGATAGTTCGCGATCATTCTCGAAACTGCCTGATCTCAAGAAGCTACTAAATGGACTTAGTGCCTGAGGAATCAACTTTCTTGAAAGGCGTGCCAAAGTGGACATTTCTACATTGACAGACTAGCAGGCACCAAAAGTGGACCGTTCTACCATCTAGGGGGCTTAGGGTCTCGTCCCAATCAACAGGTTTGAAGGGAATTACTGCTTTGAAGAGTTCACTCGAAAACGTGTCAGATTGGAGGGTCTTACCACCTTGAGGAATAAACTTTCTCGAAAGGTGTGCCAGATTTAATTAGAATTGGAAAGGGGACTTACCGTCTTTAGAAAGACGTGCCTATTAGAATTGGACCGAATAATGCCCCCAAAGGCATTTTGGTCATTTTGCCTTATGAAGCGATGGATTGACTAGATTAGACTTGAAAAGTTGATTTAGATTCGAATACGTCCATATTGACTTGAATACAAGTCTAGATGGACTGGAGATTGCCGAGCGTGCAAAAATGGGGTGCTTACACTGAGCAGGCAAAAATTCCATCTGGCGAGATGATACTCACTAGGGGAAATCACTTCTCCATCTGACGGGATGATACTCCTTTGGAGAAATTGATGCTTTTTGAACTGGCCCTTCGTTTGGCAGAACGATGCTCCTCTAGGGAAGTCCAAGGTTAATGTCTTGAAACTACTACTTCTTGCACCAGCACTCCTTCTGGCAGACCGATGCTCTTCTAGGAAAGTTTAAGGTTGATGTCTTCTTGAACCAACACTCTGTCTGGCAAAACACTGCTCCTCTGGGAAAGTCTAAGGTTGATGTCACCTTAAATTAGCACTCTATCTGGCAAAATGCTGCTCCTTTGGGGAAGTCCAAGATTGATTTCTGATACTTCTTGAACCAGCACTTCGTTTGGCAAAACGTTACTTCTCTGGGGAAGTCCAAGGTTGATGTCTGATACTTCTTAAACTAGCATTTCGTCTGGTGAAACGCTGTTGCTCTAGGGAAGTCCAAGGTTGATGTTTGATACTTCTTGAACCAACATTCCGTCTAGCAAAACGTTGCTCCTCTAGGAAAGTCCAAGCTTAATATCTTCTTGAATTGACAATCCATCTGGCAAAATGCTGCTCCTCTGGGGAAGTCCAAGGTTGATTTCTGATACTTCTTACATTAGTACTCTGTCTGGTGAAACATTACTCCTCTAGGGAAGTCCAAGGTTGATTGGAGAGGTTAAGGGTGGGCCATTGCCCCATTCTCTATTTTGTGTCGGTTATAGAAGTCTTAGCTTTTTGAGGTGTATGTCGGTGTTGGAGATATCTGAGATTAGTTGGTCGAAAGGTGGCTTTTTATCTCGTTTTTGTGTTTTACCTCATTCCTTGTTTCCTATTTGTGTGTGTGTGTGTGTGTGTGTGTGTGTGTGTGTGTGTGAGAGAGAGAGAGAGAGAGAGAGAGAGAGAGAGAGAGAGACATAAAGTAAGTTTTTTGTGAAAATAGTATACTTATGCCAACTCTAAAAATGCACAGGTAAAGAGTTGAATGCATGTTTATACCTTTTGATGAATGCATATATAAGAATAGAATTGAATACATGTCTTACTTTTTGATGAATGCACAGGTCTATATAAGAATTGAATTGAATGCATGTCCTACCTTTTTTTTATTTTATGAATGCACAGGTTCACTTTTTGGAGATAGTGGGTTTACCCCTGTATGTAGATACCTTACCGTCGAGTGGGAACATACATTCATTCATTCCATTCATTAAAAAATAAGGAAGTACATTGAACTTTGGAGGTTAAATACAACAGAATTGAAATACATTTTAATAGGGGGAAAGGGAACAATTTCCTTAGGACTTCCACGTAACTACTTTTACATTTGAAATCCTAAACTACTTTTAAGTTCTCGGATTCACCTTCTTTGAGTTTGATGTCGAGGAGGTCGTTGAGATACTTTGTTTAGTTGCCCTTTATTTCCTTGGCAACCCTATCTTCTTGAGCATAGAGAGATTGGGGCCCCTCTTATGGAATGACTTAAAATGCATGCAATGAGTCCTTAGGGTTACATGGGAACCCCTAGGACTTCGGTAGGTTTAATGCAAGGGAGAGTGAACTTGGTGTCACTGTCTTTGGGTTGATCAAATGTATGAAGATGCAATGACTTGAGTTACTTCGAAACTCTTGTCGTAACATGGAATATTGAATGCATGTACATGGATGCATAAAGTAGAGAGAGAGAATGCATTTATAAAGTAAACATGGATGCATGAGCAGTTATACAAGCATTATAATAGCAGGAATCATAACAACAGGAATAGACAAGTTTAAAGGACAGTAAGGCATTCGCCCTTTCCTCCATGGTTTTGAAATTGACATGAGTGTCTTAAATCCGATAGAGGTTCAGCTATGCATGATGTCTACATGAGCATGATGTTAAGGGTTCACTAATGCTTCCTAAGAGGGCTTGGTTCCTAGATTTTCAAACCTAGGCCCGCAACCTAAGGTGGTGCCATTATTAGTTGGTGATCCGAGCGGGGAAACCATCAAGAGGCCGTAGGCAAAGAAACTGACATAACATCTTGCCCACAACCAATATATCGTTCTCCTTTCTAACTAGAATGGATATATTCAGGTAGAGAATGCAAAAATACAAATGCTTGTGCATAATGTAGTGTGTGTGTGAAATTTTGAAAAATGGAGGAAAGGGCTCAACAACTCCCATCTATCCTGTCCATTCCATATATATATATCCATAACATACATGGCAATTAATATAACATGAAATAAATATGTGAACAAAGGTCCACCTACAAAAATAAAGATGCAAAAGTCAATACTTATATGACAAATTTAATGCAAGATTGAATAATTGAATATAATTGAATACAAGTAAAGACATGTTTTTGAAAATAACTTTGAAAAGTTTGATTTTGAAAACTTTGAAGTGGACATAATTGGATAAATTAATCAAAGACTCCAGATGAGTGAGGCTGAAGAGGCAAGACATTGGCCTAACCCTCTAAGCCTCCCCAGTGGAGTCACTAGTTGTCGTGCTCCAATTTTTTGCACTCGAGAAAAATATGCACAAGTGGAAAGACATGGCACTCTCTCGTTAGAACTCATCCTTCTAGAAAGACTAGTTCGATTAAGTTTGAATTTAAAATCAATTTGATTAAGGGCTTTTGGAAAAAGATTTTGAGTTGCCACCTAACTTGATTAAGGTGAGTCGGGTCACCTAAAACTAAGCACAATCCGAATAATACACTTAGGGTTTTTGACAAAGGTTTTAAAAACCTCCTCAAGAGATGGTTTTTTTGGAAAATAGGTTGTTTAGCAACCTTTGGAAATATTTAAGCCCTTCTTGACAATAACTTCATTTTGGTCTTTGAAAACAATGATCATAGGTTCGGAGGTTGGTTACGTGTAGAGAAGATATCCTAAGATCATCACCCTACTCCGCCCTTGTGGTACCTACATGTCTATTCACCCTAAGTTCTCTTATTTAGAATCTACGATTAACAAATGTCTAATTATATCTACTTTGAAAAAAAGTTAAATGATGCATGATATGCATATGTAAGAAAAGAACTTGATTTTGAAAATGGATTTGACAAGAAGGTTTGATTTTGAAAATAGACTTGAAAAGAAAGATTTGAATTTTGAAAGAATGTTTTAGACATTGAAAACTTGAAATAAACTGTGGAATTGAAAACTTGAAAAAGGTTATGACCGCACCCGTGAGAGTTGCCTATGTATCCCTTTTGGGAATTAGGTCAGTCGTAGTTCGGACAAGAGCTCGATTGAAAATAGATACTTTCAAGTTTTTGAAATGCTTGATTTGAAAAGAGCTTGATTTGAAAAAGGTTTGATTTGAACTTTGAATAAGAAAAAGACTTAAAATTGAATTTGGAATTGACTTTAATTTTAAATAGGACTTGAGGATTTTGAAATTGATTTTAATTTGAAAAGATTAAACTTGGAAAAAGAACTCGGACTTGATTTGGAAAAGAAGGAGTTGCGTTTTGAAAATATTTTGACTTGGATTGAAATTAGAAAACCATCTTGGTTTAGAAAGGTGTTTTAGAAAAGAGTTAAAGCTTCCTAACTTGGGATTAGTGCTAAACTAAGGTTTAGGTATCCTAGGGTTTAGGTAACCTAAGATTTGAGCGTAGACTTGAAATAAGAAAGTTTGATCTAGACTTGTAAAGTTTGATTACATTTTAGAAAACTTAGAATTAGGAAAGATGAGGTTGAAGAAAGGTTTGAAAAGAATTTGATTTGATTTAGAAACACTTGACTTGGAATGATTTGGAAAGTTAGGGCTTAGGAAATATTAGATTTTAAAAATCTTTGAAATAAGAAAGTTTCAAAGTAAGAAAGTTTCATTTTAGGAAAGTGCCAAATTAGGAAAATTTCATTTTAAGACAGTTTTGATTTAGGAAAGAATTGATTTGTAAAGATTTAAATTTAGGAAATTTTTAGAATTTAGAAAGATTGAAATTTAGAAAGGTTTGAAATTAGGAAAGGTTGGAATGGTTTGAATTAAGAAAGATTTGATTCCTATTTCCTAAAGTAGGTGATTAGATTTTATTTCCAAAAATAGATGATTTGATTTAGTTTCCAAAATTGGAGGATTTGATCTAGTTTCCTAAATTGAAAGATTTGATCTAAATTCCTAATTTGAAAGATTGGATTTGACATGGAATTGGAAAGATTGAATTTTAAAAATCTTGGATTTGGAAAGCTATGATTTGGTGTAGAGATTTTGAAAATCTAGGATTTGATTTAGAAATTAGTTTTTGAAAACCTATGATTTGAGGCCAAAAAAAAAAAAAAAGGAAGTCATGTTCTAGGAAAGAGAACTAGGCTTTCCTAATCATGGAACCTAGGGCTTGACTTGGAATCTGAGAAAAAAAATTTTGGAAAGGAGATCTTTAGAGAGAGTTTCTAGGAAGAAAACTTGAAGAGAGTTTTTAGAAAGATAGTTTTTTGGAAGAAAGTTTAAAAAGAGTTTTTAGCAAGTAAATTTTTTAAGAGAGTTTTTGAAAAGAGTTTGATAAGCAATTTTGGAAAGGGGGTTGAGTATGGACTCTTGAGATCTTTTGAATGTCTCACTTTCTTGAAACCATTCTAACCATGAAAAAATTAGAATCATTCTAAGTTGGTGATTTTGAAAACAACATGGATTTAAAATATGGACCAATATAGTCACATTGAATATCACACTTTCCTAAAATAATCCTAACCATGGAATGGCTAAAATCATTTTAAAATTGTAGTTTTAATGAAAAAAAATGTAGAGTTTATACCCAAAATATGGACCTTGATGGTCATAATGAATATAACACTTTCTTAAAACAAACCTAACCATGGAATGACTAGAATCACTCTAAGATTGTGATTTTAAAAACAAGATTTTGAATGCAAGTTTGAAAGAGAGTTTTGATGCAAGTTTTGAAAATAACTTTTGAAGACAATTTTGAATGGATGAATGAATATGATATGCACAATACAAGAAGGGTCCTGACAGTTAGGTTTCACCACATAATCAAAGGGGCCAAATCTACATGGTCTAAGATTGAACTAGAAGAAAGCCCCCAACACAGTGACTTTTAACAGTCCTTTCTATGCATGAATCGGGGAGTCCTTTATTTCAAGCATGCAAGAAAGGGAGGTAAAAGATGGGGGATTAAAATAGAAGAAAACCTAAGTGGGTTAGGAGAAGAAGATAGAGGGGGAAGTACATAAACAGAAAGAGATAGCCTACCTTATCTTCTTTATGTTTTGCTTGCTTTATTTGCTTTACTTTACTTGATCCTTGAGAGCTTCCAAGTTGCAGCACTTTGAATCTTCAATGGAAGCTTTGGAGACTTGTGTTTGAGTCTATAGAGTATGTATAAGTTAGGTGTATAAGCTAGGGTTGAAGTGTATGGAGGCTAGGGTTTAAAAAAGCTTGAGGGAGTTAGGGTTTAGAGAGGAGTTCAAGATCTTTATTTTAAAAAATAGAGTTTTTAAACTGACTACGCAGGGGGAGGGTCTGTATTTATAGGCAACTAACTAACCAAGTGCCTATTACAGTGGCACCAGGGTACATTTCCTATTGGTGCCACTCCTAGTGGCACTAGGCCATTTATTGGCTTGGCACCACTACTAGTGGCACTAGCCAGTTAGGAAAGCTTTTAGGGTGGCAAGAAACGTATCTTTCAACCTTTAACAAGCAAGGCAAAAGATTTAGGCTCCTGGACTAGTGACTACTATACAATTTTTTGCTCAGCTCCATTAGGAGTGACTCCGGAAGGTCTAGGAATAATTTAGGAGGCCAAGAATGATTCAGAAGGCCGAAAATGGATAGAAACCCTTCAAATAGTGTCCCAAGGATAACGAGCATGAAAAATAATGTTGAGATTGTTGAAGTGGCTGGTTGAGCCATTAGTGACAAAACAGTCAACTAGATCGGAAAACCACCGAAATGGACTTGGAATGTCTCATGAGAGGACTTGTAGGTTGGAAACACTACTTAGAATGTTCCGGGAAATTAATGGTTTGATACCCATAGTTTGTGTGGTTGGAAAAGGTGACTAGTTCACTAGGGGTAAAACGGTCATTTTGCATCGGGTTTGCCAGAATAGACTAGGAGTGTTCCAGAAAGTTGCTAGAAGATTAAGAATACTATTACAAGCATCCTCGTGAGGTAACGATTTGATAGCTAGAGCCGATGTGGTTCCCGGAGGCGCTTAGATGGCTAAAGACAAAATGGTCATTTTGACCGGATGGTCTCGGAATTGGTCTGGAATCGACTGGAAGGCATTTGAACATGCCGAATCATCTTTGGGACAATCTTGGAAGAGTGGACTTACCACTCTGAAGACTTACGTACTTTCTCGAGAGGTGTGCCAGAAAGGCCCCAGAGGTAGTTTGGTTATTTTTTACCAAAGTGAGCTAGCAGGCACTGGTGTTGACCTGAGTTTTGAGTGTTTCCATCACACTGATGGTCTATGACGAGTTGGTTTCCAAAGGTATTTTGTCCTTTGGTAAAGATGTCATGACCAAGAGGCGAGTTTGGTCCCGTGACATTGGGATTTTGTTGGCAATTCCCAATGTCTACGTATTTACGAGTGTTTCTACCATTCTAACTATTGCGATGTTTGTGAGTATTTTTGCCACTCTGACTGTGTGCGTTCATTCCGGAGACTGCTTGATCTCGAGAAGCTGCTAGGTGCACTTATTGTCTGAGGAATCAAATTCCTCAAAAGATGTTCCGAATAACGAACATTCTACATTGGCGGGCTAGTAGGTGCCAAAGATGAACCATTCTACCATCTCAAGGACTTGGGTTCCAGCCCGGTTGACGGGTTTAAAAGAACTTACCGTTTCGAATAGCTTTATCAAAAAACGTGTCAAACTGGATGAACGTACTGCCTGAAAGATTAACTTTCTCGAAAGGCATGCCGAATTTGATTTGGATTGGAATTGAATTTGAAATTGGATTTGAGATTAAAATATAGACTTATCATATCTAGGAAGACATGCCAACTGGAATAGGACCTAGCAATGCCCCAAGGGCATTTGGGCCATTTTACCTTCATTGGGCCTAGTGGGCCCACGAAGCGATCAATTGATTAGATTGAGTCCGGAAAATTGATTTAGACTTGAATGTGTCTATGTCAGTTTGAATGTGACTCTGGACGAACTGAAGATTACCGAGCGAGCAAAAATGGGGTGCTTACAACCTAGAGGGTTCATTACCAGACAAAGAACTGCACTGATGGCTGCCAATCCTGAGGAGTCATCATTCATCTCTTGTGAATAAGTCAATGAAATGAGAACCAAGATTAATGAGATGTTCACGTTCATCTAGTCCATGGCCATGAAGGAAGCTGCTCTGGCCCCGTTATCATCCACTATTTTTCCCAAAGACTCTAAACCTACTAACCCAAGGGTTGTGCTACAATCTGACGTTATGGGAAAAAATAAGGAAGATCCTAAAGGGCCAATACTGAAGAAGAGGAAACTATACTGCTCTCACCTGCTCTAAAAAGAACTTCCCTCAACCTTATCAATCTGAAAATTCAAGGGTTGGAAGTCTCACTGCGAAGCCTCCACAGCCATGACTCCTATGGGCTTACATCCTATGACGAGTTGTGCTTCTTCCCAGACCATCCGAGACCTGCCAAGTTCAAAATGCCAGACTTTCAGAAATATGACACACCGGTAATCCTATTGCCCACCTTCGCCTTTATGCTGGGTCATTAAGTGGTCATGGCAATAATCCAAAGCTCATCATGCAATTGTTCCAACATAGTCTCACTGGATTTGCCTTGCATTGGTTTGCCTGACTTGACTTGAGGAAGATCACAACTTGGATCGAGCTAGTCAATGTGTTTAAAGCCCAATATCACTACAACATTGATCTCACCTCTGACTGGTGGTCCTTGATGACCATGAGTAAAGGAGAAAAAGAGAGCTTCAAAGTTACGCTGTTAGGTCGAGAGAAGTAGCTGCATAAGTCAATCCCCTGCTAGAAGAAAAAGAGTATGTGCAATTGTTCATACACACTTTTCATGGCATATACTATGAAAAACTCTACACTAGCATGGGGAAGAGCTTCTTTGAGCTCATCATGCAAGGAGAAATGATAGAAAATGGTCTCAAGATGGGGAGGATTATAGATCCTTATGCAAAAACCGGAGAAAGTTCTACCAATATAGCCAAGAAGGTGGCTACTGCAAGAGGAGTAATCAAGAAATAAAGTGAGGTATCTATTATCCTGCCCATTCAACCACCCCAATATCGTCCACCACTTCAATCTCACCCTATCCTACCTATGCCCACTTTAGCCATGTCTGCACAAGCACCCAACTTTGGCCCTACTGGGGGACGAACTAACTTCAATAGCCGCCCTGATGCATCCGTAATTTTGATATATTGGCCTACACCCAAACCAAAGCTTATCATAACCTACCAAAGAACAACATCCTAAAGCCCATACCGACTCATCCATTGCCAAGTCCCCTACCTCTAAACTTAAATCGACCCTCACCTGTGAGTATCATTCAGGCGGCCAATGGCATGACATCGAAAACTACTTCTCTCTCAAACATAAAATCCAAGACTTGACAGAAAATAAGACCATTGACCTACAACCAGTGAACCCTACTCCTACTCCCAATGTGACCACGAACCCTCTACCAGACCACACAATCAATGTGATACTAAAGGAAATAGAAGATGAGGGGGAGTTGGATGAGATCATGGTCGAAGATTACAAAGGGGACTGCGAGACTAATTAAGAGAGTGGCTGGGAGGTAGATCTCCCGTTGTGCCCGATCTATCTTTGCAACTCTTATGAAGTGTCCGATTCGCCAAACTGGCCGATTAAGGACCCAACACTTGTGGAGGAGGACCTTGCTGAAGATATGGCCGTTGATGGATGGGGTTCTGAATTTCTACACCCTAGGTATGATGCGGGTGAGTGCCATTTATTGGAGAACCCTTGGCCTATGACTGAGTTTAATTGTGAAGACATAGGCTGGGAACTAGAAGAATTTGAGCTGGAGGGAGGCAAATTAGCCAACCTCTTTGGTGGAGAAACCAAGGACAGTAACAAAGCCAATGAAGCTGGCAACTGCACCGTCACTATTAACATACCCAGAGCCCTAGAAGAAGTCTTCACCTACCTTGCCTTAGCTTGAGATCGCACTGATGGATGGAGTGTCGGAAATGTGGACATCATCCCAAAACCATAAAGAAAATGAATACTCTTCAAAAGCATACAAGAGAGGGGTGTTTTCACCCACTTTATTTTTATCCCTTTTATTTTATGCCTTTAAATTGATGTTTGCATTTCCACTCTACTTAAGAACTCTATCCTTTTTATTAAAAGAATAAAATGATAGTTTTCATTCAAATTGCTATTGTCTCGTATTTTTCTTGTAAATGGTGAATGCTTCCTACACAAGGGGTATGTTCTATGTTATGAAAGACTTGACTTGAAGGGCGTGATAGCATGAGTTAACTACTAGCCCAATGATCGACTTTCTGAAACAGAGAGGATAAGGATGAGTGAGGAAGTCACCTAAAAGTAGCACTTGCAAGACACCGAAGTTAAACGATGTGCGGCCAGACTCTGAAAAGGAAAAGGAGCTATCTTTTATTTTCCCATAAAAAAAATGTTTATACTCCCTTTGCTTAACCCACTGGCCCCTTGCGAAAAGCAAAACATATTGCTTGTCAACCCCAATCCAAAACCATCCCCCCACACTAGGGCAGATAGGTAGTTAAGGTCTCCATAAAGCATGTCATTCATTATCTATCAAATTGAAGCAATATGAAAGTTCTATGGATCAAGCAATCTAGTTTAAAATGAAGAGAGGCCCTCATTTCATTTCCCATACAGTCAAAAGCAACATTTGCCAAACCTGTTGAGCCGGTTACTTTTCTTTCCAAGAAAACCCTAACCTAGGGATCACCGCTTATAATGGGTTAGAATGAAATTTTAAGGAAAAGATCTGAGGGAAAGGAGTTATAGAATATATCATCTCATAAAAAATAAAAAATAAAAAGACGAAAAGGAAGGCAAAATGAAAAGAGCTATCAAGGGGTAAGTTGCCCTTAAAAAAAAAAAAAAAGCCTAGGCAAGCTAGTAAAGGGAAGAAGGGAAATCTAAAAGTGATCCTAGGTGATAAGGAAGTCCAATAAAAGTAATAGGTTCAAGCCTTTACTATTTTCTTGTAAAAACCCGAAACCTTGTCCTACATTATAATCCTATTAAAGTCCACTCTGATTGAAAGTGGATTGCTTGATCTAAATGAGTTAGACATGTTGCTGAGGCTGAAGAAGGATGCTAGAGGGCCAAACCCTGCCGAAGGCAGAACTAAGGATGGTGTGGATCTGAACCCTATTGATAGCAACGTCAAATTTGAGCCTGCATATCCCGTTGATTCAAAACCCCCATAACTTAGCCTATATTACGATTCTAAAACAAAGTATCCTCAGATTAAAAGATTGGCTGCTTATCGCTCTGCTAAAGGTCAGGTAAGCTATTGTCTTAGCCCCGAGGGTTGAGAGTTCAAACCAAATGATCCCATACACTAACCCATAGTAGAAAATCAGAGTCGGTCAAAAAGTTAAGAAAGGTACAAAGTGCTATCATCCAGTCAAAGTAGGGTTGAGCTAAAAGAGAGACCAGACCCCTAACAAGGAAGGAGTTGCCATTCATTGTAGTAACTGTTGCATCCCTAATATATGTATGTATTTTTATAAAATTTTGGCATGAGCTTTGCATACATAGGACATAGCTTAATATAGAAACAGAAGTCACTAATGCAGTTTAATATCATATCCAAAACCTGTAAATATACATCACCATCACTATCAATATACATGCATCTGTCCATATATCTAGCTGTGCAAATCATAAATATCCACCCCTACTCATGCACTAATATATACATCTGGCTATCTGAATCATAATATCTATTCTGTTTAAAAATTACAAATACACTATCTAACCAAAATAAATGCATGTCTAGGTCATGATATAGGAAAGAAGCTAGGTTTATGACAAGGGGTATCCATCAGAGGTCAAAATTAATGTCTGGGTCAAAATCTCTGAAACCTGGCTCAGAAGGAGGCGGTCGACTACTCGAAGTACCTGCATCCTACGAAGAAAGAAGAATTTGAATTAGCAAGACGAATGAATAACTAAGCAATGTCAGAATAAAGAGAGGGAAAGGACAACATACCCCACTACCTCCCATCTGAGCCAACCATGAGGTTAGAGTAGCTACCTTAGCCTGGAATTGGTCCCTGGTACTGGTCCCTTTGATCCCTCACAGTAATGAACTCGGCCTGGGGCACATATCCTCCGGCTCGTTGCCACAAGTCCATCACCTCCTGACCAATGGTGTAACCTCCGACCACCACCTCAAACTTGGTAAAGGTGCCTATAGAGTGGGCCTCAAAATGTGCAGCATAATCGGTCTTTGGAGGAAGCAGAAAACCAGCACCCGGCTGACACTTCGGGTAAGGAATGGGAACCCCCTTAACTAAAGCTCCGAACATGTACTTAGATAGATCCCCAACCAAGCAAAACTCATCATAGAACTGGTGCCAATGCTGATCACCCAAATAAGACTCCCAGGACTCATCGCACAGAAAGGAAACCCTTGATAGAGACATTGGGACCAGGTACCTGACCGCCTCATAATGAACTGATCTGAAAAGGGCCGCCACGTCACATCTCTCAGCTCTATTAGCTCTAGATTTGCTCGTCGCATCACAAAGTCGGTAATCTCAGATCAATAGGCCACCTGATCACGAGCCCATCTCAAAGCCCTGGGATAAAGGTCAGCCTCTATTACCTCTAGGCAGCAAACCGATAAATATTCATAGCTCTACTAGACCAAAAAGGGCCAAAAACCAGTCACGCTACCCCAAAGGGAGGTGGTCCGAACTCGTATGGATCTGAGGAAGAAACCGAAGGAGAATGATCCTTATTCTAGCTCTGATAATACACCGAAATCAGCCAACACACTCACTAATTAGAAAGGGATGATAGACTTGTTGTTGTTGTAGAAACATTTGAAAATGATGTACAAAATAAGTTGTCGCCTCATCATATCTCGCTGCGCAAGCGGTGGCTTAACAGTAAAGGTACTCTCGTCCCGACTGAGCTAAGAAATCGAAAAAGCGAAATACTCAGGAGGTGGCAGTCGCGCCCAGATTTTTCACACTCGAGGAATACACACACAAGCGGGAAAAATACTGTACTCTCTCGTTAAAACTCACCCTCCTAGAAGAATGAGTGCGACTAGGTTTGAATTGAAAATAGATTTGAATAAAGGGCTTTTGGAAAAGATTTGGAGTTGCCACCTAACTTGATTAAGGTGAGTTAGGTCACCTAAAAACTAAGAATAATCCGAAGACTACACTTAGGGTTTTTGGAAAACAATTTTGAAAATATCTCCTCAAGAGAGGGTTTTTAAGAAAAACAGGTTGTTTGGCAACCTTTAGAAAATATTTAAGCCCTTTTTTGAAAATAACTCCGTTTTGGTCTATGAAAACAGTGATTCTAGGTTCGGAGGTTGATTACGTGTAGGGAAGACGCACTAAGCCATCACCCTACCTCGCCCTTTCAGTACCTACATGTCAATCTACCCTAGATTCACCTACGAGAGTCTTCAGCTAACTGTTGACCAATCCTATCCACTTTGAAAAAGAATGTTTAAAAAGATATGATGCATGATATGCAAGTGCAAGAGAAAGACTTGATTTGGAAATAAATTTCAAAAGAAGAATTTGATTTGATTTTAGAAGAGAGATTTGAAAGGATAGATTTGAAATTGGAAAGTTTGAGAAATTAGAAATAGAGGTTTGGAAATAGAAATTTGAAATTGGAAGTTTGAAAATAGATCGGAGATTTGAAAAGATTGTGGAATTTGAGATTTGAAAAATATGGTGACCGCACCCATAAGGGTTGCCTACATATCCCTTTGGAGGAATCAGGTCAGTCGTAGTTCGGACAAGAGTCCGATGGAAGATAGAGGAGTTGATTTGGAAAAGAGACTTGATTTGAACTTAGAATGGAAGATTGCAAATTGGAATTTGGAATTTTGGAATTGAAAAGAGTGGACCTTGACTTAAAAAGGTAGAACTTGGAAGAAAGATTTGGACTTGTTTTGGAAAGATTGAGGTTTAGGATACCTAGACTTAGGAAAGAGACTTGGGAAAGATTTGACTCGACTTGGAAGGTTTAGGAAATTAGGAAAGACTGAATTTAGGAAATGTTTGAATTAGGAAAGGTTCAAATAAGGAAAGTGTCATTTTTGAAAAGTTTTGGTTTAGGAAAGTTTCAAATTAGAAAAGATTTCAATGTATGAAAGTTTAAAAAGTTTCCACTTAGGAAAGGTTTTGAAATAGGAAAGTGTTGAATTTAGAAATGTTTTGAATTAGGAAAGTTTATTTTAAGAATGGTTTAGGATTTGAAAGTCTCAACTTAAGAAAGTTTTGAATTTGGAAATCTTAGAATTTTAGAAAGATTTTAAATTAGGAAAGATTTGAATTTAGAAAATATTTGAATTAAGAAAGTTTCAACTTAAGAAAGTTTTGAATTTGGAAAGTTTTGATTTAGAAAATTTTTAGATTTGGAAAGATTTGAAGTTTAGGAAAGTTTAGAACTTAGAAAGTTTTTAGAGTTTAAGTTTTAGAAAATTTTGAGATTAGGAAAGGTTTGAGTTTAGGAAAGATCTGAAAACTTGGATTTGGAAAGTTAAGATTTGGAAAAGGGTAGATTAGGAAGGATTTGAATTAGGAAAGATTTAGACTAGGAAGAGTTAAGATTCCTATTTCCTAAAACAAAGGATTAGATTTTGTTTCTAAAAGAAAAGGTTTGATTTTGTTTCAAAAAACGGAGGATGGGATCTAGTTTCCTAAAGGGAAGATTGGATTTGGTCTCCTAAAGGGAAGATTGGATTTGACATGGGTTTGGAAAGATAGAGTTTTGGAAATTCTAGGTTTAGAAGACTATAGTTTTGACGTAGAAAAGAAGTTTTGGAAATATGTATAGTTTTGATATAGAAAAATAAGAGGTTTTGGAAACCTAAGTTTTGAGGCCAAAATAGGGGATTGGAAATCATGTTTTTGGGAAGGAAAAATTAGGGTTTCCTAATCATGAGTTCTAGGGCTTGATTTGGGCATCAAGAAAAGGGATTTTTGGAAAATGAGTTTTTGGAAACGAAGATTTTTAGAAGGGAATCCTAGAGAGGAGTTTTTGGAAAGTGAATTTGAAGATAGAGTTTTTGGAAAGAGATTTTTAAAAAAGGAGTTTTTGGAAAGTGTGTTTTTGGAAGCGAGTTTTTAAAAGGAAATCCTAGAGGGGAGTTTCTAGAAGGAAGATTTTGGGAAAAGAGTTTTTAGAAAGATTTTTGACAGAAGATTGTTAGAGAGAGTTTTTGGAAAGACTTTTAGGGAGCGTTTTTAGAAAGTGGATTTTGGGGAGAGAATTTTGGAAAGGAGTTGAAAAAGGGAATTTTGAAAAATAGATTTTTGAAGGGAGTTTTTGAAAACAACTTTGCAAAGGAGAGTTTTAGGAAAGTATGTTGAAAAAGAGATTTTTAGGAAAAGAGACTTTTGAAAAGAGAGTTTTTAGGAAAGTATAAAAACGTCTCATGTTCCTAAAGCGATTTTAACCATAAGAAAGTTAGAACCACTTTAAGAAAGTGGTTTTGAAAGCAACAAGATTTTGAAAATATGGACCATATTGCTCCCTTTACATGTAACACTTTCCTAAAGCAACCTTAGCCATGAAAAGGCTAGAATCACCCTAAGATTGTGATTTTGAAAACAAGTTTTGAAAAATGAGATTTTGATGCGATTTTGAAAACAGGTTTGAAAACGATTTTGAAAACGACTTTTGGAAGAATACAAGAATCATGATATGCACAATGTAAATTTGGGGTCGTAAACATACAAGGTTAAGGCTTCACCACATAATCAAGGGGGTCGAACCCACGTGGTCTCCGGTTAGCCTAAAGGAAAGCCCCCGACACGATGACCCGCCAATAGTCTAATCCTACACATGGACTAGGAGTCCCCTTGTTTCAAGCATGCAAAGAAAGGGGGGGAAAGAGATGGGGGATTAAAAAAAGAGAAAACCCAAGTGGGTTAGGAGAGAGAAGAGAGAGGGGGAAGTGCGAAAATTTAAATAAGAAGCCTACCTTGGGTCTTCTTTATTTTGTTTGCCTTTGCGCGCCTTGCTTTCTTCGGTCTTCGCTTTACTCCAGTCTTGATCTTCAAGGGCTCATCTTCGGTCTTCAAATCTTCGTAGTTGCAGCAATCCAAGTCTTCAATGGAGGGTTGGAGGCTAGTGTATAAGTGTGTAGGGGTGTGTATGAGTGTACATATGGCTTAGGGTTTGTGTATGGTGGCTAGGGTTTGGAAAACCTAAGGAAGCTAGGGTTTTGGGAGTGTACGAGCTCTGTGTATCGAAAATTAGGATTTTTAAACTAAGTTTGTAGACCTCTTTCATGCTGGAGGAGGTTTTGTATTTATAGAGATGGGATAGATCTGGCGCTTGTTGCAGTGGTGCCAAGCCAAAAATGCTTCTAGCATCACTAGGAGTGGCGCTAGGCCAAATATTGGCTTGGCACCACTACTAGTGGTGCCAGCCAATTAGGAAACTATTAAGGTCGGTAAGCAACATATCTTTGACTATATTTGAGCGTCTGTACTAGTGACTACCATACAATTTTTAGCCTGGCTTCACTAGGAGTGACTCTAGAAAGTCTGAGAATGGTTTAAGGGACCGGGATTGAGCCGGAAGGCCAGAAAAAAGGGTAGGAACACTTAGAATAGTGTCCCGGAGGTATTTGACTTGAAAAATGAGGATAGGATGTGTCAGAAGGGTTGACCAGGTCTTTAGGGGCAAAACAGTCAACCGGACCGGAAAGCTGCCGAGATGGACTCGGAACATCCCGAAAGAATATTGAAAATTTGGAAACATTATTCAGTATGTTCCCAAAGGTTCCCGGTTTGATACCCAGAGCTGGTGTGGTCAGAAAAGGTGACCGGCCCTCTAGGGGCAAAATGATCATTTTGTACTGGGTTTGCCGGAACTGACTCATAATTATCAAGAAAGATAGAGGAAGGTTGAGAATACTATAAGAAGCAATCTCAAAAGGTTACCAGTTTGATACCTAGAGCCGGCATGGCTAGAAAAAGGTGACCGGCCCATAGGGGCAAAACAGTCATTTTGTACCGGGTTTGCCTGAACTGACTCGGAATGATACGGAAAGGTAAAGGAAGGTTGAGAACACTATAAGAAGTATTCTCGAGAGGATACCGGTTTAATACCCAGAGCTGGTGTGGTCCCTGAGGCGTTCAGATGCCCAAGGGCAAAATGGTTATCTTGACCAAAAAGTCTCGGAATTGGCCTGAAACTGACTAGAAGGCACCTAATCATGCCAGATTGCCTTTAAGACAATCTTGGAAGGTTGGACTTACCGTTCTGTAGACTCAAATATGTTCTCGAGAAACGTGCCGGGAAATGGCCGTAGGGGCAGTTTGGTCATTTTTCATCGAAGTGGGCTAGCAAGCACTGGTGTTGACCTGGGTTTTGAGTGTTTCCATCACTCTGATAGCGGTCGCGTGATACAGGGGTTTGTTGGCAATTTCCTATATCGACCTGTTTGCGAGTATTTCCGCTACTTTGATGGTTGTGATGTTTGTGAGTACTTCCGCTACTCTAACAGTTCGCGATCATTCCTGTGACTGCCTAATCTCGAGAAACTGCTAAAGGGACTTAGCGCTTGATAATCAACTTTCTCGAAAGGCGTGCCTAAATGCACATTTCTGAATTGCCGGGCCAGCAGGCGCCAAAGGTGGACCGTTCTACCATCTAGGGGACTTGGGGTCTTATCCTGGTCGAAAGGTTTAAAGGGACTTATCGTTTCGAAGAGATTTTCTTTGAAAAATGCGCCAGACCATCTCGAGGAATAAACTGTCTCGAGAGAAGGATTGGAATTGGAAATGGGTCTTATCGTCTTCGGAAAGACGCGCCTGATTGGAGTTGATTTATCGTTTCAAGGAACAAACTGTCTCAAGAGAGGGATTCAATTGGAGAGGGGTCTTATCGTCTTCGAAAAGACGCGCCTGATTGGAGTAGACTTATCGTCTCAAGGAATAAACTGTCTCGAGAGAGGGATTGGAATTGGAAAGGGGTGTTATCGTCTTCGGAAAGACACGCCTGACTGGAGTAGATTTACCGTCTCGAGGAATAAACTGTCTCGAGAGAGGGATTGGAATTAGAAAGGGGTCTTATCGTCTTCGGAAAGACGTGCCTAATTGGAGTAAATTTACCGTCTCAAGGAATAAACTGTCTCGAGAGAGGAATTGGAATTGGAATTGGAAAGGGGTCTTATCGTCTTCGGAAAGACGCGCCTGATTGGAGTAGATTTACCATCTCGAGGAATAAACTGTCTCGAGAGAGGTACTGGAATTGGAAAGGGGTCTTATCGTCTTTAGAAAGACTCGCCTGATTAGAGTAGATTTACTATATCGAGGAATAAGCTGTCTCGAGAGAGGGATTGGAATTGGAAAGGGGTTTTATAGTTTTCGGAAAGACACGCCTAATTGGAGTAGATTTACCATCTCGAGGAATAAACTATCTCGAGAGAGGGATTGGAATTGGAAAAGGGTCTTATCATCTTCGGAAAGATGCGCCTGATTGGAGTAGATTTACCGTCTCGAGGAATAAACTGTCTTGAAAGAGGGGTTGGAATTGGAGAGGGACCTAATCGTCTTTGGAAAGACGTGCCTGATTGGAGTAGATTTACCGTCTTGAGGAATAAAATGTCTCGAGAGAGGGGTTGGAATTGAAAAGGAATAAAAAGAGGTCTTACCGTCTTCAGAAAGACGTGCCTGAGTTAGAATATAAAAAAGATAATGCCCCTAAGGGCATTTTGGTCATTTTGCTTCTCTTTGGGCCCGGAGGGGCCCGCAAAGCGATGAGTTGATAGGATTAGTCTTAGAGAGTTGATTTCAATTGGAATACGTCCATATTGACTTGAGTACAAGTCTGGACGGAGTGCAGACTGCCGAGTGGTCAAAATTAGGGTGCTTACAGTGGCAGGTCCAACAAGGCACAAGCATCGACTCTACTAACTAGTTGTATGGTAACCTATCGACGAACAAAAGAAAGTCCTATAACCCACAAAGTGGAAAGTACCCATCTCGTCAAACCATCTCTCAATCAAAGCTAGCACCAAATGTCGGTTCAGGCAGTTAGCCTGTAATCCCATAAATGCTTCGAACCCAATCTCCACCAAAAAGGCCCGATAAGATGGAGCCGCCCTCTGTATAGTGTTAAAAACTAGCTGGATGGCCTCTCTGAAAGATGTATGTACTCAAGGAGGAGGCAATTGCTAGCGAGAGTAAACACTGGGATGATGGTGAGGTCTCCCAATGAAGGAATATTTGGTATCTCCAAATCTCCCAAGTTAGCATATGTTTGCCTGTGTCTACTAGAAGCCCTCCTGTAACCAGTCACATGGTCGCCGAGGCTCGATACCTCCTCCTCTGCATCTATATCTCCCTCTGTAGGGAAAGGATCGACCAGAGGCATACTCCCCCTCCCGCTCTGGCTAGAGGATGCTTAGCCAGTTGATATACGACTGCCTCTAGAGTGGTTGGAACTACCGGTAGAATTCGTGTGAGCACCCTTCCCAATTTGGCACCTCCTCTTTGAACTGTCATCGCTCGCGTCAACCATCCTGACAGCCAAATCAAAGTAAGGACGTCAATATATGGTAAGTACAGTTCAAAAGATAAAAGGTAGGTAAAGAAAAGAAATTATCAAAAGATTTCAAATTTCGTGTCAAAATGAATTTTTCTACACATCTTGTCTTCAAAATTTTCAAATTTCAAGTCAAGATAAATTTTTTACACATCTTGTCTTCAAAGATTTCAAATTTTGAGTAATGAATTTTTCTACATATCTTGTCTTCAAAAATTTCAACTTTCAAGTCAAGCTAAATTTTTTACACATCTTGTCTTCAAAGATTTCAAATTTTGAGTCAAATTGAATTTTTTATACATTGTCTTCAAAAAAAATTTTCCAGTTTAAAGTCAAAATGAATTTCCCATGCATTTTGCTTTCAAAAGAGTTTGTCTCGAGTCAAAATGAATTTTCTACACATTTTGTTTTCAAAAGATTTCAAATTTCAAGTCAAAATGAATTTTCTACACATTTTGTTTTCAAAAGATTTCAAATTTCAAGTCAAAATAAATTTTCTACACATTTTGTGTTTAAAAAAAAAAAAATTTACTTTCGAGTCAAAATGAATTTTCTACACATTTTGTTTTCAAAAATTTAAAGTTTCGAGTTAAAATGAATTTTCTAAACATTTTTCCTTTGAGCGTCAATAGTTTTAAGTCAAAATGAATTTTCTACACGTTTTGTCCAAATTTCAAATCAAAATATTTTCTAAAACTTTTCCTCCTAAAAGTTTATCTCAAAAATCAATTCCTACGTCTTTTAGTCATCCTTTTCCAAAATCATTTCAAATCCAAAGTTCACTTTCAAAAATCAAATTTCAAAAATTTTCAATAAAAGTCCGTCTCAAGCTTCTTTTCAAAAGATTTCTACTACAATCAAGTTTCATGGTCTTCTAAAACTTTTTCCTTCAAAAGTCTTGTTTAAATTCAATTCTCAAAATTTTTTTGAAGATTTATTCCTCAAGAACCCTTCCTTCCAAGGTTTTTTTTTATCAATGTCAAAGTTTTCCAAATTCAAAATCTATTTTCAAAAGCTTTCTAAGTGTTCCCCTCAAAAGTTTTATTCAAAATTTCCTTTTCAAAAATTCATTATAAGTTTTTCTATCAATAGTTTTAGGCCTCCCCAAGTTTCTCGTGGCCTTCTTTGTCAAAAAAGCCCCACATTCAAAGGTTTTTACCTCTTTTTTCCTTCAAAAAAATTTTTTATCAAAATTTTCAACTTTTTCTTTACTTCAAAAATTCCTTCCAAGTTTTTCGAGGCCTTCTCTGCCAAAAATGCCCCACCCTCAAAGGTTTTATGTCTTTTTCCTTTAAAAATATTTCATTTCAAAAAATTTTTTAATTCTCTTCTTAATTTTGAAGAATTTTTGACAGAGTCCCGTTTGTAAATAGTCCCTACAATGCTCAAAATCTTACAACAACACACAAATCATGCACTGCAAGACACAATCAGATAGCACTAACACATATAAAATAATCTATGCACATTCCTAAGATTTTTAAATTTCCAAACATCTGTTCTATTTTTTTAAAATTCAAGGATTTTCAAAATTGTCGCAAAAGTCTTTTAAAACTATTTCCAAATATTTTCTAAAATATTCTCACATTTTTCTAAAGGTTAAATTCAAACATTTCCATTAATTTTTTAATTTTTCTTATTTTTTAACCTTTTTTCTTTTTTCAAAAAATTATAAATTCAAAAAATTTTTAGAAAATTACAAAATTTCATACGGTTGTTCATCACATTTTTCTAGGGTACATGGTATAAAAATCTAGCCAAAAAACCCAATACCCAAGGCTATAGGGGCAATTTTCAATTCCTATAGGTACCCTTTTTACCTAAATATAAAAAACTATCCAAACTCAATCAAAGGAGCATCAAAATGCAGAAACAACATTACTAGAGCATTCAAAACACATCAAAACATTGATTTTGACTTTTTGCACGATGCAAACGGAGTTCTACACATCAAAATCAAAAAAAAAAAAAAAAGAACTCACTTTTTGGATTTCTCTGGCACAATCTCATTCTCTAGCAGCTATTCTGATGACGGTGACCACTTCCGGCGACTCTTCAGGGTCTCCCAAGTCCACTCCTTCAATGCACAGGGTTCACTTTTTGCAAGAACACTCGAAAGCACTCGCACACTCTCCAAAATCTCTTGAACCCGTAAGCCTCGAATTAGAAATTTTTTTGATTTTTATCCTGAGGCCCACTGCTAGTGGCTCTAGTGTCAAGTTATAGGCATTTTCCCCCTTTTTCCCATCAAAACCCAATTTTAAATGCCTCTTTGTGTCAAATTGCTATTTTCAAATTACAGCCTTTAAAAACCTTCAAGCTCCATCCCTCCAATTGCCAAACGGATAACATATGACTCTTACTTTATCGTTTTTTGTCTGCGACAAGCAAAGACAGAAAGAGAAAGGCACTGTAAGCACCCCATTTTCGCCCGCTTGGCAATCTCTAGTTCAACTAGACTCACAGACAACCCGATACAGGCACATTCAAGCCCAAACCAATTTTTCATATTCAATCCATTCAATTAATCGCTTCATGGGCCCGTTAGGCCCAATAGAGGCAAAATGACCAAAATGCCCTTGGGGTATTGTTCAGTCCAATTCTAGTTGGCACGTCTTCCTAAAGACGGTAAGTCCCTATTCCAACCTCAATTTCAATTTCAATTCCAATCTAGAGCAATCAAATTCAATCTGGCTCGCCTTTTGAGAAAGTTGATCCCTTAGGCAGTAAGACCATCTAATCTAGCACGTTCTCCAAGAAAACTCTTTAGAGCGGTAAGTCCCTTCAAATCTGACAACCGGAACAAAACCCAAGTCCCCGAGATGGTAGAACGGTTCACTTTTGGCACCTGCTAGCCAGCTAATGTAGAATGTCTATTATCCAGCACGTCTTTTGAGAAAGTTGATTCCTCAGACGATAAGTCCATCTAGCAACTTCTCAAGATCAAGCAGTCTTCGAAATGAATGTATACCATTAAAGTGGCGAAAATACTTGCAAACATCACAACCGTTAGAGTGGCAGAAACACTCGTAAATAGGTCGATATCGGGAATTATCAATAAACCTCTATGTCACAGGACCAAACTCACCTCTTGGCCATGGCACATTTACCAAAGGATGAGATACCTTTGGAAACTAATTTTTCATACACTGCCAGAGTGACGAAAAAACTAAAAACCCAGGTGAACACCAGTGCTTGTTGGCTTACTTTAGTAAAAAATGACCAAACTACCCATTGGTCAAAATAACCATTTTGCCCCTAGGCATCCATTCGCCTCCGGGGACCACACCGGCTTTGGGTATGAAACCGGTAACCTCTCAAGGATGCTTCTAATAGTATTCTCAACCTTTTAACACCTTTCTTGATTATTCCGAGTCTATTTCGATAAACTCGATGTAAAAGGACCATTTTGCCCCTGGTGGGCCAGTTGCCTTTTCCAACCACACCGGCTCTGTGTATCAAACTGGCAACCATCTAGAACACTTTCAATAATGTTTTCAACCTTCAAACCTTCTCATGGGTCACTCCGCATCTATTTTGGTATTTTTTTTTAATTCAAATGACCGTTTTGCCCATGGTGAGCCAGTCAACCTTTTAAAACACTCCGTCATTACTTCTTAAGCTTGTAACCTCACAAACACTCTCCCAAGGGTTTCCATCCATTCTTGGTTGAGTCTGGTTACTCAGGTCATTCCAGATCATTCACAGACTTTTTGGAATTACTCTTAGTGGAGCCAAGCTAAAAATGGCATTGTAGTCACTAGTACAGACGCCAAATCTTTTGTCTTACATCCCAAAGGTCGAAAGATACATTTCTTACCTCCTTAAAACTTTCTAAGTGGAGAGTGCCATTACAAGTCAAAAATTGGCCTAGCGCCACTCTTAGTGGTGCAAGTGGATTTCTTGCCCTTGCGCCACTACAATAGGCGCTAAGCTATTCTAGTTGCCTATAAATACAGACCCTCCCCTTGCGTGAAAAGGGTCTACAAACTCAGTCCAAAAACCCTATTTTTTAAAATATAAAGCTCAAAATCTCTCCAAATCCTCGCCTCGATACAATTAAACCCTAACATCTATACACTCTATACACTTAAACACAAACATCCAAAGCCTCCATTGAAGACTCAAGGTGCTGCAATTCAATGGTTCTCAAAGTCTAAGTAAAGCAAAGCAAACAAAACAAGTAAAGTAAGAAGAAGACAAGTTAGGCTTTTGATTTATGTTTATGTAATTCCCCCCTCTCTCTTCTTTCTCCTAACCCACTTGGGTTTTCTTCTATTTTAATCTCCCATCTTTTATCTCCATTTCTTGCATGCTTGAAACAAGGGACTTTCCGATTCATGCCTAGGAGAATTGTTGAAGGTCACCGTGTTGGGGGCTTTCTTCAAATTCGACTCTTGATGGTGTGGGTTCGGCCTCCTTAATTATGTGGTGAAGCCTAGCCTTGTATGTTCATGACCCTTATTGCATTGTGCATCTCATATTCAAGCATCTTTTCAAACTTGCATCAAAGTTATTTTCAAACTTACATCGAAATTGTTTTTAAAACTTGCATTCAAAATCTTCCTTTTCAAACTTGTTTTCAAAATCACAATCTTGAAGTAATTCTAGACATTCCATGATTAGGGTTGTTTTAGGAAAGTGTTATATTCATGGCGATTATCAAGGTCCATATTTTGGGTGTAAATCATAAATTGATTTTATCAAAAACCACAATCTTAAGATGATTTTAGCCATTTCATGGTTAGGGTTGTTTTAAGAAAGTGTGATATTAAATGTGATCATATTGGTCCATATTTCAAATCCACGTTGTTTTCAAAATCACAACCCTAGAATGATTCTAATCTTTTCATGGTAAAAATCGTTTTAGGAAAGTGAGATATTAAAAAGATTTTCAAAAGTCCATATTTAAGCCCCTTTCTAAATTGATTTTCAAAATTCTTTTCAAAAAACTCTCTCCAAAATATTCCCTTTCCAAAAATTCTTTTTCTTGGAGTCCAATTCAAGCTCGAGATTTCATAGTTAGGAAACCCTAGTTGTCTTTCCTAAAACCATAACTTCTTATTTTGTATCAAATCATAGGTTTCCAAAACTATCTTCTACATCAAATCCTAGGTTTCCAAAATCTCTTTTCTACTCCAAATCATAGATTTCCAAAATCCTAGATTTCCAAAACTCAACCCTTCCAATTCTATGTTAATTCTAATCTTTCAATTTAGGAAACCAAATCAAATCCTCCAATTTTGGAAACCAAATCAAATCATCAACTTTTGAAAATAAAATCTAATCTTCTAATTTAGAAAATGGGAATCAAATCTTTCTTAAACCAAACCTTTCCAAATTCAAATCCTTCCTAAACTCTAATCTTTCTTAATTCCAATCTTCCTTAATAGCATACATTTCCAAATCTCAACTTTCCAAATCTTTGTAAATCCTAAGTCTTTCCAAAGTTCAAATCATTTTAAATTCAAAACTTTCATAATTTGAAAATTTTCCAAAATCAATACTTCCCTAAAATGAAACTTTCTTAAATTCAAATCTTTCCTAATTTCAAAACTTTTCTAATTTGGCACTTTCCTAAAATGGAACTTTCCTATTTTGAAACATTCCTAAATTCAAAGTTTTCTAAAATCTAATGTTTTCTAAACCTAACTTTCTAAATTCACTCAAATCAAATAATCAAGTCAAAGTTTTCTAAATCAAATCAAATCTCTTTCCAAATCTTTTTTAAATCTAACTTTCCTAATTCGAGCTTTTCCTAATTTGAACATTTCCTAAATCCAACTTTCTAAAATCAAACCTCTCGTGTCTAAATCAAATCTTTCCAATTCAATTGCATGCTTCAACCCTAGGTTACTAAAGTCCTAGGATGCCTAACCTAGTTCACCCCTAACCCTAAAGTTGGGAAACTTCAACTCGTTTTTAAACCAAGATGACTTTCAAACTTCAATCGCAATCAAGATGTTTTCAAAGCTCAACTCATTCTTTTCCAAATCAAGTCCAAAGTTCTCTTTCAAGGTTCAAACCCTTTTCCAAGTTCAAGTCTAAGTCTGAGTTCATCTTCAATTTCAAATCATCTATTCCAAGTTCAAATCAAACTCTTTTCAAATCAAACTTTTCAAAAACCTCAAAGTGTCTATTTTTAATCGGACTCTTGTCCGAACTATGACTAACCTGATTCCTAACAAAGGGATATGTAGGCAACCCTCATGGGTGGGGTCACACCCTTTTTCAAATTTTTAATTCCTCCATCTATTTCAAATTTTCAATTCTATAACCTTTTTTAAGCTTCAAATCTATTTTTGAAATCAAATCTTTTTCTTGCACTTGCATATCATGTATTATATAGTTCTTTTCAAAGTGGATATAATTGGACATTGGACAATCAAAGATTCTAAATGAGTGAACCTAGGGTGAATAGACATGTAGGTACCGAAAGGGCGAGGTAGGGTGACCATCTTAGGATATCTTCCCTACATGTAACAAACCTCCGAACCTAGAATCATTGTTTTCAAAGACCAAAATGAAGTTATTTTCAAAAAGGGCTTACATCTTTTCAAAAGTTGCCAAACAACCTATTTTCTTAAAAATCCTCTCTTGAGGACGTTTCCAAAACCTTTTCAAAAATCCTAAGTGTAAACTTTAGATTGTGTTTAGTTTTAGATGACCTAACTTACCTTAATCAAGTTAGTGGCAACTCTAAATATTTTTCAAAAGTCTTTAATCAAATCAATTTCCAATTTAACCTAGTCGCACTCGTCTTCTAGGATGATGAGTTCTAACGAGAGAGCACTGTGTTTTTCTCACTTGTTTTTTTCGAGTGTGAAAAATCAGGGTGCGCACTCAAGCACCCAACTTTGGCCCCATTGGGGCGCAGCCCAACTTTAATTGGCCGACCTGGCGCATCCGTACTTTTGATAGCTTAGCATGTACACAGACAAAAGTCTACCATAACCTCCTAAAAAACAACATACTGATGCTCATTCCTGCCCATCCGTTGCCAAGCTCTTTACCTCTAACCTTCAATGGCGCCCTTACTTGCGAATACTATTCGGGCAATTAAAGGCATGACATGAAAAGTTATTTCTCTCTTAAGCACAAAATTCAAGATCTGATAGACAGCAAGAATATTAACATACAGCTAGTGAATCCAACTCCTACTCCTAATGTGACCACAAACCCCTTGTCAAATCATAATGTCAACCTGGTACTAGAGAAAATAGAAGAGGGGGATGAACTGGAGGAGATCCTGGTTTGAGGATTGTTTTGAGGAGGATTGGGAAACTGATGAAGAACGTGACTGGGAGGAGGAAATCTTGTCTTGCCCAGTCTGTCTCTACAATCCAAATAAAAAGCATGACCCCTCTGATTAGCCAGTTGAAGAGTCCATACCCGTAGAGGATATCCTTACCAAAGACATAACAGTTGATGGTTGGGGTGATGAATTCTTGCACTGTAAGTATGCCATAGTTAAACGCCATTTATCAAAGAACCCTTGGCCTGTGACTGAATTCGACTATGAACCCTTGAGTTGAGAACTTGAAGAGGCAAAAGTTTCGACAGAATCATTCGAGTTTGAAGGAGGCGAGCTAGCCAACCTGTTTATTGAAGAAACTGAGGGAGTAATAGAGGATAACAAGAGAGTCAATGAGACTGATAATGTCACCATCACTATTAACTCACGCAAAGCCTTAAAAAAGGCACCTACCTACCTTGCATGATCTGGGGATCGCAATGATGGATGGAGCGTCGAGAATGTGGACATCATTCCAAAAACCCAACTAGAAAGGCCACCCTAAAAAGCAAACAAGAGAGGGGTGTTCTCACTTGCTTTCTTTCTATCCCCTTTATTTTCTGTCTTAAAATTTTTGTCCAGATTTTCATTCCAATAAAGACCTTGTGCTTTTTCTCAAAGTAATAAAAAGATAGTTTTTTTTCAAATGTTATTATCTTTTATCCTTATGAATGTTGAATGCTTTCAAAATGGGGGATGCGTTCTATCTTGTGGAAGATCTAACTTGAAGGGTGTGAAAGCATGAGTTAACCACTTGCCAAATGGTCAACTTTCTGAAGAGAAAGAAGATGAGGATGAGTGAATAAATCACCCAAAAAGCAGCACTTACAAGACACCGAAGCTAAGTGATGAGTAGCTAGACTATCAAAAGGAAGATGAGCTATTTTTTCATTTTCTCAAAAATAAAAAAGCATATTCCCTTTGCTTAACCCACTAGCTCCTAGTGAAAAGCAAAAGATTTCCTGTTAGACTTGATCCGAACCATCCCCCCACACTGGGATGGTTTACCTCATGCCATCTTGCAAAAAACGCAATTTTTAAGAGATGGAAAAGAGATTCAAAGGTGATCCTAGACAGTAGAGAAACCCAGTAGAAGTAATAGGTTCGAGCCTTAACTTTTCTTGCTAAAACCCCAAACCATGACCTACATTACAACCCTACTAAAGTCCTCTCTAATCGAAAAGGGATTGCTTGATCTAGATGTGCTGGTCATGTTGCCAAGGGTAAAAGAAAGGTACTAAGGGACAGAGCTTCGCTAGAAGACCAATTAAGGAAGGTGTGGATCCAAACTCGCAACATTAAATTTGGACTTGCATATCCCTTTGATTCTCGAAACCCCATAACTTAGCCTAAATTATGGTCTTAAAGCAAATCCTTCTCAGATTGAAAGATTGGCTACTTATCGCTCTGCCAAAGTTTATGTAAGTCATTGCCTAAACCCCCGAGGGTTGAGAGTTCAAGACAAATAATCCCAGACACTAACCCAATAATAGAAAGCTAGAGTCGATCAGAAGGAGGAGAAATGTACGAAATGCTATCAAGGTAAGGTTAAGCCAGAAGAGAAGCCAAACCCCTGGAAAAGAAGGAGATGTCATCCCAAGGACGTAAAGTTTGATAGCACCCTGGATGGGATTGTTCACAAATCGTCCATTTTGTAAGGGGCATCCTTAACATATGCATGCGTTTTTATAAAAATTTAGGCAATGGCTTTGCATATATAAGGCCTAGCTCCCTGTGGAAACAGAAGTCACCAATGCAATTCAATATCATATCAAAACATGTAATAGACATGTATCATCACCATCAGGATAATCCTAAACATCTACCCCTGTTCATACATCAATATCTACATCCAGCTATCTAAATCATAAATATCCATTCTATTTAAATATTAAAAATAAATTGTCTGACAAAACTATAATGTATATCCAGGACAAAAGGCGAAAGAGGAGCTGGACCCATAACAAAAGACACTCATCAAAAGTCAAAGTCAAATGTTTAGATCATAATCACCAAAGGCGGGCTTAGGAGGAGGTAGTTGACTACTAAAAGTACCAGCATCCTATAAGGAAGAATAACTTGAATCAGCAAAGTTGATAGACAATTATATAAAGCCAAAATAAAACAGAAGAGGATAATACACACCGCCACTTGCCATCTGAACCAACCACAAGGTTAAAGTGGCTACCTCAGCCTGGTACTAGTCCCTCTCCATTTGAAATTAGTCTCTCTCGGTCTTGTACCAATCTCTATAATCCCTCATGGCAATAAACTCAGCCTAAGGAGCAAATCCCCCAGCCCGACATCACAAGTCCACTACCTCCTAGCTCACGACATACCCTCCAACCACCACCTCAAACTGGGTGAAGGCACCTATGGATCGAGCTTCGAAATATGTGTCATGGTTAATCTCTAGAGGAAGCAAAAAACTAGCACTTGGCTAATGCTCCCAGTATGGAATAAGGACCCCCTCAACCAAAGCTCCAAACATATACTCAAGAGGATCCCCGGCCGATCGGAACTCGTGGAACTAGTGCCAATGTCGGTCTCCTAGCTAGGATTTCCAAGACTCATCACTAAGAAAGGAAATCTTCAATAGAGACATTGGGACCAGATACCTGACTGCCTCGTAATGGACCGATTCAATAAAGGGTCAAGTCACGTCTCTAACCTCTATCAACTCTACATTTGCTTGTATCATCAAAAGTCAGTAATCTCAGATTGGTGGGCCACCAAATCATGACCCCATCTCAAAGCTCGGGGATAAAGGTCAGCCTCCACTACCTCTGGACAATGAACTGGCAAATACTTATAATTGCACCAGACCAGAAAAGGCCAAAACCCAGTCACATTGCCTCAGCGACAGGAAGTCCGGACCAATATAGATCTAAGGAAATAACGGAAAGAGAAAGACCTTCAGTCTAGCTTTGTCAAGGCTCTCAAGTTGGCTACCACGCTCACCAATCTGAAAGGGATAATCAACTTATTGTTGTTGCAAAAACAATTAAAAACAATATACAGTTCCAGTCGTCGCCTCATAATATCTTGCTGCTCAAGTGGTGGCTCAACAAAGAAGGTACCCTCATACCAACTAAGCCAGGACACAGGAAAACTAGAGCGGTCTGGTGGTGGGCAAGTCTAACAGAGCACAAGCCTCAACCCTCCTAACTGGCTGCAAGGTAATCTGATGGCCAATAAAAGAAAGCCATGTGATAATGACCTAGTCTAATGAAGTCAGATCCAGCTCAAAGCCAACTAAGTGGAAGGTCCTTGTCTCA
Source organism: Euryodendron excelsum (assembly GCA_033060915.1). Lineage (NCBI taxonomy): Eukaryota > Viridiplantae > Streptophyta > Magnoliopsida > Ericales > Pentaphylacaceae > Euryodendron > Euryodendron excelsum. The sequence goes on from CM065389.1 coordinate 37,430,601, forward strand.
CCAAACCATCTCTTAATCAAGGCCAACAATAACTAGCGGTTTTGACGGTTTGCCTATAATCCCATGAAAGCCCCAAATGCAATCTCTACTAGAAAGGTGCAGTAGGATGGAGCGGCCCACCACATGGTACCAAATAACTGGTGAACGACCCCCCTAAATGATGTATGTACTATTGGAGAGGGTAAATGTTGCCAAGAATACACACTGGGATGATGAGCAAGGTCCCCCCAATGGAGGAATGTTTGGCACCTCTATATCCTCCAAATCTGCATCTGTCCGCCTCCACCTGGTAGTGGCCTTCCCGTAACCAGTACTAGGATCTCCTAGGCCAGGTGCCTCATCCTCAGCATCCATCTCCCCCTCGAAAACAAGCTCAACTGGGGGAAAAGGCTCAATCAGAGGCATACTCCCGCTCCCAATTCAGCCAAAAGAAGCCTTGTTAGTCGACCGGCGGTTGCCCCTAGAACTACTAGCAGAGTCTGTGCGAGCCCCCTTCCCGGACTGACGCCTCCACTCATAACCGTCATCACCAGCATCTGTCATCCTAAAAATCCGATCAACGTAAAAAAAACATCATATACGATATATGCAGTTCAAATGAAAAGAGGTACAGGAAAAAGAAAACAAAGAAAAGAAAGGATGACACAAATCATATTCCCACACCCCCAACAAAGTCTATTCTACCATATTCCTATCAATCATCAAGTTTTTTATACTTTTTCTTTCAAAAGTTTATTTTCAAAATCAATCATTAGGTTTTTTAAACTTTTCCCTTTGAAAGTTTATCTTCTAAATCAATTCCTGAGGTTCTTAACATTCTCTTTCCAAAATTATATCAAAACCAAAATTCAAAAGTCTATTTCAAAGTCAATATCCAATGTTAATGTCAAAATCAATCTCAAAGTTTTATTCCAAGATCTACTCTCAAAGGTTTTCTAAATGTTTCCTTTTTATTACAAATCCTTTTCAAAGGTTTTTAGGCTTTCCCTTTGTCGCACCCCGATTTTTTGCACTTAAAGAAAATATGCAAAAGTTGAAAAAATACGAGACTCTCTTGTTAGAACTCATCCTCCTATAAGAACGAGTGCGACTAGGCTTAAATTGAAAATTGATTTGATTAAGGGCTTTTGGAAAAGATTTGGAGTCGCCACTTAACTTGATTAAGGTGAGTTAGGTCACCTAAAACTAAGCACAATCTGAAGATTATACTTAGGGTTTTTGAAATGATTTTGAAAACTTTCTCAAGAGAGGGTTTTTAAGAAAATAGGTTGTTTGGCAACTGTCGCGCCCAGATTTTTCGCACTCGAGGAATACTCACACAAGCGAAAAAAATGTTGTACTCTCTCGTTAGAACTCACCCTCCTAGAAGAATGAGTGCGACTAGGTTTGAATTGAAAATAGATTTAAATAAAGGGCTTTTAGAAAAGATTTGGAGTCGCCACCTAACTTCATTAAGGTGAGTTAGGTTACTTAAAAACTAAGAATAATCCGAAAACTACACTTAGAGTTTTTGAAAAACGATTTTGGAAAACATCCTCAAGAGATGGTTTTTAGGAAAACGGATTGTTTAGCAACCTTTGGAAAATATTTAGCCCTTTTTGGAAAAATAACTCCTTTTGGTCTTTGAAATAAGTGATCCTAGGTTCGGAGGTTGGTTACGTGTAGGGAAGACGCATTAAGCCATCATCCTACCTCGCCCTTTCGGTACCTACATGTCAATCTACCCTAGATTCACTTATAAGAGTCTTCAACTAACTAATGTTCAATCCTATTCTCTTTGAAAAAGAATGTTTAAAAACTATCATGATGCATGATATGCAAGTGCAAGAAAAGAGACTTGATTTGGAAATAGATTTAGAAAAAGATTTGAAAAGAAATTGATTTGATTTAAAAAGAGATTTGAAAAGATAGATTTGAAATTGGAATTGAAAAAAGATTTGAAAAGAGTTATGGAATTGAAAACTTGAAAAATGTTGTAGAATTGGTGATTGGAAAGAAATTGTAGAAATAAAAATTGAAAGATGTTATGGAATTTGAGATTTGAAAAACGTTGTGACCGCACCCATGAGGGTTGCCTATGTATCCTTTTGAAGGAATCAAGTCAGTCGTAGTTCGGACAAGAGTCCGATTGAAAATAGATTGATTTTGGAAGAAAGAGATTGAATTGGAAATTGGATTAGAAGATTGAGAGATTTGAACTTTGATTGAAAGATTTGATTTTGAAAGACTTGGTTTTAGGAAACCTAGACTTAGGAAAGAGAGAATTTAGAAAGGACTTGAGATTAAGAAAGATTGGACTTGAATGCTGGACATTGAAGATTGGATTGAATTTAGGAAAGATTCGAATTAGGAAACGTCGAATTTAGGAAAGTTTCGAATTAGGAAAGTTTTGAATTTGGAAAGTGTTGTTTTAGGAAAGGTTTTGAAATTAGGAAGTTTTGAAAGTTGGAAAGTTTAGAATTTGGAAAGTTTTGAAATAGGGAAGTTTTGAAAATTGGAAAGTTTTGAGTTTAGAAAGGTTTTACATTTGGAAAGATTTGAGTTTGGGAAAATTAAGAATTTGGAAAGATTTAGGAAGTTTTAGAAAAATTTACTTAAGAAAGTTTTGAATTTAGAAAACTTTGAATTTGAAAAGATTTGAAATTTGGAAAGTTTAAGATTTAGAAAGTTTTAGAGTTTTAGAAAATCTTGAGATTAAGAAAGGTTTGAGTTTAGGAAAGATTTGAAAACTTAGATTTGGAAAGTTAAAATTTGAAAGGGGTAGGATTAGAAAAGGGTTGAATTAGGAAAGATTTGAAAGTTGAGTTTTAAAATTTAAGAAAGATTTTTATGTTCAAGTTTTGAAAACTTAAGATTTAGGAAAGTGGAAGATTAGGAAGGATTTGAATTTTGTTCCTAAAAGAGAAAGTTTGATTTTATTTTCAAAAACGGAGGACGGGATCTAGATTCCTGAACGGGAAGATTGGATTTGGTCAAGGATTTTGGAAAGGGAAGTTTTAGAAACTCTAAATTTGGAAAACTATAGTTTTGACGTAAAAAAAGGTTTTGAAAATGTGTATAGTTTGGATGTAGAAAACGAGAGATTTTAGAAACCTAGGTTTGAGGCAAAATTTAAAAACCATGTTTTTGGAAGGGAAAATTAGGATTTCCTAATTGTGGGTTCTAGGGCTTGACTTGGGCTCTAAGGAAAGAGTTTTTAGAAAGTGCATTTTTTGAAACGAAGGTTTTTAGAAGGGAATCCTAGAGAGGAATTTTCTAGAGGGAAGATTTTGGAAAGAAAGTTTTCGAAACGAAGATTTTTAGAAGGGAATCCTAGAGAGGAGTTTTTGGAAAGTAAATTTGAAGAGAGAGTTTTTGGAAAGAGATTTTAAAAAGAAAGAGTTTTTGGAAAGCGTGTTTTTGGCAACAAGTTTTTGGAAGCAAATCCTAGAGAGAAGTTTCTAGAGGGAAGATTTTGGAAAGAGAGTTTTTGAAAAGATTTTTGTGGAGAGTTTTTCTAGGAAAGAGACCTAGGGAATGTTTATGGAAAGTGGACTTTAAAGAGAGTGTTTTGGAAAGGAGTTGAAAAAGGAGGTTTTGAAAGATAGATTTTTGGAAAGAGTTTTTAGAAAACAATTTTGGAAAAGAGAGTTTTAGGAAAGTATGTTGAAAAAGAGATTTTTAGGAGGAAGGATTTGGAAAGAGAATTTTTAGCAGGTATAAAAACGTCTCACTTTCCTAAAACAATTCTAGCCATAAGAAGGTTAGAACCACTTTAAGAAAGTGGTTTTGGAAAACAATAAGATTTGAAAATATAGACCATAAAAGTCACTTTTAATGTAACACTTTCCTAAAGCAACCCTAGCCATGGAAAGGCTAGAATCACCCTAGGATTGTGATTTTGAAAACAAGTTATTGAAAAAGAGATTTTGATACAATTTTGAAAGCAAGTTTGAAAATGATTTTGAAAACGAGTTTGAAAACGATTTTTGGAAGATGCATGATCATGATATGCACAATGCAATTTTGGGGTCGTGAATATACGGGGTTAAGGCTTCACCACATAATCAAGGGGGCCAGACCCACGTGGTCTCCGGTTAGCCTAAAGGAAAGCCCCCGACACGGTGACCCTTCGATAGTCTAATCCTACACATGGACCGGGAGTCCCCTTCCTTCAAGCATGCAAAGAAAGGGGGGGGGGGGGAATATGGGGGATTAAAATAGAGAAAACCCAAGTGGGTTAGGAGAGAGAAAAGAGAGGGGGGAAGTGCGGAAATTTAAATAAGGAGCCTACCGTATGTCTTGTTTATTTTGCGCGCCTTGCTTGTCTTCGGTCTTCGTCTTGATCTTCATCTTCAATCTTTAAGGGTTGTTTTCAATCTTCAAACTTCAGATTGCAACTCTTCAAGTCTTCGAAGGAGGGTTGAAGGCTAGTGTATGAGTGTATGGGGGTGTGTACTCGTGTAGGAGGCTAGAGTTTAGTGTATGGTGGCTAGGGTTTGGAAAACCTAATGAAGCTAGGGTTTAGGGAGTGTTCGAGCTCTGTATATCAAATTATATGATTTTTAAACTAGGTTTGCAGACCCCTTTCACGTTGGAAGAGGCTCTCTATTTACAAAGGTTGGAATACACGGCGCCTGTTACAGTGGCGCCAGGCCAAACTTTACACAGGCGCCACTAGGAGTGGCGCTAGGCCAATTTTTGGCTTGACGCCACTACCAGTGGTGCCAACCATTTAGAAAATATTTAAGGTCGGCAAGAAACATATCTTTGACTAGATTTGGGCGCCTGTACTAGTGACTACCATGCAATTTTTAGCCTGGCTTCACTAGGAGTGACTCCGGAAAGTCCGGGAAGGAGTTTGGAAGACCGGGAATGACCCGGAGGGCCGAAAAAGAGCAGGAACACTTAAAATAGTGTCCTGGAGGTATTTGACTTGAAAAATGAGGATAGAATGTGTCGGAAGGGTTGACCGAACCTTTAGGGGCAAAACGGTCAATCGGATAGGGAAGCTGCCGGGACGGACTCGGACTGTCCCAGAAGAAGACTCGAGATTTGGAAATATTATTCAGAATGTTCTCGAGGGTTGCCGGTTTGATACTCAGAGCCGGTGTGGTTAGAAAAGGCGACCGGCCCTCCAGGGGCAAAACGGTCATTTTGCACCAGGTTTGCCGGAACTGACTCGGAATGATCCAGAAAGATAAAGAAAGGTTGAGAATACTATAAAAAGCATTCTCGAAAGGTTACCGGTTTGATACCCAGAGCCGATGTGGTCGGAAAAAGAGACCGGGCCACCAGGGGCAAAAATGGTCATTTTGTACCGGGTTTGCCGGAACTTATTCGGAATGATCTGGAAAGGTAAAGGGAGGTTGAGAACACTATAAGAAGTATTCTTGGAAGGTTACCGGTTTGATACCCAGAGCCGGTGTGGTTCTCGGGGCGTTCAGATGCCTAGGGGCAAATTGGTCATTTTGACCGAAAAGTCTCAGAAAAGGCCCAAGGGGCAGTTTGGTCATTTTTCACTGAAGTGGGCTAGCAGGCACCGGTGTTGACCTGGGTTTTGAGTGTTTCCGTCACTCTAACGGCGGTCGTCGTGACACAGGGGTTTGTTGGCAATTCCCTATATCGACCTATTTGTGAGTATTTCCGATACTCTAACGGTTGTGATGTTTACGAGTATTTCCGCTACTCGGACCGTCTCGAGGAATAAACTGTCTTGAGGAAAGGATTGGAAAGGGAACTTACCATCTTCGGAAAGACGTGCCTAATTTGGGACCGTCTCAAGGAATAAACTGTCTCGAGAATGGGATTGGAAAGGGGACTTACCATCTTTGAAAAGATGTGCCTGAGTTGGAACCGTCTTGAGGAATAAACTGTCTCGAGAGAGAGATTGGAAAGGGGACTTACCATCTTCGAAAAGACGTACCTGAGTTGGAACTGTCTCGAGAGAGGGATTGGAAAGGAGACTTACCGTCTTTGGAAAGACGTGCCTAATTTGGGGATAGATTTACCGTCTCGAGGAATCAACTGTCTCGAGAGAGGGGTTGGAATTGGAATTGGGAAAGATAATGCCCCTAAGGGCATTTTGGTTATTTTGCCTCTATTTGGGCCTGGTGGGCCTGCGAGGCGATGGACAGATGGGAATTGGACTTAGAGAGTTGGTTTCAGTTGGAATATGCCCACATTGACTTGGGCACAAGTCTGGACGGAGCGTAGACTGCCGAGCAGTCAAAAATGGGGTGCTTACAGCTACCCCTCTGTAAGCACCCCATTTTTGACCGCTCGGCAGTCTACCCTCCGTCCAGACTTGTTTTCAAGTCATTGTGGGCATATTCTTATCGAAACCAATTCTTTAGGTCCAAATTCCGTCTTTCCATCGCTTCGCGGGCCTGTCAGGCCCAAATAGAGGCAAAATGACCAAAATGCCCTTAGGGGGCATTGTTCTTTCTTATTCCAATTCCAATCCCTCTCTCGAGACAGTTTATTCCTCGAGACGGTCCGAGTAGCAAACTACTCACAAAACCGTTAGAGTGGCGAAAACACTCACAATCTAGGCACGTTTCCTCGGAGATGGTAAGACCCCTTTCCAATCCCACTCTCAAGAAAATTTATTCCTCGAGACGGTCCGAGTAGCAAAACTACTCACAAAACCGTTAGAGTGGCGGAAACACTCAACCGTTAAAGTAGCGGAAATACTCACCCGTTAGAGTAGCGGAAATACTCACAAAACCGTTAGAGTAGTGGAAATACTCAACCGTTAGAGTAGCGGAAATACTCACAAAACTGTTAGAGTAGTGAAAATACTCACAAAACCGTTAGAGTAGCGGAAATACTCACATACTCACAAATAAGTCGATATAGGGAATTGGCAACAAATCCCTGTGTCACGACGACCGCCGTTAGAGTGGCGGAACAATCAAAACCCAGGTCAACACCAGTGTCTGTTAGCCCACTTCGGTGAAAAATGACCAAACTACCCTTTAGACCTTTTCCGGTCAAGATGACCATCTTGCCCCTAGTTATCTGAATGCCTCGGGAACCACACCGGCTCTGGATATCAAACCGGTAACCCTCTGAGATTTCTTTTTATAGTACTCTCAACCTTCCTTTACCTTTCTGGATCATTCCGAGTCAGTTCCAGCCAACCCGGTACAAAATGACCGTTTTGCCCCTGGAGGGCCAGTCTCCTTTTTCGACCATACCGGCTTTGGGTATCAAACCGGTAACCTCCTGAGGCTACTGTTTATAGTAATCTCAACTTCCCTTTACCTTTCTAGACCATTCCGAGTCAGTTCCGGCAAACCCGGTACAAAATGACCGTTTTGCCCCTAGTGGGCCGGTTTCCTTTTCCGACCACGCCGGCTTTGGGAATCAAACCGGCAACCTCTGGGAACATTCTGAATAATGTTTTTAGATCCCAAGTCTTCTTCCGGGACAATCCGAGTCTGTCCTGACAGTTTTCCGGTCCGATTGACCGTTTTGCCCCTAAAGGCCCGATCAACCTTTCCGACACATTTTGTCCTCACTTTTCAAGTCAAATACCTCCAGGACACTATTTTAAGTGTTCCTGCTCCTTTCCGGCCTTCCGGGTCATTCCCGACTCCTCCAAATCATTCCCGGACTTTCCGGAGTCACTCCTAGTGAAGCTAGGCTAAAAGTTGCATGGTTGTCACTAGTACAGGCACCTAAATCTAGTCAAAGATACGTTGCTTGCCGACCTTAAACCTTTCCTAATTGTCTGGCGCCACTAATAGTGGCGCCAAGCCAAAAAATGGCCTGGCGCCACTAGGAGTAAAGTTTGCCCTGGCGCCACTACAACAGGCGTCAGGTTTGTCCAACCTCTATAAATACAGAGCCTCATTCAACGTGAAAAGGGTCTGCAAACTTAACCTAAAAATCCTATATTTCGATATACAGAGCTCGAGCACCTCCAAAACCCTAGCCTCCCTAGGTTCTCCCAAACCCTAGCCACTATACACAAACCCTAGCCTCCTATACACTTATACACACCCCCATACACTCATACACTAGCCTTCAACCATCCTTTGAAGACTTGAACAGCTGCCATCCAAAGCTTGAAGATAACTCTTGAAGGCTGAAGGTGAAGATCAAGACAAAGATCGAAGACCGAAGACAACGCGGCGCGCAAAATAAAGAAGACATACGGTAGGTTTTCTCTTTAATTTTCTGCACTTTCCCCCTCTCTCTTCTCTCTCCAACCCACTTGGGTTTTCTCTATTTTAATCCCCCATCTATTTCCCCCCCCCCCTTTCTTTGCATGCTTGAAATAAGGGGACTCCCTGTCCATGTGTAGGATTAGACTGTTGGAGAGTCACCGTGTCGGGGGCTTTCTTCTAGTCTAACCAAAGACCACGTGGGTCCGACCCCCTTGATTATGTGGTGAAGCCTTAACCTTGTATGTTCACGACCCCAAATTGCATTGTGCATATCATAGTCTTGCATCTTCCAAAAACCGTTTTTAAAGTTGTTTTTCAAATCGTTTTCAAACTTGTTTTCAAAATTGCATCAAAATCTCTTTTTCAAAAACTAGTTTTCAAAACCAAAATTCTAGGGTGATTCTAGCCTTTCCAAGGCTAGGGTTGCTTTAGGAAAGTGTTACATTAAAAGTGACCCTTTTGGTCTATATTTTCAAACCTTATTGTTTTCAAAACCACTTTCTTAAAGTGGTTCTAGCCTTCTTATGGCTAGAATCGCTTTAGGAAAGTGAGACGTTTTCATACTTTCCAAAAAACTCTCTCTTCAAAAATCTCTTCCTAAAATCTCTTTTTCAACTCCTCTCCAAAATCTTTTCCTCAAAATCCACTTTCTAAAAACACTCCCTAGATTCACCTTTCTAAAAACTCTCTCCAAAAATCTTTCTAAAAACTCTCTTTCCAAATTCACTTTCTAAAAACTCCTTCCTAGGATTTCCCTTCTAGAAAACCTTCGTTTCCAAAAACGCACTTTCCAAAAATCCTCTTTCCTTAGAGCCCAAGTCAAGCCCTAGAACTCGCAATTAGGAAACCCTAATTTTCCTCCCAAAAACATGGTTTTCAAACTTTGCCCCAAACCTAGGTTTCCAAAACCTTTTGTTTTCACATCCAAACTATACATGTTTCCAAAACCACTTTTCTACATCATAACTATAGTTTTTCAAATCTAGGGTTTCTAGAAACTTCCCTTTCCAAATCCTTACCAAATCCTACCTTCCCTTTAGGAAACCGAATCCAATCTCCCCGTTTAGGAAACTAGATCCTGTCCTCCGTTTTTGAAAACAAAATCCAACCTTTCTCTTTTAGAAACCAAATCCAATCCCTTCCTAATCCAAACCTTTCTTCATTCAATTCCTTCCTAAACCATAAGTTCTTAATCCAAACCTTTCTTAATTCAATTCCTTCCTAAACCATAAGTTTCCTAAACTTAAAATTTAAATCTTTTCTTAAATTTCAAAATTCAACTATTTCTTAATTCAAATCCTTCCTAAACTTTCACTTTCCTAAATCTTAAGTTTCCAAAACTTGAACATAAAAATGTTTCCTAAACTTTAAGACTCAACTTTCACATCTTTCCTAGTTCAACCCTTTCCTAATTCTACCCCTTTCCAAAATCTTTTTCAAATCCAAGATTTCAAATATTTCCAAATTCAAAACTTTCTAAATTTGAAACCTTCTTAAGTTAAATCTTTCTAAACCTAGAAACTTTCTAAATTCTAAACTCTCTTAAACTTCAAATCTTTCCAAATCTAAGACTTTTCTAAACTCAAAGCTTTCTTAATTTAAGACTTTCTTAAGTCGAAACTTTCTTAATTCAAATATTTCCTAAATTGAAAACTTTTCTTTTTCAAGCCTTTCCTAAAACAAAACTTTCTTATTTTCAAAACTTCCCTTTTTCAAACATTCCAAAATTCAAAACTTTCTTAATTCAAAACTTTCCTAATTCTAACCTTTCCTAATTCCAAAACTTTCCAAAAATAAAACTTTCCTAAATTCAAACTTTCCAAAAATGACACTTTCCTAATTCGAAACTTTCCTAATTCGGACCTTTCCTAATTCGAATATTTCCTAAAATCCAACCTTTCCAAATCCTCCAAATCCAACATTTCAATCCAATCTTTCTTAATCCCAAGTCTTTCCTAGGTCTCCTATCTTTCCTAAGTCTAGGTTTTCTCAAACCTTCTCTTTTTCAAAACAAGTCCAAATCTATCTCTTCAAATCAAAGTCCAATCTTCTCAATTTCAATTTCCAATCTCCTCTTCCAATTTCAAATCAAATTCAATTTCCAATTCAATCTCCTTCTTCAAATCCACTCTTCTATTTTCAATCGGACTCCGGTCCGAACTACGACTGACCTGATTCCCCCAAAGGGATACGTAAGCAACCTTCATAGGTGCGGTCACAATGCTTTTCAAATTTTCAATTCCACCCTCATGGGTGCGGTTTCCAAAATCTCTTTAAATCTCAAATTTCAATCAATTTTCAAAATTCCAATTTCAAAATTTCTATTTTTAAATTCCTATTTCCCAGTTTTCAAACTTTCCAATTTCAATTCCATCTCTTCAAATATATTTTCAAATCAAATCAATTTCAAATCAATCTCTTTTCAAATCTATTTTTCAATTCTTTTCTATTGCACTTGCATATCTGCATCATGCTAAATTAGTTTTCAAACATTGTTTTTCAAAGTGAATAGGATTGAACTATAGTTAGTTAAAGACTCTCATAGGTGAATCTAGGGTAGATTGACATGTAGGTACCGAAAGGGTGGGGTAGGGTGATAGCTTAGTGCGTCTTCCCTACACGTAACCAACCTCTGAACCTAGATCACTGATTTCAAAGACCAAAAAGGAGTTATTTTTCTAAAAAGGGCTAAATGTTTTCCAAAGGTTGCCAAACAACCTGTTTTCTTAAAAACCCTCTCTTGAGGATGTTTTCCAAAATCATTTTCCAAAAACCCTAAGTGTAGTCTTCGGATTATGCTTGGTTTTTAGGTGACCTAACTCACCTTAATCAAGTTAGGTGGCGACCCCGAATCTTTTTCAAAAACCCTTTATTCAAACCAATTTTTCAATTCAAACCAATTTTTCAATTCAAACCTAGTCGCACTCATTCTTCTAGGAGGGTGAGTTCTAACGAGAGAGTACAGCATTTTTCCCGCTTGTGTGAGTATTCCTTGAGTGCGAAAAATCTGGGCGCGACACCCTCTTTTTCTATCTTTGCTTGTCAAAGACAGAGAACAATAAGAGTCAGAGTCCCATGTTGACCGCGAGGCAGTCAGAGGGACGGACATTGGAAATTTCTCGACAACAGGGGTCGAAAGAATGGATATCAGGCCAAAAAGGGCAAAACTACCTAGAATTTGCAACTGGTGCCACTAGTAGTGGCGCCTTTGGCAGAAAATGCCTGGCGCCTCTACTAGTGGCGCCAAGCTTGGAGTTAAAACTATAAAATTTATGGTTCGAACAGCCATGGCATTTTGGAGAAATTTTGCAAATCCGAGAGATTCTGCATGAAAATTGACTTGAACCTTGAAGGGGCACTTCTTGGAGACCATGGGTGATTGTCGGAAGGAGACCACGTCGCCGGAAAAGTCGCCGGAAGAGAAGATTTTGCCGGAGAACTTCCAAAGAGTGAGTTTTTAAATTTCGTTGATTTTGATGTGTAGAACTTCATTTGAATCATGTAAATAGTGGAACTTGATGTTTTGATGTGTTTTGAACTTGATGGTGATGTTATTTTTGCATTTTGGTGCTTATTTGATTAAATTTGAGTGATTATATGTGAATATGTGAAGGGGGTTTTCTGCAAGAATAGGGGATTTGTTCCTACAGACTCGGGCATGGGGTTTTCTGGCTAGATTTTTGTGCAATGTGCCTTAGAAAAATGTGTTTATCAACTGTATGAAGTTTTGTGATTTTTTTGAAAATTCGGTGAATTTTTTATTTTTTGAAAAATAGAAAAATATTTAGAAAATTAGAAAAATTAAGAAAACTTGAGAGATTGATGAAATTTTTAAAGTTTGAAATTTGGAAAAATATTAGAATATTTTAGAAAACATTTGAGGTGATTTTGAGAAATTTTAAGGTATTTTTTGAAAACCATTGATTTATTGGAAAAAAAAAGCATGTGTTTTGAAAATTTTGAAAAATTGAAAATTGTGCACGAGTGCGGATGTTATGTGATTGTAACGTTGTGAAGTGCACAATTTGTGTTTTGTGTTGATGTCATGGGTGTTGTAGGGGTCATTTTTGAACAAAACTCTGCCGAAATTTTTAGAAATAGGGAAAGAGTTAGGAAAAGTTTTTAGAAATAAAATCTTTTTGAAGGAAAAAGACAGAAAACCCTTGAGATTTGATTTGAAGTTGGAAAATCAAGTTGTATGGAAATTTTGTTTTTGACTTACCATTTGAAAAATTTTTTTATTTTTTTTTGTATTAGTTGTTTATTTTATTTTGCTTTATTATGTTATCATTTATTGCATGTATGGTATGTTAACATCACTTACCTTGGCTTACCTTTTCAGGATGGCAAACGCGGGTGATGACGATTCTGAGAGGAGGTGCCGCTCAGGGAACGCGACCCAGACAGATTCTACTGGCGGCTCTAGTCGATCTAGAGGTAGTCGACGATCCACCGGATGATCTTCCTCCAGTCAGAGTGGGCAGGGGAGTAGGCTACCTGTCGACCCTTTTCCTTCGAATTAACAGGCTTTCGCAGAGGAGATTGGTGCCGAGGAGGAGCTACCGGGCCCTGGGGATCAGGTGATCGGTTATGGGAGAGCTTCTTCCAGGCATAGGCAGACGGACGCTGACTTGGGAGATCTGCAGATATCGGACGTCCCACCACTCGGGGATCTTGCTTATCACCCCAGTGTGTACTCTAGACAACATTTGCCTCCTTCGCGGGTACATGCAGCTTTCAGAGGGGCCGTTCATCAGGTCTTTGTGACTATGCAGCGAGCTGCCCCATCATACTGTGCCTTCTTGACAGAGATCGGATTTGGCGCTTTCATGGGATTACAGGCTAACCGCCTGAACCGGCATTTGGTACTGGCACTTGTTGAGAGGTGGTTCGGGGAGACCGGGACTTTTCATTTTGTCGGTTTCGAGTTAGGTCCCACTCCTTTGAATTGGGCGATTATTACAAGGCTCTCCTTTGTTGGCCGGCGGATCACCCTGTATCCAGTCAGTAGAGACGAGGCCTGTTTGCTGTTGGACTTGCCTCCTCCTGAGTGTTTCGCCTTCCCAGTTTCTTGGATTAGTCAGGATGAGCGTACTTTTGCTACTGAGCCATCGCCTGCTAGGAGGGATATCATGAGACGGCGACTTGTTTTGTATATTATCTTTAGCTGCTTCTGCAACAACAAGTCACTCGTGCCGTGTCATTTGGTGAGTATAGTAGCAGATCTTGGAGCTTTGTTTGAGTTGGACTTGGGGTCCTTCTCTTTTGGCTGCTTCTTTGGTCGATGCGGGTTCGGACTTCTTCCCGTTGGGGCAACATGACTAGTTTCTAGCCTTTTCTCGTTTGGTGGAGCTACGAGTACCTGCTTGTGCGTCGCCCTGTAGTTATTGAGGATCAGTCTATTACGATACAATCCGGTACTTGGTCCCATTGTCCCTGTTAAAAGCTGCTTTTCTCAGTGATGACACTTGCGAGTCCTATCTTGGAGAGCGACACTGGCAGCAGTTTCATGAGGAGCTCCTCCAGAGTATATGTTTAGAGCCCTGGTGACGGGAGTGCATATCCCTTATCAGGAGCGTTAGCAAGCTGTCGAGTTCTTGCTTCCCCTAGATATGGACTACACTGCACACTTTGGGGCTCATTCGGTTGGTGCCTTCACCCGGATTGAGGTAGTGGTCGGTGGGTACGCTGTTGGCTAGGAGGTGGTTGACTTGTGGCACTGAGCCGAAGGATATGTGCCCCAGGCCAAGTTTACTGCCTGTCGCGCCCAGATTTTTCGTACTCGAGGAATACTCACACAAGCGGGAAAAATATTGTACTCTCTCGTTAGAACTCACCCTCCTAGAAGAATGAGTGCGACTAGGTTTGAATTGAAAAATTAATTTGAATAAAGGGCTTTTGAAAACAATTTGGAGTCGCCACCGACCTTGATTAAGGTGAGTTAGGTCACCTAAAAACTAAAAATAATCCAGAGACTACACTTAGGGTTTTTGGAAAATGATTTTGAAAATATCTCCTCAATAGAGGGTTTTTAAGAAAAACAGGTTGTTTGGCAACCTTTGGAAAACATTTAGCCCTTTTGGGGAAAAATAACTCCGTTTTGGTCTATGAAAACAGTGATCTAGGTTCAGAGGTTAGTTACGTGTAGGGAAGATGCACTAAGCCATCACCCTATCCTGCCCTTTCGGTACCTACATGTCAATCTAGCCTAGATTCACCTATGAGAGTCTTCAATTAACTAATGTTCAATCCTATTCACTTTGAAAAACAATGTTTGAAAATAAACTAACATGATGCATGATATGCAAGGGCAATAGAAGAGAGTTGATTTAGAAATAGACTTAAAAAGAAGAATTTGATTTGAAAAAAGAGAGATAGAATTTTGAATTTGGAAAAACGGTTTTGGAAATTGAAATTGAAGATTGAAAATAGAAATAGATCATGGAATTGGAAACTTGAAGAAAATTGTAGAATTTGGATATTGGAAAGAAATTGTAGAAATAGAAATTGAAAGATGTTATGGAATTTGAGATTTGAAAAAGGTTGTGACCGCACCCATGAGGGTTTCCTACGTATCCTTTTGGAGGAATTAGGTCAGTTGTAGTTCGAGCAAGAGTCCGATTGAAAATAGAATGTTTGATTTGAAAAAGAAGTTGAATTGGAAATTGAATTGGAAGATTGAGAAATTGAACTTTGATTGGAAGATTTGAAAAGATTTGATTTTGAAAGACTTGGTTTTAGGAAACCTAGACTTAGGAAAGAGAGGACTTAGAAAAGAAGGATGGGATTTGACTTAGAAAGATTTTGGAAAAGAACTGACTTGAAGATTGGATTTGGAAGATTAGGAAAGCTAGAATTAGGAAGGATTCGGATTAGGAAAGTTTCGAATTAGGAAAGTCTCATTTTAGAAAAGTTTTGGAATTAGGAAAGTTTTCGACTTAGGAAACGTTCATCTTAGGAAGGTTTTAGGTTTTGGAAAGTTTCAAGTTAAGAAAGTTTTAAAATTAGGAAAGTTTTGAATTAAGAAAGTTTCAACTTAGGAAAGTGTTGTTTTAGGAAAGCTTTCAACTTAGGAAAGTGTTGTTTTAGGCAAGGTTTTGAAATTAGGAAGTTTTGAAAGTTGGAAAGTTTTGAATTTGAAATGTTTTGAAATAGAGAAGTTTTGAAAGTAAGAAAGTTTTGAATTTAGGAAAAATTTACTTAAGAAAGTTTTGGAATTTAGAAAAACATTGTGGTCATTCACCTGGAATACTTTAAAGTGGCTAAACTTTGAATTTCAACTGCACCAAGAGGAAAAACATTAGTAATGAGAAAAGGTCCAATCCAATAAGAACGCAACTTACTCGGAAACAAACGAAGCCGGGACTGGTATAGAAGAACTTTCTGACCAACTTTAAACTCCTTCCTAGAAATCATCTTGTCATGAAAAGCCTTCGTCTTTTCCTTGTAATCCTTGCACTCTCATAGGCGTCATTCCGAATTTCCTCCAACTCTTGGAGTTGCAATTTTCTATGTTCTCCACTTTCATCCATCTTCATGTTAAAACTCTTGATAGCCCAGTAAGCTTTGTGTTCTAGCTCCACTGGAAGGTGGCATGGTTTTCCAAACACTAATCGATAAGGTGACATACCAATGGGTGTTTTATATACAGTCCTGTACGCACACAAAGCATCATCCAAGCGCAAACTCCAATCTTTCCTACTTAGATTGACTGTCTTCTCAATGATGGACTTGATCTCTCGATTTGACACTTCTGCTTATCCACTAGTTTGCGGATGATATGAAGTTGACACCTTGTTCGTTACATAGTACTTTCTCAATAAAGTCGCCACAGTTCAATTGCAAAAGTGAGTACCTCAATCACTTATTAGAGCTTTTGGAATTCCAAACCTGGATAATATGTTAGATTTGATAAAATTTGCAACAACTTTAGAATCATCAGTCCTAGTGGCTTTAGCTTCTAACCATTTCGAGACAAAATCAACAGCAAGCAAGATATAAACATAACTGAAAGATAGAGGAAATGGTCCCATGAAATCAATGCCCCAAACATAAAAAACTTCACAAAATAGTATGGGATTTTGTGGCATCTCATTCCTATGGGATATATTAACTGTCTTTTGACAAGGATCGCATGACTTACAATAAGAATATGAACCTCGAAATAGAGATGGCCAATAGAACCCACATTCTAGCACTTTTCTCAATGTTCTCTTGTCTCCAAGGTGACCTTCACAAGCATAAAAATGACAAAAGGTTAAAATAGACATGATTTCATTTTCAGGCACGCACGTTCTGATTACTTGATCAGCACAATACTTCCATAAGTATGGGTCATCCCACACATAGTATTTGGCATCACTCTTGATCTTATCTCTTTGAGCCTTAGACAAACCAGGATGTAGTATGTTAGTAACCAAATAATTTACAATATTTGTATACCAAGGTAGTGTCACACTTGTAGAGAACAATTGCTCATTAGGGAATGTTTCCTGTAAACGAAGTTCATCCTCGACATGAGCTAAACGACTCAAATGATCGACGACACGATTTTCTGTCCCTCTTTTGTCTTTGATCTCCAAATCAAATTCACTCAAGAGAAGTATCCATCTAATTAATCTTGGTTTTGCCTCTTTCTTTGTCATTAAATAACGAAGAGTTGCATGATCATAATAAACAATGACTTTAGTACCAAGTAAATAAGATCGAAACTTTTCGAAAGCAAAAACAACAGCTAAAAGTTCTTTTTCAGTAGTAGTATAATTTGTTTGAGCATCATTCAAAGTTTTGGAAGCATAATAAATGGCATGAGACACTTTTCCAATTCTTTGACCCAAGACAGCGCCTATTGCATAATCACTTGCGTCGCACATTATCTCGATAGGAACGCTCCAGTTAGGAGGCTGGATAAGTGGGGTAGAAGTCAACAGTTCCTTTAGCTTATCAAACACCTTTTTACACACTTCATTGAACTCAAAATTCATGTCCTTTTGTAGTAACTTGCATAGGGGTGATGCTATTTTGGAGAAGTCCTTGATGAATCTTCGGTAAAAACCTGCATGTCCAAGAAAAGAACGAACTTCCCGCACACTAGTGGGATAAGCTAAAGATTGAATAATGTCAACTTTAGCTTTGTTGGCCTCAATTCCCCTAGATGAACCAACATGACCTAACACCATACCTTGTTCAACCATAAAATGACATTTTTTGGAGTTTAACACAATGTTAGTTTCTATGCATCTTTGAAGAACAAATGTAAGGTTGTGCAAACAATTATCAAAGGAGTCTTCATAAATTTTGAAATCTTCCATAAAAACTTCTATGATATGGTCAATATAATCTGAAAATATGCTAACCATACACCTTTGGAAAGTGGCGGGGGCATTGCAAAGGCCGAAAGGCATGCGACGATATGCAAAAGTTCCGAATGGGCATGTAAAAGTTATCTTTTTTTGATCCTCTGGGGCAATTGCAATCTAAAAATAACTGAAAAAACCATCAAGAAAATCGTAATAAGAATGACTAGCTAACCTTTCAAGCATTTGATCAATAAAAGGTAGAGGGAAGTGGTCCTTGCGGGTTACAACATTCAATTTTTTATAATCTATACAAACCTGCCACCCATTCTGAACACGGGTAGGAAATAACTCATCATTTTGATTTTTCACAACAATTATTCCAGTCTTTTTAGGAACCACTTGAACTGGCTAACCCAATTGCTATTTGAAATAGGATAAATCATTCCAACTTCAAGAAGTTTAAGGATCTCCTTCTTTACTACTTCCATCATAGGTGGGTTCAATCTTCTTTGTGGTTAACGAGAAGGTTTTGCTCCCTCTTCAAATAGTATACGATGCATACTTGTAGATGGGCTAATTCCTTTAATATCCACAATTGTCCAACCAATAGCCGTCTTATGCTCCTTTAGGACCTACACAAGTTTTTCTTCTTGCAACTCACAAAGTTTACTAGAGATGATCACTGATAATGTTCCTCCGTCTCCAAGAAACACGTACTTAAGGTGATTGAGGAGAGGCTTCAAATCTGGAATAGGGGCTTGCAAAACAAAGGGTAAAGGCCTCTCGTTAGAAACTGGTAATGTGCCTAACTGCTGTAACTTTGGAAAATCATTCAGTGCTATAATAGTTTCTTGCAGATCAGTACTCAATGCTAACTCTCCATTCTCTTTCTCAAGATGCCTACTGATGGCAACTTCCAATACATCTTGTCCATCAAATTCAAAAACTTCCTGTGCTAAAGAATCAATTATATCAATAGAATAAACAGAATTATCATCACAAGGGCATTTTATAGCATCATAAATATTAAACTTAACAATTTCATCATCAAATTCCATGGTAAGTGTGCCACTATGGACATCCATCTTGGTCTTAGATGTCTTTAAAAATGGTTTTCCTAACAAAATAGGGGCATTTTGGTCTCCATTTTCCATATCAAGCACATAAAAATTAGTAGGGAAAACCAGATCATTAACTTGTACAAGAACATCTTCAACTACACCCTTAGGATAGGATATTAGATCTATCAGCCAATTGAATCACAACACCAGTTTTATTCAAAGGTCTAAGTTTCAAAGAAGTATATGTAGAATATGGCATGACATTAATAGAAGCTCCTAAATCTATCATGGACATCTCAAATCTAGTGTTACCTATCGTACAAGGAATAGTAAACATACCTGGATCCTTGCATTTCGCAGAGAGTTTTCTTTGAATAACTGTAGAAACATTCTCCCCTACGCTTACCTTTTCACATCCTTTAAATTTCTGTTACCTCTTAATTATACACAATTCTTTAAGGAATTTAGCATAACAAGGTACTTCTTTAATAGCATCTAAAAGTGGAATATTTACCTTACATCTACGAAAAAGTCTCATATAAATCTTTAGTTTGCTCATCTTTTCTAGATTTTGCTAAAGCTTGAGGAAAAGGAGGAATAGGTTTATAATCAGAAAGAGGCGGGAACTTACACTTAGGTACGTCATCATCATTGAGAACATTCTCGTCTGCTATGATATTTTTCTCCATTTCTTGGTTCGACGGTGTAGGGGCTGCCTTTACTGGAATCTCAATCTCTTTACCACTTATCAAGACGATTGCACTTGCATTTTCTCTTGGATTTACTACGGTCTAAGAGGGTAATTTTCCTGAACTCTGGGCTTCTAGCCGACTAACTACGGTTGCCATCTGGCTTATCTGATTATCCAGACTTTGAATATTGGCCCTCACCTCTTGTTGAAATTGTTTTGTCTCCTGCTGAAATTGCAAAGTATTAGCGGCAAGGGACTTAACAATATCTTCTAAAGACATACCTGAATCAGAAGTTTGGCCCGGTTGTTGTCTAGGGGGGTATGGTTGCTTATATTGCTGGTAGCTTGGACGGTTTTGAATCACAGGCTGATTTACTTGTGGATTCCTATAGCTAAGATTGGGGTGATCCCTTCATCCCACGTTATATATGTTTGAATATGAATCATACTTTCTTTGCGGTTGTCTAGGGAAACCGCCTGCTGCATTCACTTGCTTTATGGGCTCCTCTTGAAGAGTAGGACACATATCAGTTGGATGCCTTGCTACTGAATAGATTCCACAAGCCTTCGCCGTGTGTATATTCCCTACAACCATTTGACGAACAAGAGAAGTTAGACTTGCTATTTGTTGTTCAATGGAGGAAATATTTACCTCATTGACATGCTTGGATGAATGGTCAAGTCTAGTGCTAAATTGTTGAGAATTGGCTGCTATATTTACAATCAGATTTCTTGCGGCCTCGAGAGTTTTATCCACCAAATCTCCTCCACTAGCAGCATCAATCATGCTCCTATCAGTGGGCAAAAGGCTCTTATAGAAACATTAAATAAGAAGTTGCTCACTAATTTGATGATGGGGACAGCTTGCACATAATTTCTTGAAACATTCCCAGTATTCATGTAGAGACTCTCCATTGTGCTGTCTTGCACCACAAATTTCTTTTTGAATGTTGGCCGCCCTTGAAGCTGGGAAATATTTATCCAAAAATAATTTTTTCATCTCGTTCCATGTGGTAATGCTTCCGAAAGGTAGATAATAGAGACAACCCTTAGCCAAATCCTTCAAAGAAAACGGAAAAGCTCTTAATTTAATTTACTCTTCAGTCACCCCCGTGGGTTTCATACTCGTGCATACTACATGAAACTCCTTTAGATGTTTGTGGGAATCTTCACCTGCAAGACCATGAAAAGTGGGCAAGAGATGTATTTGTTTAGATTTTAATTCAAAGTTAGTAGGAACATCTAAAGTAGGGAATGTTATGCATAAGGGTTGTTGATTCAGATTAGGGGCCGCAAGTTCTTTCAAAGTTTGATTTCCAACCATGACTTTCTCCTCTTCTGAATCAGAATTGCTAGCAAATAGGGAATCAAGAGCTGGATCATTCTCTACAGAATTTCTCTGAGCTTCCCTTCTTGACCTGTGTAAAGTTCTCTTTATTTCTGGATCGCACTGCAAATCACCTTGATTAGAAGATCGAGTTATGTTCATAAACACTCAAGAAAACTCTAACCAACCCTGAAAAATAATTCAGAGAAAAAAAAATCCAGAGTAATGAAATTAATTGAAATATCTTTTTTTTTTTCGAATGAAATAAAGATCACAAGAAGCACAAAAATTAACTAAAATCACTCCCCGGCAATGGTGCCAAAATTTGGTATGATGTTGTGAGCACCCAAAAATAAAACCAATACTCGAAAAACAAATATGTAGTAGTGCAAGTAAGAATCGTTTCCACGAAGAGTGTTTAGCCTAGGTTTATGCTATGTGAACATGGAATGGGGGGTTTTGGATTTAATGAAAACTATTTTAATAATCACAACTACGAAACAATTCAGATTAAAGTATTGAAATCAATCAGAAGAACAAACCTTGGTCTAGGTCAACATCCACCATCGGAATTTATAACTGATCATTGATGCAAGCATTACAATTCACACATTGAATATTCACTGTCAGAATTATTTTCCAATCTCTCCTTAGTCGTAGTTAATCAGAAACAAGTGATCTGATTAACCCTAACTGTTAAACAACCCAAGAAAAGCACACAAGGTTTAATTTAGCAGCAGCCTTAAGAATTAGAGAGATCGATGAAACTAAACAACATAAGCACACACGGTTGCATTTAATTTAGTCGAATGCCCTTCCTAAGATATAATAATTCCCAACGCAGTAAATCACTAAATCTCAGTTGCTTCACAAATCAGAGGAATCAAACAATTACGAATTTGATATCAAACTCAGCAGTAAATTGCAATGATTAATAAACTAGTAGGCCTCCTAGCGACTAAACAAGACAATCATGAAAATAGGCGTAGAACAACATTCGATACTTAAAGCATAAATCGAATAATGAAAACAAATTATATCTCACAGTTTATTATTATTCAAGATTTCTATCTCCTTCAACCAAGATTCAAAGTTTAGCCATGTAGGGCCATGAAAACAACTCAAAGAATAACCTCAAATAATACGAAAAACGTCAACCACCGTAAAAACAAAATAGTCCCAGCTTTTATAGGCTTCTAAAATTCTGCAGTTGCACACGACCGTTCGAATGCCCTTGCCACCATTCAAACGGTACGTCGAACGCACTTCGAATGGTAAGACATGCTCTTTAAATCTTTCGAACGCTCTTTGAACCTGAACTTGATGTGTATCCATTTGACGTAGCGTTTGAACGCATATACTACTGTTTGAACGCCTCTTGGGACCGTTCGAATGCCTCTTCGAACGTTGCTTCTAATCTCGCGTGAATTCGCCACTTTTAAGCTAGGATCTTCTTCTTGGGCATTCCATAGCACCCTAAGTCAAAATATAAGAATAGTGAGTATCTTTAAGTACCAAAAAAGTATAAAAGATTAAACATTAAGGGAGAAAAATATGACATTTACATTCTCATCTAGGGGAAACGAGTCAATAGGTCGAATCTTAGAGAGTGGTGCAAGTACTATCACATCCTGATAAGAAAAGGATGAAATTAAAAAGAGAATCCCAAAAGAGAAACCAAAGTTCAAAAGACTACCTAATTCTAGGATACAACACTCATGTCTAAACATGAACTTTGAGGCAAACCCAAGGGGGCATGCATCTATTCCCATCCATAAGTAAAACATATGCATTCATCAAAAAGTATGGCATGCATTCAATTCCATTTCTGCATGTGTATTCATCAAAAAGTATGACATACATTCAATCCCATTCATATATGTGCATTCATAAAAAAAAATATAAATATACATTCACCCATTTACCTGTGCATTTTTTAGTTGACATAAATAAACTATTTTTGCACAAAAACTTACTCTCTCTCTCTCTCTCTCTCTCTCTCTCTCTCTCTCTCTCTCTCTCTCTCTCTCTCTCTCCCTGTCTTAGATAGGAAACAAGCAATGAGGCAAAGCACAAAAAAGGAATTAAAGCCACCTAGTGACCAAGTAACCTTAGACATCTCTAACATTGGTATATACCTCAGAAAGCTCAAACTTCTATAGCTGACAAGAAACAAAGAATGGGGCAATGGCCCACCCTCGACCTCCCTAATCAACCTTGGACTTCCCTATAGGAGCATCATTCCGCCAGATGGAGTGTCGGTTCAAGAAGACATCAACCTTGGACTTCCCCAGAGGAGCATCGTTCCGCCAGACGGAGTGCCGGCTGAAGAAGTACCTGACATCAGCCTTGGATTTCCCCAGAGGAGCATTATTATGCCAGACAGAGTGTTAGTTTAAGAAGACATCAACCTTGGACTTCCCCAAAGGGCTATCATTTCGCCAGACGAAGCATCAATTTCCCCAGAAGAGTATCATTCCACCAGACAGAGCATTAATTTTTCCAAAGGAGTATCATTCTGCCAGACAAAATGGCAAACATTGACCATCAGCTCGAGGTAACTATTATTTGGATTCTAACTCTCCCAATCCCTCGGATCACCTGGTGGTCAACATGTGACTCTTACTTTATTGTTTTCTATTTTCGACAAGCAAAGACAAAAAGAGAGGCAGTTGTAAGCACCCAATTTTTACCCGCTTAGCGATCTCTGGTTTGACCAGACTCATTTTCGAACATTGCATGCACATTCAGACTCGTACCCACCCTCCAAATTTTAATCCAGTCCACCGATCATTCCAGGGCCCACTTAAAGCCAAATGACCATTTTGTCCCTAGGCATCCAATTGCCTCTAGGAATCAAACTGGCTCTGGGTATCAAATCGGTTGCCTTCATAGGATGCTTCCAATAGTATTTCCAACCTTTTAACACCTTTTCAAACCATTTTGAGTCTATTTCGGTAATGCTGGTGCAAAATGACCATTTTGCCCTTGTGGGTTAGTCGTCTTTTCTAACCACACTGACTCTGGGTATCAAATCATAAATTTCTTGGAACACTCTCAATAGTGTTTCCAACCCTCTAGCCTTCTCGTGGGTCACATCGGGTCCATTTCGATATTTTTTTGCTTCAAATAACTATTTTGCCCCTGGTGGGCCGATCAACCATTTCAACTATTATAGCATTATTTCTCAAGCCAGTTACCTCTGGGGCACACTCTCGAGGGTTCTCATCCATTCCCAGCCGAGTCTGGCTACTCAAAATCTTCCAGATCATTCCCGGACTTTTCAGAGTCACTCATAGTGGAGGCAAACCAAAAATTACATGGTAGTCACAAAGACAGGCGCCCAAATCTTCTACCTTACATTCTAAGAGTCAAAGATCTATTTTTTTTCCGATTAAAAAAATTTCTAAAAGGCTAGCGCTACTCCTAGTGGCGCCAACCCAAA
Source organism: Euryodendron excelsum (assembly GCA_033060915.1). Lineage (NCBI taxonomy): Eukaryota > Viridiplantae > Streptophyta > Magnoliopsida > Ericales > Pentaphylacaceae > Euryodendron > Euryodendron excelsum. The sequence continues at coordinate 37,454,580 of CM065389.1, forward strand.
TTTTGGCTTGAGGCCACTACAACAGGCACCAGTGCCAACTTTGGCTACCTATAAATACAGGGCAACCTTGCCAAAAAGGGTCCGAAATCTCAATCCAGAAACTTTATCTCTAAAAAGTTAGAGCTTGAAGTCTTTCCAAACCCTAGTCCTCTCAACCCATTTCAAGCTCTAGCCTCCATACACTCAAACCCTAGCCCCTATACACCTTATACACTCAAACAGAAGCCTCCAAACATCCATTGAAGACTCAAGTGTTATAACTTCAAAGCTCTCAAAGTTCAACCAAAGCAAAGCAAAGCAAACCAAGCGATGAAAGCAAGAAGAAGACGAGGTTGGTTCTCTATTTATTTTTATGTAATCCCCCCTTTCTCTTCTCCCTCCTAACCCACTTGGGTTTTCTTCTATTTTAACCCCCATCTTCTACCTCCTCTTCTTGTATGCTTGAAACAAAAGACTCCCTGGTTTATGCATAGGAAGGGTTGTTGATGGTCACCGTGCTGGGGGTTTTCTTCTAGTTCAACCTTTGATGGTGTGGGCTCAACCCCCTTGATTATGTGGGGAAGCCTAGCCTTGTATGTTCACGACCCTCTGGTATTGTGCATGTTATATTCATATATTCATTCAAAATTGTTTTCAAAATTATTTTCAAACTTGCATCAAAGTTATTTTCAAAACTTACATGCAAAATCTCCTTTTTCAAATTAGTTTTCAAAATAACAATCCTAGAGTGATTTTAACCATTCTATGGTTAGGGTTGTTTTAAGAAAGTGTTATATTCAATGTGACTATTAAGGTCTAAATCTTGGGTGTAAACCCCAAATGGTTTTTATCAAAATCACAATCTTAAGATGATTCTAGCCCCTCCATAGTTAGTGTTGTTTTAGAAAAGTGTGATATTCAATGTGATCATTATGATCCATATTTCAAACCTTACTTTGTTTTCAAAATCGTAACCTTAGAATGGTTCTAGTACTTTATTTTTAAGTCGGCCTCCTGAGCACTCTCTTTTTTTTTTTAGTATCTTAGCTTACTCAGGATGATCGTACATTCTCTGTAAAGCCATCACCTGATCGGCGGAATATTAATAGATGACGAATTGTCTTATACATTATATTTAGCTATTTTTGCAACAACAACAAGTCGATTGTTCCTTTTAGGCAGATGAGTGTGGTGGCTGACTTGGAGGCTTAGTTAGAGTTGGACTGGGGTTCTTTCTCCTTTAGTTGCTTCCTTCTATTTATGCAGGTTTGGACTTCCTCTCGCTGGCGTAGCGTGACTAGTTTTTGGCCCTTTCTAATTTGGTAGAGCTATAAGTATTTGCAAGTTCGTCATCCAGAGGAAGCAGAGGCGAACCTATATCCTCGAGGCTTTGAGATGGGGTCGTGATCGGGTGGCTATTGCGCCCCAGTTTTCGCTGCAAGTCCTCACGGGGGGCCTGGGGGGAAAGAATCAGTACTCTATTTTAGAACTCACCCTCCTAGAAGGGTTGGTGCGACAGGGTTTAAATTTTGAAATGGAATTGATTAGGGCGCTTTGAAAAGGCCTTTGGAGTTACCACCTAACATATTTAAAGATGTGCTAGGTCTTCAACACTAAGTAAAACCTAAGGGTTAAACTTAGGTTTTGAAAAACGTCCTCATGAGAGGGTTTAGAAATTTGGGTTGTTTGACAACCCTAAAAATGTTTAAAAGCCCTTTCAAAAATTGACTCTGGTTTTTTGGTCTTTGAAATACAAATTCTTAAGTCCAGGGGTTGGTTACGTGTAGGGAAGATATCCTAAGACTATCACCCTACCCCACCCTTGCAGTACCTACATATCTACTCACCCTTTACTCACCTAATTATGACTCACCGATTACTTATGTCTAATGCTATCCACTTAGAAGACTTTTGAAAACAAAGTTTGAAAAAGAGTCTGAAAGATGGAGTTGAGTTTCAAAAATTGTTATGACTGCACCCTATGAAAGGTTGCCTACATACCTCCCAAAAGAGGATTCGGTCAGTTGTAATTCGGACAAGAGTCCAATTGAAAGAGTTGGAATTTTGAAATGGGTTTCTAATTCTAGAAAGTTTTCATTTTTTGAAAGTTTGAGTTTGAAAATATTTCCTTTTCAGGAAAGTTTGACTTTGAGAGATTTCCTTTTCAGGAAGTTAGACTTTGAAAATGTTTCCTTTTCAGGAAGATTTTATTTGATTTGATTTTTAAAATGTTTCCTTTTCAGGGAGATTGGATTTAGAAATGTTTCATTTTTAGGAAAGATTGGATTTGATTTAAAATGATTGATTGATTTGATTTGATTTGAAAAATATTTGATTTGAGAATTTTGAAAAGATTTTAATTCCTTTTTGGAAAATGTTTCTTTCCTTTTTTAAAAAGATTTGATTTGTTTCCATTTTGAAAGATTTGAAAAGATTTGAATATTTTGGAAAGCTTGAAAAGATTTGAAAATGTTTTATTTCATTTTTTAAAAGATTTGTTCCATTTTTTAAAAATGTTTGTGATTGGTTTGAAAAAGGCAAGTTTGGATTTGTTTTCAAAATAGGAGGAGTTGATTTAGGGTTAAATTAGGAAGATTTTAGAATGGAATGATTTGATTGTTTTGGAAATAGGAGATTTTGTAGGATTCTAAAAATGGTATGATCTTGCTTTGAAAATGGAAGGTTTCTAAGTTGGCAAAAGCAGGATTTTCCTAGGATTGGACTTTTAGAGTTTGACAAATGCCAATTTTGTAAATGGTTAAAAAACTGAGTCTTTTGAAAACACGTTTTAGGACCCGAAACCCTAACTTAGATTTTAGACATCTAAAAGAATATCACACTTTGCCTAATGTCGTTCTAATCATTAGAAGACAAGAATCACTTTAAGCTTATGACGTGAAAAATTATAAAGGCACGAGGCTAAAAATGTAGACCTTTTCAAATTATTTTGAATGTCACACATTTCTTGAAACAACCCTAATCATGAAAGGACTAGGACTAGTTCAGGATAGCAGTTTTGAAAAGAAACAAATATAGGCTAATAGGAGCCGTTCCAAATGTCACATTTTTTTAGTAAAACCCTAACTATGAAAGGGTTAGGAATAACTTAGAATTGTGGCTTTTAGAAAACGACTTTGAAAATAGTTTTTAGAGATAGAAATGATAAGAATGCGAATGAATGTTGACAATAGTAACGGTACGAATCATACAAGGCTAGGTATAATCACATAGCAAAAGGGCCCCAAGGCCATGCTATGAAGCACGTGAAAACCTAGAAGAGAGTCCTGATTGGCAGTCTCCCCTTAACTTACTCTCAACATGGACTTAAAGTCCTCTTGTTCGAAGTGTACAAGAAAGGGGGGTTTTAAAAGATGGGGGTTAAAAATGAGAAAAACCCAAGTGGGTTCGGAAGGAGAAGAGAGAGTGGGGAAATACAGAAAGGTAAATAGTGGATTACCTTGTCTTGTCACTTCTTTCTTTGATGGAGGCTTGAACCTTGGACTTGGGAAGACTTTAGGAGCTTCCGGACAATGGGGGTCGCCTTCGGTTGTGCGCAGAAGCTAGGGCTGCGAACCTTTGGACTAGGGCTCGGTAGTTAAGACTGAGAAAGAGAGAGAGAGAGAGAGAGAGAGAGAGAGAGAGAGAGCGAGAGGGCTTCAGAAGCTGTTTGGTAAAGAAAGGGAGAGTTTCTGGTGAATTTTCTCAGCCCTGAACAGTGAGGGGGGAGGTTTGTATTTATAGTGCATTTTTGGGGTTCGTGTGTACCACTCTTAGTGGCGCAAGCTTTAAGCTTGGCCATGTGCCACTAAGAGTGGCGCAAGGTCATTGATGATATCTTAAAAAAGGTTAGAACGAAGGCTTGTCGGGTGCTAGTCAATTGGTAACCATTTCTGATAGCCTGGGGGGTTGGTGTGCGCCTCTAGAAGTGGGTCAAGGCTAAAAACTGGTTGTGCTTCACTCGAAGTGGAGTAGGGAGGTTTTGGTTCGAAAAGGAAAGTGCTAGAAATGGAAGAGGATAGTTTGGAAAGTATCCTGGAGGTTGCCAGTTTGATTCCCAGAGCCAGTGTGGTTGAAAAGAGTGATCGAATTGTGGTCACCTCATCCCAGGAGTTCTAGGGTTAACCAAGATTGACCAAGTTTGACTGGGTAGAACCAAGCTGACTAGGGTTGACTAGGTTGAATAGAGTTGGCTAGGGTTGACTAAGGTTGACTGGGGGTTTCTGGTTTGATACCTAGAGCTGGTGTGGTTTCTTAGGGCATTTGGATACCTAGGGTCAAAATGGCCATTTTGATTAGGGAACCATCGAGAAAGGACCAAGGTTGACTGGATGGCGCCGGACATACCGGACCATCTAGGCATGGCCTTGGAAGGTGGTCTCACTATTTTGAGGACTTGAAACTTTCTTAAAGAACATGCTAGGCTTGCTAGGAACAAAATGATCATTTTTCACTGGGACGGGCTAGCAGGCATCGGTGTCGACCAATCTGGATCTGGTATGGCCTTTTGTCCAAGGAATTGGTACTTTCTCGGTGGATAGGTTTGAAATGGAATTACCGCTTGGAGGGATAAAATTTCCTGAAGGTCGTGCCAGACTTGCACGGTCCTCTATACTTGAAGGGTTTGTGCTTTCTCAAAGAACGTGCCAAATTAGAAAATATTCTACATTAGCGGGGTAGCAAGTGCTAGAATTGAACCGCTCTTCCATCTCGGGGTCTTATGTACTTTCTAGATATGAGTGTAAAAAGGACTTTACCGATCTGGGAAATAAACTTTCTCAGTGGTCATGTCGTACTGTGTTGAACGGTCTTCTCATCAATGAGGGATCAATTTTCTCGAACGACAGGACAATTGGTTTTGAGTTTGAATTTGAATGGACTTATTGTTTTATGGAAGACGTGTTGGTTTGGATTGGATTGATAAATACATTGAGAGCATTTTACTCATGTTGCCTATATTGGGTCCAATGGGCCCGCGAAACGATTTATTGATTGGATTGGGTTTCGAAAGCTGGTTCAGGCTTGAATGGGCTTGGGTTGGTTTGCAGGTAAAGATTGCCAAGTGGCCAAAATGAAGTGCTGACAGCTGCCCCTCTTTTTTTTATCTTTACCTATTGAAGACAAAAAATGATAAAGTGAGTACTCAATGAAGGTCGCGAGGTGGTCAGAAGGATCGAAGGCTTAAGATTTAGAAAAACAGGAAGTTGAAGCTTAAAAATTGGGTCAAGAGGCCATTTAAAACTAGTTTTGGCGGGTAGAAGGCCAAGGTGGGCTCAGCTTGGGCTGTGCGCCACTTATAGTGTGGCTAGGCTTAGGCTTCTTTGTGTGTAGCTGACTGAGGCTTTGTGTAGCGAGGGCGGTCTCAATGCTTCTTCCCGGAGGAAGCGGTTGCATAAAGTTCATACACTTGTCCTTCAGTATATTGTGGTGGCAGGGCCCTTATGCTCTGAAGCTGCTATTGGTGACCAGACTGATCCTATTCCCTTGTTTGATTCTTCTTGTGATAATGAAAGGAGTCATTTTATTCGGGCTTCCCGCTGTCCACCTAGGGTTTGATCACGTCCCTGAATTCCTGTGGTTTTAAAATGGAAACTTTTTTAGTTTTGTTATTTAAAGAAAAGTGATCTTCTATTATTCATGGCCGTTTTGGCCTTTTAAGAGACTTTTTCCTGCATGGTTAGCACAATACCATGTATGTCTTTTCATTGAATGACAGATCTAATTAAAATATTCTTTGTAAAGTTTCCTATCTTCTTTTATTATGCTTGGTTGATCTCGAGAATGCTCTCTTTTTGGTTAAAATGTACATATACATCTGTTTCTTTTGAGATTTAGATAGGTGCCTTAAGCTTGTGCCAATGTGGGATGATGCCCCTTTTGTGGGATCCCGTCCCTTTTCTGGTCACGGCTTTTTTATGTCGGGGTGTCTCAACATATACTCCCCATTCTTGATGGACTCGTATCCTCTGACCATTATTCTCTAATCTTACCTTCTATAGGGTTGGTGTTTGGGATTTTTTGGTTTGAACTCTCTCCCTTTTCACCGTATTTTGACAATGGCTTTGAGTAACGATTTTCATGGCTATTAGCACAGTGATAAGCAGCTAGGCCCTCAATCCGAGGAGATTGTCCTTTGGATCGTAATCTAGGCTGGGATCATGGATTGAAATGAAAGGATTTGTTGGCACAAAATTATTGTTTCTTGTGATGGTTGCAAGAGATTGGGGTTACTCTTTTCAATAAAATTTGCCCCTGTGGCTACCATTCTTTTCTAGGTGCTATTGTCACTTTGCTCGAGCTTATTTAGACTAAGTAATTTTCTTTGATTTGAAAGGGATTTTCTTTGGACTTTAATGTGGGTCCGGTTATGGGATATTTGAAAGAAGGAATAATGGCTCAAAATCTTATTTACCTCTACATGGCTTATGAAAACCCATGATAATTTTTGACAAGAATCCCTTTTTGCTTTCTTGTAATTCTCTTATCTTTGTGTAGTATCAGTATTTATAATTTTTCTCATTTCATCTCTCCCTCTATTTTTTTTTTTTGGACTGTTGCTCACGTGCTTGCTTCCCAAGATGCTTTTGCAGTTTTTGGGACATTACTAGCTTTATTTGCCTTCTTGGCTTTGGGGAATGTATTGACTTAACCCAGTGTGGGTAGTGATCATTTTTTGCAATGATTGTCTTTTAACAGTATGGTAGAGGAAATGAGGGTCTTTCTTCATTTTAAGTCAAATTGCTTAATCTATAATGCTCATTTCAAAATTCTAATGATGTCTTTCAGATGGCAACTGTTGGTGCATGGGCTTATTCACTACCTATATTTGCTCCAGTATGTAGGAAGCAACTCTGGTTCAGGGTTTTTGACCAAGAAATACCTTCAGCTCTAATAGGTTATACAAACGGAATCATTTGTTGTTTGTGAAAAAATAGAACAATGGCTCCTCTTCTTTTTTATAGCCTGGCTACCTATTGCTTAGCTCAGATGTCATTCAAGTGTTACCCCTTATATCAATCTCTCTGCACTGTTTGTTTAAATCCCCACACTAGGGTCAAAGGAGCTCCTGTCCATCTTTGAATTTGGCGTCCATGCCATTCCACCCTTGATGTTTCTATCCACTTACAGAACAAGGAAGAGTTTATTTAAAAGTAGACATTGCATGCAAGAAAATGAGACAAGTGGCAATTTGAAAAGTCCATCTGCATTTTATTTGGCTAAAAAGGTGTTGCCCCCAGATTTTTCGCACTCGAGGAATACACACACAAGCGGGAAAAATATTGTACTCTCTCATTAGAACTCACCCTCCTAGAAGAATGAGTCTGACTAGGTTTGAATTGAAAATTGGTTTGAATAAAGGGCTTTTGGAAAACATTTGGAGTCGCCACCTAACTTAATTAAGATGAGTTAGGTCACCTAAAAACTAAGTGCAATCCGAAGACTACACTTAGGGTTTTTAAAAACAATTTTGAAAATACTACCTCGAGAGAGGGTTTTTAAGAAAACAGGTTGTTTGGCAACCTTCAGAAATTACGTAAGTCCTTTTTTAAAAATAAACTCCATTTTGGTATTTCGAAAACAGTGATCCTAGGTTCGGAGGTTGGTTACGTGTAGGGAAAGCAGGCGCACTAAGCCATCACCCAACCCCACCCTTGCGGTACCTACATGTCTATTTACCCTAAATTCACCTATGAGAGTCTTCAACTAACAAATGTTCAATCCTATCCACTTTAGAAAAGAAATGTTTAAAAAGAAATTTAGCATGATGATATGTAAGTGCAAGAAAAGAAAGTTGGTAAATTGATTTGGAAAGAAAATGATTTGATTTAAAAGACATTTGAAAAGAATTAGGGAATTGGAAAGTTTTAGAAATTGGAAATAGAGATTTGGAGTTGGAAGTTTGAAATAGATCATGAAATTAGAAACTTAAAGAAGAATGTAGAATTAGAGATTTGAAAGAAGTCGTGGAAATAGAAATTTGAAAAAGGTTGTGACCGCACCCATGAGGGTTGCCTACGTATCCTTTTTGAGGAATCAGGTCAGTTGTAGTTTCGGACAAGAGCCCGATAGAAAATAGAAGGTTTGATTGGAAAAAGAAATTGAATTGGAATTTGGTTTTGATTTGAATTTAGAATAGAAGATTGGAATTTGAAATGGAAGAATAGAGACCCTAAATCTAGGAAGATAGGATTTAGAAAGGACTCGAGATTAACAAAGACTTGACTCAAATGTTGGCCTTAGAAGATTGAAGAAAGATTGGATTTAGGAAGGGTTCGAATTAGAAAAGGTCCAATTTAGGAAAGTTTCAAAATAGGAAAGTGTACTTTTTAGAAAGTTTCGTTTTAGAAAAGTTTCAATTTAGGAAGTGTTGGATTAAGAAAGTTTTGAAATAGGAAATATTTCATTTTAAGAAAGTTTTGAAATTGGAAGGTTTTGAATTTGGAATGTTTTAAAATAGGAAAGTTTTGAAAGTAAAAAAATTTTGAGTTTAGAAAGTTTTAGATTCGGAAACATTTGAAGTTTAAGAAAGTTTAGAAGTTTAGAAAGATGTGAAAAGTTAGATTTGGAAAATTAAGATTTGGAAAGAGATGGAACTAGGAAAGGTTTGAAAGCTTAAAGTTTAACGAAAGATTCAAAAGTTTAAGTTTAGGAAACTTAAGGTTTGGGAAAGTACTAGATTTATGAAGGAGTTGAATTAGGAAAGATTTGGGTTTGGAAGGATTGAGATTCCCATTTCCTAAAACAAGGGATTGGATTTTGTTTCTAAAAAAAGATGTTTTGATTTTGTTTCAAAAAACGGAGGATAGGATCTATTTTCCTAAATGAGAGATTGGATTTGGCTTCCTAAAAGGGAGATTGGATTTGGCATGAATTTGGAAAGATGAAGTTTTGGAAATTCTAGCATTGGAAAGACTATAGTTTTGACGTAGAAAAGAGGTTTTGGAAATATATATAGTTTTGATGTAGAAAATAAGAGGTTTTGGAAACCTAGGTTTTGAGGCCAAAATAAGGGATTGGAAATCATGTTTTTGGAAAGAAAAATTAGGGCTTCCTAATCGTGGGTTCTAGGATTTAACTTGGACACCAAGAAAAGAGTTATTGGAAAGCGAGTTTTTAGAAAGGGAGATTTTTTGAAGGAAATCCTAGAGAGGAGTTTCTAGAAAGTGAATTTTGAAAAGAGAGAGTTTTTGGAAAGAAATCCTAGAGAGGAGTTTCTAGAAAGTGAATTTTGAAAAGAGAGTTTCTAGGGTTTGTGTATGGAGGCTAGGGTTTGGAAAACCTAAGGAGACTAGGGTTTAGAGAGGCTTCGAGCTCTGTATATTAAAAAGTAGGGTTTTTAGACTGAGTTTATGGACTTCTTTCACGCTGGAGGAGGCTCTGTATTTATAGACAAAGGAATGACCTGGCGCCTGTTGCAGTAACGCCAGGCCAAAAAACCTTCTGGCGCCACTGGGCGCTTCTACTAGTGACTACCATGCAATTTTTAGCCTGGCTTCACTAGGAGTGACTCGGGAAGGTCCGGGAAGCATTTAAGGGATCGGGAATGGCCTGAAAGGCCGGAAAAGGGCAAGAATCCTTAGAATAAGGTCCCGGAGGTAATGGAATTTGAAAAAGGATGTTAAGAATTATTGGAAGGTTTGATTGGGCCATTAGGGGCAAAACGGTCAAACGAGCTAGAAAGCTGCCTGGACGGACTGAAAATGTCCCAGGAGAAGACTTGAGATTTAGAAAAATTATTTAGAATGTTTCTAAAGGCTACCGGTTTGATATCTAGAGCCAGTGTGGCTAGAAAAAGGCGACCAACCCACCAGCGGCAAAATGGTCATTTTGCATCGGGTTTATCGGAACTGACTCGGAATGATCCGAAAAGATAAAGGAAGGTCAGGAATACTATAAAAAGTATTCTTGAGAGGTTACTGGTTTGATACCCAGAGCCAGTGTGGTCCCCAGGGCGTTCGGATGCTTAGGGGCAAAATTGTCATCTTGACTGGAAAGTCACGGAATTGGCCCGAAACTGACTAGAAGGCACCTAATCATGCCGGATCGTCTCTAAGATGATCTTCGAAGGGGTGGACTTACCAGGACTTAGGAATTATCTCGAGAAACGTGCTAGAAATAGCCTAAGGGGCAGTTTGGTCATTTTTCACTGAAGTGGACTAGCAGGCATTGGTGTTAACCTGGGTTTTGAATGTTTCTGCCACTCTGACGGTGGTCTTGTGATACAGGGGTTTGTTGGCAATTCCCTATACGACTTGTTTGTGAGTATTTTTGCTACTCTAACGGTTGCGATGTTTACGAGTACTTCCGCTACTATGACGGTTCGCGATCATTCCCGAGACTACCTGATCTCAGGAAGATGCTCTTGGGAAGACGTGCCTAAGTTGAGAGTGTTTGTGGGGAAATTGACTTGAACCTCGAAGGACCACTTCTTGGAGACACAGGTGATTGCCGAAACGAGACCACGTCGTCGGAAAAGTCGCCGGAAGAGAAGATTTTGCCGAATAACTCCAAAAAATGAGTTTTCAATTTTCTGTTGATTTTGATGTGTAGAATTTTGTTTGAACCACGTGAATAGTAAAAATTGATGTTTTGATATGTTTTGAATATTATGGTGATGTTATTTTTGCATTTTGGTGCTTGTTTGATTAAATTTTAGTGATTTTAGGTGATTATGTGAAAAGGGTTTTCTACAAGAATTGGGGGTTTGTTCCTACAGGCTTGGGTATTGACGTTTTTGGCTAGATTTTTGTGCAATGTGCCTTAGAAAAATGTGTTTAACAACCGTGTGAAGCTTCGTGATTTTTTAAAAACTTGGTGAATTTTTGATTTTTTAAAAAATAGAAAAATACTTAGAAAATTACGAAAATAGGAAAACTTAAGAAATTGATAAAATTTTTAGAGTTTAAAATTTTAAAAAATGTAGGAATATTTTAGAAAACATTTGAAATGATTTTTGAGAATTTTTAGGATAACTTTGAAAACCATTGATTTATTGAAAAAATAAAACATATGTTTTGAAAATTTTAAAAAGTGTGCGCAAGTGCTGATATCATGTGATTGTAACGTTGTGAAGTGCACGGTTTATATTTTGTGTTGATGTCATGGGTGTTGTAGGGACCATTTTTAAAGGAAACTCTGCCAAAATTTTTAGATATTTAGGGAAAGAGTTGGAAAAGGTTTAAAAATAAGATCTTTTTGAAGGACAAAGGGAGAAAACCCTTGAGATTTGACTTGAAGTTAGAAAATCAAAAGGTGTAGGAAATTTCGTTTTGACTTATCATTTGAAATCTTTTTATTTATTTTTTTGTGTTAGTTGTTTATTTTATTTTATTATTATTTTAACTGCATGTACGGTATATTAACACCTTTTACCTTGGCTTACCTTTTCAGGATGGAAGATGCGATTTCGAGTCGACTGAGAGCTTGGCATGACAATTACCTTCCAGATGAGCAGGATATCTTTTGCCGGTCCTTTGGTCAAATGGCTTCACTTCTATCAGTGCGGCTTATTTCCAGGTTCATGGAAGCAGTGATTCCTTTTTGGTAGCCTGGCTTTTCTCTTTTCTACTTTGGGGAGTGCGAGCTTACCCCTACCCCTCACGAGTATGGGTTTCTTCTTGGTTTCTGAGATGGTTCTGCTGACATTGTAGGACCCCTCTTTCCGAATGGTTGTATTACAGTGGTCTTGTCCTAGCTTGGACTCAGACACGTAGTTCTTTCATCTTCTTCTTTGTCCCAGTTTTCTTACGTCCTAGCAGAGTTCCTCTTTTCTCGCTTTGAGTTTTCCATGGGTATGAGAGCCCACTCAGGTGATTGGCACACTTCCCAAGATTGGTCTATTTCCCATATGGTTGCTCTGGCCCTGCTCCTGCTAAACCACTTGGTGTTCCCACGAGGAGATGATTTAGTTGACTGTCGACTATGTGCATTGCTGGCCAAGATTCGTAAGGGGAATTCCCATGCTCCCGTGATTATAGGAGAGACCTTTGTGAATCTTACGAGATTCCAGCAGACTGTTGATGCTCATTTCCGGGGATGCGTTGCTCTCTTCCAGCTCTAGGCGATTGGGCACTTGTTTGTTACTCCTTTATTCCAACATACATGGTATCCCGAGCTTGACCATATACATTCCCTGGCGAGATCTCAAAGAGACATGGCAGATGAGGGGAGGCTTCTGCGGACCATTGCAGCCTGGGCTGACTACGTCCGGAGCATGAGGTCAGGCACGGTTAGGTGGTATTTAGGTCTGGTTGGTAGGTATTGCTTGAGAGTTCGACCTTCCGAGAGGGCCTTCGTGGCCCTAGTAGGCCTGCAGGGCATCACCCCCTTCTTCAGGATTTGAGTTCTACGACAGCTTGGTAGGAGTCAGGATATCCCTTATTCGGCATTTGCAGCTGAGTTCACTCTTGTTTTTAAGGCATCGATCTCGAGAGCGCTGGTGGAGAGGGTTATGGATACATAGAGATCTTTGCTTCCTCACGTAGATGACAACGGTCCATTCTCTATCATGCCCCTTGAGACTGAGACTTATAACTATTGGTTGCGGCATTATGTGTTGGGTCCTAGCAGACTTAGGGATCTTCTCATTGGGACTCCTCTACCTCCCGTAAGGTACACCGACTTCTTGACAGCTATGATTGTTCAAGGGCATCGTCACAGGCGGCAACACCGCTAGTTGATACGAATATTGCATGGCCAGTTGAGAGTGAGGGACGCTGAGGTAGCTTATTTGGAGATATAGCTAGCAGCAGCCAGATCGACACATGTTCGCCCGCCTTTTAAGTATCTTGAGGGGACGTAGGCAACCACGAGGCGCTCTAGACCGTTCCACTCCCCCAGGGGATGGTGTGACGAATAGTCAGTCTTTGTGGGAGGCTGTGGAGTCCCTTACCCGTGAGAGGGATACGCTTCTGGCCAGGTGTGCAGACTACGAGCGAGGCTGGCTTGGATTTTCTATAGCTAGTACTTCTTCAAGTGCTCCTCTTGCTTTTGGCGAGCTAGTTGATCCTTGCTTAGTGGATTTCTCCTCTGATGATGATGGGAGCGATACATTTTTGCCCCTCGCACGTAGATTTATTGTTTCTTACATTTGTAGAAAAACATACTTTGTTTAGTATTGTACCCTTTTTTGTCTTATGAACTCATGGCCTCCCGTACTTTTGATAGGACTTTCCTACATGGTTAGTATAACAACAAACTTTGAGAAAAGTTGAATGAAAGTCACAGCTCAATGAAAAATAACTCCCTTCAGTTTGGTACTCTGACTAACCGATTGTCCTCCATAAGGAACCCCTACTACCTTTAATCTTAACTGAGCTAAGCTAGAGAATGCCTTTCGAGACGCCTTCTGATTTTCAAACCGTTGCTTTCATACATATAATTTCTAGGGAATGCTATAACTTGGGTTATTTCTTTTCTTACATCTAAACCTCCCCCCCCCCCCCCCCCCCCCCCTTTTTTTTGCTATTTTTACTACTAGTGCCCGTGAGGGTTTTCACCAGTTTCAGCTCTGTTATTTTTGCACCAAGGTACCTTTACAGGTTTTCGCTAGGGTCGACAATTTTGTATCTTGCCACATCCTTACCTTTTTACCTACGGTGCCCTTTCTGGTTTTCACCGCATCCTCGGGAACGCGCTTAATTTTTTTTTCTCTTCTTTCTCTCTCTTTCCTTAGCTTGGTCTCTGGTTTCTGTTAAGAAGCTCCTAAATACTACTTATGCCATCCTCCAGCCGATAGCATATTTCAGTAAGCTCATTTGGACTAATTAATTCAACTCTGAACTGAGAGCACTTTTAGGGTTTGTGGTGTGGATTTTCTTACTTTTTAAAGAAAAGGAAACGGCTCAAATCTACCATTCTACTAGTGATCACCAATAATGATTTTTGGTCTAATAGTACTTTTTCTACGTATTCTTATCTTTCTTTGGATATCTCATCACCCTCTTTTTTCCTTTTTTTTTATTTTTTTTTTTGAACTAACGACGTTAACAATAATGTTTGTCCAAACTTAAGGTAATACTTCAAGGATTTTTTGTTTTTTTATTTTTACGCATATCTCCAATGCTTCTAATTTGACCTAGCGTGATCACTTTGTTAAGGAATGTTCCTGAAGGAAACTAAGCGACTCTAAGGGTTTGGCAAAGGTTATAAATATATATTTTTCCTAATTGTATAGGAAATGAAACGAGGGCCTCTTGTCATCTCAGAATTAAATTGTTTAGTCCATAGAGCTTTATCACTGAAACACTACCCTATTGATTAATGGAGAATGAGGAGAGTAGATTTTATTGCTTCTGCACAGAAACCAAATGTCTAACTTTCGGAATCATATGTAGTAGTGTTTGATAGCATCTGAATTCAATGGACTAGGGAATTCTTGACCGTCCATTTCTTCCAAAACGAGAGCTCCTCCAAACAGGACCTTTTTTTTTATCACGAATGGCCCTTTATAGTTTGGAGCAAATTTTCCCTGCGCTTCCTCCTGATGGGGGAACACCTTTTTTAGCACTAGATCTCCTGGTTGGAATGATTGAGGCCGTACATTCTTATCAAACGCCATGGCCATTCGTCTTCTGTAGCATTGAGCGTGATAAGCTGCGGCTAGCCGCTTCTCATCTAGCAGATAGAGTTGGGCATACCAATCTTTGATCCGTTCTGCTTCATCCAGTTTGGTTTCTATTAAGATCCTTAGGGAAGGAATCTCAATCTCAACAGGGATGACTACCTCGGTGCCGTAGACCAACTCGAAGGGGGTGCCTCCGGTGGAGACCCTCATAGTAGTTCGGTAAGCCATCAATGCAAAAGGAAGTTTCTCATGCCAATCTCTGTAGTTGTCAATCATCTTTCGGAGTATTCTCTTAATGTTCTTGTTGGCTGCTTCCACCGCTTCGTTCATCTAAGGCCGGTAGGTTACCGAATTTTGGTGCGTAATGTGAAATGTTTGGCATAGCTTTGATATGAACTCATTATTCAGATTGGAAGCGTTGTCAGTAATGAGTGACTCGGGAATCCCGTACCGGAAAATGATATGATTTTTTATAAACCTTTTCACGACCTTCTTGGTAACGTGAACATAGGAGATGGCTTCCATCCATTTAGTGAAATAATTGATGGCAACAAGGATGAAGCAGTGGCCGTTGGAGGCTTTAGGAGTGATAGGGCCAATCATATCTATCTCCCATATAGAAAAAGGCCACGAGGCTAACATGGAGGAGCTCAGTAGGCGGTGCTTTAATCTTATCCCCATGTATTTGGCACTTCTGACATCGAAGAACGTATCTAATACAATCTGACTCCATGGTTGACCAGTAATACCTTGTCCGGAGAATCTTCTTTGCAAGTGTGTGGCCGTTCATATGGGGACCGCAAACTTCTTCGTGCACTTCCTCCATGATAACCTTGGCTTCGATGACATTGGCGCATCTTAGAGGTCCAAACCATGATCTCCTGAACAGCTCATTTCCAGCTATGAAATAATGTCTTGCCAAGTGACAAATGGTCTTCCTATCTCGTTGTGATGCTTCATCAGGGAATGTCCTGACTTGGATATACCTCTGGATGTCATAGAACCATGGTTGCTCGTCGAGCTCAACGGTTGTGTGCAGACAATAAGAAGGGATATCCCTGGTAAAAATCTATAGAGGAGGTATCTTGATGCCCCTGTCAACCTTGATTGCTGCAACTAACGTAGCTAAGGCATCGGCGAAACTGTTCTCTACTCGGGACACATGATGAAAATTCACGCTTCTGAATAGTTGACAAAAATCTTTGACCTGTTGATTATATGGGGAGAGTTTGGCATCTTGAGTTTGGTATACATCCTTGGATTGCTGAATAACCAAATCTGAATCGCCGAAAATAACCAATTCGTCAATTTTCATTTCTAATGCCAGCCTTAGTCCGAGGATGCAAGCCTCATATTCGACGATGTTGTTGGTGCATGGTTCAAGTTGTAGCTTAACCACAATAGGATAGTGACTACCTATTCTTTATACTACTATTGCCCCAATGCCAACTCCCTTTTTGTTAACAGCCCCGTCGAAATACATCTTTCACCCAACTCCCGCTTGCTCTTCAGATGGGTCATCAACGCATAGTATATTTTCATCGGGAAATTAGGGTGTCATGGATTGATAATCATCAATAGGGTTCTCAGCTAGATAATTAGCTATCACCTACCCCTTGACTACTTTACGGGTAGTGAACACGATGTCGAATTCTGATAGGATCATGTGCCATCGGGCAATTCTGCCAAACAGGGTTGGTTTCTCAAATATATACTTGAGGGGATCCATTTGAGAAATAAGGATGGTGGTATGATAGAGCATGTAATGTCGAAGCCTGTGAGCTGCCCAAGCTAACACGCGACAGGTTTTCTCGAGATCCGAATACTTTGTCTCGTATGGCAGGAATTTCTTACTGAGGTAGTAAATGGCCTGCACTTTTCTTCCCATTTCATCATGTTGTCTCGAAACACACCCCATGGAAGTATCTAATAGTGACATGTACATTAACAAAGGACGCCCCGGGGTTGGTGCCACCAGGACAGGAGGATTCTGTAGGTATCTTTTGATTTTCTCAAAAACTATTTGACCGTTATCATCCCACTCTTTCGGTACATCTTTCTTAAGGAGCTTGAAAATAGGTTCGCATAGATGGGTCATTTGGGCTATGAATCTGCTAATAAAGTTTAACTTTCCCATAAAAGATTGGACCTCCTTTTCCCCCTTCGGTGTTGGCATTTCCACGATGGACTTAACTTTGGTAGGATCAATCTCTATCCCCTTTTCATTGACTATAAACCCCAACAACTTCCCTGAAGATACTCCAAAGGTGCACTTGGCAGGATTTAGCTTAAGTTGATACTTACGGAGACGGTCAAACACCTTTCACAGGTTGAACAGGTGATCTTCCCGCTGTTTGAACTTAACGATCATGTCATCCACATAAATTTCTACTTCCTAATGCATCATATCATGAGATAAAGTAACTATGGCCTTTTGGTAAGTTGCCCCTGCGTTGCGAAGTCCGAATGGCATGACTTTATAACAATACACTCCCCAGGGGGTGATGAAAGCAGTCTTCTCTCGATCCTCTTCAGCTAGCTTGCTCTGATTGTAACCTGAAAAACCGTCTATGAATGAAAACATTTCGTGACCGGTCGTGTTGTCAACAAGCAAGTCTATATGTGGGAGAGGAAAGTCGTCCTTTGGACTGGCCTTGTTGAGGTCCCGAAAATCAATACACATCCGCACCTTGCCGTCTTTCTTGGGTACCGGGACAATATTAGCCAGCCATTGGGGATACTCTACTACTTACACGAATCCTGCCTAGAACTGTTTAATCACTTCTTCCTTGATCTTCAGGCTCCAGTCAGGCTTCAATCTTCTTAATTTTTGCTTAAAGGGTTTCATTTGTGGGTCTAAGGGTAATCTATGCTCAACAATGGATTCATCCAACCTGGGCATGTCTTGATAGGACCAAGCAAAAATATCCAGGTATGCCCACAATAATTTCAATAGTTCTCTGCGCTGCCATTGATCTATGCATGTACCGATTCTAAGCTCTTTTGGATCCCCTTCATTCCCTAAATTAACGGTTTCTATTTCCTCAATATTTGGGGTATTATGGTTCTCATGTCTTTCTATTTGTTCCCGAATTTCCTCTAGCACCTCCTCTGAATAATTTACATCTTCTGTAATTCCCAATTGTTGGTAGTCAAACTCGGTGTTAAAGTCATCATTTGTCAGGATTGGCATTCTCTGGATTAGTTGAGTAAGGTGTTGGATGCAAAGGTCCCTGGCATGGAAAATTGGGTTCAATGAATCAAACAATGAGTATTTTTCCATTAATAATTTGATTTAAAAAGTTAAGACAAGTAAATTAAAAGGACAAAATTTGTTTATGGCAAATCAGTTGCTTCGGGATCTCGCTCTAGTGAGCTTTGTACCAAAACTTGCGAGCACGACTGATATCTTTGCTGGCCCAATTATACAAATTTTCGCCTAGTAGCATCGCTCGAATGGATCCACCTTGAGTTATTCTAGTGTCGGCTATCATGACAGGCGCTTCTTCTTGGACTTTTCTCTTATTCTTATTTAATGTAGATGTTCCTTTCCCTATGTCCAACTGCTTGAATCGATCCGAGAGTTCCATGACAGCTTTCCTATCAACGTTCTTCTTCCGCGCTGCTTTTACTTTCTCCTTTCTCGTGGGTTCATACCCCAGCCCAAAAGTGGGTTTAGCCGACGGTATTTCTACGACCTCAGACCTTCCTTGCAAACATCTCCCTAAGCCTTTCCCCAAATGAAAACCATTTGCTTTAAAGTATCGTACTATCATTTGAGAGTTTCGGGAATATTTCAGCGCCACTTGATCTTCTTTCTGCACAACAATGATATATTCGAACGACTGAAAGTAGGAGGGCAGTTCAATGTTCGATGCAACAATATCAACTTTGTATACAGCAAATTCTTTTTCAAGGAAAATAGAGATTAGCTTGGAGCCCATGATGAACTTGACTTTCTGATGAAGGCTAGAAGGAATTACACCCATCGAATGAATCCAAGGCCGTCCTAACAGCAAATTGTAGACAGCCGGAATGTTCAAGACCTGGAACTTAATTATGAAGGTTACTGGTCTTATCTCAACAATCATTTCAATTTCCGCTATAGCTTCCCTCCGAGAACCATCAAAGGCACGAATGATTATACTACTGTTTTTCAAGTAAGTTTAGTCCATTCCAAGCCTTTCTAGGGTAGAATATGGGCACACGTTCAAAGCCGACCCATTATCTATTAATACTTTGGCTACCATTTTTCCTCTTGTTCTTACAGCGATATGCAGAGTCCGGGTATGGCCTGTTCCATTAGCAAGAATCTCATCATCGGAGAAGGTAATAATGTTTGGGGCCATGATGAGGCTCATCATGTTATGTAGGTTATCTGGTGTGAAACTCTCAGGCACATGAGCATCCTTGAGGACCTTCATTAAAACATCCCGGTGCACTTCAGAAGTGAGCAACAAGCCTAACATTGAAATATGGGCTGGGGCTTTTCTAAGTTGTTCCATGATGTTGTAGTCGACCTTTCCTAGAGCTTTGGTGAATTCTGACATCTCTTGATCTGTCGGTTGGTTAGAGCATTCTCCTTCTTTATCCTTCCCTTTTCTTTTTCTTACCACTTCAGTAGAGGTGTAGAGGCGCCTGACCAAGTCATCCCTCCTATTTCTGTTACGAGCTCTCCAGGGCCCCTATTAGGTGGGTAATTCCATGGGACACTATGAAGAGTGGGTATTGGCGGTTGGGTTACAATGGGAGGAGTTATCCTTGGATTTATGGGCAAAGGGATTACCACAGGTGAAAGGTTGGTGAGGACGGGTAAGGTGGTGGGCACAATTGGCTTCTTTGGCAAGACTAAGGGTAGCTTAGGTCGTATGACTCCTTAGATATTGGTTTGAGGTTCAGGTCTAGCCACAGTGATCATAGGTTCAGGTTTAAATAATGGAGTAAGGATAAGGTGATAATAAGGAGGGTCAGGCGAGGTTTATATGGTTAGGTTCATGTCAGGTTGGTGAGATTGCATGGTTAGGAAGGAATGGTCTTGGTAGTCGGGCTCCTCTAGGGTATAAGTTGTCTCTTCTGGAATTAGGGCAAGTAGGTTGCGTAGGGTGTTTCTACTAACATTCTTGCTTTCCAACGGTATGTTCTCCTGAAGCTTGTGAACCATGGCCTTCACTATTACGGAAGATATTGGACTAGTAGTCATTTCCCTAGCCGACAAGAATATGGACAACAATTGCAAGTTAGAGTTCGATTTTTGAAGAGTTCTATGCAATGCATGCCCTAGGGTGCCCCTATTCAGAGGGGAGACTATACATGGTGCATTGGCTCACTGTTGGAGATAGGGATTTGCCCCTGTATGTAAATACCTTACCATCAGACTGGAACCTTTCCTTCTTTTATGCATTTATTCACTCACTCATTCGTGAAGAATAAAGAAATACATTTAACTTCGGGTTTAATATACAAAAGAATTAAAATACATTTAAATAGGGGGAGAGGGAACATGTTCCTTTGGGGTTTCCACCTATGTAATTTTACAAAGGAAACCTTAAACTACTCTTGAGTCTTCAAATTTGCTTTCGTTGGATTTGATGTCGAGGAGGTCGCTGAGAGACCTTGTTGATCGATTGCCCCTTATCTTCTTGACAATCCTATCTCCATGAGCATAGAGGGATTGGGGCCCCTCTTATGGAATGAATTGAGGTGCATGCCATGAGTCCTCAAGGTTACGTGGGAACCCTTAGGGTTTAGGAAGGCTTAATGCGAGGGAAAGTGAACTAGGTGTCACTCTCTTTGGGTTGATCACATACATGAGAATGCAGTGACTTGAGTTACTTGGAATACGGGATGCATGAAAATTGATGCATAGAGTATAAGGAAATAGAATACAGTTGAAGTACGTATGCATGTATGAGCAGTTAGACAGTCATTATAACAGCAGGAATACAATCATTATAACAACAGGAATAGACAGGTATGAATGAAAAGTAAGAGCAAGTAGCCCTTTCCTCCATGGTTTTGAAAAATGGTGCGTATGTCTTAAATCCGACAGAGGTTCAGCTATGCATGGTGTCTATATGAGCATGAGGTTAAGGGTTGACTAATGCGTCCTAAAAAGGATCGGTCCCTGGATCTTCAAACCTAGGCCCACTCCCCAAGGTGGTGCCATGATCGGTTGGTGATCCGAGTGGGGGAACCATCAAGAGGCCGTAGGCAAAGAAACTGACACAACATCTTGCCCATAACCAATATACCGTTCCCCCTTTTTAACTATAAAGGTCATATCATGGTAAAAATGCATGTATGCAGAATGCAGGTGCACATGTAGTGTGTGAGTAATTTTTGAAAGCAAAGGAAAGAGCCCAACAATTCCCATCCATCCTGTTCATCACATTCATACATAGCAGTTAATAACATAAAACTGCAAACAAAAGTGCACCTATAAAACAAAGATGCAAACTTAATACAAGATAATACGAATAAATGCATGCTTTTTGAAAATTTGGTTTTGAAAATGTATGGTGAATAGGATTGAACAAGTCAATTGAAGACTCTACATGGGTGAAGGGTAAAGGGACATGACTACGGCCTAGCCCTCTAAGTATCCCCAGTGGAGTCGCCAGCTGTCGCGCCCAGATTTTTCGCACCCGAGGAATACACATACAAGCGGGAAAAATATTGTACTCTCTTGTTAGAACTCACCCTGCTAGAAGAATGAGTGCGACTAGGTTTGAATTGAAAATTGGTTTGAATAAAGGGCTTTTGAAAAACATTTAGAGTCACCACCTAACTTGATTAAGGTGAGTTAGGTCACCTAAAAACTAAGCGCAATCCGAATACTACACTTAGGGTTTTTAAAAATAATTTTGAAAATACTACCTTGAGAGAGGGTTTTTAAGAAAACAGGTTGTTTGGCAACCTTTGGAAAATATATAAGCCCCTTTTTGAAAATAAACTCCATTTTGGTCTTTCAAAAATAGTGATCCAAGGTTCGAAGGTTGGTTACATGTACGGAAGACACACTAAGCCATCACCCTACCCCACCCTTGCGGTACCTACATGTCTATTTACCTTAAATTCACCTATGAGAGTCTTCAACTAACAAATGTTCAATCCTTTCCACTTTAGAAAAGAAATGTTTAAAAGAAAATTTAACATAATGCATGATATGCAAGTGCAAGAAAAGAAAGTTGGAAAATAGATTTGAAAGGAAAATGATTTGATTTAAAAGAGATTTGAAAAGAATTAGGGAATTGGAAAGTTTTAGAAATTGGAAATAGAGATTTGGAGTTGGAAGTTTGAAATAGATCATGGAATTAGAAACTTGAAGAAGATTGTAGAATTGGAGATTTGAAAGAAGTCGTGGAAATAGAAATTTGAAAAAGGTTGTGACCGCACCCATGAGGGTTGTCTACGTATCCTTTTTGAGGAATCAGGTCAGTCGTAGTTTGGACAAGAGTCTGATAGAAAATAGAAGTTTGATTGGAAAAAGAAATTGAATTGGAATTTGGATTTGATTTGAATTTTGAATAGAAGATTGGAATTTGAAATGGAAGAATAAAGACCCTAGACCTAGGAAGATAGGATTTAGAAAGGACTCGAGATTAAGAAAGACTTGACTTGAATGTTGGACTTGAAAGATCAAAGAAAGATTGGATTTAGGAAGGGTTCGAATTAGGAAAGGTCCGATTTAGGAAAGTTTTAAAATAGGAAAGTGTCATTTTCAGAAAGTTTCGTTTTAAGAAAGTTTCAATTTAGGAAAATGTTGGATTAAGAAAGTTTTGAAATAGGAAACATTTCATTTTAAGAAAGTTTTGAAATTGGAAAGTTTTGAATTTGGAATGTTTTGAAATAGGGAAGTTTTAAAAGTAAGAAAGTTTTGAGTTTAGAAAGTTTAGATTCAGAAACATTTGAAGTTTAGGGAAGTTTAGTAGTTTAGAAAGATGTGAAAAGTTAGATTTGGAAAGGGATGGAACTAGGAAAGGTTTGAAAGCTTAAAGTTTAAGGAAAGATTCAAAAGTTTAAGTTTAGGAAACTTAAGGTTTAGGAAAGTACTAGATTTAGGAAGGAGTTAAATTAGGAAAGATTTGGGTTTGGAAGGATTGAGATTCGCATTTCCTAAAACAAGGGATTGGATTTTGTTTCCAAAAAGAGATGTTTTGATTTTTTTTTTTAAAAACGGAGGATAGGATCTATTTTCCTAAATGGGAGATTAGATTTGGCTTCTTGAAGGGAGATTGGATTTGGCATGAATATGGAAAGATGGAGTTTTGGAAATTATAGTTTTGGGAAGGCTATAGTTTTGACGTAGAAAAGAGGTTTTGGAAATATATATAGTTTTGACGTAGAAAACAAGAGGTTTTGGAAACCTAAGTTTTGAGGCCAAAATAAGGGATTGGAAATTATGTTTTTGGGAAGGAAAAATAGGGTTTCTTAATTGTGGGTTCTAGGATTTGACTTGGACACCACGGAAAGAGTTTTTGGAAATTGAGTTTTTAGTAAAGGAGATTTTTCGAAGGAAATCCTAGAGAGGAGTTTCTAGAAAGTGAATTTTGAAAAGAGATTGTTTTTTAAAAGAAATCCTAGAGAGGAGTTTCTAGAAAGTGAATTTTGAAAAGAGAGTTTTTGGAAAGATTTTTTGAAGGAGATTGTTGGAAAGAGATTTAGGGAAGAGAGTTTTCCACGAAGGAAAACTAGGGAGTGTATTTTAGGAAATGAATTTTGAAGAGAGCTTTTTTGGAAAGGAGTTGAAAACGAGTTTTTGAAAAATAGATTTTTGGAGGGAGTTTTTGAAAACAACTTTGGAAAGAAGATTGGAGAGAGTTTTTAGAAAGCATGCTGGAAAAGAGATTTTTAGGAGGAGATTTTTTAGAAGAGTTTTTTTAGAAAGTATATAAAATACCTCACTTTCGTAAAGCGATTCTAACCATAAGAAGATTAGATTCACTTTAAGAAAGTGGTTTTGAAAACAACTATGTTTTGAAAATATGGACCATATTAGTCACTTTAAATGTAACACTTTCCTAAAGCAACATTAGCTATGGAAAGGCTAGAATCACCTTAGGATCGTGATTTTGAAAATAAGTTTTGAAAAAAAAGATTTTCATGCAAGCTTTGAAAACAAGTTTAATGCAAGCTTTTGAAAACGAGTTTGAAAACGAATTTTGGAAAAATGCAAGATCATGATATGCACAATGCAAAGAGGGTCATGAACCCACATGGTCTTTAGTTAGACTAAAAGAAAGCCCTCGACACGGTGACTCTCCAATAGCCTAATCCTACACATGAACCGAGAATTCCCTTGTTTCAAGCATGCAAGAAGGGGGGGAAGAAGATGGGAGATTAAAATAGAAGAAAACTCAAGTGGGTTAGGAGAGAGAAGAGAGGGGGCAAGATGTGTAAACTTAAAGAGAAAGCCTACCTTGTGTCTTCTTTATTTTGCTTAGCTTTGCGCGCTTTGTTTTGCTTGCTTTGCTTCAGTCTTCACTTCTGTCTTCAAGAGTTTGTCTTTAATCTTCAAAGCTTCAGATTGTAGCACTTCAAGTCTTCAAAGGATGCTTTGGAGGCTAGTGCATGAGTGTATAGAAGTGTATGTGAGTGTATAGGAGGCTAGGGTTTGTGTATGGAGGCTAGGGTTTGGAAAACCTAAGGGGACTAGGGTTTAGAGAGGCTATGAGCTCTGTATATTAAAAAGTAGGGTTTTTAGATTGAGTTTGCGGATCTCTTTCATGCTAGAGGAGGCTTTGTATTTATAGACAAAGGAATGACCTGGCGCCTATTGCAGTGGCGCCAGGCCAAAAAACATTCTGGTGCCACTAGAAGTGGCGCTAGCCAGTTAGAAAAGTTTTAAGGTCCACAAACAACGTATCTTGAGAAGATTTGGGCTCCTGTACTAGTGACTACCATGCAATTTTTAGCCTGGCTTCACTAGGAGTGACTCCGGAAGGTTCCAGAAGAATTTAAGGGACCGGAAATGGCCCGAAAGGCTAGAAAATGGCAGGAACCCTTAGAATAGGGTCTCGGAGGTTATGGACTTGAAAAAGAATGACAAGATTTGTCGGTAGGGTTGACCGGGCTATTAAGGGCAAAACGGTCAAACGGGGTAGAAAGTTGCTTGGACGGACTCAAAATGTCCCGGAAGAAAACTTGAGATTTGGAAAAAATATTTAGAATGTTCCCAAAGGCTACCAGTTTGATATCTAGAGCCGGTGTGGCTAGAAAAAGGTGACTGACCCACTAGGGGCAAAACAATCATTTTGCACCAGGTTTACCAGAACTGACTCGGAATGATTCGAAAAGATGAAGGAAGGTCAGGAATACTATAAAAAGCATTCTTAGGAGGTTACCGATTTGATACCTAGAGCCGGTGTGGTCCCCGGGGCGTTTGGATGCCTAATGACAAAATGATCATCTTGACCGGAAAGTCTCGGAATTGGCCCGAAACTAACTAGAAGGCACCTAATCATGCCGGATCGTCTCTAAGAAAATCTTGGAAGGGGTGGGCTTATCATCCATTGGGGGATCTTGCCTACCACCCCAGTGTATATTCTTGACAGTACTTGCCCCCTCCCCGAGTACAAAAATCCTTTAGAGGGGCCGTTGTCGTGCCCAGATTTTTCGCACTCGAAGAATACAGACACAAGCGGGAAAAATAATGTACTCTCTCGTTAGAACTCACCTTCCTAGAAGAATGAGTGTGACTATGTTTGAATTGAAAATAGATTCGAATATTGGGCTTTTAGAAAAGATTTGGAGTCACCACCTAACTTGATTAAGGTGAGTTAGGTCACCTAAAAATTAAGCATAATCCAAAAACTACACTTAGGGTTTTCGAAAACAATTTTGAAAATACCTCCTTAAGAGAGGGTTTTAAGAAAACAGGTTCTTTGGCAACATTTGGAAAACATTTAAGCCCTTTTTGAAAAATTACTCCATTTTTGGTCTTTGAAAACATTAATTTAGGCTCGAAGGTTGGTTACGTGTAGGGAAGACGCACTAAGCCATCACCCTATCCTGCCCTTGCGGTACCTACATGTCTATTTACCCTAGATTCACCTATGAGAGTCTTCAACTAACTAATTTTCAATCCAACCCACTTTGAAAAAGAATGTTTAAAAAGAAATTTAACATGATGCATGATATGCAAGTGCAAGAAAAGAGAATTGAAAAGTAGATTTGGAAAGAAATTGATTTGATTTAAAAAGAAATTTGAAAAGATAGATTTGAAATTGAAAAGTTTTGGAGATTAGAAATAGAGATTTGGAAATAGAAATTTGGAATTGGAAGTTTGAAAATAGATTGGAGATTTGGAAAGATTTTGTGGAAATAAAATTTTGAAAAATGTTGTGACTGCACCCATGAGGGTTGCCTACGTATCCTTTTAGAGGAATCAGGTCAGTCGTAGTTCGGACAAGAGTCCGATTGAAAATAGAAGAGTTGATTTGGAAAAGAGTTGGAGTTGGAATTCGAATTGGAATTGGAAGAATAGGAAATTTGGACTTTTATTGGAAGATTTGAAAAGATTGGTTTTGAAAGACTTGGTTTTAGGAAACCTAGACTTAGGAACTTAGAAAATAAATATTGAACTTGACTTGAAAAGACTTTTGAAAAGAATCGACTTGAATATTGGACTCGGAAGATTAGGGAAGCTTGGATTTAGGAAGAGTTCGAATTAGGAAAGTTCCATTTTAGAAAAGTGTCATTTTAGAAAAGTTTCAAATTAGGAAAATTTCAACTTAGGAAAGTTTTGAATTAAGAAAGCTTCATTTTAAAAAAGGTTTTGAAATAGGAAAGGTTTCACTTTAGGAAAATTTCGATTTAGGAAAGTTTTGACTTAAGAAAGTTTCGAATTTAGAAAGTTTTCGAAATTAGGAATGTTTTGAAATAAGGAAGTTTCAAAAATATGAAAGTTTTAAATTTAGAAAGTTTAGAAGTTTAGAAAGACTTAACTTAAGAAAGTTTCGAATTTAGAATGCTTTGGATTTAGATTGATTTGAAATTTAGAAAGTTTAAGAGTTAAAAAGTTTTAGAGTTTGAGTTTTAGAAAATCATGAGATTAGGAAAGGTTTGAGTTTAGGAAAGATTTGAAAACTTAGATTTGAAAAGTTAAGATTTGAAAATTGATAGAATTAGGAAAGGGTTGAATTAGAAAAATGTGGAAGTTGAGTTTTAAAATTTAGGAAAGATTTTTATGTTCAAGTTTTGGAAACTTAAGATTTAGGAAAGTAGAAGATTAGGAAGGATTAAGATTCCTATTTCCTAAAACAAGGGATTAGATTTTGTTTCTAAAAAGAGATGTTTTGATTTTGTTTTAAAAAATAGAGGATTAGATCTAGTTTCCTAAATGGGAAGATTGGGTTAGTTTCCTAAAGGGAAGATTGGATTTGGCATGAATTTGGAAAGAAAAGTTTTAGAAATCCTAAATTTGGAAGACTATAGTTTTGACGTAGAAAATATGTATATTTTGGATATGAAAAGGGAGATTTTGGAAACCTAGGTTTTAAGGTAAGTTTGAAAATTATATTTTTGGGAAAGAAAAGTAGGGTTTCTTATTTGTGGTTCTAGGGCTTGACTTGGGCACCAAGAAAAGGAATTTTTGTAAAGTGAGTTTTTGGAAATGAAGAATTTTTGAAAAAGAAATCCTAGAGAGGAGTTTTTAGAAAATGTGTTTTGAAAAGAATGTTAGGAAGGAAGTTTTTTGGAAAGCAAAACTTTGAGAGAGTTTTGAAAACAAGATTTTGGAAGAAGCTTTTTGAAAGAGTTTTTAAGAAAGTGAATTTTGAGGAGAGTGTTTTGGAAAGGAGTTTGAAAAGAGAAGTTTTGGAAAATAGATTTTTGGAAGAAGTTTGTAGACAACAATTTTGGAAAGCAATTTAAAGAGAGTTTATGGAAAGCATGTTGGAAAAGATATTTTTAGGAGGAGATTTTCAAGAAGAGATTTTGGAATGTATATAAAATATATCACTTTCCTAAAGCGATTCTAACCATAAGAGGGCTAGAACCACTTTAGGATAGTAGTTTTGAAAATAACAAAATTTGAAAATATGGACCATGAAAGTTACTTTAAATGTAATATTTTCCTAAAGCAATCCTAGCCATGGAAAGGCTAGAATCACCCTCGGATTGTGATTTTGAAAGCAAGTTTTGAAAAAAGAGATTTTGATGCAATTTTGAAAACAAGTTTAATGCAAGCTTTGAAAACGATTTTTGGAAGAATGCAAGATACTGATATGCACAATGCAAATTGGGGTCGTGAACATACAAGGTTAAGGTGTCACCACATAATCAAGGGGGTTGAACCCACATGGTCTCCGGTTTGACTAAAAGAAAGCCCTCAACACGGTGACCCTCCAATAGTCTAATCCTACACGTGGACCGGGAATCCCCTTGTTTCAAGCATGCAAAGAAAGGAGGGAAGAAGATGGGGGATTAAAATAGAAAAAACCCAAGTGGGTTAGGAGGGAGAAGAGAGGGGGAGAAGTGCAGAAACTTAAAGAGAAAACCTATTGTATGTCTTGTTTATTTCGCTTGGCTTTACGCGCCTTTCTTTTCTTCGGTCTTCGCTTCACTTCAGTCTTTGAGGGCTTATCCTTGATCTTCAAAACTTGTTGTTGCAGCAATCCAAGCATTTAATGGAGAGTTGAAGGTTAGTGTATAAGTGTATAAGAGTGTAGGAGTATATAGGAGGCTAGGGTTTGGTGTATGGTGGCTAGGGTTTGGAAAACCTAGAGAAGCTAGGGTTTAGGGAGGCTACAAGCTCTGTATATCAAACATTAGGGTTTTCAGACTGAGTTTGCGGACCTTTTTCACGTTGGAAGAGACTCTGTATTTATAGAGAGAGGAACGCACTAGCGCCTGTTGTAGTGGCGCCAGGCCAAAAATTACATTGGCGCCACTAGGAGTGGCGCTAAGCCAAAATGGTCTGGTGCCACTTCTAGTGGCACCAGCCATTTGGGAAATGTTTAAGGTCCGCAAGCAACGTATTTTTAGAAGATTTGGGCATATGTACTAGTGACTACCATGTAATTTTTAGCTTGGCTTCACTAGAAGTAACTCTGGAAGGTTCGGGGATGAATTGAAGGGGCCAAAAATGACCCGGAGAGCCGAAAAGGGACAGGAACCCTTAGAATAATGTCTCGGGGACAAAGGACTTGAAAAATGATGATGAGATTTGTTAGAAGGGTTGACCGAGCTATTAGGGGAAAAACAGTCAACTAGGTTAGAAAGCTGCCGAGACGGACTTGGAATGTCCCAGAAGGAGACTCGAGGTTTAGAAATATTATTTAGGATGTTCCCAAAGGTTACCAGTTTGATACCCAGAGCCGGTGTGGTTAGAAAAGGCGACCAGCCCGCCAGGGGCAAAGCGGTCGTTTTACACCAGGTTTACCGGAATTGACTTGGAATGATCCGGAAAGATAAAGGAAGGATAGGAATGCTATAAGGAGCATTCTCGAGAGGCTGCTGGTTTGATACCCAAAGCCGGTGTGGTTCTCGGGGCACTCGAATGCCTAGGGGCAAAATGATCATTTAGCATCAAGTGGGCCTTACGGGCTTGGGAAGCGACTGGTGAACTAAATTCAAGTTTAGAAGGCAGGTTAGAGTTTGGATATGCATGTGATGTGTAAAAGTAAGCCCAGTCGGGCCGGAGATTGCTGAGCGGGCAAAAATAGGGTGCTTATAACTGCCCCACTTTTTTTGTCTTCGCTTGTCGAAGACAGAAAACGATAAAGTAAGAGGCCCATGTTGACCACGAGGTGATCGAAAGGACTAAAAGAAACTTTATCTGAAGAACAATTACCTCGAGTAGCTGGTCGATGCTTAGTATTTTGACTGGTAAAATGATACTCCTCTGGGGGAAATTCATGCTCCTGAACTGGCGCTCCATCTGGTAGAACGTGCTCCTCTGGGGGAATTGACACTTCTTGAACTAGCACTCCATCTTGCAAAACACTGCTCCTCCGAGGGACTAGACGCTTCTTGAACTAGCACTCCGTCTAGCGAAACATTACTCCTCTGGGGAAATCCAAGATTAACATCTGATATCTCTTGAATCGACACTTCGTCGGGTGAAACGTTGCTCCTCTGGGGAAGTCCAAGGTTGACTTCTGATACCTCTTGAACAAACACTCCGTCTGGCGAAACGCTACTCCTCTGGGGAAGTCCAAGGTTGATTGCTGATATTCCTTGAACCAGCACTCCGTTTGGCGAAACGCTGCTCCTCTAGGGAAGCCCAAGGTTGATTTCAGATACCTCTTGAATCGGCACTCTATCTGGCGAAACACTGTTCCTTTAGGGAAGTCCAAGGTTCATTGCTGATATTCCTTGAACCGGTACTCTGTCTGGCGAAACGCTGCTCCTCTGAGGAAGTCTAAGGTTGATTGTTGATATTCCTTGAACCGGCACTCCGTTTGGTGAAATGCTGCTTCTGTAGGGAAGTCCAAGGTTGATTGCTGATATTCCTTGAACCGGCACTCCGTCTGGCGAAACGCTGCTCCTCTAGGGAAGTCCAAGGTTGATTACTAATATTACTTGAACCGGCACCCCGTCTAGTGAAACGTTACTCCTCTTGGGAAGTCCAAGGTTGATTGCTGATATTTCTTAAACTGGCACCCCGTTTGGCGAAACGCTGCTCCTCTGGGGAAGTCCAAGGTTGATTGCTAATATTCCTTGAACCGGTACTCCGTCTGGCGAAACGCTGCTCCTCTAGGGAAGTCCAAGGTTGATTGCTGATATTCCTTGAACCGGCACTCCGTCTGGCAAAACGCTGCTCCTCTGGAGAAGTCCAAGGTTGATTGTTGATATTCCTTGAACTGGCACCCCGTCTGGCGAAACACTGCCCCTCTGGGGAAGTCCAAGGTTGATTGCTGATATTCCTTGAACCGACACCCCGTCTGGCGAAACGCTGCTCTTATGGCGAAGTCCAAGTTTGATTTTTGATACCTCTTGAACCGGCACTCCGTCTAGCGAAATGCTGCTCCTCTGGGGAAGTCCAAGGTTGATTGCTGATATCCCTTGAACTGGCACTCTGTTTAGCGAAATGCTGCTCCTCTGGGGAAGTCCAAGGTTGATTTCTGATACCTCTTAAACCGGCACTCTGTCTGGCGAAACGCTGCTCCTCTGGAGAAATCCAAGGTTGATTTATGATATTTCTTGAACCGACACTCCGTATGGTGAAACGCTGCTCCTCTGGCGAAATCCAAGATTGATTTATGATATTTCTTGAACCGGCACTCCGTCTGGCGAATCGCTACTCCTTTAGGGAAGGTTTAAGGTTGATTTCGAGTATCTCTTGAACCGGCACTCCGTCTAGCAAAACGCTACTCCTCTGGAGAAGTCCAAGGTTGATTTCTGATATCTCTTGAACCGGCACTCCGTCTGGCGAAACGCGGCTCCTCTAGGGAAGTCCAAGGTTGATTAGGAAGGTCGAGGGTAGGCCATTACCCCATTCCTTGCTTTTTGTCGGCTAGGGAAGTCCGAACTTCCTGAGGTGTAGGCCAATGCTGTAGATGTCTGAGGTTACTTGATCGCAGGATGGCTTTTTCACCCCATTTTATACTTTTCCTTGTTCTTTGTTCCCTATTTGAGAGAGAGAGAGAGAAAGACATAGGGTGCGTTTTGTATAAAACAATTTAAAAATGCACTGGTAAGGGGCGTCATTTTTCTATTTTTATGATGATGGCCCATGAGATTAAATGCATGATTTATTTTTTATGAATGCACAGGTCCACACAGAAGTGGAATTGAATGCATGTTATACTTTTGGATAATGCGCATACATGAATAGAATTAAATGCAATGTCCCCCATTTTTTTGTGATAAATGCACAAACTTATGTAAAAATTGAATTAAATGCATATCCTACTTCCTTACAAATGAAGAGGTTCATACAAGAATGCAGTTAAATGCATGAATAGATGCAAACTACACAAGAATCCAAATGGATATACAGGTTATACATGTCATGGATGCATTAGTACTACATGTATATAAGCTATTCACAAATAATGGCCCAGGATTTGCCTAGGGCCCATACTATCAGGATTCTGTTTCCTTTCTAGGATTCTGCCCCATTCAGTTTTGTCCCATTCTTATCGGGCTGTGATAGCATATGCACCATTCTCCAGGGATGTTGACCTTTGGGTTTGCTATCATATCCCTATTTTCTACGGGGTTGCTGCTTAGGATTTTTCTGACCTCACTTGGTTTTTTTGCTCAGATTTCTAAAATGCCACCATGGTTTAAGTGACGACTTGCATGCCCTTTGTAGAGCGATAAACAGCTAAGCCCTCAATCCAAAAAGACTTCTTTTAGGACTATAATGTAGGCTGGGTTTAGGGGTTATAAAAAACGAAGGGATATTTAGGCTCAAAGATCTTCTTTTAGTGGGTTGTTTAAACCAAAACCATCTGAGCACACCTTGGAGCATGAGATTGCCCCTTGCATTCCCTTCCAATTCTCCTTTCTCATCCTAGTCGCCTTGGTATTGTTCAGGCTTATTTGGACTAAGCAATTTTCTTTGATCAGATAGGACTTTAATTTGGACCGTAACGTAGGCTAGGTTAAGGGGTTTATGAATGAACGGGGTATGTAGGCTCAAATTTGATGTTGCTTCCAGTAGGGTTTAGATCTGGACCATCCTTGGTTGGTCTTCAAGTGTGGTCTTCAAGTGGGGTTTCATCCCCTGATATCCTCCTCTAGCTTCAGAAACATGTCTGGCTCATCTAGATCAAGCAATCTTTTTCAATCAGAGTGGACTTTAGTAGGGTTGTAATGTAGGCCATGGTTTGGGGTTTAACAAGAAAGGGTAAAGGCTCAAACTTATTGCTTCTATTGGGCTTCCTTATTTCCTAGGATCACCTTTGAACATATATTCTTTAAAGAGTTCACCTTTCTTGTAGTCTAATCCTTGACCTTGTAATGGAGTTGTCTGACATTTGTCCCCTGACTTCTGGCCTTTCTATATGTTCTTCAAAATAACACAAATATTTTTTGTTTTCGGACTCCGGCCCCTTGGCAACTCTTTTCCTTTGCTGTTCTTTTTCATCCCTTTTCTTTCTTTTTATGAAAAGAACAATTCTGCAACCCTTTTTCTCCTTTGACCTTTTTCTTAACAACTCAATCTAACCCATTGTGGGTAGTGATCCCTAGGTTGGGGCTTTCTAAAAAAAGACAAATGGCTTAACGAGTTTGGCAAGGGATTGCTTCTAACTGTATGAGAAATGAAATGATGACCTCTCTTCACTTTGAACTTGATTGCTTGACCCATAGAGCCTTCATGTTACTTCAGCTTGATGGTCGATGACATTCTCTACCAGATCTTCTGTCGCCTGTCTGTGGGGGGATAGTTTCAGATCGAGGTTGATGAAAAATCTTTCGCTTTCTGCGAGGCACTAGTGGGTTAAGCAAAGGGAATATTTTTGTGTATGGTTAAAGAAATGAGGGCCTTTCATCACTTCAAATTAAATTGCTTAGTCCATAAAACCTTTTATACAAAATTTAGACAATGTTCTTAGAGAAGATGTGTTTCTGCCAGTAAACCACTACATGTTCTATCAAATCAACTATTCTGTGCTTACCCTAATGTGGGGAATGGTTCTTGGTTTGGGGATACATGAAAAGAAATTATGTACGGCTCTAGTGGGCTGAGCAAAAGGGGAGTGTTTATTTGGGATAAGTGAAATAATGGCTTCTCATCATTTTGGGGACTCGGCTGCCCATCACTTAGCTAGGATATCACGCAAGTGTCACCTCTTCAATAAACTCTACACTTCTCTATTGAGACTGTCTTCCTCCTATCTGTCCTCCTCTCTTTGTCTCTCGAAGGTTTTAACCTGTCGTGCCCAGATTTTTCGCACTCGAGGAATACTCATATAAGCGGAAAAAATGTTGTACTCTCTCATTAGAACTCACCCTCCTTGAAGAATGAGTGTGACTAGATTTAAATTGAAAATAGATTTTAATAAAGGGCTTTTAGAAAAAATTCAGAGTCGCCATCTAACTTGATTAAGGTGAGTTAGGTCACCTAAAAACTAAGCATAATCCGAAGACTACACTTAGGATTTTTGGAAAAGGATTTTGAAAATATCTTCTCAAGAGAGGGTTTTTAAGAAAAACAGGTTGTTTGGCAACCTTTGGAAAACATTTAGCCCTTTTTTGAAAATAACTCCTTTTTGGTCTTTGAAAACAGTGATTCTAGGTTCGGAGGTTGGTTACGTGTAGGGAAAACGTACTAAGCCATCACCCTACCCCGCCCTTTCGGTACCTACATGTCAATCTACCCTAGATTCACCTATAAGAGCTTTTAACTAACTAGTGTTCAATCCTATTCACTTTGAAAAACAATTTCTGAATGGATATGATGCATGATATGCAAGTGCTAGAAAATAGACTTGAGTTGGAAAAAGATTTAAAAAGAAGAATTTGATTTGATTTTAGAAAAGGTTTGAAAGGATACGTTTGAATATGGAAAGTTTGAAAAATTAGAGATTTGGAAATAGAAACTTGAAATTGAAAATTTAAAAATAGATTGGAGATTTGAGAAGATTGTGGAATTAGAAATTTGAAAAGTATGGAGTTGGAAATTTGAAACATATGGAGACCGCACCCATGAGGGTGGAATTGAAAGTTTGAAAAGTGTTGTGACCGCACCTATGAAGGTTGCCTACGTATTCCTTTGGGGGAATTAGGTCAGTCGTAGTTCGGACAAGAGTCCGATTGAGAACAGAATATTTAATTTGAAAATAAATTGAATTGGAAATTGAATTAGAAGATTGAGAAATTGAACTTTGATTGGAGGATTGAAAAGACTTGACTTTGAAAAACTCGGTTTTAGGAAACCTAGACTAAAAACTTCAAAAAGAAGGATTGGATTGGACTTGGAAGGATTTTGGAAAGGATTGGATTTAGGAAGAGTTCGAATTAGGAAAAGGTCCGATTTAGGAAAGTTTCGAATTTGGAAAGTTTCAATTTAGGAAAGTTTTCAAATTAGGAAAGTTTTCGACTTAGGAAAGTTTTGGAATTAGGAAAGTGTTCATTTTAGGAAAGTTTTAGAAAACAAGGAAGTTTTGAAAATAAGAAAGTTTTGAGTTTAGAAAATTTTGAAATTTGGAAAGGTTTGAAATTTAGAAAGTTTAAGATTTGGAAGGATTTAGGAAGTTTAGAAGAATTTACTTAAGAAAGTTTTGAATTTAGAAAGCTTAGAATTTGGAAAGATTTGAAATTTGGAAAGTTTAAGATTTAGAAAGTTTTAGAGTTTGAGTTTTAGAAAATCTTGAAATTAGGAAAGGTTGAGTTTAGGAAGGTTTTGAAAACTTGGATTTGGAAAGTTAAGATTTGGAAAGGGGTAGAATTAAGAAAGGGTTGAATTAGGAAAGATTTAAAAGTTGAGTTTTAAAATTTAGGAAAGATTTTTATGTTCAAGTTTTAGAAACTTAAGATTTAGCAAAGAATTGGATTAGGAAAGATTTGAAAAGGGAGGTTTAGAAACCCTAGGTTTGAAAAACTATAGTTTTGACGGAGAAAATAGGTTTTGGAAACATGTAAAGTTGGGATATAGAAAACAAAAGATTTTGAAAACCTAGGTTTTAAGGCAAGTTTGAAAATCATGTTTTTGGAAAGAAAAGTAGGGTTTCCTAGTCGTGAGTTCTAGGGCTTGACTTGGGCTCTAAGGAAAGAGGATTTTTGGAAAGTGCATTTTTGAAAATGAAGGTTTTCTAGAAGGGAATCCTAGTGAGGAGTTTTTGGAAAGTGAATTTGAAGATAGAGTTTTTGGAAAAAGATTTTAAAGAGAAGGAGTTTTTGGAAAGTGTGTTTTTGAAAACGAAGAGTTTAGAAAGAAAATCCTAGAGGGGAATTTCTAGAAGGAAGATTTTGGGAAGAGAGTTTTTAGAAATATTTTTAGGGAGCATTTTTGGAAAGTAGATTTTGGGGAGAGCATTTTGGAAAGGAGTTGAAAAAAGAGGTTTTGAAAAATAGACTTTTGGAAAGAGTTTTTGAAAACAACTTTGGAAAGAAGAGCTTTCGGGAAGCATGTTGAAAAAGAGATTTTTAGGAGGAGGGATTTGGAAAGAGAGTTTTTAGAAGGTATAAAAACATCTCACTTTCCTAAAGTGATTCTAGCCATAGGAAGGCTGGAACCACTTTAAGAAAGTGGTTTTGAAAACAACGAAAGTTGAAAATATGGACCATGTTGGTCACATTAAATGTAACACTTTCCTAAAGAAATCCTAGCCATGGAAAAGCTAGAATCACCCTAGGATTTTTAGACTGAGTTTACGCATCCTTTTCACGTTGGAAGAGGCTCTGTATTTATAGAGGTTGGACAACACTACCGCCTGTTGCAGTGGCGCCAGGCCAAACTTTACACTGGCGCCACTCCTAGTGGCGCCAGGCCATTTTTTGGCTTGGTGCCACTACTAGTGGTGCCAGTCATTTAGGAAATGTTTAAAGTCGGTAAACAACGTATCTTTGACTAAATTTGGGCGCCTGTATTAGTGATTACCTTACAATTTTTAGCCTGGCTTCACTAAGAGTGACTCTGAAAAGTCCGAAAATGATTTGAAGAAGCTGGGAATGACCCGGAAGGCGGGAAAAGAGCAAGAATACTTAAAATAGTGTCCCGGAGGTATTTGGCTTGAAAAATGAGTATAGGATGTGTCAGAAGGGTTGACCGGGCCTTTAGGGGCAAAACGGTCAATCGGATTAGAAAGCTGCCGGGACGGACTCGGATTGTCCCGGAAGAAGACTTGGGATTTGAAAAAATTATTTAGAATGTTCCCAAAGGTTTCCGTTTTGATACCCAGAGCCAGGGTGGTTGGAAAAAGTGACCGGCCCACTAGGGGCAAAACGGTCATTTCACACCGGGTTTACTGGAACTTACTCGGAATGATTCGAAAGGATAAAGAAAGGTTGAGGACACTATAAAAAGCATTCTCGGGAAGTTACCGGCTTGATAACCAGAGCCAGTGTGGTCGGAAAAGGAGACCGGCCCACCAGGGGTAAAACGGTCATTTTGCACCGGGTTTGCCGGAACTGACTCAAAATGATCTAGAAAGATATGGAAAGGTTGAGAATACTATAAGAAGTATTTCAGAAGGTTACCAGTTTGATACCTAGAGCCGGCCTGGTCAGAAAACGCGACCGGCCCACCAGGGGCAAAAAGGTCATTTTGTACGGGGTTTGCCGGAACTGACTCGGAATGATCTGGAAAAGTAAAGGAAGGCTGAGAATACTATAAGAAGTAATCTTAGGAAGTTACCAGTTTGATACCCAGAGCCGGTGTGGTTCTCGGGGCGTTCGGATGCCTAAGGGCGAAATGGTCATCTTGACCGGAAAGTCTCGGAAAAGGTCCAATGGGTAGTTTGGTCATTTTTCACTGAAGTGGGCTAACAGACACTGGTGTTGACCTCGGTTTTGAGTGTTTCTGCCACTCTAACGGCGGTCGTCGTGACACAGGGGTTTGTTGGCAATTCCCTATATCGACCTATTTGTGAGTATTTTCGCTACTCTAACGGTTGTGATATTTACAAGTATTTTCGCTACTCGGACCGTCTTGAGAAATAAACTGTCTCGAGAGAGGGATTGGAAAGGGGTCTTATCGTCTTCGAAAAGACGTGCCTAGTTGGAATCGTCTCGAGGAATAAACTGTCTCGAGAGTGGGATTGGAAATGGGACTTACCATCTTTGAAAAGACGTGCCTGGTTGGAACCGTCTCGAGGAATAAATTGTCTTCAGAGAGGGATTGGAAAGGGGACTTATCGTCTTCTAAAAGACGTGCCTGGGTTGGAACCGTCTTGAGAAATAAACAATCTCGAGAGTGGGATTGGAAAGGGGACTTACCGTCTTCGAAAAGACGTGCCTGATTGGAACCGTCTCGAGGAATAAATTGTCTTCAGAGAGGGATTGGAAAGGGGACTTATCGTCTTCTAAAAGACGTGCCTGGGTTGGAACCGTCTTGAGAAATAAACAATCTCGAGAGTGGGATTGGAAAGGGGACTTACCGTCTTCGAAAAGACGTGCCTGATTGGAACCGTCTCGAGGAATAAACTGTCTCGAGAGAGGGATTGGAAAGGGGACTTACCGTCTTCGAAAAGACGTGCCTAAATTGGAACCCGTCTCAAGAAATAAACTATCTCGAGAGAGAGATTTGGAGTTGGAATTGGAAAGAACAATGCCCCCTAAGTGTATTGTGGTCATTTTGCCTCTATTTGGGCCTGGTGGGCCCGCAAAGCGATGAACAAACGGGATTTGGACTGAGAAAATCGATTTCGATTGGAATACACCCACAATGACTTGAAAACAAGTCTGGACAGAGCGTAGACTGCCAAGCGGTAAAAAATGAGGTGCTTACAGCTGCCCCTGTTTTTTTGTCTTTGCTTGTCAAAGACAGAAAACGATAAGAGTAAGAGTCTCATGTTGACCGCGAGGCAGTCGGAGGGACCGACATTGGGACTTTTTCGAGAACGGGGGTCGAAAATAGATAACGGGCCAAAAAGGCCTTCGAAAATGAGTTTTGGCGGGAAAAAGGGCAAACTGCCCAAAATTTGCAACTGGCGCCACTGCTTTGGCAGAAAATGCCTAGCACCTTTACTAGTGGCGCTAGGTTTGGAGTTAAAACCAGAAAATTCTGGTTCGAATGCTTACGGGATTTGAAGAGTTTTCGCAAATTTGTGAGGCATTGGGAAGAATCTATCTTGGACATTGAAGGAGCACCTCTTGGAGACCATGGGTGATTGCCTGAAGGAGACCATGTCACCGGAAGAGAAGATTTCGCCGGAGAACTTTCAAAAAGTGAGTTTTCAAATTTTGTTGATTTTGATGTGTAGAACTTCATTTGAATAATGTGAATAGTGAAAATTGATGTTTTGATATGCTTTGAACACTTTGGTGATGTTGTTTTTGCATTTTGATGGTTGTTTGATTGAATTTGAATGATTATATATGAATGTGTAAAGGGGTTTTCTACAGGAATAGGGAATTTGTTCCTTCAAGCTTGGGCATTAGGTTTTCTGGCTATATTTTTGTGCAATGTACCTTAGAAAAATGTGTTTAACAACCGTATGAAGTTTCGTGTTTTTTTGAAAACTTGGTGAATTTTTTATTTTTTGAAAAATAGAAAAATATTTAGAAAATTAAAAAAATTAAGAAAACTTGAGAGATTGATGAAATTTTTAAAGTTTGAAATTTGGAAAAATATTGGAATATTTTAGAAAACATTTGAGGTGATTTTGAAAAATTTTGGGATACTTTTAAAAACCATTGATTTATTTGAAAAATAAAACATGTGTTTTGAAAATTTTGAAAAATTGAAAAATGTGCGTGAGTGCGGTTGTTATGTGATTGTTATGTTGGAAAGTGCACGTTTTGTATTTTGTGTTGATGTCATGAGTGTTGTAGGGGCCATTTTTAAACAAGACTGCCAAAATTTTTTTAGAAATCAGGGAAAGAGTTAGTTAAAGTTTTAGAAATAAAATCTTTTTTAAGGAAAAAGACAGAAAATCATTGAGATTTGATTTGGAGTTGGAAAGTCAGGATGTGCATGTAGGAAATTTGTTTTATCATTTGAAATCCTTTATTTGTCTGTTTGTGTTAGTGGTTTATTGTATTTTATTTCATTTGTTTTTTGAACTGCATGCATAGTATATCAATATCTGTTACCTTGGCTTACCTTTTCAGGATGGTAGATGCGGGTAATGACGGTTCTAAGAGGATAAGCCGCTCGGGGAAAGCGGCCCGGACTGATTCTACTAGTGGCTCTAGTCGATCTAGAGGTAGTCGACGATCTATCGGACGATCCTCCTCTAGTCAGAGTGGGCAGGGGAGTAGGCTACCCATTGACCCTTTTCCTCTAGTTGAGTAGGCTTTCGCAGAGGAGATTGATGCTGAGGAGGATGTACCGGGCCCTGGGGATCAGGTGACTGGTTATGGGAGAGCCTCTTCCAGGCATGGGCAGGCTGATACTGATTTGGGAGATCTGCAGATACCAACGTCCCACCACTCGGGGATCTTGCTTATCACCCCGGTGTGCACTCTAGACAGCATTTGCCTCCTCCGCGGGTACATACAGCTTTCCGAGGGGCTGTTCATCAGGTTTTTGTGACCATGCAGCGGGCTGCCTGTAAGCACCCCATTTTTGACCGCTCGGTAGTCTTCACTCCGTCCAGACTTGTTTTCAAGTCATCGTGGGCATATTCCAATCGAATCCAATTCTATAGGTCCAAATTCCGTCTTTCCATCGCTTCGCGGGCCTGTCAGGCCCAAATAGAGGCAAAATTACCAAAGTGCCCTTAGGGGCATTGTCCTTTCCTTCCCAATTCCAATCCCTCTCTCGAGACAGTTTATTCCTCGAGACAGTCCGAGTAGCGAAACTACTCACAAAACCGTTAGAGTAGCGGAAGTACTCACAAAACCGTTAGAGTGGCGGAAATACTCACAATCCAGACA
Source organism: Euryodendron excelsum (assembly GCA_033060915.1). Lineage (NCBI taxonomy): Eukaryota > Viridiplantae > Streptophyta > Magnoliopsida > Ericales > Pentaphylacaceae > Euryodendron > Euryodendron excelsum. The sequence continues at coordinate 37,494,559 of CM065389.1, forward strand.
CGTCTCTTCGGAGACGGTAAGACCCCTTTCCAAACCCACTCTCGAGACAGTTTATTCCTTGAGACGGCTCCAATCCAAGCACGTCTCTTCGAAGACGGTAAGACCCCTTCCAGTCCTACTCTCGAGACAGTTTATTCCTCGAGACGGTCCGAGTAGCAAAACTACTCACAAAACCAAGAGTAGGGGAAATACTCAAAGAACCGTTAGAGTAGCGGAAACACTCACAAAACCGTTAGAGTGGCGGAAATACTCACAAAATCGTTAGAGTGGCGGAAACACTCACAATCCAGGCACATCTCTTTGGAGACGGTAAGACCCCTTTCCAATCCCACTCTCGAGACAGTTTATTCCTCGAGACGGCTCTAATCCAGGAACGTATCTTCGGAGACGGTAAAACCCCTTCCAGTCCCACTCTCGAGACAGTTTATTCCTCGAGACGGTCCGAGTAGCAAAACTACTCACAAAACCGTTAGAGTAGCGGAAATACTCACAGAACCGTCCGAGTATCGGAAATACTCAACCCCGTTCAAGTAGCGGAAATACTCACAAATCATCAACCCCGTCTGAGTAGCGAAAATACTCCCAAATCATCAACCCCGTTAGAGTAGCGGAAATACTCACAGAACCGTCCGAGTAGCGGAAATACTCAACCCCGTCCGAGTAGCGGAAATACTCACAAATCATCAACCCCGTCCGAGTAGCGAAAATACTCACAAATCATCAACCCCGTCCGAGTAGCGAAAATACTCACACCGTGAGAGTGGCGGAAACACTCAAAACCTAGGTCAACGCCAGTGGCTGTTAGCCCACTTCGGTGAAAAATGACCAAACTACCCTTAGGACCTTTTTCGAGACTTTCCGGTCAAGATGACCATTTTGCCCCTAGGCATCCGAACGCCTCGGGAACCACACCGGCTCTGGGTATCAAACTGGTAATGTCCCGAGAATACTTTTTATAGTTTTCTCAACCTTCCTTTATCTTTCCGGATCATTCCGAGTCAGTTCCGGCCAACCCGGTACAAAATGACCGTTTTGCCCCTGGAGGGCCGGTCTCCTTCTTCGACCATACCGGCTTCGAGTATCAAACCGGTAATGACCCGAGAATACTTTTTATAGTGTTCTCAACCTCCCCTTACCTTTCCGGATCATTCCAAGTCAGTTCCGGCCAACCCGGTACAAATGACCGTTTTGCCCCTAGAGGGCCGGTCTCCTTCTTCGACCACACCGGCTCTAGGTATCAAACCGGTAATGTCTCGAGAATACTTTTTATAGTGTTCTCAACCTCCCTTTACCTTTCCGGATCATTTCAAGTCAGTTCCGGCCAACCCGGTACAAAATGACCGTTTTGCCCCTAAAGGGCTGGTCTCCTTCTTCGACTATACCGGCTTTGAGTATCAAACTGGTAATGACCCGAGAATAATTTTTATAGTGTTCTCAACCTCCCCTTACCTTTCCGGATCATTCCGAGTCAGTTCCGGCCAACCCGGTACAAAATGACCGTTTTGCCCCTAGTGAGCCGGTCTCCTTTTCTGACCACGCCGGCTCTAGGAATCAAACCGGAAACCTCTGGGAACATTCTAAATAATGTTTCTAGATCCCAAGTCTTTTTCCGGGACAATCCGAGTTCGTCCCGGCATCTTCCTAGTCCGATTGACCGTTTTGCCCCTAAAGGCCCGGTTGACCTTTCCGACACATCTTATCCTCACTTTTCAAAGTCAAATACCTCCAGGACACTATTTTAAGTGTTCCTGCTCCTTCCCAGCCTTCCGGGTCATTCCCGGCTCCTCCAAATCATTCCCGGACTTTCCAGAGTCACTCCTAGTGAAGCCAGGCTAAAGTTTACATGGTAGTCACTAGTACAGGCGCCCAAATCTAGTCAAAGATACGTTGCTTGCCGACCTTAAATCTTTCCTAATTGGTTGGAGCCACTAGTAGTGGCGCCAAGCTAAAAAATGGCTTGGCGCCACTCCTAGTGGCGCCAGTGTAGAATTTGGCCTGGCGCCACTGCAACAGGCGCCAGTTTTGTCCAGCCTCTATAAATACAGAGCCTCGTTCAACGTGAAAAGGGTCTGCAAACTTAACCTAAGAATCCATTTTTTCGATATGCAGAGCTCGAGCCCCTCTTAAACCCTAGCCTCCCTAGGTTTTTCCAAACCTTAGCCATCATACATAAACCCTAGCCTCCTATACACTCATACACACCCCCATACACTCATACCCTAGCCTTTAACCATCCTTTGAAGATTGGAAGAGCTGCCATCTAAAGCTTGAAGACAACCCTTGAAGACTGAAGGTGAAGATCAAGACAAAGACCGAAGACCGAAGACCGCACGGCGAGCAAAATAAACAAGATACAAGGTAGGCTCTCTATTTAAGTCTCCGCACTCTCCCCCTCTCTCTTCTCTCTCCAACCCACTTGGGTTTTCTCTATTTTAATCCCCCATCTCTTTCCCCCATTTTTCTTTGCATGCTTGAAACAAGGGGATTCCCGGTCCATGTGTAGGATTGGACTATTGGAGAGTCACCGTGTCGGGAGCTTTCTTCTAGTCTAACCAAAGACCACGTGGGTCCGGCCCCCTTGATTATGTGGTGAAGCCTTAACCTTGTATGTTCACGACCCCAAATTGCATTGTGCATACCATAGTCTTGCATCTTCCAAAATTCATTTTCAAACTTATTTTCAAAATCGTTTTCAAACTTGTTTTCAAAATTGCATCAAAATCTCTTTTTCGAAAACTTGTTTTCAAAACCACAATCCTAGGGTGATTCTAGCTTTTCCATGGCTAGGGTTGCTTTCGGAAAGTGTTACATTAAAAGTGACCCTTTTGATCTATATTTTCAAACCTTATTGTTTTCAAAACCACTTTCTTAAAGTGGTTCTAGCCCTCTTATGGCTAGAATCGCTTTAGGAAAGTGAGACGTTTTCATACTTTCCAAAAAAAAAATTCTCTCTTAAAAAATCTTTTCCTAAAAATCTCTTTTTCAACATACTTTCCTAAAACTCTCCTCTCCAAAATGGTTTTCAAAAACTCCCTTCCAAAATCTATTTTTCAAAACTCCCTTTTTCAACTCCTTTCCAAAATCCTCTCCTCAAAATTCACTTTCTAAAAACTTTCCCAAAAAATCTTTCCAAAAACTCTCTTCAACAATCTTTAACCAAAAACCTTCCTAGAAAAACTCCAAAAATCTTTTCAAAAACTCCCTTTCCTAAATCTCCCTTCTAGAAATTTCCTCTCTAGGATTTTCCTTCTAAAATCTACGTTTCTAAAAACACACTTTCCAAAACTCCTTTTCTTTAAAATCTTTTTCCAAAAACTCCCTCTTCAAATACACTTGCCAAATCCTATCTTCCCTTTAGGAAACCGAATCAAATCTCCTCGTTTAGGAAACTAGGTCCCGTCCTCCGTTTTTGGAAACAAAATCAAATCTTTCCTTTAACCAAATCCAATCCCTTCCAAATCCAATCCCTTCCAAATCCAAACCTTTCCTAATTCAATTCCTTCCTAAACCATAAGTTTCCTAAACCTAAACTTTAAATCTTTCCTTAAATTTCAAAATCCAACTCTTTCTTAATTCAAATCCTTCCTAAACTTTCACTTTCCTAAATCTTAAGTTTCCTAAACTTGAACTTAAAAATCTTTCCTAAATTTTAAAACTCAACTTTCAAATCTTTCCTAATTCAACCCTTTCCTAATTCAACCCCCTTTCCAAATCTTAACTTTCTAAATTCAAGCTTTTAAACCTTTCCTAAATTCAAACCTTTCTTAATTTCAAGATTTTCTAAAACTCTAAAATTTTCTAAAATCTTAAATCTTTCTAAACCCAAAACTTTCTAAATCCTAAACTTTCCAAATTTCAAATCTTTTCAAATCCAAAGTTTCCTAAATTCAAAACTTTCTTAAGTTAAATCTTTCTAAACTTCCAAGCTTTCTAAATTCTAAACTTTCCAAAACTTCAACATCTTTCCAAATCCAAAACTTTCCTATTTTCAAAACTTCCTTATTTTCAAAACCTTCCTTAAAATGAAGCTTTCTTAATTCAAAACTTTCCCTTTCTTAATTCAAATACTTCCTAAGTTGAAAACTTTCCTTTTTTAAACCTTTCCTAAAACGAAATTTTCTTATTTTCAAAACTTCCTTGTTTTCAAAGCTTTCCAAATTCAAAACTTCCTTTTTTCAAAACATTTCTAAATTCAAAACTTTCCAATTTTCAAAACCTTCCTAATTTGGGAACTTTTCTAATCTTAAAACCTTTTCTTTTTCGAAAGCTTCCTAAACTTGAAGCTTTTCAATTTCAAAACTTTCCTAAAATGAATTTTCCTAATTCAAAACTTTCCAAAAATGACACTTTCCTAAATCGAACCTTTCCTAATTCAAACATTTCCTAAATCCAATCTTCCCTAATTTCCTAAACCTTCCAAGTCAAGTCAAATATTTTCTAAGTCTCTTCTCTTTCCTAAATCTAGGTTTCCTAAAACCAAAGTCTTTCCAAAATCAAGCTTTCCAAAGCAAGTCCAATCTTCTCAAATTCAATCTCCTCCTCTAATTTCAAGTCAAATTCAATTTTCAATTCAATCTCTTTCTTCCAATCCAATCTCTCTCTTCAAATCAATCTCTTTTCAATCGGACTCCGGTCCGAACTACGACTAACCTGATTCCCCCAAAGGGATACGTAGGCAACCTCCATAGGTGCGGTCACAATATTTTTCAAACTTTCAATTCCACCCTCATGGGTGCGGTTTTCAAAATCTTTTCAAATTTAAAATTCCAATTTAAAATTTCTATTTTCAAATTTCTACTCTCAATTTTCAAACTTTCCAATTTCAATTCCATCTTTTCAAGTCTATTTTCAAATCAAAGCAATCTCTTTTTAAATCTATTTTTCAATTCTTTTCTATTACTTGCATATCATGCATCATGCTAAATTAGTTTTCAAGCATTGTTTTTCAAAGTGAATGGGGTTGAACTATAGTTAATTAAAGACTCTCATAGGTAAATCTAGGGTAGATTGACATGTAGGTACCGAAAGGGCGGGGTAGGGTGATAGCTTAGTGCGTCTTCCCTACACATAACCAACCTCTGAACTTAGGATCACTGATTTCAAAGACCAAAAGGAGTTATTTTTCAAAAAGGGCTAAATATTTTCTAAAGGTTGCCAAACAGCCTGTTTTCTTAAAAACCCTCTCTTGAGGTGATATTTTCAAATCGTTTTCCAAAAACCCTAAGTGTAGTTTTCGGACTATGCTTAGTTTTTAGGTGACCTAACTCACCTTAATCAAGTTAGGTGGTGACTCCGAATCTTTTTCAAAAGCCCTTTATTCAAATCCAATTTTCAATTCAAACCTAGTCGCACTCATTCTTCTAGGAGGGTGAGTTCTAACGAGAGAGTACAGCATTTTTTCCGCTTGTGTGAGTATTTCTCGAGTGCGAAAAATCTGGGCGCGACACTGCCCCATCATATCGTGCCTTCTTGGAGGAGATCGGATTCGGCGCTTTCATGGGATTACAGGCTAACCGCTTGAACCGGCATTTGGTACTGACACTTGTTGAGAGGTGGTTCGGGGAGACCGGGACCTTTCATTTTGTCGGCTTTGAGTTAGGTCCTACTCCTTTGGATTGGGCGATCATCACAGGGCTTTCCTTTGTCGGTCGGCGGATCACCCTGCACCCAGTCAGTAGGGACGAGGCCTGTTTGCTGTTAGACTTGCCTCCTCCTGAGTGTTCTGCCTTCCTCGTCTCTTGGATCAGTCAGGATGAGCGTACTTTTGCTATTGAGCCATCGCCTGCCAGGTGGGACATCATGAGACGGCGACTTGTGTTGTATATCATCTTTAGCTGCTTCTGCAACAACAACAAGTCACTCGTGCCGTGTCGTTTGGTGAGCATAGTAGTCGATTTTGGAGCTTTGTCTGAGCTGGACTGGGGGTCTTTTTCCTTTGGCTGCTTTCTTCGATCGATGCGGGTTCAGACTTCTTCTCGCTGGGGCAGCATGACTAGCTTCTGGCCCTTCCTTGTCTGGTGGAGCTATGAGTACCTGCCGGTGCGGCGCCTTGTAGTTGTTGAGGGTGATCTCTATCCTCGTGCTTTGAGGTGGGCTCGTGACCGGGTAGCCCAGCGATCGGAGATTACCGACTTTGTGACGCTTCAAGCTAACCTGGAGCTGATTGAGGCGAGGGATGTGACTTGGCGGCCCTTCATTGGATCAGTCCATTACGAGACAGTCCGGTACTTGGTCCCGTTATCCCTGTCGAGAGCTGCTTTTCTTACTGATGACACCTGGGAGTCCTATCTTGGAGAGCGACACTGGCGGCAGTTTCATGAGGAGTTTCGATCAACTGGAGCTCCGCCAGAGTATATGTTTGGAGCCCTGGTAGTGGGGGTGCCTATCCCTTATCAAGAGTGTTAGCCAGGTGCCGAGTTCTTGCTTTCTCCAGATACAGATTATGCTGCATACTTTGGAGCTCATTTGGTCGGTGCCTTCACCAGGTTTGAGGTAGTAGTCGGTGGGTACGCTGTTGGCCAGGAGGTGGTTGACTTGTGGCGCCAAGCCGGAGGATATGTGTCCCAGGCTGAGCTTACTGCTATAAGAGACCAGAGAGATCAATACCAGATGAAGCGGGATCAGTACCAGGCCGAGGTGGCTTCCCTGATAGCTCGATTATCTCAGCTGGGTGGTGGGGGGGTAAGTTATTCTCTCTTTGCTCCTTATTGCTCTGCTATTGCTTAGTTCCTTTTGTTTGTAGCTGATTTCGGTTCTATCTTCCCTGCAGGATGGTGGTGCTTCGAGTAGTTATCCCCCTCCTCCGATGCCAAGTTTCGGGGATTTTGATCCAGATGATATCGACTTCGACCTGTGATAGATGCCCCTTGTGGAGACTTTGATCCTCTTTTACCCCTTGTCCCTAAGTTATATTTATGTTAGACAGTTTTATTTTGATATTTTGTACAAAAATGGATATTTATGATACTTAGATGCATGGATATACAGATACATTTATGATTTTTACAGGCATATGATCAGATGCATGTGATGTATGATGATGTTAGATATCTATTACATGAGTTGATGTTGATGACTTTTATTTCTACAGGGAGTTATATCCTATGTGTGCAAAGCTCATGCTAATTTTTATTTTTTTATTTTTTAACATATGCATAGGTTAGAAATATGTTAATAGAATGACACAGGGTGCTGTTAGACTTGTAGTCCTGGGGATGGTAACTCCCTTCTCTTCAGGGATTTAGCCTCTCTTTTGGCTTGACTCTAACTTTATTGGATGATAGCATTTTGCACCTTTCTCAACCTCTTGATCGCCTCCAACTCTCTGTCGTAGGGTTAGTGTATAGGGTTATTGGGTTGAGACTCTCGACTCTCGAGGTTTTAGCAACCAGCTTACCTGACCTTTGGCAGAGCGATAAGTGGCCAGTCCTTTCAATCCAAGGAGACTTTGTTTAGGACCGTAATGTAGGCTAGGTTATGGGGTTTCAGAAACAAAAGAATATGCAGGCTCAAATTTGATGTTGTTTTCAATAGGGTTTAGATCCATACCGTCCTTAACCATGTTTCCAGTAAGGCTAGCATCCTTCTCGGCTTTGGCAACGTGTTCAGCTCATTTAGATCAAGCAATCTGTTTTCAATCAGAGGGGACTTTAATAGGGTTGTAATGTAGGCCATGGTTTTGGGGTTTTGCAAGGAAGGATAAAGGCTCGAACCTATTGTTTCTATTTGGTTTCTTCATAACCTAGGATCACCTTTGAATTTACTTCTCAAGGTAAAAATGACCTTGCCCTTTCACCCTTTTTATTTACTTTTTGAGATAAACATGACTTTCTTCTCATTTGATCTTCTTATCATGCTTTTGAAGATGACTCAATCATGGCTCCTTTAGGCCTTTCCTTAGAATCATGGTTTTCTTCTTCTTCTTTTTCTTTTTCTTTTTCTTTTTTCTTTTGTTTTCTTTCTTGCCCCTGGGCAACTCCTTTCCTTTGCTTTTTCTTTTTATTCCTTTATGAAATGAATAATTCTTCAACCTTTTCCCTTAGATCGTTTCCTTGGCAGTTTAATCTACCCAGTGTGGGCGGTGATCCCTAGGTCGGGGTTTTCTCGAGAAAAAGATAGATGGCTCAACAGGTTTGGCAAGGGGTTGCTTTTGACTGTATGGGAAATAAAATGAGGGCCTCTCTTCACTTTGAATTAGATTGCTTGATCTATAGAGCTTTCATTGCTGCCTTAGCACAACGGGGGTGGACACCATTCCTAGAGTTCTCAAATATTGTCTGCCCCAGTGTGGGGAGGACAGTCTTGGATCGGGGTTGACAAAGAAAATTTTCGCTTTCCGCGAGGCACTAGGGGTTAAACAAAGGGAATATGAGCACATTCGTTTATTTATTAGTGATTCATTCCTTTTATTTATATGTGGGGAAGTGAAAGATGGCTCCTCTTTATCTTGATAAACTGGCCACACATCGCTTAGCCTCAGAGTCCTACAAGTGCTGCCTTTAGGTGGTATCCTCACTCATCCTTATGTTCTCTCTCTGGAGAACTGACCATTTGGCGAGTGGTTAGCTCATGCTATCATCCCTTCAAGTTGGATCATTCCATAAGATAAACCATGCCCCTTGCGTAGAAAGTAGTCACTACTCCCCAGGGAAGACAAGATAACAACAATGGAATGAAAGACTATCATTTGATTATTATTATTACTTTTACGAAAAGCATTAAGTTCTTAAGCAATAAGAAAATGTAAACATCAATTTAAAGACAGGAAATAAAAGGGATAGGAAGAAAGTGGGTGTAAACACCCCTCTCTTGTACGCTTGTGCAAAGAACCCATTTTTAGTATGGCCTTGGGACAATTCCCACGTCTTCGATGCTCCACTCACTACCCGGATCTTTTGCCAAGGTGAGACAGGCAAAGGTTTCTCCTAGAGCTCCAAAGATGTTGGCACTATTGATGCGGTTGTCGGCCTCCTTCTTTTCCTTTGCAGCGGATTCTTCTGTAAACAGGGTGGCTAGTTCACCACCTTCCAACTCGAACGACTCCATTTGCTCTCTTGACTCCTTTATCTCCCAGCCCATGTCTTCGTACTCAGTTGTGGACCAAGGGCTTTCTAGTAAGTTTCGTCCCGCCGCGGCATATTTTGGTTGTAGAAATTCAGCGTCCCATCCATTAACAGCCGTGTTCTTGGTCATCTCATCTATCGGGAACATCGGCTCCTCAATGGGCCAGTCAGAAACATCGGGCACCTCCTCAGGATTATGAAGATAAATCGGGCACAATGGGAGATCTTCCTCCCAGTCATTTTCTTTATCGGCCTCCCAACCACTCTCATAACCTTTGGCCCTGAGCTCGTCGAATTCTCCATCGCCTTCCATTTCTACTAGTATCATATTGACGGTGTGATCCGGCAGAGGGTTAGCGGTCACATTGGGAGTAAGAGCAGGTTTTACTGACTGCAGATCAATGGTCTTATTATCGATCAGGTCTTGGATCTTGTGCTTGAGAGCAAAGCAGCTTTCGGTGTCATGCTCCTGGCCACCTGAATGGTACTCACATGTAAGGGCAGCATTAAAGGTTGGGGGTAGAGGGCTTGGCAACGGGCGAGCAGGTACGGGTTTCAAGATGTTGTTCTTTAGAAGGCTATGGTAAGCCTCGGTTTGGGTACAGGCTAAGGCGTCGAAGGTACGGATACGTCGAGTAGGTCTATTGAAGTTGGGTCATGCCCCAGTAGGACCATAGTTTGGGGTTGGAGCAGGCATGGTCAAGGTGGGCAAGGGCAAGACTGGGGGTGATTGTACCAGGGGTTGGTATTGGGGTGGTTGGCTAGGTAGAATAGCAGACACTTCACCTTCCTTCCTGATCGTGCCCCTTGTAGTAGCCACCTTCTTGGCTATGTTGGCAGTATTTTCTCCGATCTTGGCATAGGGATCTGTGATTCTTCCTATCTTGAGGCCGTTTTCTATCATCTCTCCCTGCATGATAAGCTCGGAGAAGCTTTTTTCTACGCTTGTGCAGAGCTTCTTGTAAAATATTCCCTGAAAAGTATGCACAAACAATTGTACATACTCTTTCTCCTCCAACGGGGGATTAACTTGTGTAGCGGCCTCCCTCCATTTTAGGGCATATGCTTTAAAGCTCTCCTTTCTCACCCTTGCTTATCGTCATCAAGGACCATCGATCGGAAGTGAGGTCGATGTTGTGACGGTATTGGGCTTTGAACGCATTGACTAGTTCCATTCAGGTTGTGATCTTCCTTAAGTCCAGACGAGCAAACCATTGCAGAGCCGACCCTGTGAGACTGTGTTGGAATAACTGCATAAGGAGCTTCGGATCGTTGCCATGTCCACTTAGCGCTCCAACATATAGACGAAGATGAGCAACAGGGTTACTGGTACCGTCGTACTTCTGAAAGTTGGGCATTTTAAACTTAGCAGGTCTCGGGTGGTCAAGAAAGAAATAGAGCTTATCATAGGAAGTGAACCCGTAAGCATCGTGGCCATGGAGACTTCGCAATGAATCTTCCAATCCTTGGATTTTTAGACTGAGAGGGTCTAGAGAGGCCTTTTTTTATAGCAGGTGAAAGCAATATAGTCTCTTTTTCTTTAGCGTTGACCCCTTTGGCGTCTTCCTTAGTCCTCCCAGCATTGTCAAACTGAGGCATGATCCTTGGATTAGTGGATTCAAGGTCTTTGGATGAAGTCATAGATGATGACGGGACCACATTAGCATCCTTCATGGCCAGAGTTTGAATGAGTTTGAGCCTCTCATCCATCTTAGTTCTCATTTCGTTAACCTCCTCTTGAGAGACTTGGGCGGATTCTTCTGGGTTAGCAGCCATCAGTGATGCTCTTTGCCGGGTGATAATGGGATCCCTAGGTGGATGTTACCCTTTCTTGGGAGCAATGTTGGCTCAATGTAAGGTGACTTCTTGTGTCTAGAAATAAAAGGAGGAAAGAAAAAGACAAAAACACAAGTCACAAGTTAGTTTTTGGTTTTTAGAGAGCTTTATGCAATGCATGTCCTAGGGTGCCCCTTTTTAAGAGGGGAAACTAACATGATGTATTGGCCCATTCTTGGAGATAGGAGATTTGCCCCTGTATGCAAACACCTTACCGTCAGGTAGGAACCCTCAGTCATCCACACATTCATTCATAAAGGTAAAGAAATACATTGAATTTTGGGTTTAAGATACAAAAGAATTGAAATACATTTTAATAGGGGGAGGGGGAACATTTTCTTTTGGACTTCCACCTATCTACTTTTACAAAGGGAGACCCTAAACTACTCTTGAGTCTTCGGATTCACCTTCCTTGGATTTGATGTTGAGGAGGTTGCTGTGAGACCTTGCTGATTGGTTGCCCCTTGTCTTCTTGGCAACCCTATCTCCATGAGCATAGAGGGATTAGGGCCCTTCTTATGAAATGAATTGAGGTGCATGCCATGAGTCCTTAGGGTTACGTGAGAACCCTTAGGGTTTAGGTAGGTTTAATGCAAGGGAGAGTGACCTTGGCGTCACTCTCGATGGGTTGATCATATGCATGAGAATGCAGTGACTTGAGTTACTTGGAACTCTTGTCTTGACATGGAATATTGAATGCATGAATACGGGTATGCAAAGAGTACAAGGAGAGAGAATGCAATAGCAAAATAAACGTGCATGCATGAGTAGTTAAACAGGCATTATAACAGTATGAATACAGTCAGTATAACAGCAGGAATAAACAGGTATAAATGAAAGTAAGAGCAGTCGCCCTTTCTTCCATGATTTTGAAAACGGTGCTCGTGTCTTAAATCCGGCAGAGGTTCGGCTATGCATGGTGTCTATATGAGTATGAGGTTGAGGGTTGACTAATGCGTCCTAAAAAGGCTCGGTCCCCAGATCTTCAAACCTAGGCCCACTCCTCGAGGTGGTGCCATGATCGGTTGATAATCCGAGCAGGGGAACCATCAAGAGGCCGTAGGCGAAGAAACTGACACAGCATCTTGCCCACAACCAATATACCGTTCCTCCTTTCAAACTAGAAAGGACATATCAGGGTTATAATGCAAGTATGCAGAATGCAAGTGCACTTGCAGTATGTGTGTGATTTTTTAAAAGTGGAGGAAATAGCTCAACAACTCCCATTCATCCTGTTCATCACATTCATGCATAACAATTAATAAAATTTAAACAAAAAGTGCACCTACAAAACAAAGATGCAAGTGTTAGTATGTAGAAGACAAACATAACATAAGATAATATGAATAAATGCATGTTTTGTTTTTTGGAAAACAATTTTTGAAAATTTAGTTTTGAAACTTTAAAGTGAATAGGATTGAACCAAGTTAATTGAAGACTCTACATGGGTGAAGGGTAAAGAGATATGACTACGGCCTAACCCTCTAAGTGTCCCCAGTGGAGTCGCTAGTTGTCGCGCCCAGATTTTTTGCACTCGAGGAATACTCACATAAGCTGGAAAAATGTTGTACTCTCTCATTAGAACTCACCCTCCTAGAAGAATGAGTGTGACTAGGTTTGAATTGAAAATAGATTTGAATAAAGGGCTTTTGGAAAATATTCGGAATCGCCACCTAACTGGATTAAGATGAGTTAGGTCACCTAAAAACTAAGCATAATCTGAAGACTACACTAAGGGTTTTTGGAAAAGGATTTTGAAAATATCTCCTCAAGAGAGGGTTTTTAAGAAAAACAGGCTGTTTGGCAACCTTTGAAAAACATTTAGCCTTTTTTTGAAAATAACTCCTTTTTGGTCTTCGAAAACAGTGATTCTAGGTTCAGAGGTTGGTTACGTGTAGGGAAGACACACTAAGCCATCACCCTACCCCGCCCTTTCGGTACATGCATGTCAATCTACCCTAGATTCACCTATGAGAGGCTTTAACTAACTAGTGTTCAATCCTATTCACTTTGAAAAACAATGTCTGAAAGGATATGATGCATGATATGCAAGTGCTAGAAAAGAGACTTGATTTGGAAAAAGATTTAAAAAGAAGAATTTGATTTGATTTTAGAAAAGATTTGAAAGGATAGGTTTGAAATTGGAAAGTTTGAAAAATTAGAGATTTGAAAATAGAAACTTGAAATTGGAAATTTGAAAATAGATTGGAGATTTGAGAAGATTGTGGAATTAGAAATTTGAAAAGTACGGAGTTGGAAATTTGAAACATATGGAGACCGCACCCATGAGGGTGGAATTGAAAGTTTGAAAAGTGTTGTGACCACACCTATGAAGGTTGCCTACGTATCCCTTTGGGGGAATCAGGTCAGTCGTAGTTCGGACAAGAGTCCGATTGAGAACAGAATGTTTAATTTGAAAAGGAGTTGAATTGAAAATTGAATTAGAAGATTGAGAAATTGAATTTTGAATGGAAGATTAAAAAGACCTGACTTTGAAAAACTCGATTTTAGGAAACCTAGACTTAAAGACTTCAAAAAGAAGGATTGGATTGGACTTGGAAGGATTTTGGAAAGGATTGGATTTAGAAAGAGTTCGAATTAGGAAAAGGTCCGATTTAGGAAAGTTCGAATTTGGAAAGTTTCAACTTAGGAAAGTTTTCAAATTGGGAAAGTTTTCAACTTAGGAAAGTTTTGGAATTAGGAAAGTATTCATTTTAGGAAAGTTTTGAATTTTGGAAAGTTTTAGAAAACAAGGAAGTTTTGAAAACAAGAAAGTTTTGAGTTTAGAAAATTTTGAAATTTGGAAAGGTTGGAAATTTAGAAAGTTTAAGATTTGGAAAGATTTAGGAAGTTTAGAAGAATTTACTTAAGAAAGTTTTGAAATTAGAAAGCTTAGAATTTGAAAAGATTTGAAATTTGGAAAGTTTAAGATTTAGAAAGTTTTAGAGTTTGAGTTTTAGAAAATCTTGAAATTAGGAAAGGTTGAGTTTAGGAAAGTTTTGAAAACTTAGATTTGAAAAGGTAAGATTTGGAAAGGGATAGAATTAAGAAAGGGTTGAATTAGAAAAGATTTGAAAGTTGAGTTTTAAAATTTAAGAAAGATTTTTATGTTCAAGTTTTGGAAACTTAAGATTTAGGAAAGTGGAAGATTAGGAAGGATTTGAAGTAGGAAAGAGTTGGATTAGGAAAGATTTGAAAAGGGAGGTTTAGAAACCCTAGGTTTGAAAAACTATAGTTTTGACGTAGAAAATAGGTTTTGGAAACATGTATAGTTGGGATATAGAAAACAAAAGATTTTGGAAACCTAGGTTTTAAGGCAAGTTTGAAAACCATGTTTTTGGAAAGAAAGTAGGGTTTCCTAATCGTGGGTTCTAGGGCTTGACTTGGGCTCTAAGGAAAGAGGATTTTTGGAAAGTGCATTTTTTAAAACGAAGGTTTTCTAGAAGGGAATCCTAGGGAGGAGTTTTTGGAAAGTGAATTTGAAGATAGAGTTTTTAGAAAAAGATTTTAAAGAGAAGGAGTTTTTGGAAAGTGTGTTTTTGGAAAACGAAGATTTTAGAAGGAAAATCCTAGAGGGGAATTTTTAGAAGGAAGATTTTGGGAAGAGAGTTTTTAGAAAGATTTTTAAGGAGCGTTTTTGGAAAGTGGATTTTGGGGAGAGCAATTTGGAAATGAGTTGAAAAAGGAGGTTTTGAAAAATAGATTTTTGGAAAGAGTTTTTGAAAACAACTTTGGAAAGAAGAGATTTTTAGGAGGAGGGATTTGGAAAAAGAGTTTTTAGAAGGTATAAAAACATCTCACTTTCCTAAAGTGATTCTAGCCATAGGAAGGCTGGAACCACTTTAAGTGGTTTTGAAAACAACGAAAGTTGAAAATATGGACCATGTTGGTCACTTTAAATGTAACACATTCCTAAAGCAATCCTAGCCATGGAAAAGCTAGAATCACCCTAGGATTGTAATTTTGAAAACACATTTTGAAAAATAGATTTTGATGCAATTTTGGAAACAAGTTTGAAAATAAGTTTGAAAACGATTTTTGGAAGATGTATGATCATGATATGCACAATGCAATTTTGGGGTCGTAAACATACAAGGCTAAGGCTTCACCACATAATCAAGGGGGCCAGACCCACGTGGTCTCTAGTTAGACTAGAAGAAAGCCCCAGACACGGTGACTCTCCAATAGCCCAGTCCTACATATGGACCGGGAATCCCCTTGTTTCAAGCATGCAAAGAAAGGGGGGGGGGCAGAGATGGGGGATTAAAATAGAGAAAACCCAAGTGAGTTAGGAGAGAGAAGAGAGAGGGGGGAAGTGCGGAAATTTAAATAGGGAGCCTACTGTATGTCTTGTTTATTTTGCGCGCCTTGCTTGTCTTCGATCTTCGGTCTTCGTCTTGATCTTCGACTTCAATCTTCAAGAGTTGTCTTCAAGCTTTAGATTGTAGCTCTTCAAGTCTTCAAAGGAGGGTTGAAGGCTAGTGTATGAGTGTATGGGGGTGTGTATGAGTGTATAGGAGGCTAGGGTTTAGTGTATGGTGACTAGGGTTTGGAAAACCTAGAGAAGCTAGGGTTTAGGAGGTGCTCGAGCTCTGTATATCGAAATATAGGATTTTTAGACTGAGTTTACGCATCCTTTTCACGTTGGAAGAGGCTCTGTATTTATAGAGGTTGGACAACACTGGCAACTGTTGCAGTGGCGCCAAGCCAAACTTTACACTAGCGCCACTAGGAGTGGCGCCAGGCCATTTTTTGGCTTGGCGCCACTACTAGTGGCGCCAGCCATTTAGGAAATGTTTAAGGTCGGGAAGCAACATATAGTTGACTAGATTTGGGCGCCTGTACTAGTGACTACCATGGAATTTTTAGCCTGGCTTCATTAGGAGTGACTCTGAAAAGTTCGGGAATGATTTGAAAAAGTCAGGAATGACCCGGAAGGCCGGAAAAGAGCAAAAGCACTTAAAATAGTGTCTCGGAGGTATTTGGCTTGAAAAATGAGTATAGGATGTGTCGGAAGGGTTGACCGGGCCATTAGGGCAAAACGGTCAATCGGATTGGAAAGCTGCCGGGACAGACTCGGACTGTTCCAGAAGAAGACTTGGGATTTGGAAACATTATTTAGAATGTTCCCAAAGGTTTTCGGTTTGATACCCAGAGCCGGGGTGGTTGAAAAAGGTGATCGGCCCACCAGGGGCAAAACGGTCATTTCGCACCGAGTTTACCGGAACTTACTCAGAATGATTCGAAAGGATAAAAAAAGGTTGAGGACACTATAAAAAGCATTCTCGGGAAGTTACCGGCTTGATAACCAGAGCCGGTGTGGTCGGAAAAGGAGACCGGCCCGCTAGGGGTAAAACGGTCATTTTGCACCGGGTTGGCCGGAACTGACTCGAAATGATCCGGAAAGATAAGAAAAGGTTGAGAATACTATAAGAATTATCTCAGAAGGTTACCGGTCTGATACCTAGACCCGGCATGGTCAAAAAAGGTGACCGGCCCACTAGGGGCAAAACGGTCATTTTGTACCGGGTTTGCTGGAACTGACTCGGAATGATCCAGAAAAGTAAAGGAAGGTTGAGAATAGTATAAGAAGTAATCTCAGTAAGTTACCGGTTTGATACCCAGAGCCGGTGTGGTTCTCGGGGCGTTCGGATGCCTAGGGGCAAAATGGTCATCTTGACCGGAAAGTCTCGGAAAAGGTCTAAGGGGTAGTTTGGTCATTTTTCACCGAAGTGGGCTAACAGATACTGGTGTTGACCTGGGTTTTTAGTGTTTCCGCCACTCTGACAGCGGTCGTCGTGACACAGGGGTTTGTTGGCAATTCCCTATATCGACCTATTTGTGAGTATTTCCGCTACTCTAATGGTTGTGATATTTATGAGTATTTTCGCTACCCGGACCATCTCGAGGAATAAACTGTCTCGAGAAAGGGATTGGAAAGGGGTCTTATTGTCTTCAAAAAGACGTGCCTAGTTGGAACCGTCTCGAGGAATAAACTATCTTGAGAGTGGGATTGGAAAGGGGACTTACCGTCTTCAAAAAGACGTGCCTGGTTGGAACCGTCTCGTGGAATAAACTGTCTTGAGAGAGAGATTGGAAAGGGGACTTATCGTCTTCTAAAAGACATGCCTGGGTTGGAACCATCTCGAGGAATAAACTGTCTCAAGAGTGGGATTGGAAAGGGAACTTACCGTCTTCGAAAAGACGTGCTTGATTGGAATCGTCTCGAGGAATAAACTGTCTCGAGAGAGAGATTGGAAAGGGGACTTACCGTCTGCAAAAAGACGTGCCTGAATTGGGACCCGTCTTGAGGAATAAACTGTCTCGAGAGAGGGATTTGGAGTTGGAATTGGAAAGAACAATGCCCCCAAGTGCATTTTGGTCATTTTGCCTCTATTTAGGCCTGGTGGGCTCACGAAGCGATGGACAAACGGGATTTGGACTTAGAAAATCAATTTCGATTGGAATACGCCCATAATGACTTGAAAACAAGTCTAGACGGAGCGTAGACTGCCGAGTGGTCAAAAATGGGGTGCTTACATAACCCCTTTTAAATGGGTTGCCCATGCTATCCTACCTTTCAAGTCAAGTCATTACTAAATGGGAAAGAATCCTTAAATGCAACAATCATCCACACGAGTATGGGACAAAGGGGATGAACTGGAAACTACCTATTTTCATTTTAAAAGATGATTACATGGCATGCAGTGTTCATTTAAATAAGACATGCAAGAAATAGAAAGATACGAGGAAACAAACGGATTTTATGAAAACCCCCATTTTCTTGTGGATTTTTTTTGGTGAGAACCCTTAATGGGGTTTTGGGACTACATCAACCTCTTGGTGCTTCATTCATCGGGTGTATCAATAGAGGGCGAGTTCACGACATTTGTCATGCATTTGGAAGTTAGAGAATGTGTTGTTGCAATGCACGAGTCTAACAAGACTTCGCAAATGGTGAGGTCCTCTTCTGTATGAACAGTGGTTGTCTTGACATGGCGCGAGGGTAGTTGCATAGAGGTAATGTCTTATTAATGGATGGTTAGTTCTTCTTGCTCCCTGATGTAGGTTCGGCCTCTTCTAACAACTAGAATCATCCTTCCATGAGTTTGAATTTGGTGAGGTACTAAAGGGATTCCATGAATCCTATTGTGCTCTCTGACCTACAAAAAGGAAAAGAAAAACAAAATGCAGTTAGTATGTGGAGTTGGAGGTTCTATGCGATGCATGTCCTATGAAGGTCCCTTCTTTGAGGGAATCTAGGCATGATGACAAGTCCATTTTAGAGGTGGGGTCTTGCCCCTATTATGCAATACAATACCTATTTGACGTGGGCCGGTTGATGTTTCCTTGTTTGGGCAATCCCGTCTCCATGGACTAAGAGAGATTTGGGCCTCTCTTGAGATATGGTTCTATGCATGCCATGAATCCTTAGGGTTTAAGAACCCATAGGAGTTTTGGTAGGTTCGATTAACATGAGATCGGATTACTCCTTTCTCTCTACGGTTGATTAGATGCATGAGAATGAAATGACTCGAGTTTCTTGGAACTCTTGTCTTGCAATGGATATGGGTGTATGAGCATAAAAGAAGTGAACGTGCAAGCAATATGATGCTAATAAGTGAGTGATTTAGAAAACTCCCTTCCTATCTTGCTTTTGCCTTCAATTCTTTTGGTATTTGGAGATGAGGAGGGGAAGACAGAAGATAAGAAACAAAAGAGAAGTTAGTGCCTTGATTTGAATATTTCCATGCAATGCATGCCCTAGGGGTGCCCCTACTTAGGAGGGAGACTAAACATGGTGAATTGGCTCACTTTTGGAGATAAGAGATTTGCCCCTGTATGCAGATACCTTACCATCAAGTGGGAACCTTCATCCATCCATGCATTCATTCGCAAAAGTAAAGAAGTACATTGAATTTTGGGTTTAAGATACAACAGAGTTGAAATACATTTTAACAGGGGGAAAGGGGAACACTTTCCTTTGGACTTCCACCTATCTAGTTTTACAAAGGAAAAACCTAAACTACTCTTGAGTCTTCGGATTCACCTTCGTTGGATTTGATGTCGGGGAGGTCGCTGAGAGACTTTGTTGGCCGATTGCCCCTTATCTTCTTGGCAATCTTATCTTTGTGAGCATAGAGGGATTGGTATGCATGCTATGAGTCCTTAGAGTTACATGGGAACCCTTAGGGTTTAGGTAGGTTTAATGCAAAGAAGAGTGACCTTGGTGTCACTCTATATGGATTGATCATATGCATGAGGATATAGTGACTTGAGTTACTTGGAACTCTTGTCTTGACATGGAATATAGAATGCATGAAAATGGATATGCAAAGAGTATAAGGAGAGAGACTGCAATAGCAAGGTAAACGTGCATGCATGAGTAGTTAGACAGTCATTATAATGGTAAGAATACATTCATTATAACAATAGGAATAAGCAGACATAAATGAAAGTAAGAGCAGTCGCCTTTTCCTCCATGGTTTTGAAAAACAATGTGCGTGTCTTAAATCCGGCAGAGGTTCAGTTATGCAAGGTGTCTATATGAGTATGAGGTTGAGGGTTGACTAATACGTCCTAAAAAGGCTCGATCCTCGGATCTTCAAACCTAGGCCCACTCCTTGAGGTGGTGCCATGATCGGTTGGTGATCCGAACGGGGTAACCATCAAAAGGCCGTAGGCAAAGAAACTGACACAGCATATTGCCCACAACCAATATACCGTTCTCCCTTTCTAACTAAAAAGAACATATCATGGTAAAATGCAAGTATTCAGAATACAGGGGCACATGCAGTGTGTGTGTGATTTTTAAAAGCGGAGGAAAGAGCCCAACAACTCCCATTAATCCTGTTCATCACATTCAATATATGGCAGTTAATAAAATTTAAACAAAATGTGTACCTACAAAACAAAGATGCAAGAGTTATTATGTGGATGACAAACTTAATAGAAGATAATATGAATAAATGCATGTTTTTTTAAAACAATTTTGAAAATTTGGTTTTGAAAATTTAAAGTGAATAGGATCGAACCAAGTTAATTGAAGACTCTACATGGGTGAAGGGTAAAGAGATGCTAGCTGTCTAAGGCCTAACCCTCTAAGTGTCCCCAGTGGAGTCGCCAGCTGTCGCACCCAGATTTTTCGCACTCGAGTAATACACACACAAGCAGGAAAAATGTTGTACTCTGTCATTAGAACTCACCCTCCTAGAAGAATGAGTACGAATATGTTTGAATTGAAAATAGATTCGAATATAGGGCTTTTAGAAAAGATTTGAAGTTGCTACCTAACTTGATTAAGGTGAGTTAAGTCACCTAAAACTAAGCATAATCCGAAAACAACACTTAAGGTTTTTGAAAACAATTTTAAAAATACCTCCTCAATAGAGGGTTTTAAGAAAACAGGTTGTTTGGCAACCTTTGGAAAACATTTAAGCCCTTTTTGGAAAATAACTCCGTTTTTTGGTCTTTGAAAACAGTAATCTAGGTTCGGAGGTTGGTTATGTGTAGGGAAGACGCACTAAGCCATCACCTTACCCCGCCCTTACGGTACCTACATGTCTATTTACCCTAGATTCACCTATGAGAGTCTTCAACTAACTAATATTCAATCCTACCCACTTTGAAAAAGAATGTTTAAAAAGAAATTTAACATGATGCATGATATGCAAGTGCAAGAAAAGAGAATTAAAAAATTGATTTGGAAAAAAATTGATTTGATTTAAAAAGAAATTTGAAAAGATAGATTTCAAATTGAAAAGTTTTGGAGATTAGAAATAGAGATTTGGAAATAGAAATTTGGAATTGGAAGTTTGAAAATAGATTGGAGATTTGGAAAGATTTTGTGGAAATAGAAACTTAAAAAATGTTGTGACCGCACCCATGAGGGTTACATACGTATCCTTTTGGAAGAATCAGGTCAGTCGTAGTTCAGACAAGAGTCCGATTGAAAATAGAAGAGTTGATTTGGAAAAGAGTTGGAGTTGGAATTCAAATTCGAATTGGAAAAATATGAAATTTGGACTTTTATTGGAAGATTTGAAAAGATTGGTTTTGAAAGACTTGGTTTTAGGAAACCTAGACTTAGGAACTTAGAAAATAAAGATTGAACTTAGCTTGAAAAGACTTTTGAAAAGAATCGACTCAAATATTGTACTCGGAAGATTAGGGAAGCTTGGATTTAGGAAGGGTTCGAATTAGAAAAGTTTCGTTTTAGGAAAGTGTCATTTTAGAAACGTTTCAAATTAGGAAAATTTCAACTTAGGAAAGTTTTGAATTAAGAAAGCTTCATTTTAAGAAAGGTCTTGAAATAGGAAAGGTTTTGGAAAAGGAAAGGTTTCACTTTAGGAAAATTTCGATTTAGAAAAGTTTTGACTTAAGAAAGTTTTGAATTTAGAAAGTTTTCGAAATTAGGAAAGTTTGAATTTGGAATGTTTTGAAATAAGGAAGTTTCGAAAATAAGAAAGTTTTAAATTTAGGAAGTTTGGAATTTTAGAAAGACTTAACTTAAGAAAGTTTCAAATTTAGAATGCTTTGGATTTAGAAAGATTTGAAATTTAGAAAGTTTAAGAGTTAAAAAGTTTTAGATTTTGAGTTTTAGAAAATCATGAGATTAGGAAAGGTTTGAATTTAGGAAAGATTTGAAAACTTAGATTTGGAAAGTTAAGATTTGAAAATGGATAGAATTAGGAAAGGGTTGAATTAGGAAAGATGTGGAAGTTGAGTTTTAAAATTTAGGAAAGATTTTATGTTCAAGTTTTGGAAACTTAAGATTTAGGAAAGTAGAAGATTAGGAAGCATTTGAATTAGGAAAGATTTGGATTTGGAAGGATTAAGATTCCTATTTCCTAAAAGAAGGGATTAGATTTTGTTTCTAAAAGAGTTGTTTTGATTTTGTTTCAAAAAATAGAGGATTGGATCTAGTTTCCTAAATGGGAAGATTGGGTTAGTTTCCTAAAAGGAAGATTAGATTTGGTATGAATTTGTAAAGAAAAGTTTTAGAAACCCTAAATTTGGAAGATTATAGTTTTGATGTAGAAAATATGTATAGTTTGTATATGAAAAGGGAGACTTTGGAAACCTAGGTTTTAAGGTAAGTTTGAAAATCATATTTTTGGAAAGGAAAAGTAGGGTTTCCTAGTTGTGGTTCTAGGGCTTGACTTGGGCACCAAGAAAAGGAATTTTGGGAAAGTGAGTTTTTGGAAATGAAGAATTTTCGGAAAAGAAATCCTAGAGAGGAGTTTGTAGAAAATGTGTTTTGAAAAGAATGTTAGGAAGGAAGTTTTTTGGAAAGTAAAACTTTGAAAGAGTTTTGAAAACAAGATTTTGGAAGAAGCCTTTTGGAAAGAGTTTTTAGGAAAGTGAATTTTGAGGAGATTGTTTTGAAAAGGAGTTTGAAAAAAGAAGTTTTGGAAACTAGATTTTTAGAAGAAGTTTTTAGAAAACAATTTTGGAAAGGAATTTAAAGAGAGTTTATGGAAAGCATGTTGGAAAAGAGATTTTTAGGAGGAGATTTTCAAGAAGAGATTTTGGAATGTATATAAAATATCTCACTTTCCTAAAGCAATTTTAACCATAAGAGGGCTAGAACCACTTTAGGATAGTGGTTTTGAAAATAACAAGATTTGAAAATATGGACCATGAAAGTCACTTTAAATGTAACACTTTCCTAAAGCAATCCTAGCCATGGAAAGGCTAGAATCACCCTAGGATTGTGATTTTGAAAGCAAGTTTTGTAAAAGGAGATTTTGATGCAATTTTGAAAACAAGTTTAATGCAAGCTTTGAAAACGATTTTTGGAAGAATGTAAGATAATGATATGCACAATGCAAATTGGGGTCGTGAACATACAAGGTTAAGGTGTCACCACATAATCAAGGGGGCTGAACCCACGTGGTCTCCGGTTTGACTAAAAGAAAGCCCTCAACACAGTGACCCTCCAATAGTCTAACCCTACACATGGATTGGGAATCCCCTTGTTTCAAGCATGCAAAGAAATGAGGGAAGAAGATGGGCGATTAAAATAGAAAAAACCCAA
The DNA here is from genome assembly GCA_033060915.1 of Euryodendron excelsum. Classification (NCBI taxonomy): domain Eukaryota; kingdom Viridiplantae; phylum Streptophyta; class Magnoliopsida; order Ericales; family Pentaphylacaceae; genus Euryodendron; species Euryodendron excelsum. Next base: position 37,517,497 of record CM065389.1, read on the forward strand.
GTGGGTTAGGAGGGAGAAGAGAGGGGGAGAAGTGCATAAACTTAAAAAGAAAACCTATTGTATGTCTTGTTTATTTCACTTGGCTTTACGCGCCTTTCTTTTCTTCGGTCTTCGCTTCACTTCAGTCTTCGAGGGCTTGTCCTTAATCTTCAAACCTTGTTGTTGCAGCAATCCAAGCATTTAATGGAGAGTTGAAGGCTAGTGTATAAGTGTATAAGAGTGTAGGAGTATATAGGAGGCTAGGGTTTGGTGTATGGTGGCTAGGGTTTGGAAAACCTAGAGAAGCTAGGGTTTAGGGAGGCTACAAGCTTTGAGTTTGCAGACTGAGTTTGCGGACCTTTTTCACGCTGGAAGAGACTCTGTATTTATAGAGAGAGGAACGCACTGGCGCCTGTTGTAGTGGCGTCAGGCCAAAAATACATTAGCGCCACTAGGAGTGGTGCTAAGCCAAAATGGCCTTGTGCCACTCCTAGTGGCGCCAGCCATTTGGGAAATGTTTAAGGTTGGCAAGCAACGTATCTTTAGAAGATTTGGATGCTTGTACTAGTGACTACCATGTAATTTTTAGCCTGGCTTCACTAGGAGTAACTCCGGAAGGTCCGGGGATGAATTGAAGGGGCCAGGAATGACACGGATAGCTGGAAAGGTACAGGAACCCTTAGGATAATGTCTCGAGGACAAAGGACTTGAAAAATGATTATGAGATTTGTTAGAAGAGTTGATCGGGCCATTAGGGGCAAAACGGTCAACTAGGCTGGAAAGCTGCCGGGATGGACTCAGAATGTCCTAGAAGGAGACTGGAGGTTTGGAAACATTATTTAGAATATTCCCAAAGGTTACCGGTTTGATACCCAGAGCCGGTGTGGTTGGAAAAGGTGACTGGCCCGCCAAGGGCAAAACGGTCATTTTACACCAAGTTTGCTGGAATTGACTCAAAATGATCCGGAAAGATAAAGGAAGGCCATGAATACTATAAGGAGCATTCCCGAGAGGCTACCGGTTTGATACCCAGAGCCGGTGTAGTTCCCGGGGCACTCGGATGCCTAAGGGTGAAATGGTCATTTAGCTTCAAGTGGGCCTTATGGGCTCGGGAAGCGACTTGTGAACTAAATTCAAGTTTAGAAGGTAGGTTAGAGTCTGGATATGTGTGTGATGTGTAAAAGTAAGCCAAGTTAGGCCGGAGATTGCCAAGCGGGCAAAAATAGGGTGCTTACAACCGTCGATCAAGCTTTTAGCGCCATACAATGGGCCGCTCCATCTTATCGTGCCTTCTTAGTAGAGATCGGGTTTAGTGCAGTCATGGGATTATAAGTTAACCACCTGAACCAACATTTGGTACTAGCATTGATTGAGAGGTGGTTTGGCAAGACGGGCACCTTCCATTTTATGGGTTTTGAGCTGGGACCTACTCCGTTGGATTGGGCCATTATTACGGGACTTTCTTTTGTCGGCTGTCAGATTACCCTACAATCAGTTAGTAGAGTCAATGCTTGTGCTCTGTTGGGCTTTCTAATTTCTGACTGTTCTGCCTTTCTAGTTTCCTGGCTCAATCGAGATGAGTGTACTTTCTCTGTTGAGCCATCCCCTACAGAGTGAAATATTATGAGGTGGCGACTGGTTTTGTACATTGTTTTTAGCTAATTTTGCAACAACAAGTTGATTGTCCCTTTCCGATTAGTGACGTGGTAGCTGACCTAGGAGCCTTACTAGAGTTGGACTAGGGGTCTTTCTCTTGTGGTTGCTTCCTTAGGTCCATGTGAGTCCGGATTTCCTCCCGCTGGGGCAGTGTGATTAGATTTTTGCCCTTTCTGGTCTGGTGGAGTTATAAGTACTGGTCGGTCCGCTGTCTAGAGGTAGTCAAGGCTGACCTTTATCTCCGAGCCCTAAGATGGGCTCATGATCAGGTGGCCCACCAATTTGAGATCACCGACTTCGTGACATTATGAGTGAACCTAGAGTTGATAAAGGCGAGATATGTGACTTAGCGGCCTTTCATTAGATCAGTTCATTATGAGGCAGTCAAGAATCTAATCTCGATGTCTCTATCGAGGATTTCTTTTCTCAGTGACGAATCTTGGGACTCCTATCTAGGAGACAGGCAGTGGCGTCAGTTCCACAAGGAGTTCCGGTCAACTGGGGATCCACCTGAGTATATGTTTGGAGCTTTGGTCAAGGGAGTTCCTATTTCGTAGCAGAAGCGTTAGCCTAGTGTTGGTTTTTTGCTTGCTCTAGAGACTGACTACACCACACATTTTGCTGATTCAAGCTCTTCCTTCTTTGTATGCCGGTGCTTCCAGTAGTCGAGCACCTTCTCTTAAGCTAGGTTTTGGAGATTTTGACCTGGACATTGATTTCGACCTTTGATGGGTGGCCCTTGTCTCAGGCCCAGCTTCTCTTCTACACCATGTCATAGACATACATTTTAATTCTTTTGTCAGCCCATTTGATTTATAATATTTAAACAGGATGGATGTCTATAATTTAGACAGTTAGATATATGGACAGATGCATGAACAGGGACAATGTTGATGATGTATGTTTATTACATGTTTCAGAGATGATATTAAATTTCCTTGATAACTTTTGTTTCTACATGGAGCTATGTCTCATGTATGCGAAGCTCATTCAAAAAGTATTATAAAAATGCAATGCACATATAAGGGATACACCAACTAATAAAGTGAATAGGGTGCTATCAAGCTCTTCATCCTTGAAATGACAACTTCTTCCTTTTTAGGGGTTTGGTCTCTTTTTTGGCTCAACCCTACCTTGACTGGATGATAGCATTTTGTACCTTTCTCATCCTTTTGATCGACTTTGACTTTCTACTCTGGGTTAGTGTCTCTGATCATTTGGCTTGAACCCTCAACCCTCAAGACTTAGGTAACAACTTACTTGAACTTTAATAGAGTGATGAGTAGCTAGTCTTTCAATCTGAGCATGCTTTGTTTTAGGACCGTAATGTATGCTAAGTTATGGAGTTTTGAGAATCAACAGGATATGTAGGCTCAAATTCGATACTGTATTCAGTAGGGTTTAGATCCATACCATCCTTGATTGGTCTCTCGATGGGGTTTGGTCCCTTTCTATCTTTCCTTTGCCTTAGCGATACATCGGGCTCGTTTAGATCAAGCAATCTCTTTTCAATTAAAGCAGACTTTAATAGGGTTGTAATATAGGCCATGGTTTCAGATTTTTGCAAGAAATGGTAAAGGCTCGAACCTATTGCTTCTATTGGGCTATTTTACCACCTAGGATCACCTTTAGATTTCCCTTCTTGCCTGTATTATATATTTTTCAAGATGACATGAAATGACTTTTTGTTTAGGGCAACTTGCCCTTTGATAATTCATTTTTCTTTCCCTCTTTTTTCTTTTGTGAGGTGGATTCTTCTACAACTCTTTTCTCTCAAAAATTTTTTTTTTAGTGTTTCATTCTAACCCATTGAGGGCAGTGATCCTTAGGTTGGGATTCTTTTAGAAAGAAACATAAACGGCTCAATGGGTTTGACAATAGTTGCTTTTGACTATATAGGAAATGAAATGAGAGCCCTTCTTCATTTTAAACCAAATTACTTAATCCATAGAGCCTTCACTTTGCTTCAGCTTGATGAAAGATGACTGACATTCTTTATTAAGTCCTCAGTTAGCTGTCTACCCTAGTGTGGGGGGATGGTTTTGGATCAGGGTTGACAAGAAATCTTTCGCTTTCTGTAAGGTACTAGTGGGTTAAGCAAAGGGATCTTTTTTTAAAAAAAAAAATTGAAAGATGGCTCCTCTTCCTTTTGATAGTCTTGCTACCCATCACTTAGCTTCGGTGTCTTGTAAGTGTTGCTTTTGGATGGTTTCCTCACTCATCCTTATCCTCTCTCTTTTTGGTAAGTTGATCATTCAATAAGTAGTTAACTCATGCTATCACACCATTCAAGTCAGGTCTTCCACAAGATAAAACGCACCCCTTGTTTAGGAAGCATTCAATATTCACAAGAATATGAGACAATATCAATTGAATGAAAAAACTATATTTTTATTATTTTTGTGAAAAGCATAGAGTTCTTGTGGAAATGTCGACCTAAATTTAAACACAAAAAGTAGAAGGGATAGAAAGAAAATGGATGAAAACACCCCTCTCTTGTACGCTTTTGAAGAGAATTCTCTTAATTGGCCTTTAGAATGATGCCCACATCTTTGATGCTCCATCTTTTATTGAGATCCTTGGACCAAGCAAGGCAGGCAGGGGCTTCTTTTAGGGCTCTGGGTGTGTTGACAGTGACGGTGCAGTTGTCAGCTTTATTGTTCTCCTTATTATCCTCTACTGCCTTCTCAGTTTCTCCAATAAGTAGGTTGGCTAACTTGCCTCCCTCCAGTTCGAATGGCTCTATCAGTACGTTTGGTTCTTCTAGTACTTAGCCTAAGTCTTTGTAGTTGAACTCAGTCGTGGGCTAGGGGTTCTCTAATGGGTGGCACTCAGCTGCGGCATACTTAGGGTGCAAAAACTCATCACCCCAATTGTCAACGACCATGTCTTTGGCAAGGTTCTTCTTCACAAGTATTGGCTCCTTAATTGACCAGTCCAAAGGATCATGCACTTTATTGGGATTATAGAGATAGATCGGGCATGGCAGTAATTCCTCCTCCCAGTCGCTCACTTCATTAGTCTCCCAATCCCCTTTATAATCTTCGACCTTGACCTCTTCCAACCCATCATCCGCTTCTATTTCCTCCAGTATCATGTTAATAGTGTGGTCTAATAGAGGATTTGTGGTTATATAAGGGCAAGAGTAGGGTTCACCAATTGTATGTTGATGGTTTTGTTGTCTATTAGGTCTTGAATTTTGTACTTGAGGGCGAAACAGCTATAAGTGTCATGCCCTTGTCCTTCTGAATGGTATTCACAGATTGCCGAGTCGAAGTTGGGTGGTAAGAGATTGGGCAGAGGCCGTGAGGGTATAGGCTTCAGGTATCCTATTGCTGAAAGGTCATGATAGGCTGTGGTTTGTGTGTA